>OX101753.1:36266933-37466933 GCA_944452675.1 Tachina lurida
CCTCTATTAATGGGGCGGATTAGCACTTTTAAATCGTCACGATTCTAGTGCAAATCATAAGAAAAAAATTAGAGTTTACACCAACAAATCAGTCCGCAAAATAATATTGAAATAATGCTGAGTGCTTTTGTGGCAGAGCGCATAATTCCATTTAACGCATTAGATCACCTAAATTCAAAAATGAAAGATGAAATAAATAATCTGTACAACTTATTGTACAGGGTGGGGCCATTTTAAATTTGAACTACCGATTTACTTCGAGTTTGAAAGGCAAAATAACATTAATTTCTATTTTGAGGTTTATGATTCCGTTTTTTTAAATAAAAATTTTTTCGAAACTGTTACTATTTTTGATTAAAATCGAAAAAAAAAACACATTCAATTTAATTCATAAGTCTTTTTAGCGTTTCTTTTAAACTTTTGGTTTCGGCTAAATAAATCAGTTGACTTCAGTTACTCTTGCGACTTGAACTGCCAAGAGTCTTGGCAATTGCAACTTACAGAACATCTCTCTTGCGAACTCAAGTCGCAATTGCAAATATTATGCGATATGCGAGTGTAAGAACATGCCCCGTGGTGAAATGATTCCTAAGCCTATACTTGAGACCCCTCTTAAAACCCTTTACCTCTTTTGAAATTAAAAATAGCTACCAAAGCAATATTACTTCACAGATGACAATTTTAAAAGGGCAGCCCAACTGGAAATAAGGGTTTTGAAATTTTACGAAGAAAAACAAGTTCTTCATGGGCAACACCCGGGATTTATTGATCAGTTCAGTTGGCCAAATATTTAGACTTCAAAGGATACAAGTATCAAGTAGTATCGAACATTAAATTTTTGCACGATATTTCCTATGTCTTTATTTTTCCTATGTCCTATGTTTTTAGAGTTGTTTCACGGTGGGGCAAAAAAGGGAAAGTTTTGCAACAAAATTGTGTATTTTGTAGGAAGACAAAACAAATAGTTTCAAAATATTGTACTGAAAAAATTTTTGAAAATTCGATGGAACAATGTTAGTTCAAATTAAAATAACATATACTTACATGAAACTTTACATATTTCTTTTTTTATTTCAGAATCAGATTGGAGAAACTTATTTCATACTGGATGTCAGTTTATTTGTGTTTGTACAACACGATTTGACTCACTATAAACGTCAAGGTGGACGATTACAAAATTCTAGTCGTTTTAAAACAAAAAAAGTTCACAAAAGTATACAATACACTAAAGAAATTATAATAATTAATAAAAGTAATGAAAAAGTAAAAAATGGAATTTTCCCACAAGAAAAAGGTAAGTAAACTTTCTTATCAAATATCAAAATGAAAAACAAAGGCTGCATGCAGTTCAGACAATTGGTGGCATGTATGGATGGCATGTATGGAAAAATTTTCAACCTTGGCCACGTGAATTCCACAGTTTGGTAGAAGTAAGGGCTGTTATAAGTTTGTAGTGTGTGTCTGTATTTCTGTGTGTCTGTACAAGTCCACGTACAGACCAAACGGCTGAACCGATTTTGATTTAGTTTTTTCTGTTTGAAAGGTGACTAAATCGGTAGTGTTCTTAGTTATGTTTAGTGAAAATCGGTCCAGCTGTTGAGAATATATCGCACCTTTTCTAGATATATTTATTTAATGCGAAAAGTTAAGGAGGAAGAAGAAAAATATGTACAGAAATTAAGAAGAGAGACAAGAGTGCCTCAGAAATAATAGAAGTGGTAAAAGTTGCACGTGAAAATATTTTTTTTCTACAAAAAATCACGTTTTTCATAAATTTAAACATATATGTATACATATGAAAGCGAAATTAAGGAGCTCAAAGAGATAATTCAAACTCAATATGAAACTATAATGGGAGTATTGTCTGCCCAAAAATAGGAACCGAACGCCTTGTTCGCCAGGAAAAGAAACAATGTGGCTATTAAGAATGTTTATCCAATAAACACCCTCGACGAGTTAAAGGCGCTCAATGCCCCATAATTGATGAAAATCAGAATTGATTTATGTGAGTTCTTATTTATCTTTAATTTCATAATTTTTATGTTTTTACAGACCAACGCCATCAAAATCAAAGATAAATGTAACACTCAAAGACATTAGCATATTTATCCCTGAATCTATTTACCTACGATTAATATGGCAGACCAGGTTATACCGCAAAAGTTTCAGGAGAAGTAATTAACATAACTCAGTGTATTTATTATCCTATAAAAGATAAATGTATTCAACAGATTCCTGTAAGTTACAACAATCAAACATTTTTTATACAGGCCAGATCAAAGTTACTATCCAAAGTATGTGCAGAAATTTAATGCAACCTTATGTTTGGTCAATATTTTATGTAAGAAGAAGAATTGATGTCACCAACTACTCATGATTTATTAATAACAGTCAGTACATACAAAGAACTCTCTCCATCCTCAAATCGTAAGTGGGAATTTATAATCCCTAGAGATGTTCTTGCTATAGGTAACTAAGTAAGTAAGAAGGGATTTGTGCAGAATCTGAAGCAATTCAGGAAAAAGGTAATATAAACCAATAGACTGCTAAACTACTCTTGATTATTCTTCAACCTGTTCACTTGCTGGAAACATTATTAATATTTCACAGTATTTTTTATTTTATAAATACAAATATTTAACTACAATGACTGGAGAAAGTGGGCGCAAATGTGCAAAAGAGTGGAAAGAAGTTGTACGCATCAGCAATTCTATAAAAGTTAAATGCAAAAATTTAATGGTGAAGTAAGTAAGAATATATAGCGAATGAGAGCACATTTAACAAATTGCAAACAGGCTCGTAATGAAGAAAAACATCTGATGGCGACAGTTCTCTTATAAGTATTTCTGTTATGTCAACTCCATGTAGCAAGAAAAAAAGAAGTTGTACACAAGTGCCCATGAATGAAGAGTTTCCCAACGAACAGTATAAAAATTCCCGAACATGTCAATAATTATGTTCAAAATCATTTGAATGCAATTAGACATGTAATTAAGAACACCAATGCCAAATTTTTGATAGATATAGTTAGAATATATTATGAATACGCAATCCATATGGAACAGTTATTGTTTAAGTTTTATGAATTAACATGTAAATACTCTCCAGTTTCTTCAACTAATGAATTATAATTTTAAGAAAATTGTTAGTTTTCAAATTTATATTTATACTATTCGCAGCTTACTTATTTTTTCTCCAATTATTGAAACTGAAATCTGTGAATTATATTATATTATATTTTTGTTTGGGATATATAGTATATACCCACCTCTGTATTAAATTGTGAATTATTCATATTTTGCTATAATTAATTTTAACGAACCTTTTGAAGGAAAATTAGTTTAACGACCTTGCCGGTCAGTTAGGATTTTTAAGGTCATTTCGTGCACCACAACTGCCAAGAACCCATGCACTTGAAGGAAGTTGGGATTGTTAATTCTACCATTTTTGATTGTATCCAAATTAAAAATTTTGTAAAATTTACTACCTTGCTCTCAAAATTAAACAAAAATAAACGGATTGTGAAATGTAAGTTAGTTTTTTTAATTTCTTATTGCCAAAGAGAAAACAAACAAAGAGAACCTTTCAGCAGTCTTATTTCAAAATTTCTCTTCACAATAACTACTCTTAAGAATAAAACAAAAGCAAAAAAAAATGAATAACACACTAATATGTCTTAACAAAATTTCAAACAATAAATTTCAAAAGGAGACGCTACCTCTACGAAAAATATCTTTAGATGAAAGGATTAGAACCTTAAAATGTACCAGAGAAATAACAAAGTTTGGGTCTATTATGTGACACTTAACACTTCCCCAAGTGCAACATAGCATACTTGTTAGGCGAGATTAATAGCAACACTTCCCCAGCCGTGACACGGTGTGTATCGGTGTTAGTAGTGCGCAAAATTGCAAGGCTGTTGATAGGTGCAACGATGTAGAAGAATAGGGTGGCAACCTTAAAGTGGCAGTGCGCGTGAGTATACACATTTTCGTTCTTTTATTGTTTAACTGAGCTGGCGTCCAGTCGCACATTAAAGGAAGGGAAATTTTAAAGAAAAAAATAAAAGTTTTTTTCTTTCACGTTTGGGAAAGCGGATAGAGTACTCGGGTACGGCATAGTTTATATATATCCATATATTAGGGTTTCTAATTTCCCGGACTTTTTCAATTCCCGGGAACCGAGAAGTAAAATGTTTTATTCCCGGGAATTTCGAATACATATGAATTTAATTAAATGACGTCAATAAAAAATATAATTTTATGAAAAAGTATACATCACAAAGAAAAGTAATATGAATAATTTTGTAATATCAATTAAAATATTTGTAATATCAATTAAAAAATTAACTAAATTTTGACCTATAAACAATTTGATAATATTAATTAAGTTTTTCCACTCAAATTAATTAATAATTGATTCAATTAAATTAAATCAATTAAATTCCTAATTGAAAACATTAATTGGTGAATGCTTTTTTCTGTGAACATTCAAATCAAAAACAAAACAACTTTATTCATTAATTTCATCAACAACAATATTTAAAAAAAACTAATCAAAAAAATCATATGCTTTGAGTTAAGCATGGATGGAAATTCCATCTAGATCTGCCACTCTAGATACTTTTTTCTATAAAGACTTCATAAGTTAAAAATATTTCGTAGCGCTGGAAGTTGTTGGATTCACATCGGAAGCCTCTATTACATCTGTTTGCATGCTTATACATATTATGCATCGTTACAGAGTTGTATTTTTAAGTAATGAAACAACGAACAGCAATGTAAAAAAAGCCAATTCCAAGAACCGATATATTAAATTCCCGTTGAAAACTTCCCGGGACTTGCAAAAAAATAATTCCCGGGAATTCCCGGGATTTTTTTCCCGCGTAGAAACTCTACCATATATATATATAGATATATATATATAGCGTGCCGGTTGCCACCACCGGTTGGTGGTGATAGTGTTGTTTCATCCAGGACACCATCCCTCAATTGATTTGGTAAGGATTAAATTAATAAAATTAAGTGCCGTATACTCTGACGGGTTTTGAGTGGTTTTATGTGCAGGAAATAAGGGTAGAAGTATTGTTCCTAGAGGAAGAGAAAAAGGAAGCCAAAGGAGTTTGGGTGACCCACTGGTCAGCGGACGCCGACTCAGTAACACATCTAAGCCCGGTCGCCACGTCCAAGGGCGTGAAGTGGCCGGAGCCCACCGAACGGGAGGTGCTCGGTGGCACAGCCGAGTGAGCGGTGTCTCGCCCAGATTTGGGAACAGCCAGAAAGGCCTGAGACCTGTGACAGCATTACCAACAACTAATTGGCGGCACGCAGCAAGCGTAACAGTAGTACCCTCAACGACTCCGTTAAGTATTGAAGTGTGTGCTTATCTACTTTTGGTCACTATGTCCACACACTTGTGTGTTTGACTGTAAAAGTTATTATCTGTTCACACACTTTTGTGTTTTACTAAATTGCTGCATGCCATCTGCATTCAGCATGTGTCACACGACACCATCGTTATTTTTGCAAACTATTTGTACACACATGCACTGAACTTGTGTGTGGGAATATGCAACGTTTGCATATTCCCACCGCAATAAAATGTATTAGCTTAAGTTAGAATTAAGATATTTTAATATAACAATATCAGATAATAAAGAATAATCAAGAGGGACAGTTGCTCCGGCTACTGTCCTGCTGGATATAAAAATAAACTAAAATATAAAGATTTATTTAATCAAAGAATAAAAGACTATTACAGTATAACGGCTTAAGGTAAGCGTCAGAATTTTGCTTATATATTGGACCAAACGACACGTGTCATATAACACTACGTGGCCCCACGCGTGAAAGCCTACAAGGCCTACAGTTTTGATTGATATCGGGTCACGAGCCAGCACGCGGGCAGCCTAGCCAGTGTCTTAGCATCGTACCGTTTGATATACCCCGCAGACATCCCCGTGAAACTAGTTTCAGTCAGCTTAGTCCAGTAACGTATCCACATAGTACATTAATTATAAATGTTGTTCCAGTCAAATGTAACCTTTTTGACTCGTTTCCTTTTGTGAATAAGCGTTTGAAGGTTGACACGTAAGGAACGCGGGCAGTACGGTCTGTTCGCCCTTGACATGCTTGTAAAGGTTATCGCCTTTCGTCTAGCTTCGTTATTGCGCATAATTTGCAACCTTTAAGCGCTTACCTGAGCCCAAATTCTTATCGTATAACCTCCGAGCATATCACACAAAACATTTATTAAAATATAACTAATTTAAATTACTTTGTAAGAATCAGTTTGGTTTATATCCCCTATACTCCCGCGACCTAAATGAAAATAATATCGCCGGTCTCGATAGCCGACCCAAACCCCCTTGAGCTAAAGAGTGTAGGTCACATAAATTAAGTGTCGAATAATTTAGAATTCAAAGTCAATTTTTTCGTTTCGAAAGCAAAAGTACATGAATCAACGATTATACTTGATAACAGTATTAACCTTAGAAGAAATAGAGATAACTGTTAGATTTAAAATAGGCTAAGAAAACTTGTGAATAAGTAAATAGTCAATATGTATTGAATTATATCACGAAAAAAAAGGAAAAGTGATAATTATTACATTATGATTTGCTAAAGATATAAAAGGAAGGTAAGCGTAAGCGAGTTAGCGGGTCAGCAATGGTTTCAGGGGCGCTCCTAAAAGGTACATGAAGTCGCCAGAAGGGGATTATCATAGGATAGTCCATAGGGAGGGCTATATCGTGCCTACTACCACCAAGGTACGTTTGCATTCACTGTCGTAAAAAGTCGCGTGTATAGACCTTTTTTGGTATTTTGTATTTCTACGTTTTCTTCTTACAAATTGTTGTTTTAGATTCCTTTTAACACCTGTTTGTCGCGTTGTTTATCGAACCCACGAGTCACTGTAGCCTGGCCGGATGAAAAAAAAATCAGATTACCACGGTCGACAACGACGATAACAAACATTTCAAAGAAATTAATTTTTTTCATTATTACTTTTTTCTTTGCTTAAAAAAAATATCAACCACCTAAAGGCCGTTTCACACTATAATACAAGTATTAATACTTTTGTGGAAAATGCAACTCTGACATGTTGAGTTGTTATTGTTTTTTGAAATTTTTGAAACAGAAATTAGATTAGGGATGCATTTTCGTTAAAAGTATTAATACTTGTATTATAGTGTAAAACGACCTTAAGTGATATTGTCAATGCAAACGTTAAGCAATGAATGCAACGACAATAAGAAGCTAAAAACAAACCAACAGTATGGAGCTAGACAACAGGCCAAGATTAATGATAGAATTGAAAAATAACGTGATTTTTCTTCCTGAAGGATATAAAAATTTAACGGATGCAGTTATCGAGGACTAGTCATCAGGAAAGTTTCATTTTAGAAAGCTTAATAATGATACTTATTTTACGTTTCTGTTTGAAATGTAATAAATAAACACACAAAATTTTTAATAAAATAAATAATAAATATATGAATACATATGAATACTATTATCATTATAGATGTCAATTTTCTTTTTACCGATCTGGCACCAAGAGCCAATTCCGCCTATTCCAAAAATCTTCTTAACAACGTATTGGAAATCTTTAAAGCTCAGACCGAGTATGGAGAATATTTGTTGGAGACGAGTCGTTTTGCAGCCATCAAGATGTACTATAATCACCCAAATATGGAATTGCCGCCATGCACAATGTTTGATTTTGATATAAAGAACTATTCATATGACAATTTGGTTATGGATTCCAAAAATCCTGAAGTTGATAAAATCGTTTCCGAGATGTTGTGCGACTGTTTTTTATCGGATGACCGATGTGGTTGCCACACAAGTGTATCCAGCGACGAGGGCATTAATGTTGATTCGTCTACCGCTACCAACACGGATGACGATTCTTCTGTCGATGATGATGCTGAAGAACCAAAAATTACAAATACCATTATATCACCGACTATACGTTTTTTTAGTGTGGAAAATGGAATGAAAAAAAGGGGCAAGTTTATAAAATCCATACAAAGGTTATTGGACGCGTCATGTAATTCTTCGAAGAATAGTGAACGTTTCTGTGTCATCATGTTTTACAACGAGAGCGAAAATGTATACAAGTTTTTGACACGACAAGTACGCACAGCCAAGGGTGTACTAACACAGCACAACGATGTGATTGTTTGTGGTTGGAGTGGAATGACTGCAAACATCAAGAAGAATTCTTTGCTTGCCGACCTGAAGACGTACAACAAATCATATTGTGTCAAGAATGTACAACTTTACAAGGTAAGGAACAGAGAAACGTTGATTAAGGATTTAAACACTTTGATCAAGTACAACGAAGACAAGGTGACCAGTTTATTAAACATACGTCGGCGCCAATAGAAATTCAAGATCATGATTTAGAATAAAAATATTTGTAATATATGTATATATGATAAGAATAAAAATGAGTAAAAATAAATTATCAAAACAAATTGAAAATTTTACTACAACGGCAACGATAATATCGCCACTGTGTTCAAAGTATAATGTAAATAGTATAAAGCCTTTTTTAGAGGGCGCTCAAGTGTACGGAGAAAATTTCCGTTCAAGCACAGAATTTTCAAATCTATTACGCTTACACAAGTCTTTCATGATAGGTAGCATTAGCATTTGTAATAGGCTATTTGACAACTATGAGGCTTCAAAACAGAATTCACTGTACGATTGGTCACGTCATTTCTTCAATTTACTCAATGCCGCCAAAAAAAGTAATCGACGAGGCGTACAATCTCGCCTATACAGTGGGACGTGACGACTCGACTACACGAACAATAATTGACAAAGAAAGGAATCCGTTGGTCAAGATTCAACGTAAAGTTATACTGGAGGACGCAGATTATGATATATACAAAAAGAACATGTTTGATTGGAAGTGTAACATTCAATCACTGTATGTCGAGGAGGAATACATGAAACATATCGTTAATATTTGTAGTTCTCGCAAGAGCAAATTCAATCCAAAAGAAGTAAAAATCAATGCATGTACGCTGCGACGCACCATAACTGTGCCAAGTCGAGACTTTGAGACCACGCCACCTTTATATGTACTTAATGCAGAACTAATGATGCACAAGTCTAAGGTTGAGAAACAAGAAAAAAACGACAAATTGGCAATCACTGACATCGACAATTATCTGTTGGTGTACAGTAGATATCAACGCGAATTGATATCGTTTGTATTCACGAATTTCTCGACACTGTACAACGAGACGTGTGTACAGTGCATTAAGGTTTTCCTAGAGCAGCAGCACAGTATAGTCTTCTATATGCTTGAGAAACGTAAGCGTCTAGTGGCGATGGATATTGAGATACAGAACGAAAATAGACGCATGGACAATGTAAAATGGAATGATATAGATAAGACTACTTCGTATACAAATAAAGTCTGTGGAGTTGGACAAGATTCGTGTTTAAATCAAACAAAAGTTGTCGGCTCACTAGAATAACCATGCTCGTAGTAGAGTTGTAAATGTATTGAGTACTTGGGTATTGAGTACTCAATACCGGGTATATTTTCGAGTACTCGATATTTAAAAGTAGCTACTCAATACTTTCAGTGCTGCTAATTTCAGTAATATGCATAATATTGCAACCATGCATTGGCAGCACAAAACCAATACATGCACAACTTTAAAAGCTGTGTATACTTATGTACATATTTTTTGCCAGATGAATTGTTGGTATCGTGTTTTCTAGAAAGAACAAAAATTTTAAGGAATTAGTAGTGTGTGGAACAGAAAATTTTAAATTGATAAAAATAAATAAAAATGTCGAAAAAAAGAAGCGTCTTGTGGCTTCATTTTACTGAAGTAAATGACGATCGTGCAAAATGTAATATTTGCAAAAGTATTATTTCTTACAAAGGTATGGCCAAATTAATATAATTTTCTGTAAACATAACCCATAAAATTTTAATTTTTTGAAAATACGCCTGAAGGTGGTGGAAGCTCTAACCTAAAAAAACATTTGGATTCCAAACACCAACAGTGGAATTGAAAAAGTTTCAAGAACGAGAAGGTATTGTTGACACCTAGCTCAACATATTACTTTATAAAATATAGTTTTTATTTTAACAATAAATTTTGTTTGTCACTGTAAGTCATTTGTTAATATATATTTCAATTATTATTAAATATGCCAAAAGGCAAGTTATTGTAACATGAAAGGTAGGTCATTTAATTTCACATTAAACCTATGTCATTGAACTTGCCATTATTCACTTAAATACAAATATGCCAATACAGCCAATTCAAACACAATAATTAAAATTAAGTCAACAAGAAATTTACTCATTGACCAATAGCTGATTAAGCATTGTATTTTTTGTTATTATAAAATTAATTTAAGCATTTTATTATTAAGTTAAAGTAAGCAATTTATTCTTGTTATTATTAATTAATTTAGTATAAAAGCAAGAATTAAAATAAAGAATTTATCAATCTTCTTAAGGCATCTAAAGTGTTTTACTGATTGATCTTTACTACGTTTTTCAAGTTCAAGTGCTTGAAGGACAACCCGGCAAACAAAAATAGTGTCAATACAAGTTTATGTGCTTGGATTGAAATAACTATTGCCAAATCATTCAGGTATGTAAATGTTTAAAATGTTTGGCAGTAGTTAGAAGTATAAATAATTGTTTTTTGCAGACGACTTTCCAAGAACATTACAAAAAACTTTAGAAGAATGCAACATAAATGTGCAAATCTCAAAGAACAGAGAGCGGCAAATAAATTCAACTTTAGTCAAAATGATTACGCTAGATCTTCAACCCCTTTCCGTGGTAGAGAATGAAGGGTTTAAATTGTTTGCAAAAGCTCTGAATCCCTCATACACATTGCCTTCTACATATATTATAACAAAAAAATTATTAAATGAAGAATTTTCAAGTGGTGCGAAAAAATTAAAAGAGAAACTAAGTAAAGCTAAACATATTTGCTTAGCAACGGATGCTTGGACATCAGTTGCAAATGAATCCTACATATCGCTTACTGCACATTTTGTTGATGACGAACGGGAGTTAAACTCAAAATTTCTTAATTGCTTTCGCACATTAAAAAATCACACGGCGCAAAATTTAAAGGATGAAATTTTAGAAGCGCTAAAGCAATGGGGGATTGATGAAAAGATTTCATGTGTCGTATCTGACAATGCTGCAAATATTTTGTTAGCTATAAAAATTGCCGGATGGCAAAGTTTACCTTGTTTTGCACACACACTACATTTAGTAGTTACGGATGGGCTAAAGGATCCGAATATAGCAAGCATTATTACAAAATGCAAATCAACCGTTGAGTTCTTTCATCGCAGTACAAAAGCTACCAACAAATTTAAAGAAATGCAAACGCAAATGAATCAAACAAGATTGAAGCTCATTAATTCCACTCCTACTAGATGGAACTCTGTGTTGCATATGATGGAAAGAATGTTGGAGAACCGAGAAGTTCTTGAGGCAACTGTAGCCATTTTACACCGCCCAGTCCAGCTGCCTTCGTTCGGAGAATGTGAAATTATGAAAGAGCTTTGTAATATATTACGCCCATTTAACGAAATCACCATCGAAATGAGTGAAGAAAAAACAACACCGAACAAATATCAAATTTATTAGATTCTCTTTTGAACAATATAAATAAAAGGTTTAGTGGATTAGAAAAACATGGTTTCTTGGCTATAGCAACCTATTTAGATCCCAGATTTAAAGCAATGGGTTTTTCCGATCCTGACGCTGTAAGAAGAGTCATAGAAAAAATATCATTGATGTACAATAACCAAAGATACAATACCAATTCTCCACCCAAGCAATTGGAGAGGAAAAATTCTGTTAGGAATGATTTTGATCGAAAAGCCGTTACAAGAACAACAACATCGAAAAATATTATAGAGCTAAATAATTTTAGTCATGAAAGTGTTTTGGAAAGAAAGGGTGATCCATTAGAATGGTGGAAAAAGAGAGAAACAGTTTATCCTGGTCTAGCTGCTATAGCAAAAAGGCATCTTCCTATCATAGCAACATCGGTTCCAAGTGAACGAATTTTTTCAATTGCTGGCCAGGTTGTCAGCGACCGGAGAAGCCTTTTAAAGTCCCAAAATGTTGAAAAAATTCTTTTCCTGCATTTCAACAAAGATTGAGGTGTGTATATATCAAAAATTAAAATATGCTGCTGACAATACAATTCGTACCTTTTTGGAAAATACTGCAATTTCATTTATTTACATAATACATTATAAATAAAATGTATGTATGTGTATAAAATACACCACAAATACAAAGTACAAATATTACTGAATTATTTTAATTAATTTAATTTTTACATTAAAACATTGTAAAACATAATAAAAATTTATGTTTCAATACTAAAAGTTAATTAACCTTAATTGTTATGAATAAAATTCAATTTCTCCAAGTTTCCTTTTATTTGTTTCCTCAATTCAAAAAAACCGTTAAAGTATTGAGTCAATACTCAAAAAGTATCGAGTAGTACCGAGTATTTAAAAGTATTGAAATTTTACAACTCTAGCTCGTAGACATTCTTCAAAAAATTGATAAACCATTACGCAGACAGGATTTTGCCCGTATTCTATACTGTTTGATTCAACCGAATTGTGGTGGTAGATATTTTGAGCGTATCAACATAGAGCCGTACAATCAACTCAAACCCATTTTGAACGAACACTATACATTAACCTTTATAAAAAGTCTCGAACGAAAAGGCAATCAATTTTCGGTACAAGATATTACTGGGATACTAGTTCATCTATATCGGTATAGTCATGTCTCCAATATTACCAGTATCGCGAGTCTACAGTTGCAGCCATATGTTTCTTTCAATATCGGCAACGATGGTAAATATTTTCTCACATACGAAACATACAATATTGTACAAAGAAATACACGTGACACGTACATGAACGACTTTAAATTCATCACCGAGCCAGTAGAATTTATCGAAAAACCATGTATCGTCGACAACAGAAACTACGATTATGACTTCAAAGAGATTGGGAATATATATTGTTTTGAGAAATGTGATCAATTTATGGCATTCCAGACTATGCTTGCTGTGAATTCATCAACATCATCAGTAGGGTGTTGGTGAGAGTTCTGGAAACAAGAGCAGGGAGCATAGGGTGGTACTTATTTGTGTGGAAGTTTTTGAAATTGTGTGTGAGTAATGAGAGCACGACTTGGCTTGGCTTGGCTTGCCTGGGTATGGGCGGGGGTTTGGGCGGGGGTTTGGCTGAGGGTTGGTTAGGATTTGTATACTAATTTTGTATGAGAAAACTAACAACGATGATATAAGTGTCACCCTATTGTATTGTTGTTCTGTTGTTAAAAGTTCTGTTGTGGTTTTTTCATTGATATGTATGAATGTGTTTGGTATGTAGTTAAAAGTTCTGTTGTGGTTTTTTTTTTTTTTTTTTCATTGATATGTATGAATGTGTTTGAAACAGTTGATTTAATTAAGTTGTTTGAATACAAAAGCTTGATCCAAACCATACACAACAAAGTTGATTGGAAATAAAAATCAAAACAATACTATTTATGTATATATGTATATATATATATATATATTTTATTTATTAATTTGTTTGAAAATTTTATAATATAATAAAAAATTGTAAAAAAAAAAATAAATCTCATATTGAAGTATATATAATATTATTGAAGTTCATCTTTATTGATCCAAGAATTATATTGATTGGAAAATCCCAACCATTTTACGTACGCCTGATGTCCCTTAGTTTTAATAACATTTTCAATCAAGTATGTATTTGGAAAATGTGTCTTTAATAGTTCATGTTCATAGAATCCACCAACAATCGGATTCCTTTGATAGTCTTCCAATAAATAAGTAATGGGGTTTGTGTTCTGTAAAGTACGAATTTTAAAATTTTCAGTTGTCCAGTTTGGAGTATATCCTTTTGAAAAAATATGTTTATATATGCTAATTCGAACGTGATCTCCAACTTTTAGTTTACCAAATTTATATATTTTGAGATGATTATAGACTTGTTTTAGTATAGAACTTTCATTTTCTGTGTTAACAGACTTTGGCGTCATTCCAATTGTTCTATGCTTTTTATTATTATATTGATTAATTAAATCCTTACATATATGTATCCATTGATAATTTCCTTGTAGACTAAAATTTTTCCACATCATTCCTTTTAAAGTTCTATTAAATCGTTCTACAATAGACGCTTTCATTATACTATATGTAGAATAGTGGTTGATATTATGTTTTATCATCAAGTTTTGAAATATTTTATTATAGAACTCTTTACCATTATCTGTTTGCAAGTTTTTTGGAATTCTCTTTAGCGAAAAAATAGATTGCATAGCATTGGTTATATCTTCACTACTTTTAGATTTTACGGGTACAGCCCAAGCAAACTTTGAAAATGTATCTATAACTGTTAAAATAAATCTATAGCCTTTGTTATATTTTGAGTAAACACCCATTTCAACAAGATCTGCTTGCCAAAGATCATCAATTCCCTTGATCACCACTCGACGTCGAATGAAATTTCTACGTTCTTGTTTATGAAGCTCCTGAACCACTTCTTGTCGCTCCATTTCTAACGTCTATCTTAGATTACATCAATTTAAATGCTGCTGATATTGAATTTAAATCAAAAACGATTTATATATCTATGTTTAAATCGTTTGTAATGAGCTTCGTTTTTTCATTTAGACGTTCTTCAACTGAATCAATTTTGTAATTAAATAATAATCTCATTTCTTTTAGTGATTGATTGAGATTATTTAGTATTATACTTTGATCATATGTTAATTTACTTAAACGTGTTTCCACATTATCAAATTTTTCTGTAGTCAACACGTTTTGTTGTTGGATTATTTCGTTAAAACGATCCTCCATTCCCTTAATTCTCTCCATATGCATTGTATCCAGTTGTTTCTTTATTTCACTTAAATAACTTTTCATGTAAATTTTGTTTACAGCGTCGTTTTCCAATACAGGACTAGCAATATTTTTTATTCTCCGCAAGTTAAAGTTGAAATTACGATCACTATCCAAACGAATCGTCTGGCAACTCCGTAATGAAAAGTTAAATTTTTCTCGGTTGGCTAATATAAATTTGCAAAAATTTAATTAAACTATTTAATAAAACCTTTCTTGTGGTGCTTTGGTTGACGAAATTAATTTAAAAAGTGTAGACATTATCTCGGTTAATGGATTACTTTTGCAGATAATCAACAATTCATTTGGATTATTATTAATACAAGGAGTCTATTTTACACAAATACTTAACCTCACTTTTCTAACTAAAACTAATTAGTCATTCGTTTACCCGCTTAAAGTGCAACTGTTTGTGTTCACCATGCCATCCACCGACAATATAAGTTGTTCACTTAATTCCTGTCGGAAAAACATCACCAAAACGCAAGGCAGTATTTCATGTATCCTTTGCACTAAATGGTTTCATGCCAACTGTGTTGGTATTAATGCTGATCAGTTGGCTACCATTGCAAAATCCAAAGGCTCAATTAGTTTTATTTGCGACTCTTGTAAAAACAACCAAAGTGGTTCTGAATCTGGAACAGTACGTGATGAATTACGGAAAGGTCTCGAAGACATTCAGTCAAAATTCGAAGACATTCAGTCAAAATTCGACACCATACTATCAGAGGTGAAAGCCGAACTACAATCCAATTCTACTGAATTAAGAGGTGAAATCAACAATTGTAAGGATAGAATATCATCCATGGAAAACTTCATAACTAAAAAAGTCAACTCACTTGAATACCATAATGAAATGTTACAAAAACAACTGAATAGAGGCGATATTTTAATTAATGGTTTACCCAAATACCAATCTGATATTTTTCGTATTGTTTTAAAAATATTCAGTGAATTAAAAGTAAACATTGAACCAAATGATTTGAATTGCTGTAACTTTATAAAATCCGGAAATACGGTCCTTGTGAAATTCAATAACATATCTACGCGTGATCTCGTTATGAAAAGCTATTTTAAATCCAGTAAATTGTACCTTTCATCTATAATGGAAACGTCAATAAATAAGAGAATTTTTCTCAATGACCACCTTACTCCCAAATCCGACCGCTTTCTCTATATGTGTAGGAAACTCCGGAAAGCGAATACTATAATCAAATATAGTTTCATCAATGCAGTCAAACCAAAAGTTAAAATAACTCTCACCGACAACAGCATAAAAACGTTCAACTGGGATGAATTTTGCTCTTTTTTTAATACAAATTCCAATGAATCGGATGATGAAAATTTGGCATCAGTACGTTTGGAATTGCCCTCTACTTCCCGCACTTGAGTGACGCCACACAATATCATCATTAGTGATCTCAACACCATTGCACATCAAATCTATTTTATTTCATGTTTGTATTTTAAATAGTTTATTCATATATTACTTCCCAATAAGCAATTTTGCTCAAACATTCAATTGTCATGCGTTGAATTATGCTTGATTTACACTTTAATTCAATTCAATTCAATAGCATTCTCCAGTGAAATGGGAACTTGTTTCCAGCCTCCAGTTAAATTTCAGATGCTTGAATTTTAATGTTTTGAGTGCTTATTGGATTACTGTTTCCATTTATTTTGTTTGTTTTTTGCGAATTCTATAGCCGAATTCTTTTACTTTTATTACAAACCATTGTAAATAACACCTTTAAGTTATAATTAAATTCTTTGTATCTTTATATCCACACCTTTATTATTATTTTCATGAATACAAATAATCTTTTTTTTTTGACAATCAAGGTCCTGTTGTCAATGATAATAGCATACTAAGGAAAAGCTTTGCGAATAACACCGGTTTGAAACTAGTACATGTAAACATCCAAAGTATGAAATCTTCATCTAGGAACTCAAAATTTGACGAATTTTATATAATTGTAATAATTATAATTTTAATCCATCTTTGCAACTCTTATTTCGTTTCTCAAGGTCAACTCGGAATCCGCAATTGATCATACCCCAAATTATTCATTCAATCTTTGAAAGGTCTTTCCCGATAAGAGCTTGTAGGCTCTACAATGAACTCCCGATAAATCTTCGAAGATTCGATATATCTGCTACCAGTTTCAAACTCGCATTACTTAACCATCAGTTTAATCGTTAAACTATCAGTCCTTCTTACTTTCCTTCACTGTTAATCAAAGGATTATTTGTTTGTTACCTAATTACTACATTCCTATATTATCTAGACACATTTGTACATAATCATTAAATTTAAATATATATATCTTTTTACTTGTCATTACACTGTATTCTTAACTAATCATATATGGCCCTATGGGCTCGATTAGAAAATAAATAAATGAAATGAAAAATGAAAATGAATCTTGAAATGTTGATTTTGATATCTTACAGATTTTTCAATATAATGTCCAAACTTATTGATAGGCATTTTATGAATATGAATTGTTAAACATTTTTAAGTCTATTTATATAATAATTTTTGCTTCTCTCAATTCCTCAATAATTGATACAATTTCATTATTATGATTTGAGTGACCAGCTGTTGTTGATGAAATCAAAAGACGCAATCTATCAACCAATTCATTAGGATCATCCCAATAAACATAATTATGCTTTTTTCTATTCAATTTCATTAAACCTTTTCCCTTATGAATTTTCTGTTGTTTAAATAGGTTTTTAATAACCGTTGTATATTTAATTGAACGATTTCCTTTAATTTGACCATTAATACTGTTATTTCGTTTATGGGCATTAGTCATCTCTAATATTTGTTTATAATTATTTAAATCTGTTTTATTATAACTGATTGGATTCTTATAAACTAACAATTCATATAAACCTGATGTGAAGGACCATTTTAAATTACCTACAGTAATATTGGTTGAATTGAAAGCGATGGGTTCATTACCCAGTCTCCATATTTGATTTTTATCCTTATGAGGACCATAGGTTTTATCATATATATTTAAGTTAACTTTTGATAAATTATATTGAATACTTTGATTGGGATGTATTGTAATGGTGTCATCATCATCATTGTTATCATCCTCATTATCAACATTATCATTATTATCATCATCATCGTCATCATCATCATAGTCATCATGATCATTTTCATCATCAAATGATTGAAACGTGTTTGAACTTTTTTCGATTCTCTTGTTATTAAAGCTTGAAGAAAACGTGTTATAATCAAGCTTACTCTTTTTATATGGTGTACTGAAGGCAACTTTATTATTCTCAAGATCATGTTTAAAAGAGTTATCCGGATATTTTTCATGTTTTATAATGTTATTATTATTAGTTGATTGAACTAATACTTTTAATGGCTTTGATATTGGTTTAAATGTCTTTTCCAACAATTCATCATTTGCAATTTCTCCAAGCAAAATATTCTTATATTTCTTTGTTAAAATATTTCGAGTTTTAATAAGATTATTAACTAGATTTGTATTCATATTTATAGATTGAATTAGAAACAGATTCAAAACAGATCAGTTTAGCAGTTAGCGGTTTAATAGTTGAGAAGCTATTAGTTTAATAATTAATCTTGTACTGATTTTAAAATATCTGTAATATTTCTTTTATAGATTTATAAATATATCGAAACCTTTTCTATATCGACCATTATTCATAGGATCATCTTTGTTAATAACTAGAAAACCATATTTTTCTTTCCAACACTCAGCACATAACTTATGAAATGTTTTTAAAGTCATATCAGAACCAACATGATCATTGTAAATATGCTTAATATTCATTACATCCTGTTTAAAAATTATAATCATATTTGCATTATCGCGAATCAAGTGTTTTGGTATACGTGTATAAGTTTGGCATAAATAAAAACTATCAATGTCTTTATGGCGACCCATACAGAAGTAAGAACGTACATGATTTTGTTTCTCACAAGCTATATCATCGAATATAAATATTGAATTCGGTTTAACTTCGTCTGGGGATAGAACATCATCATTATTGGAAAATGATGAAAAATGTATCTCCTTGATAGGTTTAATTAGATTTTCTAAGTACTTATATTTCGGTTGTTGTGTTGACTGTGAATATAAGTAAATATTTTTAAATTTCAATCCATGAGGACTTTCAATAAGACTGATCATAACATTTGTTTTTCCGCAATTTGATGGACCCACAATAAGAGCTCGAATAGAATTCGGTAGTAATGAACTATGACGAATTTTATTTGATGAATCGAACTTTGATTCGATATTCTTTACATTAATCCTTTTAATTTAATTTCAATCTTTAATCGATAAAGCATCAATAGATATGACTATCATTTATAAAAAGTTATTCAGTCGCCATCCATCCTTCATTGGTAAAGGTTTTCTAAATAAAATAATTAATAAACTTCCCATTGAACTTCATCTACCCGGTTATCAATTTTGCGGACCTGGTACAAAATTAAAGAAACGTTTAGCCAGAGGTGATCAAGGAATCAATCCATTGGATACTGCTTGCAGAGAGCACGATATAGCATACTCAAACAATAAAGATTTAGAGAAAAGACATATTGCTGATAGAATTTTAACTGAAAAGGCTTGGCAAAGGGTCAAAGCAAGCGATAGTAGTTGGGGTGAAAAATCAAACGCTCGGTTTGTTGCTACTGCAATGAAAGCAAAAACAAAATTCGGTATGGGTAACGTTATTAGTAAAACTAAAAAGTCGTCTCCAGTAAATACCCACAAACTATTTACACATGCATTGAAAAGTGCAAGAAAGAATATAAAGAAAAGTGAAAACTTGAAAGATGCTATAAAGATTTCACGAAAAGTAGTAAACAACATTTTCAAGGGGAAAAAAAATCATTAATAAAAACACCTCGAATAATACCTCTACCTAAATCTGGAGGTTTTCTTCCACTTGCACCTATATTCGCTGCACTGGGCGCACTTGGTGGTTTAGCTGGTGGTGTATCTGGCATTACAAAAGCAATCAATGCAGTCAAAAATGGAAAGGAACAATTGACTGAAGCAAAACGACATAATAGTTCAATAGAAGCCATTGCGATGGGGAAAGGCATGTTCTTAAAACCATATAAAAAAGGTTTTGGATTATATTTAAAGCCTTATCAACAAAATTTTTAATGAAGCTACCTAAACGAGCCCTTTCTGATGTAGACTTGAGAAAATATGCAAAACATATTCCAAATTTTAGAGGTGTGTTTATGTGCAACACTCTTCCAAGTACATCATTTAAAAAAGAATGTGGAATAATTAATCTGGATACTTCAAAGGGATCTGGCACACATTGGGTAGCGTACTGGAAAAACAACAATCAAATTGAATATTTTGATAGCTTTGGTAACTTGCAACCACCGAAACAATTAATAAAATATTTAGGAAAAAACATAAGTTATAATTATGATAGATATCAAAATTTTAATACAATAAATTGTGGCCATTTATGTTTAAAGTTTTTGTTTTCGAAACTAAACTAAAAAGAAACTATAATTGTTTTAATAAAATACATTGATTAAGAATTTCTTTTATTTATAAATAAACATATTATTTCATTTATTAAAAAAATTTCAAAATAAATATAATTAAATAATTTTTCTAATTTCGCTTGTTAGAGGTGAGTATTCGATTAAACGATCATGAATAACTAAACAGTATGCTGATGTTTTTTCTGGAATTGGTTTGTTTGCTTCAGTATCAAACTCAATTCGTACATCAATAGGTCCAATTTTAACAGTTTCATTTTGATGTGAAACATCAACAACAATAAGCGGTGCGTAAGACTTGTAATCATTAACATCCAGCAATGGTTCAGGTTCTCGCATGTAAAAGCCTTGTTGAAATTTTGCATACATATTATATAGAACAGAATACTGGCCATTTTCAAAACGATTATGTAAATCATCATATGGATATGACTCTGAGTTTAGATATACTTTTAAATTAGAGATATTACAATGGTCAAATATATTTCCTTGTTCTTTACTTTTCACTTTTTGTAAACCAATTACAAGAAATCGTGGTCTTTCGTTTTGTGGAGAAAGCTTTACATTCCATAAAACCTTTGTAGTCGTTGGTAGTGCAGGATTTACATGACAATCCCAACTACGAAATGCAATTGGTATAGAATTTTTGTTGTTGATTATCTTAAACATTTCCAATTTTGCAAAGTCTGATAGTTGAATATGCGGCATTTTCCATGTTATATCCAGAATTGTTAACTTCAACTGATCAGTTGTATTTGTAGAATAATATGATCTCTCATCGGATGTAGAACGTTGAAGAATGAGCTCATGTTTCGAATTTAATAGTATTTTGTTATAATCTTCAGCAAACCCCATCCACATTTTCAGAGGTATACAACAGCTAAAATGACTTTTTTCTAAAACAAAAGTTTCTTTAAGACACCAACCAGCGTTTTTTAGTGTAGCACTTTCAGCCTTATTCAATGATATAAAATTTTTCATGGTAGATGAAATTCCAAGTTTGCGTGTACGATCAACTTCAAAACCATTAATTTCATAACGAATTTCATCGAACAAATATGAAACAAAGTTGTTTTTAAATTTCACATCTGTAGCTGGAACCTCTTTGTTTGCTTCCTTCTTCACTATAAAACCATGAATGTAAATCATACTCTCACTTGGTAAGACAAAGAGATCCTGATTTTGAATTGGTATACGAATTTCATCATTGTTGTTGAATGATTTTAGATATGGAGAGTAACTATGATATTCCCTTTTTACAATACTCTCATCATATATAGGTTTTTGAAGGACATTTAGTATTTCATTCATTGTTGAAGATTAAATCCTAATGATTTCAAGTATTCTATATTATATGATGTTAACGGGTTTTTTTTATTTTTTATACTTTCTCGAATGCGAGTTGATGAGGGATTGAATGGCAATCCTCTTTGCATTACGTTTTTATTGTAAATTATCATTATTCTGGTTTGAAGTGGAGTCTAAGAGTGATTTTTTCTCCTCTAAAATTTATAAGTTCACCGTCTTGATTTAAGATTCTAATCGTTATGTTGTTTATTTGCTGACAGTTGACGGGAAAATAAATAACATTTCGAGGTTTGTCGCTTATTTTATATCCTGGAGGAACATCAAGAGGAAATTCATGAATAGCATGATTCGAAGTATTATTAATAAATGATCCGGTTGTTAAGTTGCTTTCAATGCGTATTGTATTAACATTCGTAATATGTGCAGGTAAGTCAGATTCAAATAACCTTGTAGTATTCAATTGATTAATATCTACAATCATCACTTCCACAGATTTATCATTTTGAAGATTTTGATCAGTGTTATAATATTCAGTTGAATTTACTTCTAATTTACTTTTGCTAAATCCGAGCAACTTTCCTATACTGTTTGGTTGTGAAAAATCTATATCCATTGATGAGGTTATTTCAGTTTTAAGTGTGTTATTGTTAGCTTCAATTACTAGATAAATTGATTCATCAATATCTTTTAAGCTTGAGTTTAAGAAAAAATCAATATCCTCAAGTTCATATGAACCAACCGGAATAGTAATAATATGATTTCCTATATGAAACAAATTGTTGTGAACATCTACATTAGGTATGGAGTTGAATGTTACAAAATCAATAAGTCCACAAACATATTTTGTAGGGAGTTCAATTGGAGGAAAATATTCTCCAACCAGAGTTGATTTGTTTCCGTTTAAAGATATTGTTATTGACATTTCAAGTATTCAGAATGAACTGATGATGTTTGATGATTATTCTATCTGATTTAAGTGTTAAATAATAAATCCAAAAAAGAAAAAATGTCTTTTATAATTTTATGTTTTCTTTATTAATATTTGATTTAATAAACTTTCTTAAGAGTATTACATTTTTTTGAGCACATATGATAACAACAAACATTTACAGATTCAGCATTTTGATATAATGTTTTTAAATTTGGACAATTTAAATCATCCAGGTTATAAAAATTAATTTTATCCTTAAAAATATTTTGAATCCACTTAATTTTTTCTAATCCTTTAGCATAATAAATAAAATTTTTATCTTTAACATGCGCAATATAATATTCCATAATATTTGTTAGGGTTGAATCGCCATCTTTCCATTTTAATCCATGATGATGATTATAAAGCCAATTAATTGAATATTTTTCTTTTGTTGTCAACGATGAATATGGAAAAGGTGGTTTAATAATAAATGTTTGTACTTGTATATCGTTAATTGAAATACTCAGTTCTTTTTCAATGAATTTATTGTTGAGATAAAAACCTTGTACATCTACAACTAATATTCTCTCCTCAGACATTGTGTAATACTAATCAAGTCACAACGACGACTGTAGAACTGTTTATAAAGTCTATGTTTTTAAATTATTATAAAAATTCATTATACATAATGCTTGTTCCCAACTTTTATCGATAAGGGAACATTTGCAAGTATCAGGTCCACAAGTTGTTTCATTGTTGAACCACACACAATTGGTGTAATGATATCCAAATTTTGATTTATTTTTCTTATAAAATGCATATTCATCGAATTGAGCTTTTAATTTCTTCAAAATAATCTCATGTTCATACCACAAAAACCTTTCTTCACTCAAGAAGTCCTGTAAAATTTTCGAATAAAACTGATTATTAATTATTTTTCTTATTTTTTATGTTAAATAAATCTTCTTAACACATCAACAACAAAGTTTATATTAAGTGGTAGTAGTAAATGTATTTCATCATATTAGTTAATTTATGATATTTCCATATCCAAATCATGTGTATAATCTTGAATGTTGATTAATGTCATATCGGATCGGTATGTAGTATCATCCTCAGAAACCGTCTCAATTTCACCATTACTTAAAATTCTCTCGTATTCAACTTGACGGTATTCGAAACATTAAATATTTAATCGACGTTTCAAGTAATTGCTGTTATATGTACAACGGATTCTCAATTTTATATTATCTTTGTATTGAAGTTGAAAATGTCTATAAAATGGAGTCGAACTTTCAATTATTCCGGCAATATTTTTTTCTTTTTTTACTAAATCTTGTCTAAATGTTTCAATAGCTTGTTCAACAGTAAAAGATTGATTTATAGGTGGTGGAGTGTCTTCTTGGTCTTCGTTTGATTTATATTCTGTTTTTGTTGTTGACTCGATGTTTTTATTTAAATCATTATTAAACTTTAAAAGTTTGAAATTTAGTTGTATGCTCACAGTATCATTATTTGGTAATTTAATTGCAAATTCTGTATTTTTAAGTTCATTTTCACTCAAATCAATAGGTAATGAAGCTGAAAACACTTGTATGATATAGATATATGAAAACAATATGATAAAAATATTTTTCATTTTAGTTTTTCTTTTTAATAGATATGTTCTTAAGTTAGCGATATATTTTTGAATGAGATGATGATAAGAATTGTTTCTCATATTTATATACTAATTTAATAATCTTCATATTGAAATGAGTCATCACCATCGCTAGCACCACCAGCTGTTTTCTTAACTTTACTATTATTAACCATTTTTTGAGGGAGGGGAGGTTTTTGTTGATTTTTATTCAATGAGCGGATACCAGTCTTACCATTATAAGATTTAGTTGCACCACTAAAAACATGTTCATCTATTTCACTATACGCGCATGATGGTTTGTATGAGTGTACATTTATATCTTTAAAACCACCTTCATAGACTGTTCCAACTAGTGATATCATACCACCGATAACCTCAATTTTTATATGTTGATTGTGACTAAAATGAAATATTGGAGTATTTGTTGACATTTCTTGTTCTCTATTAAGAGAAAAAATTTGAGTTCTTGTCCCTCCTTCTGCGGTTAGGAACACCTGCATTATAATATCCAAAACTACTGCATTTATTATTTGAAAAGTTTTCCACTGTGCATGACAAGTACAATATTTATCACCAGTTTTTAAAAATTGACCCCAATACATATTTAACAAAGTTTTTTAATTCAACTAAATCTCTCATTATAAATAACGTATATATATATATAACACAAACTTGGATACAATAAGATTAAAACACCAGCTGTTTATATATTATTACATACATACATACGTATACTTTTTTAATATTTATGCTTAACCGCAATTGATAAGAAGTTATTAAAATATCTAAAAACACCTTATAGTATCAATTATTGAATATAAAGAATCAGTTTGAAAATTCGTTTTACGGTGAAAAGTTAAAAGCAAAATAATGAGAGCAAGTTTAAGAAAATTGTTTCAAAATCCTAATATTATATACTTATCTTTAAAGGATATGGAAGAAAATACTGCATATGAAATCAACAAGATAGAACGAGTAGATACAAAATATGGTGAAAGTATAAGATGTCTTGTAAATAAAGAATATCATATTTATTTACCTAAACGATTTCTGATTATTACTAAAAATCAGATGGATTATCTAAACGCAAATCCACACATTTTAAAGAAAGTTAAAGAAGTGAATGGATTATATACTCTAATCATTAAAAAGAAGAAGCAATATGTATTCTACAACAACTTGTATGACAGTACTGAAGAAGAAGAAGATGACGATGATGATGATGAAATAGAAGAAACATTTTAAGCAGAAACCTTTTAAAATTAAAATCATATATATTTATATATATATATATATCAACAAAACTCTGCATACATTAAAATTTCTTTCACATTTGATTAAATAGAAACTTTATAAAAAAACGGAAAAACCGCAACAGAAACTTTTTAAAATTTTCTCACACCTTTTAATTAAATAGAAACTTTATAAACAACGGACAAACCGCATCAGAAACATTGTTTTAAAATTTTATTGAAAAGAATGATAAGCTATAAAATTACTTCTCATAATTTTATATAAAAACCCACCCCCCCCCCATCTAGTTTTTCTTTAATTACTATTCAAGTTAAGTACAGAAATGAAAGCACACCTAAAATCAATTTTCAAAAAAAACCAAACAAAAAGCATTCTCCCCATAAAGGAGATGCTTTTTGAATATAAATATAAAATTACAAAAATGGAGCGTGTCCAGACGCCTTATGGGAAAAAAGTACGTTGTTTGGTGGAAAACACCAAATACATATACCTACCTGGTATATTCAACGAAACTCTAGACGATGATAGTATAGAAGAATTCCAGCGCAATACCTACTATCTTACTAAAGATAGAAAAGGTAGCAAAGGTAGCAGCAGCAATGAATATTACGAGCTGAATATACATGCAGCTGCAACAGGTAATTTTTGGTAAATAGTTTTTTTATTTATTTTATTATTATTAAATCTAAATATTATTTTTTTTTTATCGTTCTAGCTCAAGATACACTAAAGAAACAATATGAATCTTAAATAAACATACCTTTATATGAAGATTTGGAGTTAGTAGATTCATCAGTTCATGGTGTTCATTTTGAAAATTGTTTTAAATTGAAACAAATTACGGCTGATTCGAGTGTTATGTGTAATTGTAAATTATTTAGTCTACAAAAATATAGAATTGTTGCTAATATACATATGTTTTATAAGTATGTAGGTATATGATTAACACTAAAAATAAATAAATGTTTTGTTTTTAAATAATGTGGTTAACATTTTATACTGATAACAAATAGTATTAGGGAGATTAATATATACCGCAGTAAATGAACTTTATTTATTAAATACTAGTGTTTTGTTTTTAAATAATGTGGTTAACATTTTATACTGATAACAAATACGAGTAGTATTAGGGATATTAATATATACCGCAGTAAATGAATTTTATTTATTAAATACTAGCAAAAAAATCACAGACTTTCGTAAACCGCTCTAATGTAGTTTAATTCATATTGTATTAACCCTCTAACGAACACATTAAATGTTACGACTTCACTTCAACAAAAATAACATCCACCACGACTTCACTTTAAGCAAAACCGAACCCCCCACCACGACTTCACTTTAAGCAAAACCGAACCCCCACCACGACTTCACTTTAAGCAAAACCGAACCCCCACCACGACTTCACTTTAAGCAAAACCGAACCCCCCACCACGACTTCACTTTAAGCAAAACCGAACCCCCCACCACGACTTCACTTTAAGCAAAACCGAACCCCCCACCACGACTTCACTTTAAGCAAAACCGAACCCCACACCACGACTTCACTTTAAGCAAAACCGAACACGCTGCCGCCTCATAACACAAAATATCATGGGGTCGAATTTAACCCCATCGACCGTTAAAGGGTTAAGGTATGCACATTTTTCCTTTGCACATTTCTATCTAGAAACCCCTTATTAATACTACTAACTCCATCATACCAGGGTTGTACTTTTTCGTAGATCGCACGACTTTTTATGATAGTGTATCACGGCCTTTAGAAGCACTGAACGTATGTATATGCAACTAACTATGGAAAAAATATGTGATTGAATAGAGTCACAACAATGCAGGTTTTAAAGCCAGAAAGTTAGCTAATGTACTAACATACATACTAAAGTCCTGCACAAGACCATTTATAAAAAGTTTCAAGACATGAGAGATTTTTAAAATGCTTTACTGCAGCGAAGTCTTCTAAAACAAACGTTAAACAAAACGAATCGAACGGAAATGTGTTCGAATTGCAATGTTAATTACATACAAATTCGATTAGTTTTCGTTTCGAATCGAATTAAATAATAACCCCCCTGTTGATTGTTTGTTATGAACAAGAAGTCTTCACGACATCGCTTATTACACCAATGCATCCATCGGGCTTTGCCACGAGAATACATTTAAAAAACAAGACGTATTTACATATCAAGACTGTTTACGCAGGTCTCTAATACATACATCCATCTTGAAAACCGCTTTTATACTCGTACTCGTATATGTAAATACGTTTATGTTATTAACAGGGAAACCAGAAATATGCTCTAAAAAAAGTGTTTTATGCGCATTCAATATGCACTAAAAACTTGAAAATATGCACAAAAAACTCAAAAAATATGCTCTTAAAATAAAATAAATTTGTTTATTTTAAATGAAAATATATTTTTAATTAAAAAATTCAACAACATTTGCATATAAAATAAGCAAAAAAGCAAACAATAAAAAATTAACAAAGAATAACTGCCGTATTGAAACAAAATTGCCATACATATTTTGACTAAAACAATAATACAAATTAAATTAAGTTCAAAAGAGATCACGATATCAGAATTTAAACGTTTGAACTATATTTTCGATAAATAAGACAAGATTTGTATGTATAATATTTATTGCAATAAACAACAATCTAGGTCAATATAGATTTTCAAATAAAATCATTGCATGCCACATCTAAATAAACTTTTATATATTGGCAATGTTCCTTCAAGTAGTAGAGTAGACGACTCGGGGTAGAGTCCGTCACAAATAGAAAACCCGAATTTTGTATTGAAACTAACGTCCGTAATAACTTCGAAAATTTATACACTACATGGAACATTAAAAATGAGACTTAGATGGCGAAAAATAAAAATTAAAATTTTGTGCAACACTTAAGCTTGTAAACAAATTAAAATAAAAATGTTTATTTATTTTATTTTTTATTTATTTAATTTCAAAATATGCCCTAAAAGCGTAAATTATGCTCTAAAAATTATTAAATATGCTAAAAAAATATGCGTGTTAGAGTGATAAATGCAAAAACATGCTTTAAAGAGAAAAATATGCACAAATATGCTTTAAAGGGCAAAATATGCAAAAATATGCACCAACAAATCGATGCCAAAATTAATAAAAAGTTCTGAAACGGATAAATATCTTGTCCCCGCATGAATACGCCGCACAAGAAAAAACATGCAATTGCATATTTGCGGTTTCCCTGGTTATTAACCATTTAACGAGCGCTTTAGAATCTATGCTATGTTTGCATGATTTATTAGATTCAAAAAACGGCTTTTGCGAGCAAAAATGTAGTACTCCAAACCTGGAACTCGCCATTCCAAAATCAACAGGTTTGTCAGCGCTACTTTTACTCTATAATCGCACAAGCCTGCTTATTTTGAAACAATTTTTTTAATGGAGAATTCCCGAATTCTGTACCAAGCAAATTAGTTAGCAATTCTACCTGCAATAATACTAATGTTGAAGATTGGCTTCAAATTTTTAGTTAAAAATAATATCGCTTATAATTTTTTTAATAAAGATATTTAAATATGTATATAATGAATACGTTACATATACTCGTATGTACATATGTACATATATGGTTTTTAATAATATAAGCCCTTTATTAACCTATTACATTGCTTCTATTTGGTATTTTATGAAATTTATTATTATTATGTTGGTGGTGGAATGGTCCACTATGGCTAAAAGAAACACCGTCAAAATGGCCAACAACACAAAAACCCTTTGCAACTCAAGTTGAAGCTAAAATTAGTCAATCATTTCCAACTATAGTTAACATACACCCACCCATTGAAAATCAAACTGATACAAACCCAGACATATTATTACGATTTTCAAAATTTTCAATAGCTCTAAGAGTAATGTCATACGTTTATCGATTCCGTGATGGAACATCCCACACTCAAACCCAATCAATTCGAAATAAGAAAATCATTCTCGATATAATTAAATATCAATCCAGTAAAGCAAGAATTTAAAATTTATTAACCCACCCAAATCATTGAACTTGATGCTATAGAGATACAGTCAACACAAGATAGACTCATTATTCCATTTCAGCTTAAACATTTTGAAGAAGAATATAATTGTCTAAAAAGGGAACTGGGTGTTCCAAAAAAGAGCAACTTACTGACTCTAACACCACTTTTAGACGCTGCTAATATTATGCGCGTAAACGGTCGACTAGCCAACTCCAATAGTTTGTGTGTGGTATTCAGAAAGGCAACCAATTTTAATACCACACGCAAGTAAATTTGCAAAATTGTTAACTATAGTTACTCTAAATGGAGGAAATCAACTCACGTTAAGGATACTCAGAACTAGAAACGCTTGTTGCTAGAATTGAATGATGCCTCAACTCAAGACCCTTAAGCTCGACAAGTGACAACTCGCAAGATTTGAATCCTGGGGTTAAGGTGATTTTTTAATTGGGTGAAATATTATCACCCGCATAACCCGATTGTAGCAATGAAAATCTTTCTCTTGCAAATCGGTGGCAAAAGTTAAAGATTCAACATCACAATTTCTGCAGACGATGGAAAGATGAATACCTAAAAGAGCTACATAAAAGATATAATTGGAAGAACCCGAAGCGACAAGTTGAAGTTAATGATATTGTTGTTATAAGACAAGATAACTTACCCCCCAATGAATGGTTACTTGGACATATAATTAAAACTTACAAAACAATAACAAAACTTGTACTTCTAACCACGACGTAAATTCATCGCAAGGTTCATTGAGTAAACACACTAACCCATTCACATATACATATACAACTAACTTATTTACACTCACCCTAACTCATTACTTAACGGTCTGATCACTGTCTTGTTTTTACAACAAATTCTATTGTCCAATTAACCTATAAAATTATTATTACAGTATTATATCCTTTAAGTAGTTATTACACTCATTTTAACCCATTTATCATTTCTATTCTATTTATTTTCACAAATTATCATACAGATCATGGCACTCAACAATAATCGTGAAGAGCAATGCCATCGAGTCAAACACAATAACTTGCGACGTCATTTTGGTTGTTGCTTATGTCAAGCGGACCACAAGTTAACAACCTGCAAAAAAATTCAGAAAGATGAATTTGTCTGAAAAATATAAAACCGTTAGGTTTGCCTTGTTGCAAATTTACTACTAGTGAACAAACCGTGTAACTACCCAACCCTGGTGACATCAACAATAACCCCAAAAACTGCAACCAACTTCAAGGCTGCGAACAAATAATCACAACCTACACAGCACGATCTACTTCATTCGTTCGTGAATTATCAAGATCGACAGCTAAACTCGTAATCTCTATAAGTGAAATTATCTTGTTTTATTATAAAGTAAAATCAAACACAAAAACAAACTCAACATATGTACATATATGTATTTATAAAACCCGTAAAAACAGAATACAACTATGAAAAGAGGAAGTATGAAACTGGTCTTGCTGGCCGTGCTGGCATGCTGGTGATTTTCCCGGCCGGATTGGGTCGGCTCTTGCCAATCCATCTGGTTGTCCAGCAACTACAGCAATGAAAACAAAATCAAGCCAGCCAGATTCCAAAAGGAAACAAAAATCGAGCTGTTATTAAAAGAAGTTTGAACCCGGGAGCAATTGGTTTCCGGTCTTCTGCCGTACCTAAGCACGTTCTTCCACGGCGACAGCAACAACAAAATGATTATAGGCAAGCAGCCATAAATAAGATGCCACCACGACCGCTGTATCCAGGGCTACGGTATCTAGAGTAGAGGTGGAGAAAACATCGATGGTACTATCGATGTATCGATGTTTTTGAATTTTAGTTAAACATCGATGTTTAATGACGACTATCGATGTTTTCTTTGTAATCTCTAAAAAATCGACAAGTTGAAAGAAAACACGCAAAAGGTGAGGGTTAACTGAAATTTTATATATATGTGGCGCCCTGTCAATTTATCCAACTCTGTGAACTTACCTTTTATTTCCAACTAAAATATAAAAGATGGCAGCTTATCTTTTTTCCTTTTTTACTTACGATCGGAATTCTAATTTTGTCTGTCGGCTGCTCAAAACGCGTCAAATTAAAATTTGCAATTAACATTTATAAAATAAATTAAGTTACAATTAATAATTAAATTAAAATAAAAACTAAATTTGCAATATAGAACTAGTTAAATATAACTTGTGATTTATTTTGTTTAAGATTGGTGTAAAAGTTAAAACGCACCAAAGTGGTGACCCCGACGTGATTTGATTTTATTTATTGCGAGGCACTGGAACGATTTCCAACTGGAAAATTAAAATTTTCTTTTTAAAACATTTCAATTGTACGCCATCTTTTACTCGCAGTAAAAAACTAGCGCCAACCGAGCAGCCATTTTTTTTTTTTAAATCATGGCCACAAATGCCGCTACATCAGCAAAAAGCGAAAGCGTTAATGTTCATGAGAACGAGACTGTTGTCAACGAGCACGACATGCAAGGCGATCCCACCGCTATACAAGGCAATGTGTCCGCAATCTTTGCCAGATTACCAGTGCCGCCAATGTCAAGCAACAATATTGACGCCTGGTTTATATCGATGGATTTCTGGTTTACGGCGTCTGGTATAGTCGCGGACAAGCAAAAGACAGCGACTATCCTAGCAGCACTCGACCCGAACGTCATTGCGCAACTAGCTGACGTAATCGCTTCAATGCCTCCAAACAACAGGTACGATTTCATCAAAACAAAAATTATAAATCATTTCGCCGACAGTGAGCAACGCCGCCTAAACAGACTTTTGTCCGAATTACCTCTTGGAGACAAGAAACCCTCGGAATTATTTTACGAAATGCGGCGAGTCGCAGGAACAACGTTAGGGGAAGCAGCTGTCAAGGGGTTATGGACAAAAAGGCTTCCGGAATTTGCTCAGCCAGTTATCGCCGCTTCAGCAGGCACACCAGCCGAATATACGAAAGTTGCTGACGCTGTAGTCCAGGCAATAGCATCCAACCACATTGGCAAAGTTGAGGCCACGTCAGGTAGTGCAATAAATGAGTTGCGCATATCAATTGTTGAGCTAGGCAAAAAATTCGAACGCCTCTCGGCGCGTTCTCGTTCCAGAGCGGCCAGGTCTCCTTCGCGACGCAGTTTTTCAACAACACGTTCAGCGCCACGTGCAACGTACGCTTACAACACAATGGGCGGTACCGAATGCTGGTATCATAAAAAGTACGCTTCCCGTGCACGAAAATGCCGCAGCCCCTGCAAACACAAAAATCGAGACAACGTCGCCTCAACCTCAAGCGCACCATCATCCAGTCACCAGGCAAACTGACTCCTTCGGCAAGTGGTTGATTCCGGCGAGATCACCACTAATTGCCACATATTTCGCCTGCAGGTAAGAGACAAGATTAGTAACAAAAATTTTTTGGTAGACAGCGGCGCAGATGTTTCTGTCCTGCCACTGACTTCAAAGTCTTTCGACATGCGCCCTACAGCAATAGTTTTATACGCCGCCAACGGTTCACCCATTAAAGTGGTAGGCGAAAAGCGAATTAAAATTGACCTTGGTTTAAGACGAAGTTTTCTATGGTCATTCGTAGTCGCCGACGTGACGTCACCGATTATTGGTAGCGACTTTATTAAACACCACGACCTGCTTATTGACCTGCGACGAAACCGCCTTATAGATAATATGACGGGCATAGTATCTCAACTTACAACGCCCATTGCTTTTGAAGCGGCCACTATCAAGACCTTTAATTCATCCGACCCGTTTGCAGACGTTTTGGAAAAATTTTCTGACATAACGAAGCTTTCGCCATTCGGCTCAGCAACAAAATCGTCAATTGAACACAGAATTATTACGACTGGGCAACCAGTTTTTTGCCGTCCACGTCGTTTATCACCCGAGAAGCTTGCGGCAGCGAAAAAAGAATTCGAGTTTCTCATGAAAACAGGTATTTGTCAACCCTCAAAAAGTAACTGGTCCAGTCCGTTGCACTTAGTAAAGAAAAGTGACGGAACTTGGAGACCATGCGGTGACTACCGTGCTCTTAACGCTCAAACGCTACCAGATCGATATCCGCTTCCATACCTAACAGACTTTACATCAAACTTAAGGGGTAAAATTTATTTTTCTAAAATCGATTTGCAAAAAGCATTTCACCAAGTGCCAATACACCCTGATGACATAGCGAAGACTGCCATAAGTACACCCTTCGGCCTATATGAATTTAAATTTATGACATTCGGACTATGTAACGCGGCTCAAACGTTCCAGCGGCTAATCAACGAAGTACTTCGTGGCTTAGATTTCGTTTTTCCGTATATCGACGATATTTGTGTAGCATCCGCCTCAATTCAACAACACCGACTCGACCTTGAGGAGGTATTTCAACGACTTCGAAATAATCATCTGGCAATAAATCTAAGCAAATGCGAATTTGGCAAAAAAGAAATAAAATTTCTTGGCCACTTGGTTAACGCTGACGGCATTCGACCACTGCCAGAGAAAGTAGAAGCAGTACTAAACTTTCCTAAGCCTAAGGTAGCCCAAGAGCTGAAAAGATTTATTGCCATGTTAAACTTTTACCGCAAATTCTTGCCGCATGCAATTGACTACCAAATGCACTTACAACGCTTAATAATCGGAAACAAGAAAAACGATCGCACCCCGATAAGGTGGGACAATTCCGCTGAGGTGTCTTTCCAACGTTGCAAGGACGAGTTAGCTCAAGCAGCCCTCCTAGCACACCCCGCTGCAGATGCTGAATTGGCAATTTATGTCGATGCCTCCGATACTGCTATAGGGGCGGCTCTACATCAGAAAGTTGACGGGTGCCTTCAGCCATTGGCATTTTACTCAAAAAAGTTTACGACAACGCAACGAAAATACTCCACCTACGACCGGGAACTAACAGCAATATATCAGTCTGTTAGTCATTTCCGTTATATGATCGAGGGACGAAACTGCTACATCGTCACCGACCATCGGCCACTGATATTCGCTTTTCGTCAAAAACTTGAGAATGCATCTCCACGTCGAATTCGTCAGCTTGACTTCATTAGCCAGTTTTCAACGGACATCCGACATACACCTGGCATAGACAACGCCGCGGCTGACGCACTCTCTCGTGTGGACTCAGTAAGTCAAGTTATAGACTACTCCCACATAGCACTGGCTCAACAAAACGATGATGAACTTCAGAATTTACTTAATAATGAGACCGCTAGAATGAATTCATTAAAACTTAAACACTTTCCGATTCCAGGTTCGGATAAGCAATTGGTTTGTGATACTTCTACAGAACAAATCAGACCCTTTATTCCAAAGAATTACCGTCATCAAATTTTAACTTCAACCCACAGCTTATCTCACCCAGGCGTTCGAGCTACAACGAAATTAACTTCAAGCAAATATTGCTGGCCCGGCATGCGCAAGGATTGCACAACTTTTGTTCGCAACTGCATTCAATGCCAAAGATCGAAGATTCAGCAGCACACTCGTTCAATGCCTGCTAAATACAAACCTACTAAACAACGTTTCTCGCACATTAATATCGATATCGTTGGCCCTTTCCCTCTTTGCGAAGGGCAGCGATACTGTTTGACGATAATCGATAGGTTTACTAGATGGCCAGAGGCAATACCGATCCCCGACATGACTGCTGAAACAGTAGTAAAAGCCCTCCTATTCCACTGGATTTCTAGATTCGGTGTGCCGGCGCGGATAACTTCGGATCGAGGCCGACAATTCGAGTCGTCAATATTCGTCGAACTTGTAAAGGAAATTGGCGCAACTCATTTAAAAACAACACCGTATCACCCGCAATCAAATGGTATAATAGAAAGATGGCATCGTACGCTAAAAACCGCAATCTTATGCCGCGACCATACAAAATGGGTTTCGCACCTGCCAATGATTCTACTGGGGTTGCGAGTAGCTTTTAAACCCGATATAGATGCCTCGCCAGCAGAGCTGGTATACGGATCGACGCTCACAATTCCTGGAGAATTTTTTCATTCAAAAAACGTTACAAACACCGACAGCGATTTCCTTACAAATTTCCGAACGCACATGCAAAGTATAAGACCGATCGACGCCTCTCACCACACAACGCCTCGAACTTTTGTATCAAAGAGCTTATGGTCTTCATCGCACGTCTTTGTCCGAAATGACTCGATCCGCCCGTCACTAACTCACCCTTATGACGGACCGTATTTGATCATAAAGCGATACGAGAAGTTTTTTAAAGTCTTGATAAGAGGCCGACAAACTAGCATCAGTATTGACCGCCTAAAGCCAGCGTTCATAACAAATAATGAACTATATGAAAATCCAGCAAGTAAGCCAGATTCACCGACTCCCCCAACAAACTTACAAGAGTCAACAGGCACAGCTTTAAGTAAACACGAAGTTCTACAGAACGAAGCAGTAAAATCACCCGGAAGGACAGTTAATTTTCAACCTACGGCGTGTCAGCCAAAAGCTACTTCCAGCGGTAGACCTGTCCGAATCCCTTTTAGATTCAGGTGAATCCGTTCCAGACGGGGGGAATGATGTGGCGCCCTGTCAATTTATCCAACTCTGTGAACTTACCTTTTATTTCCAACTAAAATATAAAAGATGGCAGCTTATCTTTTTTCCTTTTTTACTTACGATCGGAATTCTAATTTTGTCTGTCGGCTGCTCAAAACGCGTCAAATTAAAATTTGCAATTAACATTTATAAAATAAATTAAGTTACAATTAATAATTAAATTAAAATAAAAACTGAATTTGCAATATAGAACTAGTTAAATATAACTTGTGATTTATTTTGTTTAAGATTGGTGTAAAAGTTAAAACGCACCAAATATATCTAGTTTATTACTTTTACTTAACATATAGGAAATTTGTTTCGTGGTTTATGATATAAGGCGTTGGTGGCAACCGTGGGGTTATCTATCAAAAATCTTAAAAGTAAGTAAAAGTTAAAGCAAACGTGTGTGCTGCAGAGTGGTGTGCGGAAATTTACTTTTTAGGCCGTCAAATTCCAGCGCACACTTACGTCCGACATTATACGGCTATAATGTTATTTTTTTCTTCTTTACAGGAACGTCAGAGGAAGTCGGTAAGGCTGAGTCCTCAAAACGCAGTCGCGAAGGTTCGTATGTTTGGCAACATTTTCAAAGAACGAAGGAAAGGACAAAGGCTACATGCACTCATTGCGGGAAAGTGTTAAAAACTGCTGGCAACACGACGAACCTTATGGATCATCTGAAACGCATGCATCCTAATTATCTAAATTCAAAAAATCCTCCTGCACCAACGAAATTGGATGAATTTTTAGTCAGAGATGTGCAGTATCCAGCTGATTCAAAGCATAAGGTAGAACTAGATGAATATGTAATGCGTATGATTGCACTAGACGTGCAACCATTTAGTATTGTCAATGACAATGGATTTCGTGCGTTGATGCAGAAAATGGATCCCCGGTATAAATTACCTAGTAAAACGTACCTACGAGATGTATCGCTTCACAAAGTTTACGAGACTTCAAAAGACCAACTTCGGTATGCATTGGAATGTGTGGAATATGTCGCACTCACAATAGACGGTTGGACTTCAAAAGCAAATGAGGGCTATTTGACTATAACTTGTCATTTTATTAATTCTGAATTCAAGCTAAACTCAGCCGTTTTGTTAACAACTACCTTTTTAACGCCCACCAGCCACACTGCTTCGAATATTGCAGCCTCAATTCGCGAGGTTTTGACGGAGTGGGGTCTGATGCAAAAAGTTGTTTCTATAGTGACCGACAACGACTGCACTATGAAGAAAGCATGCGAGTTTCTGGAGATTAAGCATTTTCCATGTTTCGCACACCATAAACTTGCTAGTTCAAGATGTCCTTAAACTTGAAGTACTTGTGCCCATTTTGGCTAAATGTAAGTCCATTGTTTCCTTTATGAAACGTAGCACCATTACAATGGCCAAATTTAAGCAGGCCCAGACTATTTAAACCCCACTTGGCCTGATTCAGGAAGTGCCAACTCGATGGAACAGTGCCTTCCAAATGATAAAAAGACTTTTAGAAACGAAGGAAGCACTATCATCTGTTTTATTATTTACATCTAAGGCTCCGGTTCCATTTTCCGCAGATGAAATAGATACTTTGAAGGAGCTTGCGGAACTTCTTACTCCATTCCAATATGCAACTCTGGCTATTTCTGGCAGCAGAAATGCAACAATTTCTCTGGTCATTCCTCTAAGATCAAAAATTGCAAAACTTAAGACCTAATCTTAAAACTGCAGAAGTTTTCTGTGCCTTCGAAATGTTAAGTAGCTGTTTAAGTGATAGATTTGCACACTATGAAACAAGGACTGTTCCCCGCATATCAACCCTAATAGATCCTCGATTTAAAAAGGATGGTTTTAAGTCGGTTTCAAATGCAGATCAGGCAGTTAAGGCTTTGGAGCAGGAGATGTATACCGTTTTTTCATGAACTCCACTGGAGCAGCCAATACCACCCGAATCTTCTCAAAAACCAAATTTTTCTTTTTTGCAAAACAAAATTAAGTCAAAAATAAAATCATCGGGAGCGGATGCCATTGTAATTTTGAGACAGCACCTGGAAAATATAAATGAACCAGAAGAATGCGACCCTCTTTCATTTGGAAGGTAAATTTAATAAATGTAATTATACTTAATATTCTGAAATTAATGAACCTTTTTTAGACGAATGCAGAAAGTATGGTGGCTATCAAAGAGGTAGAAAAAAATATTTATGCGTGCCGGCAACTTCCTGCGAGTCGGAACGAATGTTCAACAAGGCTGGCCAAATTATTTCCGATCAGCGAACGCGCCTCAAGCCGCTCGTAAGTTTATTAACAAAAACCAGTCAATTTTTGAACATTTTTAAAGAAATCATCGATCTCTATTTTTTATACACGATCTCTCATTTTTAAATACGTTTGTGAAACGTTTTATTATTTTAACCTATGAATTTAAATGTTATGTTTTTTTTATTATTTTAACCTTTGAATTAAAATGTTTTTTTTTATTTTATTCAATAAATAAAATTTTAAATTTATTATTTTATTTATTTTAATTATTAGTATTTTTATCAGTTTGGTGTATTTCATTTGCACGTTCATTTTGCATACTTTATAATAATATGTATGTATATTTTCTTCAGAAACATCGATGTTACATCGATGTTTCGCTTAAAAACATCGAAAACATCGATGGTAGCAAACATCGATGTTTCTCCACCTCTAATGTAGAGTCACATAGAGGTATGCAAAATGTACCAGGGGAAGTAGTAACACTACAGGCGATTGCTCATCCACCCCCGGCTATACAGGCAACATACTCTCAATTCGAAACATAAGATTTACGTCAGCAACAACAGATGGATGTGCCTCCAGAAAAGGTGAGACACCAGCAAATCATTTTGATGGCTAACTCACAGCCAGTACATATGCCGCAACTATATGGTCAATTACCACCGCATCATCAGCCTTGGTTGCAGCGTCCAACTGTGTGTAATTCACCGCCAAGCCATTCCCAGGCAGCATGGTCTGCGCCAATATATTACCAACAACAACCACATGAAGATCCTCAGGCAGCTTCTAGGCAAAGCTACGAACCTCTAGATAGGTATATATTAGTCATGTGGGGGTTAAAGTTTGATGGCACCAACAAGAACATGAACGTACAAGAATTTATTTTCAGAGTAGGAGCGTTGAGAAGGGATTACGGTTATATTGATAGTGAAATTTTGCGAAATTTCCATTAATTGGTTGAAAGGCCAGCTCTTGATTGGTGTTGGGACCATAGAAAAATAGTTGTTATCAATACATGGGAGGAATTAGAAAAACCTTTGCTGGCTAAATATAGACGTTTCGAGAAAGAATATTAAGTCCAGATCAAAACTCTTAATCGTCATCAACAACGAAACGAAGCGTATGACGATTTCTGTAATACCGTCATAAAATTGCGCAATCAGCAGGAAAATCCTTACGAGGAGGAGCAGTTGGTTGAAATTATGAGGTGTAATTTTAAGCCATCCTTAGCGCAGATGAAGTTTTCAGTATTTCAGTCAGAATTTTGGAGAGAGGTGAGACGTGCAGGAAAATCCTTACGAGGAGGAGCAGTTGGTTGAAATTATGAGGTGTAATTTTAAGCCATCCTTAGCGCAGATGAAGTTTTCAGTATTTCAGTCAGAATTTTGGAGAGAGGTGAGACGTGCTTAAAATTTAATTGCTAATCAGAGGAGCCCTATGCTCCAGTGGGAGTTAAAGGAACATATATATGTTAGGGTGGGTGCAAAGATACCATGCGGACACACGGGAGTTAACACACAAGTCTACGTGGTCATTGAGAGAGAGAGAGAGAGAGAGAACGTAGGTAGGATGAAAGCGAACAAGTAAGTCCCAAGTCATGTGTAAATACCTACAAATAAAAGTGTATTTAAATATAAGTGAATAAATACTTAAACCTAATTAACAAATACTTAAATGTGTAAACGGATAAATATTTAAATAAAAATTAATGAATACTTGAACATAAATAGCGTATCCAAATAACGTCATAATATTTAATAAATGCAACAAGTAAGTCCTACATATATACATATGTGTATGTATATACTAGCGAGGGAACTGGTCAAAACCACCCACCAGAAGAAGCCGACTACTTATCGTTTTTGGAGGAGCTAGGTACCAGTAATCTGACCTTGGACATACTGACGACCGACAAAAGCCAAAAAGTTACCTATATTGTTTATTTTTTTATCCCTTTTTCTATTATTATTTACATATGTAAATTTAATTAAACGATTTGTTTTAAAATAATTGCTGACTAATTTTTTTATAAATATATATACATAGCCCTCTTCTTGTACGAGCGTAGGGAAAACACTTATATTTTTTTTTTACTAAGTGCCAGTTTTGTTTTATCGCACTTTGTTAGGAGCAGATTCGAGCTCAAACCTGCCCCAAGTCCCCATAATAAGCCCTTTGGCATAAAATGATAGGTGTTTACCCTATAAAAAAAATATAGAAATATCAATTTTTTTTTTGTTTGGAAATCTTAATTATTTTTGCAAGAAGAGTTTTGAACCGTTTTGTCAGAAAAATTTAATTTATCTTTTTCTATGATTTTTGAAATTTTTCCTTTTTTATTATTTTTAATTTAATCAAAAAGAAAAAAAAACAATTGAAATCTTAAATAATTCTATAATGCATAGTTTTCTTTATTACATTTTATTTTCTTTTTATAAATAAATTGAAAATGTTATCTTTATATTTTTGAATCTGATTTGAAATTTTTTTCATTGCCCAAAATGATGGGATAAAGTAATTTCTCAGCCTGTAGAGAGAGATACGGTAAGTAACCACCATGAAGGTTTGGGATAACCTATATAAAACTTTAGGCCAGGTTACCATGGTGAAATCCAGTAGGATTTCAGAGGGAGGGAGCAGACTTACAAGCCGATCGGCTCAATTTCCAAACGCCGCCGCCGCCGCTCAATTTCTAAAAGTCGCGCCGCCGCCGACCTTAAATCGGCTCGAAAGCTGAGCCGGCTCAAGGAAAGCCGCCGATATCACCAGCTGCGCCGTTGAATTTTTCTTTGTGTGTGACCATGTTGTTTGACAGATATGCATTTAAAATTACTATTTCGTCCTATCTTTTTGCATCCATGTAAAATAATCAAGTCTCTTTTTTATTCTTATGTATATTTCGGTAGCGTCGTGTCGTATTATATTTGTGCTGGTCGTTTGGTTATATTTAGAAGGTTGTGATAGTAGTGTTCTTATTAGTGTATAAATAAAAAAATGCAAAGATCTATTAACTTTTTTTTTAATAAAAATAACAATGTTATTGTTAGTGATTCAGAATCAAGTTCTGAGGAGGAGTTTAACAGTGTTGGAAAAACAATAAAATATTACCCAGACATTCTAAAAAAAAAGAAAAAAATTAAAGAGGTGTCCCATATTAAAACCATTTCTGGAACTGCGGAGTGCTGGAAGCATTTCGGGCAGCTGTACGTTTGCAATAAACTTGTATTGGACAAGTATAAATTTTGCGTTATATGTTTCAATTCTGAAGAAACAATTTTAAAAGGGTAAGTAAGATTTATAGTCTTTAACAAGCAAAAATGCTAAAATATTTTCATGTTGGCTTCATATTGTGAAAAAGCGCGAAATGAGAATGATGCATCTATTAGGTATGTACATACATACATACATACATACATATATGTATGTACATATGTATACATATGTACATTCATACTTTGAAAAAAAAATTACAATGTTCAATAGTCTTATCTGATATGCTGTTTTTTGTGATTTTAGTTTACTTTTTCATTTATGTAATTAAAATAAAAAATACAAACACAAACAGAAATTCATTAATAAACTTTTCTCACACTATAAAATAATGTTTTTTATTTGAATTTGTTTTATATGCATAAATATGTTTATGTATACAGTGTAAAGTTTTGAACTTACTAGTCTATGTAGAATTGCATCTACACAAACAAAAGTTTTGTTTAAAATCATAATTTTAAGTTCAGTAAGCCGACATAAGCCGACATAAGCCGCCGCCGCCGATCAAAATTGACCGCGCCGCCGCCGCCGATCAAAAGGCCTCGGCTTGTAAGTCTGGGAGGGAGGCCACGGTTAGCCAAAAAGACCGGCTAACTCAACTTTTATGTTGAGAGAGAGCAGACGACTTGTAAGTAAGTATGTGTGGTTTGTGGCATAAATCTTTTTGTTTTTTTTTATTCAATAGTTTTTTTATCAAGTAAAAAATTCCACTTTCGGGCTCCAAATTTAATATATTTAAAAACATTTTTTTTCTCTTGGTTTTATATCGTTCCAAGCGCAGCTGGCATGATTTTTTTTGTTTATTGTTGCTTATTGCCCGAAAGTCGGCAAGAACACCCCCCAAGACGGCGAGCTCAGCCGGAGCAGAACGCCAGCGAGGCCGACAAATCTGGCAACCATACGAATTAATGCACAGACATAAATGTCTAAACCAACACCACAAGCAACAGTGGTAACAGCAGATGACAACAACAATAACAAATAGTTGTATCTATTTCTGTCTCTTAAATCACTTGAAATCGTCAATAGAAACCTTTTTGTTTTTTATAATTATAAACACCGGCTTTAGTTTGAGATATCGTTTGCTTTGTAGTGTGTGTTTATTTACTTTTGGTCACTATGTCCGCACACTTGTGTGTTTGACTGTACAAGTTATTTATCTGTCCACACACTTTTGTGTTTTACTAAATTGCTGCATGCCATCTGCATTCAGCATGTGTCACACGACACCATCGTTATTTTTGTAAACTTTTATACACACATGCACTGAATTTTTGTGTGGGAATATGCAACGTTTGCATATTCCCACCGCAATAAAATGTATTAGCTTAAGTTAGAATTAAGTTATTTTATTATAATAAGATCAGACAATAAAGAATTATCAAGAGGGACAGTTGCTTCGGCCGCTGTCCTCTTGGATTGAAACAACAAAACATTAAATAATTTTTACATTATATTACATGGCGATCCTGCCAAATAAAAGAAATTATAAAAAACTATTACAAATTAAAAATCTATTACGATCTGAAAACAAATTTAAATGTTTTAATATTTCTTAACTACAAAACTAGAAAACGCCAATAAAGAACAACGTAAAGATTTATTAAACAGAAATTATAAAGTGTAATCAATTAAAAAGAAAACCAGAAATCAACAAAGAATAAAAATTAAACAAATCAGTTAATTTTGAATAAAAAACAATGTGGTAGTGGAAAGAAGTCGAATTAATTTAAGAAAACTATTAAAGGATTAATTTTACATACTGTGAAAATAAGAAACAAACAGCACCTTTGAAAGTTGTGCAAGTGCTCTGAGTCTATACAACGACAACAATCCACACAATTTTAGTTCACACAGGTTTTGGCAGAGAACTCGTTTTGCGTTGGGAACAGCAATTATTGCATTGCAAGCAGTTGGACAGCCCTTAATACAGTTATAATTATCGTCGAGAACTTACACAAAAAAAAAAAAACATTTAATTTAATTGATTTACAACTAATTCATTTATATTCAAAATTTCTTTTATAAAAGTTAAACTAATTACAATAATGCTTAATCTACATAAAATTTATTGTTGCTCTTAAATGTTTCAATTTCCTGTTATTAACAATTGCTTAATATGTATACATATACTTAAATATTTCATTTTTATCAGTACAATTATTTAATGCTTAAATAGCAATTGAATGTTTGGTGACAATTTTTAGGAAATTTATATATTTTGTCCTCGTGTTTTAGTTAACTGCTATGTTATTATTGATGATGTTAACGTTATGGGTATTTCCATGTAAGTAAAACATTGTTTTTATTAAAAGATAAAATTATTATTACATGTTACAGATTACAATTATTATTTTTTTATACTTGAACAATAAAATTGAAATTAGTACATTCTAATTAACTTACATGTTCTTAAAATTAAAATAAAAAAAAAAAAATAAAAAAATAAAATTAAAAAAAAAAAAAAAAAAAAAAAAGGTATATAAAAAAAATATATATACAAAAATTTATCTCAATGAATTTAACATTAAATACTAAAATCAGCATCACTGCGATACTTACGAGTCCCTCCAGCGATGCCTGATTCTTAATTGAAGGAAGAGAAAAGAGAAAGTTTTAAAATTAATGACGAAAGTGACTACCTAACATAAGAGTATAATTTTTCTTACTTGCAATATGAAATACGAATGTGACATTTCTGATTGGATTTCATAATCACTCGTAATCAAATTTTGTCGGTCGGAATTGTCGCAGTTAATTTTTTCGATGAGTATAATTTTTTTTTCTCTTTCTTCCCTTGTATCTATATGAGTATAGAAGGATCTGATTTCTTCTTTCTGAAACCACGCAACTCAAAATATAAAATATATAGTTATTTTGTTATTTAATTTTTTTTATATTAAAGTCAACCTTGGGTGGATTTATATCTACCGAACCCTTAGCCTTTTGTTTGTTTCACATTAATGGCAACAAAGTGAAACTAATCTATTCATACACTGGTAATAGATTCAGACCTTCGATAACGTGACACAGAAGTTACATTGAGAAATTGTATTTGATGTTACTGAAAAACATTTCTAATGTCAACATTCCTTGAATCGTAACCCAGTCTACATTTCAATTATATATATGTAGTACCGAATATATAATATCCTTAAATAAACCAAACACGTTACTGATGTATTGACCACTTTGATTTTTGTATATGTTGTACAGAATATATAATATCCTTAAATAAACCAAACACGTTACTGATGTATTGACCACTTTGGTTTTTTTTTTTTTTTTTTTCTTCTCTCTTTCATCAAGAAATTGGCTCCTTTGCATAGTTATTCATCATGGGTGGTCATGAATCAAAGATTGAAAATCCGAATGCCAATGTCATAAATGAGATAATGATAAAGGTTGAGTATCCCATTGTATATTTAGGCATTATAATTGCTCTCCTGGTATTGCAAATCCTTATAACCCTATATCAGTTACACAAAAGATCGTTGAAGAAGAATTATGCACGAAATGTTTCAGTCGCAAGAGGTTTGAATGCAGTCTAAGCAAAGCTCAATGTTCATGGTCTTGAACTGTTACAATTTCTTCAGTGACCTTTATTTCATGTAAATGTGTAGGATTACTATTTGTATTCCTTTTATTGTTATATGTATAAACTATATATGTATGTACTCAGTTTTAGGATCTACAATTGAGTTCAAAGAAAAAAAAATTAATAACATAGAATTTTATTAGGACGCTACCAACAGCGCCTATTATTAATTAATAAACTCACGTTATATTAAAATTTCCAATCAAAAAATTAATTCTTTATTTAAGTTATTCACAATTTAAAATTATCACAATGAACCAAGGTCCTGATTTTAAGGTGGATTCAATTTGCGTTCGAATATGATATTACCTTTTTAGCTTCTAGAAACGGCTCTTCTGAACCAATTAAAGAATATATTTTTTTTTTGTTGTGTGTTTCCTTGTACACAGAAATAAAGCCAAGGATAAACGCTTATAATCAAATAATTAAACCACAATATTATCCATCATCAATGACACAAGACTGAATCCCAATTAAAATTTTATGGATTGGGATGAAATTGTATTAAAAGCTCGATTAATTAAGGAAGAGTTCCTTAAATCTTATAAATGCTTAAATCAAAATAGGGACACAAGAAACGAAACGGTGAATAAACACATTAAGAATCTTGTGGATCGTTTCGAACAGATACGCGTACTACTTAACGTCAATTATAATAGACTTACTCCAGCACACAAAGCTGCTGCTGAATCATTCTTCCTTGACATACGTGCAAAACTTATATCAGTGACACAAAAAAGGGGTATCCTTATAGAAATACCTACATCCCTTCATGAATCAATTAAATTTGTTTCCTTAATCAACACTGATCATAACGGAAAAATGCCACAAACAAACATTGAATTTATAGGTACGGCCTCGAAAATCCTACCGGATTTCGATGGAGGGCCAACAAACCTGCAGAGTTTTATAGATGCTTTGGAACTACTAAACTCTATAAAAGAGACACATGAAGCTATAGCTATAAACCTTATAAAGACAAAATTAAAAGGTACAGCTAGAAACTTAATCACAAATGAAGCTACTATTGACCAAATTATTTCAAAGTTAAAATCCACTGTTAAAGGAGAATCGGTGGAAGTAATTAATGCAAAACTCCTAAACCTGAAACAGCAAGGCAAGACAGCTAATTCTTATGCCACTGAAATTAATGAATTAACAAAGAAACTGGAAACCGCTTATATATCTGACGGTTTACCTAACTCAACAGCAACAAAGTATGCTACCAATGCTGCCGTTACAGCTATTATAAAGAATGCTAGTAACGAAAGGGTAAAATTAATAATGGAGTCGGGTACGTTTTCTAATATGAACGAGGTCATGTCGAAATTTATAAGTAGTTGTACCGATGTATACGGACAACCTAACTCTATACTCACTTTTCATAATGACCGTCGTAACTCTAATAATAGGAATAACAATAGGCCACGTTACAAAAGTAACGGACCAAATAATATCATTAGAAGCAATAACAGCAACCACGAAAGAAACTCCAATGGGTATAGATTTTCAAACAATAATTTCCAATTTCAAAATAGAAACAATGGCAATTGGAACTATAATAATGGCTTCAGAAATAGGATCAATAATCCTCCTCACAACAACCACGGAAGTAGAGGAACAAATAATATACGATGTGTAACCGACAATGCTTCGGAAAACTAATAGTAGCCTCTAAATACTCTATACATACAATAAACCTAGGTCTATACAGTTATCTAAAAATTAGAACGCCTATGAACAATAATCCCTCAATGTTTTTGGTTGATACAGGGGCAGACATTTCAGTAATTAAACATAACCAAGTTCTACACGAACCAATAAATATAAATAAAAGAACCAATATAAATGGAATTGGACAAGGAACTATAACTACACTGGGAAAAGTACAAAGTGATTTGAAAATTGAAGATCTCCTGATAGCGCATGAATTTCATGTTGTAATGGACGATTTTCCTATCCAAGTAGATGGAATAATAGGAATGGATTTCATTCGAAAATATCAATCTACTTTGGACTTCCAAACTGATAAAGATTTCATAATTTTAAAATCAAATGATGTTCCATATGATATAGCAATTCAACTTATGAACGCACCAAAAATTAATACTGTAACTATCCCAGCCAGATGTGAAGTGATTAGACTAGTTCAATTTGAATCGTCAGAAAACGATGTACTTATTCCACATCAAAAACTTCAGGATGGAGTATACATTGCCAACACGATTACTTCAAAATTACATCCTCTCGTAAAAATAATTAATACTACGGACAATGATGTGACTGTTAATAATGTTTTAGTTCAGGTTGAAAGTCTTAGTGATTACGAAATAGCAAAAAAAGGCTGTAACTCATCAAATAAAACAGAAAAACTTAACAAATTGTCAAAAAATTTTCCTCGCTTTGCAGAAAAAGAACTAAAAATATTATGTTCTGAGTTCATAGATGTGTTCGCACTAGAAACAGAAAAAATCTCTTCAAATAATTTTTACAAACAAAAACTAAAACTGCATGACAAACAACCTGTATATATTAAAAATTACAGAATACCACACTCTCAAAAAGAGGAAGTGAATAAACAGGTAGAAAGACTAATCAATGATGATATAGTTGAACCTTCAGTTTCTGACTACAATAGCCCTATACTTTTAGTACCTAAAAAACCTTTGCCAGGTACTGCTCGGAAAAGATGGAGATTGGTGGTTGACTACAGAGGTATCAATAAAAAATTAATAGCAGATAAGTTCCCATTGCCACGAATAGATGACATACTGGATCAATTGGGTAGGGCAAGATATTTTTCTTGTTTGGATTTAGTATCTGGATTTCATCAAATAGAGCTCGAAGAAGACTCTAGAGATGTTACGTCCTTTTCAACTGAGAAAGGATCCTATAGATTCAAGAGATTACCATATGGTCTTAAAATAGCACCGAATTCATTTCAAAGAATGATGTCCTTAGCATTCTCTGGCTTATCACCAGCTAAAGCTTTCCTTTATATGGATGACTTAGTAGTAATTGGTTGCTCAACTTCACATATGTTACGAAATTTAAAAGATGTATTTAGTCTTTGCAGACAGCATAATCTAAAGCTACACCCTGAAAAATGCTCATTTTTTCGTAGTGAAGTAACATTTTTGGGCCACAAATGCACAGATAAAGGCATTCTGCCTGATGACAACAAATATTCCGTAATTAAAAACTACCCTACACCTAAAAATGGTGACGAAGCAAAACGCTTCGTGGCATTTTGTAACTACTACAGAAGATTCATTCCGAATTTCGCTGAGTCATCGCGCCATATCACTCGACTATCTAAGAAAAATGTACAGTTTGAATGGACCGATGAGTGTGAAAAATCATTTCAATACCTCAAAAGCCAATTATTAAGTCCAAGACTGCTACAATACCCAGACTTCAAAAAGCAATTCTGTATTACAACAGACGCTAGTAAACACGCCTGTGGAGCTGTCCTTAGCCAAGAGAAAAACGGTGTACAAATGCCTATTTCCTACGCATCTAGATCATTCACAAAAGGTGAATGTAATAAATCCACCATTGAGCAGGAGTTAACTGCAATACACTGGGCAATACAACACTTCAAACCATACTTATATGGTACAACATTTTTAATTAAAACTGATCATAGACCACTGACATATCTGTTCTCAATGAAAAACCCATCCTCAAAACTAACACGTATGAGGTTAGATCTAGAAGAGTATGACTTTGTAATAGAGTATATTAGGGGCCAAGAAAATAATGTGGCAGACGCACTGTCACGCATTGACTTTGAAGATATTAAAAATATCAACATAAATCATATACTGAAGGTAACAACAAGACTTCAGGGAAAAACAAGAAACAGTGACTCGGATGAAAGGACACGGGAAAAAGAATTGGTCAGTCTAAAAGTATACGAAACCATAAATGCCTATAAATATTTAAAAATGCCTCAGTTGCATTTCACAAAGGATACTTTAAATATCCTTACCGGAAAGAAAAAACTTTTCGTGTATAAGCTGAATGACTTAGTTATTAATGGAAAGGTCGATTTAGATCACCTCTTTCCAAAGCTTGCAAAAATAGCTGATAACATAGGTTTTTCAACATTTAAATTATCACTAGATGATAATCAATTAAAAATCCTAGGAACAAATGTAGAAACATTTAAAGAAACAGGCAACCGCATTTTAAAGGATTATGAGCTAACCATTGTACTCATACCTAACATAACAAAAGTAACAACTGATCAAGAAAAACTAGATATAATGAAAAAGTGTCATGAAAACCCCATTAGTGGAGGACATCCAGGAATCACTCGCATGATAAAAAAAATTAGGCTTTATTATTATTGGAAAGGTATGACGAGAGATATTACCCGTTATGTGAAGAATTGCAAACAATGTCATTTAAATAAAGCAACAACAAAAATAAAACAACCATTTATTGTAACACCGACCCCTATTAAACCATTCGATGTGGTCATTATTGACACCATAGGACCACTTCCAAAATCTGAATCCCAAAATGTGTACGCAGTAACCTTAATGTGTGACCTTACGAAATATTTAATTGCCATACCAGTAGAGGACAAATCAGCAAAAAGTATTGCAAAAGCAATAGTGGAAGGATTTGTATTGACATATGGTCCCATGAAAAAAATAATAACTGACATGGGTACTGAATATATGAACCAAATACTACAAGAGCTTTGTTCAATGATGGGAGTGGAGAAAGTCAACTCTACACCCTATCATCATGAAACTCTAGGAACTGTGGAGAGATCTCACAGAACGTTTAATGAATACGTGAGGTCTTATATCGCATCTGATAAATCAGACTGGGACATATGGTTGAAATACTTCACGTATAGTTACAATACAACACCGTCAACTGCACATGATTATTGCCCTTTTGAACTTATTTATGGGAAAATCCCTCCTTTAATAGATTGCACCAGAGACAATATTATAGATCCATTGTACAATGTAGACTCATACGAAAAGGAAGTTAAATTCAGACTGCAAGTAGCTTGGCGCAGAGCCGCTAACCTCATCAATAATACTAAGTTACAAAGGCATTTAATTTCCCGAGAGAATGCAAATTCGCCAAATATTGCGATAAACGACCTTGTACTGGTTCAAAATGAAGCTGGTCACAAACTGGATCCTTTGTACAGGGGACCATATAGGGTCGTGGCCATTCATGAAAACAACAATGTTGACTTAATGGACACAAATGATAAACCTTTTACTGTTCACAGAAACAGAATAAAGAAGATCAATTCTTGAATATCATTTTTTGTGTTTTTCTTTTTTTCCTTTTTTTCTCTACTTCATTTTTCAAGGTAGGGAACCTACGACGACTTTGATTGCTTTGTGATTGTAAACTACCCAATATAATTGCAATTTTCTCTTTATCTTAAATTTTTCAATCTCAAATAATAATACATAATAAGATTATTCCTTCTGTTAAGGATCTAAAAACAAAAAAAAAAGGTTTTTAAATAATTTTTGTATTCAAATAATAATTGGAATAATCTATCTAAGATTATTCCTTCTGTTAAAGGGTGAAGGACCCAAATAAAAAATATATATAAATGTATATATCAATTATATAAAAAAAAAAAATATATATATAAATATATATATCAATTATATAAAAATAAAAATAAAAAATATATATAAATATATATATCAATTATATAAAAAAAAAATTTTTTTAATTTTGTAATAGTGTTAGAAATCCCAAAATTTTATTGTAACTTAAGAATGATCAACTTAAATATATTGATCATTCTTTCTGAAAAAGGGAGGTGTAGTGTGTGTTTATTTACTTTTGGTCACTATGTCCGCACACTTGTGTGTTTGACTGTACAAGTTATTTATCTGTCCACACACTTTTGTGTTTTACTAAATTGCTGCATGCCATCTGCATTCAGCATGTGTCACACGACACCATCGTTATTTTTGTAAACTTTTATACACACATGCACTGAATTTTTGTGTGGGAATATGCAACGTTTGCATATTCCCACCGCAATAAAATGTATTAGCTTAAGTTAGAATTAAGTTATTTTATTATAATAAGATCAGACAATAAAGAATTATCAAGAGGGACAGTTGCTTCGGCCGCTGTCCTCTTGGATTGAAACAACAAAACATTAAATAATTTTTACATTATATTACAGCTTATCGTTTTACAAATGCTGTTATCTGTACGTTTATAAATTTGTTTTTTTATTGCTGTTGGGAGGTAAGAAGAAAAAGGGAAAAGAATTGTATGTTTGTTTGTGACTCTTAAGTGAATTTAATAGTTTCTGCACATAACTATACATAATTTTTTTTTTATTTTTTTTTACATATGTATGTTTAAATGAATTTGAAGATGTATATTTGAGAACATTTGCATATAATATAATTATTTGAAATAAATTATTTAAAACATAGGAGGAGGCATTTTCATTATTATGCAGAAATTAAGTAAGAAATTAATTACTGCAATCCTTTGGTAGCCGAAAAATATTACAAACATTGAGGTTGTTGAGGCTTTTAATAAACTGAAAGCAAAATCATATATATCTGTGAAGGAATTACAACCATCAAGGCCATATAAAGTGATAATGATGTTTCGTCATAAGACCAAATATGGAAATATAGTGATTGCAGAACTCGAGGATGGAATGCTACATCTTCCCAAACGCTACAATAGCTTAGATGACAAAGTAATTGAAGGGGCTGGGGATAAAACATTTTCTTTAGCAAAAAAAAAACTAGAAAATTATTCATACACATTAGAATTGGCGGAGATACTTCCTGATGAAAACGAAAAAACTATTGAAGACAATGAAGGCTTCTACATTGCAAACTCGCAACCCTTTTTTACTTGGGAAGGAGGCAAAATTCCAAAACTGTATTAAAATATGAGCAACTTACATTTGAAATAAAAGCCTTATTTTGTAAATCGCAATGTTGTAAAATTTCTTTAAATAAAATACTATTTTAATATTTGTTCAATGAAATTTTGTTTAATGTAAATATTTTGTGGAAACTATATATAAGCCGCAAAAATTAAAAAAAAAATGTATTAGTCGCCTTTTGCCTTTCTTTGGAGTATAAGCAGGATGTCCACTAATCCAATTCGAAAATTTCTAAAGGACTTTGAAGGGCTTATTTTTAAGGATCATCTCCAACTTATTGAGGATTACTTAAATGACAAGAATCAAAAAAGGATACAAATTGAAAATTTAATTAAAAAAATATTATTTATTATCAAACAGATAATAAGTTTATTGTTAATTAAATATAATTATAAAATAAAACAAATATTATTGTAATGGAAGTTGTTTTATTTTATTATAAATAATTAAGATCATTAAATATATATATATATATATATATATATATATATATATATATTTATTTTATGCTTTTGGGTAAAGTATTCCAATTATCGAGATGATGATCAATCAGATGGCAATCAGATGATCAGCTGGTGATCAGCTGGAAAATTAGTTGATAGTCAGCTGGTGATCAGCTGGAAAATTAGTTGATAATCAGCTGGTGATCAGCTGGAAAATTAGTTGATGATCAGCTGGAAAATTAGTTGATGATCAGCTGGAAAAATCAGTTGACGATCAGCTGATAGTCAACTCACAATAAAGTAGCAAACACTAGTTTGCACTATTATTCTAGTTGTCATTCTATTAATATGTATATAAACAATATCAGAGCAAGAGAAATATAATATTCCTTTTGTTAATAAGGTGATGATCAGCTGGTTTTCAACAGGAAAATTAGTTGGTTCGTTATCAACTGGTAATAACTAGCGAAAGAAAACTCAAGCCTTGTTGCTTACACATAAGAAACGTATGTTTATTCTAACTTCTACCTTTGAACAAATAAGATAAATTAAGTGAATTAAGTAAAATGTCCTTAATGAATAGAAATGGAAATACTCGCTCAGGAAGAGCACAAGTAGAAATAAAAGAAGTAATAATCCTACCGAGATTATATCTCCAGCGACTCCTTTTTATGTATGAGAAGACAGATGATGAGCTACTCGACAATACGATAACCCTAACTGAGATGCTGCATGATGGTAACGATAAAATCTTGGATGAAATAGCTGCCCAATGTGAAGCTATTTACAACATGAGATGATTTTCACATGCATATATATATATATTTTTGTGTATTTAAAATGCTCCTTAACTTTATAAATAAATGAGTAAATAAATAAATAAAATATAATGATAAACAAGAAATAAAATTGAGTTTTAATTTGATTTAGCCTTTATACTTTACAGTTTATATTTTATTGAAAAGCCTTCAGAATACTTGATGTACTTAGACGCTAACAATTTGTATGGTTGGGCAATGTCAGAGTACCTACCATACGGAAAATTTGAGTGGGTTAATGAGGAACATCTTTGTATTTTAGATGTGAATAATATATCAGACACATCAACTGTTGGATATAATTTGGAAGTAGATTTAGAGTATCCCCAACATATACATGATAAACATAATGATCTACCTTTTTGCCCAGAAAATAAAACGGTCGGTGATTCTAAATGCCGAAAACTTATAGCTGACCTCACATCTAAATCAAAATATCAAATTCACTATAGAGTGCTTAAGCAATGCCTCAGAAATGGGTTGATATTAAAAAAAGTGTACAGGGCATTAAAATGTAAGCAATCTCCTTGGCTTAAACCATATATTGATATAAACACTCATCACAGAACAATAGCAAAAAATTAGTTTGAAAAAGATTTCTTTAAATTGCTCAGCAATGCGGTTTATGGAAAAACAATGGAAAATATCCACAAGCGCAAAGATGTTAAAATTGTCACAGAGTGGGAGACAACAAGGAGAAACCATTTAGGTGCAAGAGCATTGATTTCAAACCCAAACTTTTCGAATATAACACAGTTCTCGGATAATATGTTTGCAGTTCAGCTCAAAATAATGAAGTTCAAATACAACAAACCCATTTATATAGGGCTTGCTGTATTAGAATTGTCAAAGTGGAAGATGTATGACTTCCATTATCAATACTTGCAGCCAAAGTTTGGAACAAACTTATCTCTAAATGATATGGATACAGACTCTTTTATTTATTCCATAAAAACAGATGATTTTTATGATGATATCCGTCAAGATGTTGCTTCAAGGTTTGATACATCCGAATATCATCCTGACAACATTTTTAATTTACAATTATTAAACAAAAAAGTCATTGGGATGATGAAAGACGAAAATAAAGGAAAAATTATGAAAGAGTTTGTAGGACTTCGATCAAAAATGTATTCATTTGAAACTGTTGGGATGGATCAAGTGAAGAAATCTAAAGGAATAAAAAAATCTTGTTTTAAGAATTATTCTATTGCAGATTATAAAAAAGTTTTATTCGAAAAACAAATTCTGCCTTATCGTGGTTGGCGTATTTTAAATACGACTACGACTGTTTGGTAATAGATTAAAGAAAAACTGTTGATGTTGTGGTGAGTGACAGCACTAATGCTAAAAAAGTACTTTTTTGTACTACGCTGAAATGCAAACAGCTTAAGTTTGATTATTACCCGTTCAGCTCTCGTTTGAAATATACTCGTTTTTTCCTTTTGCTTTTTAATAAAAAACTTTTTGTATTAAATATATGTAAGTAATCTTGAGTTTTAAAATAAATAAATTGAATTTTGTAATTACATAATTGACTATTAATACGAACACCCCCACAAAGTGGTGACCCCGTCGATTGATTAAAGAATATTTCAGGACAATATTGGTGGCAGCACGCAGCAAGGCCCGACGCCGAGCACATCAAGTACCGAGCGATGTGGTGACACATCGAAGTTTAATACAGTCATCGCCGCAATAGAATCGAATGTTCTCGTGCAAATATCAGACGCTATTTTAAATCCACCGGAGACCGATAAATACGCAAATCTTAGATAGTGCATAATAGAACGCTATTGTGAGAGCGAACAAAAAAAGACGCAAAAATTACTATCGGAAATTGATTTGGGAGACAAGCGACCGACACAACTCTTAAATGAGTTAAGCACATTGTCAAAGGACAAGGTAACAACTGATTTTTTGAAAACGCTATGGTTGCAGCGTTTGCCAGCGCAAGTCAGAGCAATCTTACAAGCGTCAGATGCTAATCTGACCGAGTTTTAGCGAAGTTGGCAGACAAAATTATGGAGGTGGGAGAGTTTCAGCATTTATCTGTGGTATCTACAATGCCACAAACTTCTAAAAGCGAATTCGATAGACGACTCGATCGCATAGAGCAACAGATAAATAGCCTTTGTAACAAGAGCAATAAAAATGTACGTCGGTCACGATCAAGTTCTACACGACGACAAAAAACAGATGCCACTCCAGCAAAGCAAGTGAGCGACAATTGCTGGTATCATCGGACATTTGGCGAAAAAGCCACAAAATGTCGTCAGCCATGTTCATATCAACAAAATGTATCAAAAAACTAAATTCATCTTCCGATCTGGCGGGCGGATCTCGAGATGAATACCAAATAGCCCGTCTTATAATTAATGACAGCATATCGAAACACTGGTCGACACTGGTGCCGACGTTTCAGTGTTACCAGCTGGTACACTCAAAAAAGTTTTACATTAACTGAATGTAGGTTATTTCAGAAGTTTTCCGTGAAGTTTAAATTGAAGGAAAATTCAGTTATTTTACAAAGCCATGTCTATTTTAACTTTTTTTGTATGTTGTTAATTAACCAAACTACAATATAATAATGATTTTCTGTGCAGTCAATAAAATCAATTATTTATAAATATGTACATATTCAGTAAAACTTAAAAAATGTGCTTGTCCTGAAAGTTTTTTTCATTTAAGTTTTACTTATATTGTTTTCTTTGAAAACTAACTTCAAAAATATTTGAAAAATAAAAAAATAAAAAATTCTTTAATAATTTTAAAAATCAAATCAGTTTGCAAATATACAAAACATTTATTTATTCTAAAGAGTTAATTAACTACTTCCAAATATAAAAGAACATTTGAATTGGTAAGTTAAGTGCATGTAATATAGTATTTACGTATGTGCATATGTATGTATATGTATTTATACATATATACATGCATATGTACATATGTATATGTATGTAAATATATGTATATGTGTATATGTGTTATGATGTTTCCAGGTGAAATTTGTGAATTATTGAGGAACTGGTCCAGTTCATACATAGTATATTCCGACATAGGTACATACATATACAAGTAAGTATATTTTTTAATAAAAAATTGCATATTTTTGAACTAAATTTCTTTCAGGTCTATCGCATATTTCTCTACCCATTGTGCTTTTTCTTCTTGTATTCATCATAGAACTAAAAAAAGGTAAGCATATATTACATAGATAATGTTAAGATGTACATACACTCTGTTAAATAATTATTGCACTTTTTGCATTATTTCTTTTTATAATTTAGTATAATTTTTTTTAAGTAGAAAGAAATAATGTAACAGTATGGAGATGTTGTTTAGAACAAAACAAAAAGTTTATAAACTTAAATTAGATCGGACTATCCTATTAAGAGTTATGAGCAAAAATTTGAAGTTTAAAAAACCTGCATTTTTAAATATTTTAAGCACACTTAGCATGATGGGGTGCATTCTCAAAACTAGCTTTTTTGACTTAGCATGTTTTAGAATGGATCCGTCGATATGTGCATAAAAACAAATAAATATACTACACATTTACATAATAAAATATACATAAATAATTATAATTTTTAGGTAATTGTAAGGCTTGTTAATAATGGCGGAATGTTTTGTTTGTAGAGATTACTTTACGTCCAACAAGGACTTTTTCTCTCATTTTAAACTTCATTATATATCGAGTTCTAGTAATTTTTCTTGTATCCAGTGTGCCAAAAAATTTACATCGTTAGAAACTTTTAGGAAACATATGAAAATATTTCATTTCAATAATGAAGGCGATAAAGGTAGCTTTAATAAAATAGATAATGTTACCAGTTATACCACCAATAAGGAACTTGACTATAAAAGTACAGGGAGTTTAGTAGAGAAAGATTGTAGTACACATGTGAATAACTTGAAGCAGTCTGCGCTAAAGTTTGTCCTATCTTTATTTGCAAAAAATCATATCAATAGAAAAGATGTTTTTGATATCGTAGATTTAGTAAATAGCTTTATCATACAAGAAATTTATAATGTTATAAAATATAATATTTTAGAATTAATTGATGTTAGAAGCAAAATTCGTTACAAGACTTACTATTTAATATATCTAATATGTTCAAAGATGTTAATAGTGAGTTTAAGTTGATAAATTCATTAAATTCAATGAATTTGTTATCGCCTATTAGTGAAACCAACTTTTCAAATGAAATCCAACCACGTCATAGTAATGGCGAATTATGTTTCAGCAACATACAGAAAAAGGGTATTTTGTTTCCAATTGATTTTTATGTAGAAAGATTTTTTACAAACAATAATTTAATTGAATTTGCGTTAAAAAATATTGAAAAATTACTGGCTGAAGATACTATAAAAAATTTTGTGCAAGGCGACATATGGCGAAAGAAATTAAAAAAGTTTTCTAGTGATCAGAAGGTAGTTCCATACTTTCTTTTTAGCGATGACCTTCAAATAAACAATCCACTTGGTTCTCACACATCCTCTGTGTGTGCCTTTTACATGTCATTTCCAGTAATTCAAAGTTGCAACAAAATTGAGAACATTTTACTTGCAGCACTTATTGAAAGTAAGGACTTTAAGTCATTTGGAAACGATGTTTGCCTTCACAAACTGATATCTAAACTTGAAAGTATGGAAACAAAAGGAATCAATTTCATAATAAATGGAGAAATTGTTAATGTAAAATTTGTTTTAGGTTTGGTTCTTGGAGACAACTTGGCATTAAATGCGATATTGGAATGTAATAAAAGTTTCAACGCGCATTCCTTCTGCCGCCTATGTAAAGTAAAAAAAGACCAGACATTACATTTATGTGAAGAAATTCCAGAACTTCTAAGAACCAAACAAAACTATGACATAGATATTTTAACAAACGATTCCCAAGTAACGGGTTTAAAGGGTGAAACTATCTTAAACAGGATTCCTTCATTTCATTTTGTTGAAAACCAAGTAGTGGATGTAATGCATGATGTGTTTGAAGGTGTATTTGTTTACGATATGTGTCAAGCTATCTTAAAGCTACTTGAAAAATCGAAATATAGTAATCTAGATGACCACCATAAATTTTCTTTAATAACATTAAACTTGAGAAAGAAAACTTTTAATTACGGTTCGATTGAGATCGGTAACGTTTCTCCAGAAATTTCTCTGCAAAGATTGATTACAAATAATCTTAATATGTCTGCAAGAGAATGCTGGACATTTGTTCATTTTTTTCCTCTAATGTTTCAAGATTTAGTTAGTCCAGACGATGATGTGTGGAAATTTATATGCGTAGTTGTCCAATTGCTAGATTTGCTGATGTATATTTCCTATAATAGCAATTCAATTAATTTATTGAAGGATACAATTCGCCAACACAATTATATGTACGTACAGCTTTTTGGGAAAACATTAAAACCAAAGCACCATTTCCTTACACATTATCCTAATATAATAAAATCGTCCGGCCCAATAAGATTTTTTTCAAATTTTATGTTTGAAGCTAAACATAAAGAATTAAAGTCCTACGCTAATGTAACCAACAGTCGAAAATTTTTTATTTTATCCGCAGCAATTAAATTTCAATTCAAATTCGCATACAAGCTCCTTTTCAAAAGAAATTATTGCAATGAATTTTTTTTTACAAATGAGGACAAGATTCAATCAAATTTTAAAGAATTTATCGCCAGAAGAGAAAATTTAAGAAATCTCGATTTTATTAGCTTAAAGTCTGTTGTTTTTAACGGAACTATCTATAAATGTAAATTGTATGTCGCATTGCTTAACTCTGAACATATATTAGAAGGGTTAGAAATAAAAGAAATTTTGTACTCTAACGCAACTTCTGATGTACATTTTATATGTGAAAAACAGTTTAAACTTATTTTTGAGCCAAATATTGTTGGATATTTAGTTGAAGAGCTACCGCATATATCAGTGTTAGTTATTTCAATATGTGATATTTTAGGATTTCCCTTTAATATTTCGTATTTACATAGTGGGCGAAGGGCAGTAAGAATAAAAAAATTCACAATATAAGGTTAGCATTTGTAGTACCAAAATATTCCGCAATACAATGAGCGAAGAAGCTGCTACCTGTCTAAATGAAAACGCTTTTTATACTTTGATAAAGACGATTGATAACGATAACTACTCATATGTGATGCCGATTATAGAAGGTACAGTATAGATTTTTTTTGATGTATTACTTGGGTGTGCACAAAAACTATAAAAATTATAAATTCACTCATTTTCCAATTTAAGCAAAGTGTTATAAATGTTCCACTATTTCAAAAGAAAATGTTATTTCGATTTTATAATGTAAAAAATAAAAAATTTTAATATTTTATTGCTGTTTTTAATGCAAATGGTAAAATTAAATTTTTCATTCAACATCGTGGGACATTCTGTTACTTTTTATATTTTAATATTGGCCACTTTCGAGCATTAATATCAACTTTAAAATCATATGTAGTAAACAATTTCAATATATCAATGCATTCTTCTTATAGAACAAAAAATCACATTAAACCAGTTCAAATGTTTTGATCGGTATTATTTAGAAAAACTTTTTGAAATTGGAAGCTTCAACCATATAAGAGAGCTTGGCAGAGAGGTTGAATTCATTGAGAAGTTTATTACGTGGCGAAGTTCCAACAATAACTTCACGCACTTGGAACAAAACAAAACAAGAAATTTTGCAAATAAAAATAACAGTACTTTTAGTTGTGTAAGTAAATTGTTCTGAAATTCAAAAAATACGTAATACAATCTGTATTATTCTTAAAGAATTTAAATTTAGTTTTTGAAAGTAATCCAATTTATTGTGAGTTAAAAGTATTTTTTGAGGAGAATGGTCATCTGGGCAACACAGAGCAGAATAAATTAACGCGAGCAATAATTGATTATTATGTTTCGAAAAAAATACGTTTAGAATCTTCAAATCTCAAAAATCTAGCATCTCAAATTCACCAAGTTTTTCCAAGCGAAGCAGAGGAAGTATATTTTGAAAAAAAGAAGAACCAAAGAGCTAAAGGCAAACTTTTTTATAGATACCAAAATGCCATGAAAATAAATTCAAAACCTGCAAGCATTTCCCAACAGTATATGGAAAAATCAATTTCTTTTATCGGAGATGGTATTTGCTAAATATAAATACATGTTTATTGAAAATTAATTTAATGAAAATAAATTTTTTAGAACAAGAAGCATCCGGGTTAAAATCGTATCTTAAATATAACTTTCAGCATAAAGATGAAACAATATATCGATGGAAGCAAAGTGCTGAATATCGTTTAAATGAATTAGTTAATTGTAAAGATATTAACATAAAAAATATTGTTGATAGTTGGCCAGCTTATAAGCAGTATTTTGCACCTGAACTTGTAGGAATATTGAAAAATTATCTTATTGAAGTAATTACATATGTATACATACTTTTTTTCAGATTTCTATAGATTTTGAAGTGCTTTTCCCAGAAAAAACTAATAGTTTTTATTTGAATTGGAAAAAACTGCAGGATATATTGCCCATTTATATAAAACTAAATTTAAAGGACGTGAGATTGAAATCTTTGTGGTGCGAAGCCAGAGAAAAATGGAATGATTTAGATCAAAGTAATTATAAAATTATAATCACTACAGTATATAAAAATTTATCTTATTGTACATATTCTTAAAATTTATATTTTTAGACTCAAAAGATGCAATTTTGATTTACGTAATACATGGGGTATTAAAGCCTGATAGATATCAAAAGGAGACTGGAAGACCCACAATAGCAGATTCACAAGTTTCTACCATCAAATTTATAGAAGATGATATTCAATTGGACATGTTTAGTGGGCAGCTACCATTTATACTATTAAAACGAAATCTCTTTTCTATAACATCTGTAAATGTTGTAGTGGATCAGATAATGTACAATGCTGAAACTGTAGCATCAGCATTGGTACTTTGTTTTAAGACATACCAAATTTTTAATTTAAATTACAGTATTAGTTCTTACAATTTTTGGCTGTTTATTCAGAAAACTTTATTTAAAATTGATTTAAAATGTGATATTGTAGGTAGTAGTTTTAAGGGAATTAATTCATTTTTTAAAGCACACAACTAATTTTATTTAACCTTCTTTTACTTTATATAATACTCATACATAATGTTTTATAACTTACATAATTTTAATCTGTTTGCGTTTCATACCATTATTTTAATTTTGATTTTGTAATAACTACATATGTATATTCAAAACCTATCTTAGTTTTATATTTTCCATTCCAAAAATCAATTCAATATGGTACTAGTTTAATTTGATGGAATTATAAATTTTGCACATAAAATTATATAAACAATAAAAGTTATTTATAAAAGACAGATTTTAACAACTCTTTATTTTTGGGGGTTAAATATATTACATTAAAATTAAATGAAATAAACAGTAGTTTCTATTGATTCGGTAGGTTATTTTTTGTCAGTTAAAATAATTGAAAAAGCAGTTGTTTTTAAAGTTTTGGGTAGTAAATTTATGTAAGCTAAAACAATTGAAAAATTCAGTCGTTTTTACTGTTTTTGTGAGTTGTTTTCAGACTGTTAAAAAAAATGAAAAAACAGTAGTTTTAAATGATATGTAGGTTGTTTTTTTGTAGTTTAAAATAAAAGAAAAAATATTCGTTTTTACTAAAATTGTATGTTAAAAAATTAACATTCAAAAATAACTGAAAAAATCGTTTGATTCAAATGAAATGTTAGTAATCCGGTTTTTAACTGAAAATACTATTGTTTTAAATGATTTTTCATTTGAATTTACCTACATAATATTTTGAGTGTAGTGTTGAGGGTTTGCGTGTGGGGATTTTTAGAAAATTGTTTGCTGCTAACGGGTCCCCCATCAAAACCTTCGGTGAGAAAACGTTAAGCATTTCTTTGGGTCTACGTCGCAATTTTACATGGCCTTTTTTGGTAGCGAATGTTAACTGTGCTATTATAGGCTCAGATTTTTTGAAGCATTACGATCTTTTGGTTGACATCAAGAGAGGTAAGCTTATCGATCGTACTACGCTGCTTGAGGCAAGGGCACGTCCCGCACGTACTGCCTATGTTCAGATTTTAGCATACGACAAAAAAGATAATTACGCCCAGCTGTTATACGAGTATAGAGAGTTAGGTACGATTAATGCCAACAAGCGCCCAGTGGACTCTACGGTCACGCATCACATTACAACAAACGGTCCTCCCACATACGTTAGCGCACGTCGACTCGCGGGGGATAAGCTCCAAGCTGCAAGAAAAGAGTTTGAGTACTTGATGGAAAAGGGAATATGTAGACCGTCAAAAAGTAATTGGCCAGCCCACTACATTTAGTAAAAAAGCCAAACGGGGACTGGCGGCCATGCGGCGATTATCGTGCCCTTAACAGCATCACCTTGCCCGACAGGTATCCAATACCATTTTTACGTGACATAACGAGTATTATGCACGGAAAGAACATTTTTTCCTCTATCGACTTACAAAGGGCTTACCATCAGATACCCGTGGAGCCATGCGATATACCTAAGACAGCCATAATCACGCCGTTTGGTTTATTCGAGTTTAGTTTCATGACATTTGGTCTACGGAACGCGGCCCAAACGTTCCAACGTCATATTAACGAAGTCTTGAAGGGAATCGATTTTGCTTTTGCATACATCGATGATATCCTCATAGCGTCCGAAACAGAGGAGGAACATGCAAAGCATCTGCGCATCATATTTGATCGCCTTCGCCGATTCCACTTGTGCGTTAATTTCGATAAATGTCAGTTTGGTAAGCGTGAACTCGTAGTTTTAGGCCACAAAATTAGCCCCAAAGGACTTACGCCGCCTGAAAATAAGGTCGACTCGATCCGAAATTTTGAAAGACCAATAATTGTGAAGAATTTAAAAAAATTTTTGAGCATGCTGTATTTTTACCGCCCATTCATACTGCATGCAATAAAAAATCAAAAATTGTTGTTAGAATTGACTCCTGGCAATAAAAAAAAACGATAACACCATAATAGAATGGACACCTGAAGCAATGGCTGCTTTTAATGCATGTAAAAACGATATAGCAGAAGCTACCTTTTTGAATTATATGGCTCCGAAAGCATTGATAACGCTTACGACAGATGCTTCAGATGACGCCGTAGGGGCAGTACTGCATCAGATAGTCGAAGGGCAAGTACAACCATTAGGATTTTACTCCAAAAAGTTGACACCATCACAACAAAACTACAGCGCTTACGATAGAGAACTCACGGCGATATACCAAGCAATTCAACATTTCAAATACGCACTTGAAGGAAGAGAATTCGTCGTTTTTACAGACCACAAGCCAATCATTTTTGCTTTTAAGCAAAAAAGTGACAAGGCATCACCGCGAAGGATTCGGAAATTATATTTTATCAGCCAATATACGACGGACATACGACATTTACCTGGGGCTGACAATAACAGCAGATTTACTCTCCCGCATCAACGCCATAGAGGAACAAGTAGTAAATTTTGATGAAATGGCCGAGCAGCAAGGCAATGATATTGAACTGCAGGCATTGCTGGAAAGCAACACAAACACGTCATTACAGCTCACTAAATTAGCCATCCCACAGTCGACTAAAGAAATTTACTGTCACGTTTCGAAGGATAGAGTAAGACCTTATGTTCCCAAAAATTATCGTCAGGCAATCATACGCAAGCTTCATTCGCTTTCGCATCCAGGCATAAGGGCAACAAAACAATTGGTTTTAAATCACTACGTTTGGCCATCTATATCTGCAGACGTCGCTAGATATGTGCGCGCTCCTTGTCAGAGAGCAAAAGTACAATGTCATACAAAAGCACCCTTATGTAATTATGCAGCAGTCGATGCCCGCTTTGAACATATAAATATAGACATCGTGGGACCGTTGCCATCATCAAACGGATTCCGATATTGCGTCACGTGTATCGATCGTTTTTCGAGATGGCCCACGGCGATACCACTGATAGACATAACAGCCCAAAGTGTTGCAAGTGGCCTGATGAGAGGATGGATTGCTGTCTACGGCGTCCCCTTGCGTATTACCACCGATTTAGGAAGACAGTTCGAGTCAACCATTTTCAGCGAATTAAGCATTTGCGGACAACCGCCTACCACCCACAGGCAAATGGCATAATTGAGCGATGGCACCGTACACTAAAGAGAGCCATTAAGTGTGCTGAAACAAACGACTGGAGTTCTGCACTTCCACTAATTCTTTTGAGCATGCGATCAACAATAAAAAGTGATATTGGGCTAAGCCCAGCAGAAATTGTTTTCGGCGCTTCCTTAAGAATACCTGGAGCTTTTCTCATTCCTTCCGGAAGAAATATTACGGAAACCGAGTTTGTACAAACACTGCGTAGAACCATTTCAAACTTACCAACTACCCAACCTGTCCGTCACGGGATGCAACGATGTTTCGTCCAACCAGCATTGGCTGACTGCAAGTTTGTATTTGTGAGGGTAGATCATGTGCGTACACCATTGGAGCCCAGTTACGAGGGCCCTTACGAAGTTTTAAACAAACATGATAAGTATTATATTGTAAAAATACGCCAGCGAGAAGCGAAAATCACAATAGATCGCCTAAAGGCTGCGTACATTTTTAGCGAGGACGCTGTGCCAGCTGAAACGCCACCAACAGAAGGCGGAAACGAATCCGAGAATTCAGAAAATGTTTCAACACATGTAGACACAGACACGTCTCAGGAGACTACCATGCGAAAACAACGCCTTACGTCATCTGGGCGTCACGTCAGAATTCCTCTAAAGTATCGTTAAAGTCTTAACTAGGAGCAGGGTATTGTGGTGAGTGACAGCACTAATGCTAAAAAAAAGTACTTTTTTGTACTACGCTGAAATGCAAACAGCTTAAGTTTGATTATTACCCGTTCAGCTCTCGTTTGAAATATACTCGTTTTTTCCTTTTGCTTTTTAATAAAAAACTTTTTGTATTAAATATATGTAAGTAATCTTGAATTTTAAAATAAATAAATTGAATTTTGTAATTACATAATTGACTATTAATACGAACACCCCCACAATGTCTTCTTTAATCTATTACGAAACAGTCGTAGTCGTATTTGAAATACGCCAACCACGATAAGGCAGATTATTTCAAATTCTATATTCCAAGTACCATCAGTTGTATACTCAAAAGTTACATAAAGCTGTATTGAGTTATTCTGATGATAAAAGAATTATTGATAAAAACCAGATAAATACACTTGCTAGGGGGCATTATAGACAGAAGACATTTGAAGAATTTTATTCAGATAAAGATGACATTTTTATGATTACCTCTTCACGTTAGAATACGCGCATATAATGAAGCAAAACGCAGACTTTTTGGCACTGTCTCAAACAGAATTAAAAAGGCGCGTGAGAGGTATAAATTACGCAAGAAAATAAAACGTGAAATTTCTGTCGCTTAGGCAACAACTGTCTAGAATTCGTAAAGAAAATTCACAATTTTGCGATGGTTATAAATCTGTAGTCTGCGGGATCAAGTAACGTTTGGCCAGACAGCGCAGGTCATAATGTTTTATTTAGTGCCTACTTTGAGTCGGGAGTTATTCTTTGGGGGTCGATTTTATGAAGGTTTATAAAATGTTTGTCAACCTCGATAGTCTCACGACAAATAGTATAAGTCTCATTAAAGAGAGAGAGAAAGTCTTTAATACTAGATGATTTGTGAAAGCGATAGCGAATGTCACCAGAGAAACTAGACGCAGATACTCGTTATGCTGTTCATTTGTCCCGTTTTGTTTAACGTTGTCTTTTAATTAAGTAGGTGCTTACCAAAAGGGATTGTTAACACAGAAGTGTTTTGCATACATAATCTGAATAAGGTGTATTTTTTTTATTAAAACTTGTTTTTAATTACATATGCATGTATGTAAATTATGGGAGTAGTATAAATAGGGGGACTTTGGCCCAGATTTTCCATACAAATCGTTGGCTCATGCTATAACCCAGTAAACACACAATTGAGTGTGTGATTGTGTGTAAGATTGTTAGTTGGGTAATTGCATGAGTACGATAGAATAAGTTAGGTGGTGGCGTTTGTGGTTAGTGATGAGTGCGTCAGGCTGGGTGGTGGGTTGATAATTTTTTTAGAAATTGTTTTTGAGGTTTTTTTTGTTTATGAGTTGTATTTTTGATAAGGTTTGCAGTTGTGATATTTGTGTAAAAATAAATTTAGGTGTTGTTGTATGGTTTTAGTTTCACATATTTTTTAAAATAATAACAATTAATCATAAATGTAAAAAATAGAACTTTAACTTTTAAGTCCAGTTCTTAGGTTTTGTGACTGTTTTATTTGTAGGTTGAAAAAAATGTTTCTATATTTATATACTAAAAACCATCAGATATTGGTTTTATAAGAAATTGAAATTGTTAATAAATGGAATTATATCTTGTGTGGTAAATTCAAATGGATTATATTTATTTTTATTTTGGTAACGGAAATAGAGGTAACCGCCAAGTTTTTTTTATATAGTTTTATATAGTTTTAAAGCGATAGAAATTTATGAAATTTTAGTATAAAATGTAGTTCAAGCAAAATTTTTCTATTATAATTAAAAAACTATTCAAGCAAAATTTTTCAATTACAAATAAAAAATATGATGTCCGGCATGAGGTTCAACTTAATTGATGATGAGGAAACCCAATTCTTTCCTAATGGTCAAACAATGAGAGGTGAGGAAACAGAAGGAGGTGAAGAAGGATCAACTATATCCCGACCTGTAAGAAGGGAGATAGAAGGTGAAGGTGTCCCTGAAGACGAGACCCTGAAGTTTCGAGCTCTTATGGAAAAATACATTGACATTGTTATCCAGAAGAAGGTTGAAGCGGATACCTTAGAAAAAAAAAACTGGTGTCGTATCAGAGGAAATTTGGGAAGATTAATGTCAAACTTCAAAAGCTGCATACAGAAAAAACAAAACTACTACATAAAATTAAAAAAAAATTAAGAAAACAAAAAACTGTTAAAACTCTAAAAAAAATCTCCTTTGGAGAAACTGTACACAGAAAGGCATAAGTGTATAGTATGCCTTAGTTATAAGGAGGCATGCAATTTTATATTTTTTTCTTGTAGTCATATTCTTTGTGCCAGCTGCATGTGTAGCTGGTTCAGAAGAAAAACTATTTGTCCTGAATGTAGACAGAAACCCTCTGGCTACCACATTGTTGTAAGAAAGGGGGAACGCTTTAGCATAAAAAACGTTAGCCTGGAGGAAATTTTAAATAATAACAATAATAACTATATAGACCTCACTTCCCACAGTATAATGGGAAGAGAGGAAGAGGAAGAAGAAATTGATGAAATAGAAAATTATGATGATGATGATGATGATGATTATGAAGATGATTATGATGATGATTGTGTGATTGGCTGTATTGATGGCACGCACATCAAGCTATGAAAGCCATCTGAAGATGAATCTCTGTATTTAAACAGAAAGGGAACATTTACCATTAATGCGATGATCGTAAAAATTACATTAAAAATACTAATAAAATGTTATTAAAAGTTAATACTATAGTTTTATATATTGAAATAAAAACGTTTTAAATTTTTTTTACTCTTTCACAAACAGAAACAACTAATTCGAGCACAAAATAAAAGGTGATTTCAATTCTAAGGAATTTGATCGATTTTAACTTTCTGAAGAAGCTATTTCGGAATAAATTTTACTTTCGATCGAACTTAATTTCTGTGACAGGCCTGATATTCTTAATGCTGAACAGAAATCTTCGAAATAATTATATAGCAGGAGCCAACATCACAGTTGATGAGCAATTATATCCATTTCGTGGTGACACTGGGTTCACTCAATATATTCCATAAAAACCGGCGAAGTATGGAATAAAGGTTTGGTGGGCTTGTGACGCTCTTACTTCTTACCCACTCAGAGGCCAAATCTATACTGGCTTGGCGCCTTCTGGGGAAAGAGAAAAAAATCAAGGTGAACGAGTTATTAAGGATTTGTGTTGCAATCTATTTCAAGGAAGTGGAAGAAACATCGTTTGTGACAATTTTTTTACAAGTTACAATTTAGCTTGTACGTTGATGTTAGACCACAATTTATCATTATTAGGCACAGTAAGGAAAACACGAACATTTGTTCCCACTGAGTTCACCAACCCAAAAGGAAGAATAGTTGAGTCATCAATTTTTGGATTCAGCAATAATATTAGTATGTGCTCGTATATTCCAAAAAAAAACAGATCGGTTGTGCTTCTATCAACATCTCACTACAGCAACGATTTAGAAGGTCCGAAAAGTAAGCCAGTAATGATATTGGATTACAATAAATACAAAGGTGGCGTTGATAATATGGACAAATGCTTAGGAGAATACACAACAAAGAGGAGAACTAATAGATGGCCTTTAGCATTTTTTTATAATATTCTTGATGTGGCAGCATTTGCAGCTTATATTACTTATATGTATATAGAAAATAACCCGCATCTAAAGGTATCAACAAATCGCAGACGAATATTTCTCCAACAGCTGAGTGAACAATTGGCTGTGAAGCAAATTGAACAGCGCTCGCAAAATCCTCAAGTAATGAGGCAGTTTTCGTCGCGCAATGGAATTGAAAGTATTTTAGGCCATCCAGTCATATCAGAAAACCATACAGTTCGTGCAGGAGAAGAACGGGATAATTCCGGAAGAGTCAAACATAAAGGAAATTGTTATATATGTGAAAAAAAGAGATCAACTCGAAAAGCTTGCAAAAAATTTCAAAAGCCAGTATGTGCCCAACATTCAGAGAATATTACTATATGTAATGTGTGCTCAAACTAATTTACGAAAGTATGTTAACTTATTAAACAATTTTCTAGTCTCTTTTTGTAAAAATAATATAAAACATAGTTATTTTGCAATAAATAAACCATATATTTTGGTACATTAAAAAAAAACATAAATAAAATTTAGTGCCTGCCCAGGTAAGTCTGTTGTATGTTTAAGAAGTATGTTTTAAAAACAGATTATATATATTCTCCCAAAAAATATTGTTTATAAATTAATTTTTTAGAAGTTAAAAAACAATATTTTAGAAGCATATTAAAGATTTCAAAGTAATATCTTACCAAACTGTGAATTTATATCGAATTGAAAACAGTAAACTTACCCGGGTAGGTGGTTGTAAACATAAGGGTTAATAAAAGTAATGAAAAAGTAAAAAATGGAGTTTCCCACAAGAAAAAGGTAAGTAAACTTTCTTATCAAATATCAAAATGAAAACAAGGCTGCATGCAGTTCAGACAATTGGTGGCATGTATGGAAAAATTTTCAACCTTGGCCACGTGAATTCCACAGTTTGGTAGCAGTAAGGGGTGTTATAAGTTTGTAGTGTGTGTCTGTATTTCTGTGTGTCTGTACAAGTCCACGTACAGACCAAACGGCTGAACCGATTTTGATTTAGTTTTTTCTGTTTGAAAGGTGACTAAATCGGTAGTGTTCTTAGTTATGTTTAGTGAAAATCGGTCCAGCTGTTGAGAAGATATCACACCTTTTCTAGATATATTAATACAATGCGAAAAGTATGTACAGAAATTAAGAAGAGAGAAAAGAGAAAAAAGAGCCTCAGAAATAATAGAAGTGGTAGAAGTTGCACGTGAAAAAGATATCACGTTTTTCATAAATTTAAACATTTATGTACATATCAAAGCGAAATTAAGGAGCTCAAAGAGATAATTCAAAATCAATATGAAACTATAATGGGAGTATTGTCTGCCCAAAAATAGGAACCGAACGCCTTGTTCGCCAGGAAAAGAAACAATATGGCTATTAAGAATGTTTATCCAATAAACACCCTCGAGGAGTTAAAGGCGCTCAATGACGCCATAATTGATGAAAATCAGAAAATGTATGTGAGTTCTTATTTATCTTTAATTTTATAATTTTTATGTTTTTACAGACCAACGCCATCAAAATCAAAGATAAATGTAACACTCAAAGACATTAGAAGAAGAATTAATAACAGTCACTACATACAAAGAACTCTCTCCATCCTCAAATCGTAAGTGGGAATTTATAATCCCTAGAGATGTTCTTGCTATAGGTAAGTAAGTAAGTAAGTAAGAAGGGATTTGTGCAGAATCTGAAGCAATTCAGGAAAAAGGTAATATAAACTTAACGTTGCCAATAGACTGACAATAAACTACTCTTGATTATTCCTCAACCTGTTCGCTTGCTGGAAACATTATTAATATTTCACAGTATTTTTTATTTTATAAATACAAACATTTAACTACAATGACTAGAGAAAGTGGGCGCAAATGTGCAAAAGAGTGGAAAGAAGTTGTACGCATCAGCAATTCTATAAAAGTTAAATGCAAAAATTTAATGGTGAAGTCAGTAACAATATTAAGCGGATGAGAGCACATTTAACAAATTGCAAACAGCCTAGTAATGAAGAAAAACATCTGATGGCAACAGTTCTCGTATAAGTATATCCCAAAGAGAAAACAAACCAAGAGAATCTTTCAGCAGTTTTATTTGAAAATTTCTCTACACAATAACTACTCTTAAGAAGAAAACAAAAGCAAAAAAAAAAAAATTAATAACACACTAATCTGTCTTAACAAAATTGCAAACAATAAATTTCAAAAGGAGACGCTACCTCTATGAAAAATACCTTTAGATGAAAGGATTATAACCTTAAAATGTACTAGAAAAATAACAAAGTTTGGGCCAAGTTTAATGATAGAATTGGAAAATAACGTGATTTTTCTTCCTGAAAGATATAACAATATAACGGATGCAATTATCGAGGACTAGTCGTCAGGAAAGTTTCATTTTAGAAAGCATAATAATGATACTTAGTTTACATTTCTGTCTGAAATGTAATAAATAACAACAAAAAGATTTAGTATAATAAATAAAAAATATATGAATACATATAAAAACTATTATTTTCTTTTATTTACTTCAGTTTTATTAGGAACAATGCAACAGCAAGATAGGCTTATAGTTTTTGATGTTCAAGGACTTTACATTGCTAATAAATTCCATGCATAAGAAATCTGCATTTCAGTAGCAGATTTTGAAATCAGAACTTTTCTCATTGAATCGCCAGTAAAATATTCAGAACTTACTAATAAAGATAAAATTACAAATAAGTAGTTGTACAATCACTTACATGGATTACATTGGAATAAGGGTGATTCTACATTAAAAGACGTGTTAAAATACTTAATAACAACTATGCAAAAAAAAAAGGAAAGAACAATACTATCTTGTATATGTTAAAGGACTTGAGAAAGTGAGATGGTTAAAGAACTTCTTAAAAAAGAAATACAAATACATATAGTTAATTTGTATGACTTAAACTGTCGAAATAGAAAAACATTATACAAAAATAATCCTAACATAAATATTTGTAAAAATCATTATAATTAAGTAGGGTGTTGGTGAGAGTTCTGGAAACAAGAGCAGGGAGCATAGGGTGGTACTTATTTGCGTGGAAGTTTTTGAAATTGTGTGTGAGTAATGAGATTCGGCAACTGGGCTGGCACGACTTGGCTTGGCTTGCCTGGGTTTGGGCGGGGTTTGGGCGGGGGTTTGGCTGGGGGTTGGTTAGGATTTGTATACTAATTTTGTATGAGAAAACTAACAACGATGATATAAGTGTCACCCTATTGTATTGTTGTTCTGTTGTTAAAAGTTCTGTTGTGGTTTTTTCATTGATATGTATGAATGTGTTTGGTATGTAGTTAAAAGTTCTGTTGTGTTTTTTTTTTTTTTTTTTTTTTTCATTGATATGTATGAATGTGTTTGAAACAGTTGATTTAATTAAGTTGTTTGAATACAAAAGCTTGATCCTAACCATACACAACAAAGTTGATTGGAAATAAAAATCAAAACAATACTATTTATGCATATACATATGTATATATATATATTTTATTTATTAATTTGTTTGAAAATTTTATAATATGTATAATAAAAAATTGTAAAAAAAAAATAAATCTCATATTGAAGTATATATAATATTATTGAAGTTCATCTTTATTGATCCAAGAATTATATTGATTGGAAAATCCCAACCATTTTACGTACACCTGATGTCCCTTAGTTTTAATAACATTTTCAATCAAGTATGTATTTGGAAAATGTGTCTTTAATAGTTCATGTTCATAAAATCCGCCAACAATCGGATTCCTTTGATAGTCTTCCAATAAATAAGTAATGGGGTTTGTGTTCTGTAAAGTACGAATTTTAAAAATTTCAGTTGTCCAGTTTGGAGTATATCCTTTTGAAAAAATATGTGTATATATTTGCTAATTCGAACGTGATCTCCAACTTTTAGTTTACCAAATTTATATATTTTGGGATGATTATAGACTTGTTTTAGTATAGAACTTTCATTTTCTGTGTTAACAGACTTTGGTGTCATTCCAATTGTTCTATGCTTTTTATTATTATATTGATTAATTAAATCCTTGCATATATGTATCCATTGATAATTTCCTTGTAGACTAAAATTTCCACATCATTCCTTTTAGAGTTCTATTAAATCGTTCTACAATAGACGCTTTCATGATACTATATGTAGAATAGTGGTTGATATTATGTTTTATCATCAAGTTTTGAAATATTTTATTATAGAACTCTTTACCATTATCTGTTTGCAAGTTTTTTGGAATTCTCTTTAGCGAAAAAATATATTGCATAGCATTGGTTATATCTTCACTACTTTTAGATTTTACGGGTACAGCCCAAGCAAACTTTGAAAATGTATCTATAACTGTTAAAATAAATCTATAGCCTTTGTTATATTTTGAGTAAACACCCATTTCAACAAGATCTGCTTGCCAAAGATCATCAATTCCCTTGATCACCACTCGACGTCGAATGAAATTTCTACGTGCTTGTTTATGAAGCTCCTGAACCACTTCTTGTCGCTCCATTTCTAACGTCTATCTTAGATTACATCAATTTAAATGCTGCTGATATTGAATTTAAATCAAAAACGATTTATATATCTATGTTTAAATCGTTTGTAATGAGCTTCGTTTTTTCATTTAGACGTTCTTCAACTGAATCAATTTTGTAATTAAATAATGATCTCATTTCTTTTAGTGATTGATTGAGATTATTTAGTATTATACTTTGATCATATATTAATTTACTTAAACGTGTTTCCACATTATCAAATTTTTCTGTAGTCAACACGTTTTGTTGTTGGATTATTTCGTCAAAACGATCCTCCATTCCCTTAATTCTCTCCATATACATTGTATCCAGTTGTTTCTTTATTTCACTTAAATAACTTTTCATGTAAATTTTGTTTACAGCGTCGTTTTCCAATACAGGACTAGCAATATTTTTTATTCTCCGCAAGTTAAAGTTGAAATTACGATCACTATCCAAACGAATCTTGAAATGTTGATTTTGATATCTTACAGATTTTTCAATATAATGTCCAAACTTATTGATAGGCATTTTATGAATATGAATTGTTAAACATTTTTAAGTCTATTTATATAATAATTTTTGCTTCTCTCAATTCCTCAATAATTGATACAATTTCATTATTATGATTTGAGTGACCAGCTGTTGTTGATGAAATCAAAAGACGCAATCTATCAACCAATTCATTAGGATCATCCCAATAAACATAATTATGCTTTTTTCTATTCAATTTCATTAAACCTTTTCCCTCATGAATTTTCTGTTGTTTAAATAGGTTTTTAATAATCGTTGTATATTTAATTGAACGATTTCCTTTAATTTGACCATTAATACTGTTATTTCGTTTATGGGCATTAGTCATCTATAATATTTGTTTATAATTATTTAAATCTGTTTTATTATAACTGATTGGTTTCTTATAAACTAACAATTCATATAAGCCTGATGTGAAGGGCCATTTTAAATTACCTACAATAATATTGGTTGAATTGAAAGCGATGGGTTCATTACCCAGTCTCCATATTTGATTTTTATCCTTATGAGGACCATAGGTTTTATCATATATATTTAAGTTAACTTTTGATAAATTATATTGAATACTTTGATTGGAATGTATTACAATGGTGTTATCATCATCATTGTTATCATCCTCATTATCAACATTATCATTATTATCATCATCATCATCATCATCATAGTCATCATGATCATTTTCATCATCAAATGATTGAAACGTGTTTGAATTTTTTCGATTTTCTTGTTATTAAAGCTTGGAGAAAACGTGTTATAATCAAGCTTACTCTTTTTATATGGTGTACTGAAGGCAACTTTATTATTCTCAAGATCATGTTTAAAAGAGTTATCCGGATAATTTTCATGTTTTATAATGTTATTATTATTATTATTAGTTGATTGAACTAATTCTTTTAATGGTTTTGATATTGGTTTCAATGTCTTTTCCAACAATTCATCATTTGCAATTTCTCCAAGCAAAATATTCTTATATTTCTTTTTTAAAATATTTCGAGTTTTAATAAGATTATTAACTAGATTTGTGTTCATATTTATAGGTTGAATTAGAAACAGATTCAAAACAGATCAGTTTAGCAGTTTAACAGTTTAGCAGTATAGCAGTATAGCAGTTTAGCAGTTTAGCAGTTAGCAGTTTAATAGTTGAGAAGCTATTAGTTTAATAATTAATCTTGTACTGATTTTAAAGTATCTGTAATATTTCTTTTATAGCTTTATAAATATATCGAAACCTTTTCTATATCGACCATTATTCATAGAATCATCTTTGTTAATAACTAGAAAACCATATTTTTCTTTCCAACACTCGGTACATAACTCATGAAATGTTTTCAAAGTCATATCAGAACCAACATGATCATTGTAAATATGCTTAATATTCATTGCATCCTGTTTGAAAATTATAATCATATTAGCATTATCGCGAATCAAGTGTTTTGGTATACGTGTATATGTTTGACATAAATAAAAACTATCAATATCTTTATGACGACCCATACAGAAGTAGGCACGTACATGATTTTGTTTCTCACAAGCTATATCGTCGAATATAAATACTGAATTTGGTTTAACTTCGTCTGGCGATAGAACATCATCATTATTGGAAAATGATGAAAAATTTATCTCCTTAATGGGTTTAATTAGACTTTCTAAGTACTTATATTTCGGTTGTTGTGTTGATTTTGAATATAAGTAAATATTTTTAAATTTCAATCCATGAGGACTTTCAATAAGACTATCATAACATTTGTTTTTCCGCAATTTGATGGACCCACAATAAGAGCTCGTAATGAACTATGACGAATTTTATTTGATGAATCGAGCTTTGATTCGATATTCCTTACATTAATCCTTTTATGTTGTTTAAAAAAACGCATTCTAAAACCTAATGATAACATAATATATAAACCAGTCTCTTTTATTTGTTTTCAATCAATTTGATTTTAATCTTTAATCGACAAAGTATCAATAGATATGACAATCATTTATAAAAAGATATTCAGTCGTCATCCATACTTCATCGGTAGAGGTTTTCTGAATAAAATAATTAATAAACTTCCTATTGAACTTCATCTACCCGGTTATCAATTTTGTGGACCTGGAACAAAATTAAAGAAACGTTTAGAAAGAGGTGATCAAGGAATCAATCCATTGGATACTGCTTGCAGAGAGCACGATATAGCATACTCAAACAATAAAGATTTAGAGAAAAGGCATATTGCTGATAGAATCTTAACTGAAAAGGTTTGGCAAAGAGTCAAAGCAAGCGATAGTAGTTTGGGTGAAAAATCAAACGCTTGGTTTGTTGCTACTGCAATGAAAGCAAAAACAAAATTCGGTATGGGTAACGTTATTAGTAAAACTAAAAAGTCGTCTCCAGTAAATACCCACAAACTGTTTACACATGCATTGAAAAGTGCAAGAAAGAATATAAAGAAAAGTGAAAACTTGAAAGATGCTATAAAGATTTCACGAAAAGTAGTAAACAACATTTTCAAGGGAAAAAAAATCATTAATAAAAACACCTCGAATAATACCTCTACCTAAATCTGGAGGTTTTCTTCCACTTGCACCTATATTCGCTGCACTGGGCGCACTTGGTGGTTTAGCTGGTGGTGTATCTGGCATTACAAAAGCAATCAATGCAGTCAAAAATGGAAAGGAACAATTGACTGAAGCAAAACGACATAATAGTTCAATAGAAGCCATTGCGATGGGGAAAGGCATGTTCTTAAAACCATATAAAAAAGGACTTTGATTATATTTAAAACCTTATCAACAAAATTTTTAATGAAGCTACCTAAACGAGCCCTTTCTGATGTAGACTTGAGAAAATATGCAAAACATATTCCAAATTTTAGAGGTGTGTTTATGTGTAACACCCTTCCAAGCAGCAAACCATTTAAAAAAGAATGTGGAATAATCAATCTGGATACTTCAAAGGGCCCTGGCACACATTGGGTAGCATACTGGAAAAACAACAATCAAATCGAATATTTTGATAGCTTTGGCAATTTGCAACCACCAAAACAATTAATAAAATATTTAGGAAAAAACATTAGTTATAATTATGATAGATATCAAAATTTTAATACAATAAATTGTGGTCATTTATGTTTAAAATTTTTGTTTTCGAAGCTAAACTAAAAAGAAACTATAAATGTTTTTTAATAAAATACATTGATTAAGAATTAAAAATATCTTGTTTTATTTATATATATATATATTAAAAAAAGAAAAATTAAAATGAAAAATATTTTTATCATATTTTTTTCATATATCTATATCATACAAGTGTTTTCAGCTTCATTACCTATTGATTTGAGTGAAAATGAACTTAAAAATACAGAATTTGCAATAAAATTACCGAATAATGATACTGTGAGCATACAACTAAATTTCAAACTTTTAAAGTATAGTAATGATTTAAATAAAAACATCGAGTCAACAACAACAAAAGCAGAATATGAATCAAACGAAGAACAAGAAGACTCCCCACCACCACCACCTATAAATCAATCTTTTACTGTTGAACAAGCTATTGAAGCATTTAGGCAAGATTTAGTAAAAAAAGAAAAAAATATTGCAGGAATAATTGAAAGTTCGGCTCCATTTTATAGACATTTTCAACTTCAATACAAAGATAATATAAAATTGAGAATCCGTTGTACATATAACAGCAATTACTTGAAACGTCGATTAAATATTTAATGTTTCGAATACCGTCAAGTTGAATACGAGAGAATTTTAAGTAATGGTGAAATTGAGACGGTTTCTGAGGATGATACTACATACCGATCCGATATGACATTAATCAACATTCAAGATTATACACATGATTTGGATATGGAAATATCATAAATTAACTAATATGATGAAATACATTTACTACTACCACTTAATATAAACTTTGTTGTTGATGTGTTAAGAAGATTTATTTAACATAAAAAATAAGAAAAATAATGAATAATCAGTTTTATTCGAAAATTGTACATGACTTCTTGAATGAAGAAAGGTTTTTGTGGTATGAACATGAGATTATTTTGAAGAAATTAAAAGCTCAATTCGATGAATATGCATTTTATAAGAAAAATAAATCAAAATTTGGATATCATTACACCAATTGTGTGTGGTTCAACAATGAAACAACTTGTGGACCTGATACTTGCAAATGTTCCCTTATCGATAAAAGTTGGGAACAAGCATTATGTATAATGAATTTTTATAATAATTTAAAAACATAGACTTTATAAACAGTTCTACAGTCGTCGTTGTGACTTGATTAGTATTACACAATGTCTGAGGAGAGAATATTAGTTGTAGATGTACAAGGTTTTTATCTCAACAATAAATTCATTGAAAAAGAACTGAGTATTTCAATTAACGATATACAAGTACAAACATTTATTATTAAACCACCTTTTCCATATTCATCGTTGACAACAAAAGAAAAATATTCAATTAATTGGCTTTATAATCATCATCATGGATTAAAATGGAAAGATGGCGATTCATCCTTAACAAATATTGTGGAATATTATATTGCTCATGTTAAAGATAAAAATTATATTTATTATGCTAAAGGATTAGAAAAAATTAAGTGGATTCAAAATATTTTTAAGGATAAAATTAATTTTTATAACCTGGATGATTTAAATTGTCCAAATTTAAAAACATTATATCAAAATGATGAATCTGTAAATGTTTGTTGTTATCATAGAAAATATTGTATATGTGCTCAAAAAAATGTAATACTCTTAAGAAAGTTTATTAAATCAAATATTAATAAAGAAAACATAAAATTATAAAAGACATTTTTTCTTTTTTGGATTTATTATTTAACACTTAAATCAGATAGAATAATCATCAAACATCATCAGTTCATTCTGAATACTTGAAATGTCAATAACAATATCTTTAAACGGAAACAAATCAACTCTGGTTGGAGAATATTTTCCTCCAATTGAACTCCCTACAAAATATGTTTGTGGACTTATTGATTTTGTAACATTCAACTCCATACCTAATGTAGATGTTCACAACAATTTGTTTCATATAGGAAATCATATTATTACTATTCCGGTTGGTTCATATGAACTTGAGGATATTGATTTTTTCTTAAACTCAAGCTTAAAAGATATTGATGAATCAATTTATCTAGTAATTGAAGCTAACAATAACACACTTAAAACTGAAATAACCTCATCAATGGATATAGATTTTTCACAACCAAACAGTATAGGAAAGTTGCTCGGATTTAGCAAAAGTAAATTAGAAGTAAATTCAACTGAATATTATAACACTGATCAAAATCTTCAAAATGATAAATCTGTGGAAGTGATGATTGTAGATATTAATCAATTGAATACTACAAGGTTATTTGAATCTGACTTACCTGCACATATTACGAATGTTAATACAATACGCATTGAAAGCAACTTAACAACCGGATCATTTATTAATAATACTTCGAATCATGCTATTCATGAATTTCCTCTTGATGTTCCTCCAGGATATAAAATAAGCGAAAAACCTCGAAATGTTATTTATTTTCCCGTCAACTAGTAGTATGTTTACGTTCCCTCTGGACCACTTTTTCCATACAAAATGTTGGCTCATGCCGACCAGTGTTACCACCCATGAAATTTAGTGGATGTGGGTCGGGTGTTGGTCAGTGTTACCACCGTGCAAAGGAAAAAAAAAAAAAAAAAAAAAAAAAAATGTGCATACCTTAACCCTTTAACGGTCGATGGGGTTAAATTCGACCCCATGATATTTTATGTTATGAGACGACAGCGTGTTCGGTTTTGCTTAAAGTGTATGAGGCGACAGCGTGTTCGGTTTTGCTTAAAGTGAAGTCGTGGTGGATGTTATTTTTGTTGAAGTGAAGTCGTAACATTTAATGTGTTCGTTAGAGGGTTAATACAATATGAATTAGACTACATTAGGGCGGTTTACGAAAGTCTGTGATTTTTTGCTAGTATTTAATAAATAAAATTCATTTACTGCGGTATATATTAATCTCCCTAATACTACTCGTATTTGTTATCAGTATAAAATGTTAACCACATTATTTAAAAACAAAACACTAGTATTTAATAAATAAAATTCATTTACTGCGGTATATAATAACATCCCTAATACTATTCGTATTTGATATCAGTATAAAATGTTAACCACATTATTTAATTAAGTGTGTGGGTAATAAAATAAAATCAAATTAATAAAATATATTCATTGTTGTACTAAACTCTAAGGTGTGATTATACTTTTTGTTATTTATTAACAAAAAAAAAAAAAAAAAAAAAAAAAAAAAAAAAAAAAATAATAAAAAATTAATAAAATAAATTAAATTAAAATGGGTGGCAAATTTATTTGTGATATTTGTGCAAAAGCATACAAGCTGAATTCATCATTAAGAAGACATTATCGACTACATCACGAAGAACCATCGTCTTCGATTAAATGTATTCCATGTAGCAGATATTTCTCAGATCAGTCGAGTTACAAGATTCATCTTCTACAACATTCTAAGACTGGAGAAGGAGAAAGTAATAATATTAATTGTCTCGATTGTAATCAATATGTTGCTAAGTCCAATTGGTGCTATCATGTAAGAACAAATAAACACAAAATTAATTGTGCTAAGAAATCTAATGATGATAGTGACATTGATGAAATAGTACATGACAAATCAGTATTTAACAATCGCATTATAACATATTTAATTAAGAACAATAACAAATCGGATCTAATACCAGAGAATTTTTTATCGGGTATAAAATATAAAGTGGTTGAACTGTTACGGAATATGACACAAAAATTTATTAGCATAAAATTTAATCTTGAAATATTTTGTGAATACATGTTGGTTAAGGAAGAAGAAGAATCGTGTACCATTGAAATAAAGTCACATCAAAGCAAAATGACTGTAATAAACTGCTCATCGTCAACGGTAGAAGAGTCTAGCAATATTTATAATGCACACTGTGAAGAGATTGTGAGAAAGATGAGTGAATTTCAAGAGCGTGATAGCGGATGGGCATTAACAGAAATATTGCGTTTAGAAATAAACATTAATCAATATAAATGCATGAAGGGATCATCGTATATTGCTCTAACATCGGCAATACAGAGAAAACATGCATGTATCAATGTCCAAAATAATGATGAATATTGTTTCAAGTGGGCCATAATATCAGCCTTATTTCCAGTCGATGATCATTCAAATCGATGCACATCCTATAAAGTTATAAATATTGAAGATGACATTATAACGTTGGAAAACAATATTGTTATAAATTTTAAAAGTCTAAACTTTCCGCTATCAACACATAAAATTAAGATCTTTGAAATCAACAATCCAGAAATTAGTGTGAATGTATTTGGTTTGGATGATAAGGATGATATAATCGGACCCTACTATTCTACTTCAAAAGAAAAGGATAGACACATTAACTTGTTATTATTGGAAGATGGTGTGAAATTTCACTACGTATGGATTAAAAATATTTCAAGGTATATCTCAACTTAAAATTTTTACATTTCACACTTAATAATAATAGTTTTTTAACTTTTTAATTTTAGATTAATAAGGAGCCAACTGACAAGACATCGTAGATGTTTGTATTTATGCAATACATGTTTAAATCATTTTCAATCGGAATCTTTACTATTAAAACACAAAGAAGAGTGTAATAAAATTATAACTAGACTACCGACCCTAGTCAACAATATTGTGAGTTTTAAAAACTATAAAAAGCAAATGGATGTGCCTTTTGTAGTTTATGCGGATTTTGAGTGTATTTTACAATCAATTGATATTCAAAATTCAGTAAATGTAAAGTCCACACAAAGGCACAATCCAGTTGCTTATAGCTATTATATAAAATGTTCTTATAATAGTGCGTTAGATATATTTAGAATTTATAGTGGGGATAACCCATCAAGTCACTTTTTTTCAAATTTAGTCAAGGATTGTCTAGATATATATCATAATTATTTAAGTATAGTAAAACCAATGACAGTCCTAACATCCCTTCAACAACTAAAACAAAAAGAGGATAGAATATGTCACATTTGTACAAAGTTTTTATCTGCTGTAGATCGGGTAGCTGATCATTGTCACTTAACCGGCGAATATAGAGGACCGGCACATGTCAGTTGCAATCTAGAATATCAAATTGCAAAATTCATTCCCATATTTTTTCACAATCTTTCGTCATATGACTGTCATTTGTTTGTTAGAGAACTTTCATCGATTGAAGGCGATATAAATATAATTCCTATAAACAAAGAGTTATATATATCGATATCGAAAAGAATTGCCGTCGATGAAAGAAGTACTATTGAACTGCGTTTTCTAGATTCTTGTCGGTTTATGCCATCAAGTTTAGAAAAACTGGCAGGATACTTATCTGATGATGATCTGACGACCGTAAGATCTATTTTCCCTACACCAAATGAATTCGGTTTAATGAAACGCAAAGGTGTTTTTCCCTATGACTATCTAGATTCAGAGATTCGTCTTGAAGAGACAGAGCTACCACCCCGCTCATGCTTTTATAATAAACTTACGAATGAGTTGTGCAGTGAGGATGATTATGAACATGCTGAAAAAGTTTGGAATACGTTTAAATGCAACACACTCTTAGATTATCTTCTATTATATTTGAAAGTAGATGTTATGCTGCTGTGTGATGTTTTCGAAAATTTCCGTAAAGTTTGTAAAACCATTTATAATTTAGATCCTTGTCAATATTATACTACCCCAGGATTGTCCTGGGATGCTATGTTAAAAACAACTGAAATAGAATTGGAATTGTTGACCGATATTAATATGTACAATTTCGTTGCACGAGGTATTAGGGGGGGTATTGTACAATGTAGTAAACGGCATGCGATAGCCAACAATAAATATATTACTGATTATAATTATACAAAAGAGAATCAAAATTATATAATGTATTTTGATGTGAATAACTTATATGGATACGCAATGTCACAATATCTTCCCTTTAAAAATTTCGAATGGGTTGAAAACTGCGAAGACTTTAATGTAAACATTATAGCAGAAGATTCCGAATTTGGTTACATCTTAGAGGTAGATTTGGACTATCCAACCGCATTTCATGATTACCATAACGATTTTCCATTTTGTGCAGAAAACAAGAAAACTGAAAGCATGAAGCAAAGAAAATTAGTAACAGATTTAAACAATAAAAGCAATTATATAATACACTATCGCAATCTGCAACAATGCATTCGAAATGGTTTAATTCTGAGAAAAATTCATAGGATTCTTAAATTTAAGCAATCTAATTGGTTGAAAAAATATATTGATGAAAATAACTATCACAGAACATTGGCTAAAAACACATTTGAACAAAACTTTTTTAAATTGCTCAATAATGCTGTATATGGGAAGACTATGGAAAATGTTGACAAGAGAAAAGATGTTAAAATAGTATGTGAATGGGAAAATAGAGGTAAGCGATTAGGAGCTAGATCTCTTATTGCTAAACCCAACTTCCACAGTTGTCTCAAAATTCACGATGAAATGGTTGTCATTGAAATGAAAAGAGTACGAACGGAATACAACAAACCTATTTATGTAGGTTTTTCTGTTTTAGAACTATCGAAATGGAAAATGTATAATTTCCATTACGAGTATATGAAACCAAAATACTTTGAAAATATTAATCTCTGCTATATGGATACGGATTCATTTATTTATGATGTCACAACAAATGACATATACGATGATATTCGAAATGATCTCCCAATACATTTCGATACATCTGCATATCCAAAAGAAAATGTCTATCATTTTCCACTGATAAATAAAAAGGTTTTGGGCATGATGAAGGATGAATGTAATGGAAAAATAATTAGAGAGTTCATTGGTTTACGTGCTAAAATGTATTCTTTAAAAATAGATAAGGTAGATCAAGAAATTAAGAAAATTAAAGGTGTTAAGAGTAGTGTAACAGCTAGATTAAACATTAATGATTTCAAAAAATGTTTGCTGGAGAAAAAGTTGTATTATGATTCTATGTATGTATTTAGATCAAAGATTCATGAAATATATACTCAACACATTAGTAAATTAGCATTAAGTTATTTAGATGATAAGCGATTTATTAGAGATAATAGTATTAATACTTATGCATGGGGACATTATGCAATAAATAGTCAACAACCATCATCATCATATCCCAATGAAAATGCATTAACATCATCTTCAAGTGATAATATTGTACAATAGTATTAAGTGATTTTAGATTATAAGTGAATATATATATATATATATATATATATATATATATATATATATATATATATATATATAACGTTAAAAAACAATAAATAAATAAATAAATAAAGAATATCATTAAAATATTTTAGTTTGTTTTTATTTTAAACTATAGTTATCTATTGAATAGGAATTTTAAACACAAGTAACCACAATTTGTTTTTGTGTGAATAAAAATTAATCGTGCTTGTTCTTAACCTTACTCAACTAAGTTGATATAAAATTTAATCGTTTAGAAATAAAAAAAATCAAAACAAAACTTTTTTATATATTATTTTATTTTTTTTTTGAGAATTTTATAATAATATAATAAAAATAAATCTCATATTGAAGTATATGTATAATATTATTGAAGTTCATCTTTATTAATCCAAGAATTATGTTGATTGGAAAATCCCAACCATTTTACGTACGCCTGGTGCCCCTTAGTTTTAATCACATTTTCAATCAAGTATGTATTTGGAAAATGTGTCTTTAATAGTTCATGTTCATAGAATCCACCAACAATCGGATTCCTTTGATAGTCTTCCAATAAATAAGTAATGGGGTTTGTGTTCTGTAAAGTACGAATTTTAAAAATTTCAGTTGTCCAGTTTGGAGTATATCCTTTTGAAAAAATATGTTTATATTTGCTAATTCGAACGTAATCTCCAACTTTTAGTTTACCAAATTTAAATATTTTGGGATGATTATAAACTTGTTTTAGTATAGAACTTTCATTTTCTGTGTTAACAGACTTTGGTGTCATTCCAATTGTTCTATGCTTTTTATTATTATATTGATTAATTAAATCCTTACATATATGTATCCATTGATAATTTCCTTGTAGACTAAAATTTTTCCACATCATTCCTTTTAGAGTTCTATTAAATCGTTCTACAATAGACGCTTTCATGATACTATATGTAGAATAGTGGTTGATATTATGTTTTTTCATCAAGTTTTGAAATATTTTATTATAGAACTCTTTACCATTATCGGTTTGCAAGTTTTTTGGAATTCTCTTTAGCGAAAAAATAGATTGTATAGCATTGGTTATATCTTCACTACTTTTAGATTTTACGGGTACAGCCCAAGCAAACTTTGAAAATGTATCTATAACTGTTAAAATAAATCTATAGCCTTTGTTATATTTTGAGTAAGCACCCATTTCAACAAGATCTGCTTGCCAAAGATCATCAATTCCCTTGACCACCACTCGACGTCGAATGAAATTTCTACGTGCTTGCTTGTGAAGCTCCTGAACCACTTCTTGTCGCTCCATTTCTAACGTCTATCTTACAGATTACATCAATTTAAATGCTGTTGATATTGAATTTAAATCAAAAACGATTTATATATCTATCTTTAAATGCTTTGTAATGAGCTTCGTTTTTTCATTTAGACGTTCTTCAACTGAATCAATTTTGTAATTAAATAATGATGTCATTTCTTTTAGTGATTGATTGAGATTATTTGGTATTATACTTTGATCATGTATTAATTTACTTAAACGTGTTTCTACATTATCAAATTTTTCTGTAGTCAACACGTTTTGTTGATGTATTATTTCGTTAAAACGATCCTCCATTCCCTTAATTCTCTCCATATACATTGTATCCAGTTGTTTCTTTATTTCACTTAAATAAGTTTTCATATAAATTTTGTTTACGGCATCGTTTTCCAATACAGGACTAGCAATATTTTTTATTCTCCGCAAGTTAAAGTTGAAATTACGATCACTATCCAAATGAATCTTGAAATGTTGATTTTGATATCTTGCAGATTTTTCAATATAATGTCCAAACTTATCGATAGGCATTTTATGAATATGAATTGTTTGTACATTTTTAAGTCTATTTATATAATAATTTTTGCTTCTCTCAATTCCTCAATAATTGATACAATTTCATTATTATGATTTGAGTGACCAGCTGTTGTTGATGAAATCAAAAGACGCAATCTATCAACCAATTCATTAGGATCATCCCAATAAACATAATTATGCTTTTTTCTATTCAATTTCATTAAACCTTTTCCCTCATGAATTTTCTGTTGTTGTTTAAATAGGTTTTTAATAATCGTTGTATATTTAATTGAACGATTTCCTTTAATTTGACCATTAATACTGTTATTTCGTTTATGGACATTAGTCATCTCCAATATTTGTTTATAATTATTTAAATCTGTTTTATTATAATTGCTTGGTTTCTTATAAACTAACAATTCATATAAGCCTGATGTGAAGGGCCATTTTAAATTACCTACAGTAATATTGATTGAATTGAAAGCGATGGGTTCATTACCCAGTCTCCATATTTGATTTTTATCCTTATGAGGACCATAGGTTTTATCATATATATTTAAGTTAACTTTTGATAAATTATATTGAACACTTTCATTGGGATGTATTGCAATGGTGTTATCATCATCATTGCTATCATCCTCATTATCAACATTATCATTATTATCATCATCATAATCATCATGATCATCATCATGATCATTTTCATCATCAAATGATTGAAACGTGTTTGAACTTTTCTCGATTTTCTTGTTATTAGAGCTTGGAGAAAACGTGTTATAATCAAGCTTACTCTTTTTATATGGTGTACTGAAGGCAACTTTATTATTCTCAAGATCATGTTTAAAAGAGTTATCCGGATAATTTTCATGTTTTATAATGTTATTATTATTATTATTATTATTAGTTGATTGAACTAATTCTTTTAATGGTTTTGATATTGGTTTCAATGTCTTTTCCAACAATTCATCATTTGCAATTTCTCCAAGCAAAATATTCTTATATTTCTTTTTTAAAATATTTCGAGTTTTAATAAGATTATTAACTAGATTTGTGTTCATATTTATAGGTTGAATTAGAAACAGATTCAAAACAGATCAGTTTAGCAGTTTAGCAGTTTAACAGTTTAGCAGTATAGCAGTATAGCAGTATAGCAGTTTAGCAGTTAGCAGTTTAATAGTTGAGAAGCTGTTAGTTTAATAATTAATCTTGTACTGATTTTAAAATATCTGTAATGTTTCTTTTATAGCTTTATAAATATATCGAAACCTTTTCTATATCGACCATTATTCATAGGATCATCTTTGTTAATAACTAGAAAACCATATTTTTCTTTCCAACACTCGGTACATAACTCATGAAATGTTTTCAAAGTCATATCAGAACCAACATGATCATTGTAAATATGCTTAATATTCATTGCATCCTGTTTGAAAATTATAATCATATTAGCATTATCGCGAATCAAGTGTTTTGGTATACGTGTATATGTTTGACATAAATAAAAACTATCAATATCTTTATGACGACCCATACAGAAGTAGGCACGTACATGATTTTGTTTCTCACAAGCTATATCGTCGAATATAAATACTGAATTTGGTTTAACTTCGTCTGGCGATAGAACATCATCATTATTGGAAAATGATGAAAAATTTATCTCCTTAATGGGTTTAATTAGACTTTCTAAGTACTTATATTTCGGTTGTTGTGTTGATTTTGAATATAAGTAAATATTTTTAAATTTCAATCCATGAGGACTTTCAATAAGACTGATCATAACATTTGTTTTTCCGCAATTTGATGGACCCACAATAAGAGCTCGAATAGAATTCGGTAGTAATGAGCTATGACGAATTTTATTTGATGAATCGAACTTTGATTCGATATTCTTTACGTTAATCCTTTTATGTTGTTTAAAAAAGCGCATTCTGAAATCTAATGATAACATAATATATAAACCAGTCTCTTTTATTTGTTTTCAATCAATTTGATTTTAATCTTTAATCGACAAAGTATCAATAGATATGACAATCATTTATAAAAAGATATTCAGTCGTCATCCATACTTCATCGGTAGAGGTTTTCTGAATAAAATAATTAATAAACTTCCTATTGAACTTCATCTACCCGGTTATCAATTTTGCGGACCTGGTACAAAATTAAAGAAACGTTTAGCTAGAGGTGATCAAGGAATCAATCCATTGGATACTGCTTGCAGAGAGCATGATATAGCATACTCAAACAATAAAGATTTAGAGAAAAGACATATTGCTGATAGAATTTTAACTGAAAAGGCTTGGCAAAGGGTCAAAGCAAACGATAGTAGTTTGGGTGAAAAATCAAACGCTTGGTTTGTTGCTACTGCAATGAAAGCAAAAACAAAATTCGGTATGGGTAACGTTATTAGCAAAACTAAAAAGTCGTCTCCACTAAATACCCACAAACTGTTTACACATGCATTGAAAAGTGCAAGAAAGAATATAAAGAAAAGTGAAAACTTGAAAGATGCTATAAAGATTTCACGAAAAGTTGTAAACAATATTTTCAAGGGGAAGAAAAAATCGTTAATAAAAACACCTCGAATAATACCTCTACCTAAATCTGGAGGTTTTCTTCCACTTGCCCCTATATTTGCTGCACTGGGTGCACTTGGTGGTTTGGCTGGTGGTGTATCTGGTATTACAAAAGCAATCAATGCAGTCAAAAATGGAAAGGAACAATTGACTGAAGCAAAACGACATAATAGTACAATAGAAGCCATTGCGATGGGAAAAGGCATGTTCTTAAAACCATATAAAAAAGGACTTGGATTATATTTAAAACCTTATCAAAAAAATTTTTAATGAAGCTACCTGAAAGAGCTCTTTCTGATGTAGACTTGAGAAAATATGCAAAACATATTCCAAATTTTAGAGGTGTGTTTATGTGTAACACCCTTCCAAGCAGCAAACCATTTAAAAAAGAATGTGGAATAATCAATCTGGATACTTCAAAGGGCCCTGGCACACATTGGGTAGCATACTGGAAAAACAACAATCAAATCGAATATTTTGATAGCTTTGGCAATTTGCAACCACCAAAACAATTAATAAAATATTTAGGAAAAAACATAAGTTATAATTATGATAGATATCAAAATTTTAATACAATAAATTGTGGCCATTTATGTTTAAAATTTTTGTTTTCGAAGCTAAACTTAAAAGAAACTATAAATGTTTTTTAATAAAATACATTGATTAAGAATTTCTTTTATTTATAAATAAACATATTATTTCATTTATTAAAAAAATTTCAAAATAAATATAATTAAATAATTTTTCTAATTTCGCTTGTTAGAGGTGAGTATTCGATTAAACGATCATGAATAACTAAACAGTATGCTGATGTATTATCTGGAATTAGTTTGTTTGCTTCAGTATCAAATTCAATTCGTACATCAATAGGTCCAGTTTTAACAGTTTCATTTTGATGTGAAACATCAACAACAATAAGCGGTGCGTAAGACTTGTAATCATTAACATCCAGCAATGGTTCAGGTTCTCGCATGTAAAAGCCTTGTTGAAATTTTGCATACATATTATATAGAACAGAATACTGACCCATTTCGAAACGATTATTTAAATCATCATATGGATATGACTCTGAGTTTAGATATACTTTTAAATTAGAGATATTACAATGGTCAAATATATTTCCTTGTTCTTTACTTTTCTCTTTTTGTAAACCAATTATAAGAAATCGTGGTCTTTCGTTTTGTGGTGAAAGCTTTACATTCCATAAAACCTTTGTACTCTTTGGTAAAACAGGATTTACATGACAGTCCCAACTTCTAAACGCAATTGGTATAGAATGTTTGCTGTTGATTATCTTAAACATTTCCAATTTTGCAAAGTCCGATAGTTGAATGTGTGGCATTTTCCATGTTATATCCAGAATTGTTAACTTCAACTGATCAGTTACATTTGTAGAACAATATGATCTCTCATCGGATGTAGAACGTTGAAGGATAAGCTCATGTTTCGAATTTAATAGTATTTTGTTATAATCTTCAGCAAACCCCATCAACATTTTCAGAGGTATACAACAGCTAAAATGACTTTTTTCTAAAATAAAAGTTTCAGTAAGAGACCAACCAGCGTTTTTTAATACATCACTTTCAGCCTTATTCAATGATACAAAATTTTTCATGGTGGATGAAATTCCAAGTTTACGTGTACGATCAACTTCAAAACCATTAATTTCATAACGAATTTCATCGAACAAATATGAAACAAAGTTGTTTTTTAATTTCACATCTATAGCTGGAACCTCTTTGGTTGCTTCCTTCTTTACTATAAAACCATGAATGTAAATCATACTCTCACTTGGTAAGACAAAGAGATCCTGATTTTGAATTGGTATACGAATTTCATCATTGTTGTTGAATGATTTTAGATATGGAGAGTAACTATGATATTCCCTTTTTACAATACTCTCATCATATATAGGTTTTTGAAGGACATTTAGTATTTCATTCATTGTTGAAGATTAAATCCCAACGATTTTAAGTATTCTATATTATATGATGTTAACGGGTTTTTTTTATTTTTTATACTTTCTCGAATGCGAGTTGATGAGGGATTGAATGGAAATCCTCTTTGCATTACGTTTTTATTGTAAATTATCATTATTCTGGTTTGAAGTGGAGTCTAAGAGTGATTTTTTCTCCTCTAAAATTTATAAGTTCACCGTCTTGATTTAAGATTCTAATCGTTATGTTGTTTATTTGTTGACAGTTGACGGGTAAATAAATAACATTTCGAGGTTTTTCGTTTATTTTATATCCTGGAGGAATATCAAGAGGAAATTCATGAATAGCATGATTCGAAGTATTATTAATAAATGAACCGGTTGTTAAGTTGCTTTCAATGCGTATTGTATTAACATTCGTAATATGTGTAGGTAAATCAGATTCAAATAACTTTGTAGTATTCAATGAATTAACATCTACAATCATCACTTCCAAAGATTTATCATTTTTAAGATTTTGATTAGTATTATAATAGTAAGTTGAATTTACTTCTAGTTTTCTTTTACTAAATCCAAGTAACTTTCCTATACTGTTTGGTTGTGAAAAATCTATATCCATTGATGAGGTTATTTCAGTTTTAAGTGTGTTATTGTTAGCTTCAATTGTTAGAAAAATTGGTTCATCAATATCTTGTAAGCTTGAGTTTAAGAAAAAACCAATATCTTCAAGTTCGTATGAACCAACTGGAATAGTAATAATATGATTTCCTATATGAAACAAATTGTTGTGAACATCTACATTGGGTATGGAATTGAATGTTACAAAATCAATAAGTCCACAAACATATTTTGTAGGGAGTTCAATTGGAGGAAAATATTCTCCAACCAGAGTTGAAGTGTTTCCGCTTAAAGATATTGTTATTGACATTTCGTGACATTTCGAGTATTCAGAATGAACTGATGTTTGATGATTATTTTACCTGATTTAAGTGTTAAATAATAAATCCAAAAAAAGAAAAAATGTCTTTTATAATTTTATGTTTTCTTTATTAATATTTGATTTAATAAACTTTCTTAAGAGTATTACATTTTTTTGAGCACATATACAATATTTTCTATGATAACAACAAACATTTACAGATTCATCATTTTGATATAATGTTTTTAAATTTGGACAATTTAAATCATCCAGGTTATAAAAATAAATTTTATCCTTAAAAATATTTTGAATCCACTTAATTTTTTCTAATCCTTTAGCATAATAAATATAATTTTTATCTTTAACTTGCGCAATATAATATTCCACAATATTTGTTAAGGATGAATCGCCATCTTTCCATTTTAATCCATGATGATGATTATAAAGCCAATTAATTGAATATTTTTCTTTTGTTGTCAACGATGAATATGGAAAAGGTGGTTTAATAATAAATGTTTGAACTTGTGAGTCGTCAATTGAAATACTCAGTTCTTTTACAATGAATTTATTGTTGAGATAAAAACCTTGTACGTCTACAACTAATATTCTCTCCTCCGACATTGTTTAGTACTAATCAAGTCACAACGACGACTGTAGAACTGTTTATAAAGTCTATGTTTTTAAATTATTATAAAAATTCATTATATATAATGCTTGATCCCAACTGTTATCGATAAGGGAACATTTACAGGTATCAGGTCCACAAGTTGTTTCATCGTTGGACCACACACAATTATTATAATGATATCCAAATTTTGATTTACTTTTCTTATAAAATGCATTATCATCGAATTGAGCTTTTAATTTCTTCAAAATAATCTCATGTTCATACCACAAAAACCTTTCTTCATTCAAGAAGTCATGTACAATTTTCGAATAAAACTGATTATTCATTATTTTTTCTTATTTTTTTATATTAAATAAATCTTCTTAACACATCAACAACAAAGTTTATATTAAGTGGTAGTAGTAAATGTATTTCATCATATTAGTTAATTTATGATATTTCCATATCCAAATCATGTGTATAATCTTGAATGTTGATTAATGTCATATCGGATCGGTATGTAGTATCATCCTCAGAAACCGTCTCAATTTCACCATTACTTAAAATTCTCTCGTATTCAACTTGACGGTATTCGAAACATGAAATATTTAATCGACGTTTCAAGTAATTGCTGTTATATGTACAACGGATTCTCAATTTTATATTATCTTTGTATTGAAGTTGAAAATGTCTATAAAATGGAGCCGAACTTTCAATTATTCCTGCAATATTTTTTTCTTTTTTTACTAAATCTTGCCTAAATGCTTCAATAGCTTGTTCAACAGTAAAAGATTGATTTATAGGTGGTGGTGGTGGGGAGTCTTCTTGTTCTTCGTTTGATTCATATTCTGCTTTTGTTGTTGTTGTTGTTGACTCGATGTTTTTATTTAAATCATTACTATACTTTAAAAGTTTGAAATTTAGTTGTATGCTCACAGTATCATTATTCGGTAATTTTATTGCAAATTCTGTATTTTTAAGTTCATTTTCACTCAAATCAATAGGTAATGAAGCTGAAAACACTTGTATGATATAGATATATGAAAACAATATGATAAAAATATTTTTCATTTTAGTTTTTCTTTTTAATATATATGTTCTTAGGTTAGCGATATATTTTTGAATGAGATGATAAGAATTGTTTCTCATATTTATATACTAATTTAATAATCTTCATATTGAAATGAGTCATCATCACCACCGCTAGCACCACCAGCTGCTTTCTTAACTATACTATTATTAACCATTTTTTGAGGGAGGAGGAGGAGGAGAGGTTTTTGTTGATTTTTATTCAATGAATGGATACCAGTCTTACCATTATAAGATTTAGTTGCATATTCATCTATTTCACTATACGCGCATGATGGTTTATATGAGTGTACATTTATATCTTTAAAACCACCTTCATAGACTGTTCCGACTAGTGATATCATACCACCAATAACCTCAATTTTTATATGTTGATTGTGACTAAATTGAAATATTGGAATATTTGTTGGCATTTGTTGTCCTCTATTAAGAGAAAAAATTTGCGTTCTAGTCCCTCCTTCTGCAGTTAGAAACACCTGCATTATAATATCCAAAACTATTGCATTTATTATTTGAAAAGTTTTCCACTGTGCATGACAAGTACAATATTTATCACCAGTTTTTAAAAATTGACCCCAATACATATTTATCAAAGTTTTAATTTAACTGAATCTCTTTTTATATATGCATATATATATATATATATATATATATATATATATATATATATATATATATATATATCTATATATATATATATCTATATATATATATATGTATATGTATGCATACACGTATACTTAACCGCAACTGATAAGAAGTTATTGAAATATCTAAAAACGTCTTATACTATCAATTATTGAATATAAAGAATCAGTTTGAAAGTTCGTCTTACGGTGAAAAGTTGAAAGCAAAAAAAAATGAGGGCAAGCTTAAGAAAATTGTTTCAAAGTCCTAATATTTCATACTTACCTTTAAAGAATATGGAAGAAAATACTATATATGAAATCAACAAGATAGATCGAGTAGATACAAAATATGGTGAAAGTATAAGATGTGATCTAAATAACGAATATTACATTTATTTACCTAAACGATTTCTGATTATTACTAAAAATCAGATGGATTATCTAAACACAACTCCACACATTTTAAAGAAAGTTAAAGAAGTGAAGGGATCATATACTCTAGTCCTTAAAAAGAAGAAGCAATTTGTATTCTACAACAACTTGTATAACAGCACTGAAGAAGACGATGATGATGATGATGATGATGATGAAATAGAAAACACATTTTAAACAATCCACGAAACAGAAACCTTTTAAAATTAAAATCATATATATCAACAAAACTCTGCATACATTAAAATTTCTTTCACATTTGATTAAATAGAAACTTTATAAAAACGGAAAAACCGCAACAGAAACTTTTTTACAATTAAAACGCACAACATTAAAATTGCAACCACATTTTTTTTTTCCTGTTTAGAAACAAAATTATATTTCAGAATTTTGTATTTTTAAATAAACCTCGAAATAGAAACTTTTTTTAAATTATGAAAACATATATATCAATAAAAAAAAAAAACCCTACAACATCTAAAATTTCTCACGTATTTGATAAATTTGGGACCTTATAAAATGAAAAACCGCAACGGAAGCTTTTTAAAATTAAAACACACAACATTAAAATTGAAACCACATTTTTTCCTGTTTAGAAACAAAATTATATTTCTGAATTTTGTATAAAAACCTCCACCAATTTTACTTTAAGTATCATTCAAGTTAAGTAAATCATCAAAAATGGAATCACATTTAAAAAAAATTTTTAAAAAATCACAAAATAAAACCATTCTCCCTATAAAGGAGATGGTTTTTGATCATAATTATAAAATAATAAAGATGGAGCGTGTTCAGACACGCTTTGGAATGAAAATTCGGTGTCTGGTAGAGGGAACTCATTATATATACCTCCCGAGTATATTTATTGAGACGATAGACGATGATGCTATTTCAGAAGTTAATGTTAATACATACTACATTTCCAAAATAAAGAAAGGAAGCAGTGGGTTATACTATGAATTAACCATTATTGCGGAAACATCAGGTAATTTCTGGTAAAATAATTTTTATTTTTATTTTTTGATTATTAAATATAATAATAATTGATTATTTTCGTTTAAGCTCAAGATACACCAGAGAAATAAATTGAGTATTGAAGACAAAAAAACAACAACAGCAACCACCGAAACAATGTGTGCCAGATCCCTTTGAAGTATCCAGATTTTATAATTTTTTTATTTTCTTTTTTTAGTATAACATATTTACTTAAATAAAAATGTTAATGCAATTTTAATTTAACTATTTGTTTGTTTGTTCATTTTTATTATTTATACACTTAACCACAACTTTTTATCAAAGTTTTAAAAATAACATCCACCACGACTTCACTTTAAGCAAAACCGAACACGCTGTCGCCTCATACACTTTAAGCAAAACCGAACACGCTGTCGTCTCATAACATAAAATATCATGGGGTCGAATTTAACCCCATCGACCGTTAAAGGGTTAAGGTATGCACATTTTTTTTTTTTTTTTTTTTTTTTTTTTTTCCTTTGCACGGTGGTAACACTGACCAACACCCGACCCACATCTACTAAATTTCATGGGTGGTAACACTGGTCGGCATGAGCCAACATTTTGTATGGAAAAAGTGGTCCAGAGGGAACGTAAACATACTACTTCAACTGTCAGCAAATAAACAACATAACGATTAGAATCTTAAATCAAGACGGTGAACTTATAAATTTTAGAGGAGAAAAAATCACTCTTAGACTCCACTTCAAACCAGAATAATGATAATTTACAATAAAAACGTAATGCAAAGAGGATTGCCATTCAATCCCTCATCAACTCGCATTCGAGAAAGTATAAAAAATAAAAAAAACCCGTTAACATCATATAATATAGAATACTTGAAATCATTAGGATTTAATCTTCAACAATGAATGAAATACTAAATGTCCTTCAAAAACCTATATATGATGAGAGTATTGTAAAAAGGGAATATCATAGTTACTCTCCATATCTAAAATCATTCAACAACAATGATGAAATTCGTATACCAATTCAAAATCAGGATCTCTTTGTCTTACCAAGTGAGAGTATGATTTACATTCATGGTTTTATAGTGAAGAAGGAAGCAAACAAAGAGGTTCCAGCTACAGATGTGAAATTTAAAAACAACTTTGTTTCATATTTGTTCGATGAAATTCGTTATGAAATTAATGGTTTTGAAGTTGATCGTACACATCTACCATGAAAAATTTTATATCATTGAATAAGGCTGAAAGTGCTACACTAAAAAACGCTGGTTGGTGTCTTAAAGAAACTTTGTTTTAGAAAAAAGTCATTTTAGCTGTTTGTATACCTCTGAAAATGTGGATGGGGTTTGCTGAAGATTATAACAAAATACTATTAAATTCGAAACATGAGCTCATTCTTCAACGTTCTACATCCGATGAGAGATCATATTATTCTACAAATACAACTGATCAGTTGAAGTTAACAATTCTGGATATAACATGGAAAATGCCGCATATTCAACTATCAGACTTTGCAAAATTGGAAATGTTTAAGATAATCAACAACAAAAATTCTATACCAACTGCATTTCGTAGTTGGGATTGTCATGTAAATCCTGCACTACCAACGACTACAAAGGTTTTATGGAATGTAAAGCTTTCTCCACAAAACGAAAGACCACGATTTCTTATAATTGGTTTACAAAAAGTGAAAAGTAAAGAACAAGGAAATATATTTGACCATTGTAATATCTCTAATTTAAAAGTATATCTAAACTCAGAGTCATATCCATATGATGATTTACATAATCGTTTTGAAAATGGCCAGTATTCTGTTCTATATAATATGTATGCAAAATTTCAACAAGGCTTTTACATGCGAGAACCTGAACCATTGCTGGATGTTAATGATTACAAGTCTTACGCACCGCTTATTGTTGTTGATGTTTCACATCAAAATGAAACTGTTAAAATTGGACCTATTGATGTACGAATTGAATTTGATACTGAAGCAAACAAACCAATTCCAGAAAAAACATCAGCATACTGTTTAGTTATTCATGATCGCTTAATCGAATACTCACCTCTAACAAGTGAAATTAGAAAAATTATTTAATTCTAATATTTCTTTTAAAATTTTTAATAAATGAAAAAACAAAAAAAATGTTTATATATATATATATATATATATATATATAATCTTCGTATTGAAATGAGTCATCATCACCACCGCTAGCACCACCAGCTGCTTTCTTAACTATACTATTATTAACCATTTTTTGAGTGAGGAGGAGAGGTTTTTGTTGATTTTTATTCAATGAGCGGATACCAGTCTTACCATTATAAGATTTAGTTGCACCACTAAAAACATGTTCATCTATTTCACTATACGCGCATGATGGTTTGTATGAGTGTACATTTATATCTTTAAAACCACCCTCATAGACTGTTCCGACTAGTGATATCATACCACCAATAACCTCAATTTTTATATTTTGATTGTGACTAAATTGAAATATTGGAATATTTGTTGGCATTTGTTGTCCTCTATTAAGAGAAAAAATTTGCGTTCTAGTCCCTCCTTCTGCAGTTAGAAACACCTGCATTATAATATCCAAAACTATTGCATTTATTATTTGAAAAGTTTTCCACTGTGCATTACAAGTACAATATTTATCACCAGTTTTTAAAAATTGACCCCAATACATATTTATCAAAGTTTTAATTTAACTGAATCTCTTTTTATATATGCATATATATATATATATATATATATATATATATATATATATATATATATATATATATATATATATATATATATATGTATATGTATGCATACACGTATACTTAACCGCAACTGATAAGAAGTTATTGAAATATCTAAAAACGTCTTATACTATCAATTATTGAATATAAAGAATCAGTTTGAAAGTTCGTCTTACGGTGAAAAGTTGAAAGCAAAAAAAAAAAAAAAAAAAAAAAATGAGGGCAAGCTTAAGAAAATTGTTTCAAAGTTCTAATATTACATACTTACCTTTAAAGAATATGGAAGAAAATACTATATATGAAATCAACAAGATAGATCGAGTAGATACAAAATATGGTGAAAGTATAAGATGTGATCTAAATAACGAATATTACATTTATTTACCTAAACGATTTCTGATTATTACTAAAAATCAGATGGATTATCTAAACACAACTCCACACATTTTAAAGAAAGTTAAAGAAGTGAAGGGGTCATATACTCTAATCCTTAAAAAGAAGAAGCAATTTGTATTCTACAACAACTTGTATAACAGTACTGAAGAAGACGATGATGATGATGATGATGATGATGATGAAATAGAAAACACATTTTAAACAATCCACGAAACAGAAACCTTTTAAAATTAAAATCATATATATTTATGTATATATATATATATATATATATATATATATATATATATTAACAAAACTCTGCATACATTAAAATTTCTTTCACATTTGATTAAATAGAAACTTTATAAAAAAAAACGGAAAAACCGCAACAGAAACTTTTTAAAATTTTCTCATACATTTTAATTAAATAACAACTTTATAAAATTGAAAAACCGCAACGGAAACTTTTTAAAATTAAATTCTCACAACATTAAAATTTTAACCACATTTTTCCTGTTTAGAAACAAAATTACATTTCAGAATTTTGTATAAAAACCCTCTCTAGTTCTACTTTAATTACTATTCAAGTAATGGAAGCACACCTAAAAACAATATTTAAAAAAAGTCAAAATAAAACCATTCTCCCTGTAAAAGAGATGGTTTTTAACCATAACTATAAAATTACGAAGATGGAGCGTGTACAAACACGCTTTGGGACAAAAATTCGTTGTCTGGTGGAAGCGAATAAATATATATACCTACCGAGCATATTCAATAACACCATAGATGATGCTACTATTGCGGAATTTGACCGCAATACCTACTACCTTTTAAAAGAAAGAAAAGGTAGCGAAGATAGCAGCAGCAGCAATAAATATTATGAACTAACTATAAATGCAGCTGCAACAGGTAATTTTTGGTAAATAGTTTTTTTATTTATTTTATTATTATTAAATCTAAATATTATTTTTTTGTTATCGTTCTAGCTCAAGATACACTAAAGAAACAAGATGCACTAAATAACTAAAAGTATAATTACACCAACTTTTTTACCATTTTTTTTATTATATTGTAAAATTTTTAAACAAATTTATTTAAACATTTATTAATTCAGGCGTGGACTATTGTGGTCCATTCTGGATACATTACAAAGTGAGGGGCAAACGGCCAACGAAAGCTTACATAGCGTTATTTTGCTGCTTTGCCACAAAGGCAGTTCACTTAGAACTGATGTCTGATCTATCAACAGAGTCATTCATTGGTGCCCTTAAAAGATTTATAGCGGGTCGTGGTCATTGTCAAAACATTTATTGTGACAACGCCACAAATTTTGTAGGAGCAAAGAACACTTTATCGGAAATATCTAAAGCAATACATGCTGATAAGGCACAAGAGGCAATAATATCCGCTTCGAGCTCTAAGGGGATACACTTTCATTTTATCCCACCAAGAGCTCCCCACTTTGGAGGCTTATGGGAGGCCGCCGTGAAGTCAGCAAAGCACCTTTTGATACGCAGTGTGTCAACCGAATCATTAACCCATGAAGAGTTGGAGACAATAATCATAGAAGTAGAAGCAATATTGAATTCACGTCCACTAACACCGCTCTCAAATGATCCGGACAATCTCGAAGCTTTAACTCCTGGCCATTTTCTGATTGGCGAAGCACTTACTGCTCAAGTAGATAGCAGAGCAGAAAATCTGAAGATTTCAGGCGTGTCTCACTGGAAGTTAGTTTCACAATTAAAACACAAATTTTGGAAAAGGTGGTCTACCGAATATTTAAACGAACTTCAACAACGCTACAAATGGAAAACTAAGGCCAGCAATCCCAAACCAGGGGATATGGTCATAATCAAAGAAGACAATCTACCTACAATGAAATGGCCACTAGGAAGAATTATCACTGTTTATGCTGGAGATGACGGCGCGGTGAGAGTGGCCGATGTAAAAACAGCAATAGGAATCTTCAAACGACCCATTCACAGATTGGCTCCACTGTGTCAAGAAGAGGAAAGTGAAACAGTGCTGGAACGACCGATGTCAAATAACCAGGAAAAGGATATCATTCCACTAAAGAGGTTTAAGCCGACAATAAATTCCGTAGCACTCACTATAATCATATCCCTTCTTCTCCTTCCTATTGCTCTATGCAACAACTTAGTGATAAGGCAGTTCCAGGATGATCCAGGGTTGTATTTTGAGGGAATAGGTACCGCAAAACTAAATACAGCAGAATGGAAATTAATGGTGTACTATGACCTTACCCCGTTTTCAGCTGAACTTAATTCATTATCAGTGGGCTTGGAAACTTTGCAGCAACTGTGTCCTGCGATACAAAGATACCCAATGTGCAAGATTTTGGTGAATAACTTAAGGCAAATCAAAAATGAATTATATCAAGAAGATGAGTTAATCAGCCACGGACGTACAAAAAGGTCACCATTTAATATAGTCGGCAATATTGCCCGGTCACTGTTTGGTGTTCTTGATTCGGAGTATGCAGAAGAAATGTCAAGGACTATTAACACAGCCAAAACAGAGCAGGACCACATTATAAAATTGTTAAGAAATCAAACATCAATAATTGATTCAACCATAAATGTTATCAAACAAGATGAAATAAACTCACAGCAGAAGATTACCGAGCTTCTAAAAATGGTTGATGAAAACAAGAATGAATTGTTTAAGGAAGCTTCACAAGCCAGTAACTTTCAAATCATTGGACTCCTCTCAACACATTTAACATTAGTAGAAATAAACCTACAAAAAATTGAGGCTGAAATCATAAATGTACTTGCCGACGTTCACAATGGAAAAATTAGTCCTCTTTTGTTATCCCCTCAGCAATTAAAAAAGGAAATGGCTACAATCAAGATTCACCTTCCAGCAACTTACACGCTTCCAATAACAGAAGATAATTTGATGGATATATATAAACTGATGAATGCTAAGGGTGCAGTAACAAGGAAAGAAGTGATTTTTGAAATTAAAATACCTCTAATTAATCAACAGATCTTTGAGTTATTTAAAATAGTACCAGTTCCGACAGTCAAAAACAATACTTTAATTGCTATTAAATCAGACATGTCATACTTTGCCATAGATGCACACAGAGATGAATATATTCCGTTTACCACAGATGATGTATCTAACTGTATCATGACAAAAAACAAAGAGTACATTTGCAAAAATAAGCAATCTAAGTTCAAAAGGAATTCTGAGGTTGATCTTTGTGAGATCAATATATTCAACAATCGATCCACAGCCAACTGCAACCTCAACAAGATCCCAGGTCCAGCAGTCTGGATTCAATTAAATCAACTAAACAAGTGGATTTTTGCTACTACTGTGGAAATTGAATCATCCATGGTATGTGGCAGGGAAACTACGCTGTTCATAATTAAAAACACTGGACTAATGGAAGTTGGTCCCGACTGCGTAATCAAAAACAATTTGTAACAATACAAGGACATTTTGGTATTACAAATAGTGTCCATGCATCATATGTTAAATTAAAGCATATTGACTCAATAAGTAGGCCAGAAGAAATAGAAAGGATATTTAATACTACAAGCCATAATTTCAATACGCAATTAGACCAGCTAACAAACCTTCAAAAACAATTGAATGAGGCAAATCTAGAACATTTACCCGAAGTTATTAACTCTAATAGTCAACATCATCATGCAGTAAGCTACACCGCATTAATCCTATGCTTAATAACATTACTTATTTTGCTCATATGGAAAATACACAACAAACAAAGGCAAACCTACCAAAATGCACCGAGGCCCGCATGTCGATCAAGATCAGCAACCATAGATACTTCAAGAGTTTGAATCTGTCCCATCAACCAGTACAGCGTCCAGAACTTATTTGAACCGTGTTCAACGCGGCGGAGAATGTTAAAGAACATACATACATACATTTACTTTCATAAATAAAATAAATAAAAAGACAACATAGTTTACAATCATACATACATACATTCATACACAACGAATTTTTCTGTTATTAACAAACATACAATCATACACAATTATAAGTTATTAACATTTAATTAATTGCTTACACATCATAAGGTTCATTAACCATTGCTAAGGAAATTTGCTTATTATTTAATTATTTAAATACAAGGTGCATTCACCTCATTTATAAATTAGGTCATGTTATTGTGTCTACTCAAACAATATTAATATTGCATATGTTATTATCTATAAGCTAAGCACTTTTATTAATTTTAATTTTATATAAAAGAAAGTCAAAATAAATCATATTTTTAAGTCGTTTTCAATAAGCATATCAAGAGTGTTTTATTACTGAACGGCTTCCTTCAAGTTACAAGTGCTTGTAAGGAATAACTATTTGGGAATTTAGTGCTAGTTCAGATTTATGTGTTTGAACTAATCAACACTAGCCCATTCACAAACAGAATAGTATCAATTAAGTGTGCCTTTCATGCTAATTAATACAAAAAGAAAAAAAAAGAAAAACATTACATTTTAACAAAAATAAACCATGTATACTTACTTTTCTTTAAATTAACCCTCTCATGCCCGATATTGCGTATATGCAACATTGTGTTTATGAGCGTCTAAGCACCGCTATTTTAAATATTTTTTTAACCTTTCGCAAAAATACAAGATAATACAATTATACTGGTAACCGCGAAGCTCCAGCTGTTTTGCTTGTTTCGTGATGTGATCTGCCAAATGTTGTTTATGTTTTACCAACGCATGCACACAGTGCCTATTAAAACTGTACTAATACAAACAAGTACATGTAAACGCAAATACATGCACATGTTTTCTCTTGGTTTTTTGACAGTTTTCATCACAAAACAGCAATAATAATCACTGTTGTTTCATTTGCTGTACATTTGTTGTAGATTCGCGGCTACCTGTATTATTGTATCATAATATAGACTCTTGTGTTGTTTAGCTTACAGCTAATTGGTTCGTAGTCAGTTGTGCATGTGTTCAGTTGGTTGTTATTCTCCCGAGAGCGAAAGTTGATAAATTCATTTTGCAAAAAAAAAAACGTTGTTTTAAAAAAGTGTTAAAAAACATTAATATAATTAATTCACCCTAAAATCAATTTCAACAGCTAAATAGTGAAAGGTAAGAGAGTAATTAAAAAAAACCCGGAATGAAAATATTATATAGTTTGTCTGTAATAATGTTGTAAATGTAGTGTTGCGTATATGCAACATTGGTCTTTTGAGGCAATTTTCGAAAAATAAAAACTTATTTTTGTATGCACATTCTAAGATACGCCCAAAAGGTCTGACTCAGGCTGAAATTGAAAAATTTGCCAACTTTGATTGGGATGATTCGGCCGACGAGGAAAATGAAGAAAATGAAGAAGATTCAAATATGGACAGAATTATAGAAGAAACTTTGAAAAAATTTGGATAACAGAGATGAAAGTGGGCAAGTTGGTTTGATTGACCAATTTATTACAGCCGAAAATGATGGAGATTTGAGTGAAAATGAAAACGTTCCACAGAAAGTAATGGAAAAAAATGATTTACGAAGTTTGAAGTGGAGGAGTGCAAAGTTTATGGAAAGCGAGACCAGCTGGAAAAGTCAATTATGCATCAATGCGGTGAAAAATCCTATCGAATAGCTCCATCATCACCAGCTTCTTCTACGGGTTCTGAATCAAACCCCTAGAAAAGAGCATATGTTGCAGAGCCTCCAAAATCCCTACGATTTGATGGTTATAATCATTGGCGGGAATGGGGAACAAGGGGCAGATGCAGGATATGCAGCACTGGGTTTCCAAGCTGTAAATGCAGCAAATGCAATGTGCACTTGTGCTCCAATCCTCAAAAAAATTGTTTTGTATCCTACCATACATAAATTGAAATAAACGGCATTTGAAAAAAAATCAACTTGTATTTAAATTTACAACACCATTACCCTGTAGCTCTTGAGCCAGGACACCTAGGACATTGAAATTGTTGTCAGTTGATATTGAGGTCAACTCTATCTTATATGTCTACTCAAAAAAATTTTAGCCACGTCCATTGTAATTCGGGCATGAGAGGATTAACTTTAATTTCAAAGAAGCAGTTCGAACTGGTTTAGGAGGGTAGGAACGACAGTCTATTTATTATAAACGATAGAATATAACAATTAAATGAAAAATCATAAAATTAAATATATTTGAATTGAATATCTTGATATAAAACAGACAAAAATTCTAAACTGAATAAAATATTGAAATGTTCATAGATAAACAAAATAGGTATCATTAATAAGCCGATGACGTGAGGCAAGGTATAAAAAGGGGGATGCATGAAAGAGGTAGCTATCACACATTGCATTAGCTGTCATGGAAGGAGGGGTGGGGGAGGGTAGCTTTTGCCACCTAGAATCTACGGGCTTGTGGAAAGTGTAATCACGCGCACTAGCACAAACAAATTTTTGTACTGGTTTTCTTCCGCCGTCTCTGCAACGAATTCCGCCAAAGCCCGCGAGCCTTAGTTGTGCCCCAGATATAAAATTGCCAGTGCTGCGGAGTTGGTAGGAGGAATAGCGACACACACTTGCAATGCACAGTGACGGATAAAAATATTTGTAAACAGTACAAAATGTTAATTGTTGGATATTCTCAAAGCGAAAACAAATTTTCGTATATTTTGACTCTGTAAAATACCCATTCATATCGATTTTAAGTGCATTTGATATGATTTTTAAAACCTTTTTTTTATATAATGTCCGATATTATATCGAGTCAGAAATATTTTACAACTTCATTCAGATATTTTATTTTGAGTTACCATCAAACAAAAAATTTACCATATTTTTAATTTGTACCTTAAATCATAATTTTCGTAAAATTTTTTACTAATTCCAAGCTAACTTTGTGCAATTGTAGCAGTTAGTTCTCTAATTTTTACACAATGAATTATAAAATAATTTGCAATTATAAATTTTTTATTATACATATCATAATCCTAAAATTTGAAGTTTTGAAATTATAAAACAACAAAATGTATTGAAAATGTTTATGACTTTACAAAATAAACAATATGACATTCACTTTGAATTGCCTTTATGTCAATTTATTAACAAATGCTTGTAATAGATGGGAGCATGTGAATAAGACACACATGGTGTAAACATGGTAGGTGTAGATACGGCCAGAAAAAGACAGCACCCACAAAAAATGAATGTCTGAAACTAACGCAAAATAATTTATTAACCAACACATTTACAACAATTTTATATTTAAATCAATAGTGACAGTCAATTGCTCTAGTAAAATATGTATATGTAAGAGTGTACCATGTACATATGACAAAACTTTTAAAACATCGCATTTTATTGTAAAATATACAATTCGTTCGGTCTGTGAAATTAAAATTTATAGAAGTGTTAAAAAAGTTAAGTAAAAACAATAGTGTATAAAACAAATTTCCAAAGTATAATTAAATATACATATTTCATTTATAAATTTTAGATATTTATAAAAATTAAGGCATGTTGTAGATTGACAAAAGCGTGAAGAGGATAGATGATACGAGAAGAGGTTAGTTCTAGATTATTATAAATCTGGGAACACTTTGGTGAAATAGCCAAGCAATTAAATCTGGCTAATCGTCCATTCAAGGAATAGTAAACAATTTTAAGAAAAATGGCAATATTGAAAATAATATCGCAAATAGAGGCCGAACTTCGGCAATAACAGCTCGTGATAAAAGAGCCCTGGCCACGATTGTGAAGGCTGGTCGTCGCCAAAGTTTGAGAAATTTAGCATCAGAATGGTCTGATAAAATCGGAAAAAGTGTTAAGCGTGAGTGGACGCGCCTGCAATTGCGTGATATTGGATATAAGTTCTCTAAGGTATGTATAGGGATTATCTACGTTACATAATCAATATCTTAAATTACTAGGCCAAGGAAAAACCATTGCTTACGCTTCGCCAAAAGAAGAAGCGTTTACAATGGTGTCGGGAACGGATGTCTTGGACTCAAAGGTAATGGAACTCCATCATATTTAGCGATGAATCTAAATTTGATGTGAGTGTCGGTGATGCGCGAAGGAGAGTTATCCGCAAGAAAACTGAAGCGTACCATAAAGACTGCCTTAAAAGGACAGTTAAGTTCCCAGCAAGCATAATGGTGTGGGGTTGTATGTCTGCCAAAGGGGTAGGACAACTGCACTTTATTGATGCGATGGTCAACGCTGAAAAATACGTTAACATACTAGAAGAAAGTTTGCTGCCATCAATACCAAAACTGGCTGACTGTGGTGAATACACGTTTCAACAGGATGAAGCATCATCTCATACTGCCAAACGAACCAAATCATGGCTGCAGTCTAAGGAAATTGGGGTCTTAGATTGGCCATCAACTAGTCCGGACCTAAGCCCAATCGAGAATATATGAGGAATAATGAAAAGAAACCTAAAAAATTAGCCTCAAAGAACCCTTTCTGAGTAGTATGAATGTGAGGTTTGGCTATCACGGATCCCATACATTTTTCGGAGCATGTCTACGCTGCAGTCGGTATTTTAGTTTCATCGATCGGTACGCTACACAAAGAGAGTGTAGTGTTGTTTCCATCCCTGGAAAAAGTGTATTTATTGTAAATTGTGTATTTGTGGTTTTTATAGTTTAACAATATTTCTTGGCGCGTTAAGATTTGTGGTTTTATAATTTCTTTGTAGTCGCTTCGTACGTGGGTGGTCAAGTTAATTGTTTGAAATAGATTTCTTAATATGTGAAAAAATGTATAATTGTTGGCGCGTCTAGTGCTTTTAGTTAGAAGAAAAAAAAATGTAATAGAAAAAGGTATATTTAAACTTGTTTGTGGTTCTGCAATTATTGTAAAAATATATTTCTGATGACGAATTTTTTCAATGTATGAATATTTAGTTTATTGCTTTTAGTTAGAAGAAAAAAATGTAGTAGAGAAAGGTATATTTAAACTTGTTTGTGGTTCTGCAATTATTTTAAAAATATAGTTTTGATGACGAATTTTTTCAATGTATGAAATATTTAGATTCATGATAAAGAAATAAAATTGTATTATAATGTCTGGTGAAAAAAATTGAAAGCATGAAATTTTAAATTTATTTAGATGAATTCACTCTTTGATGGTCATGTGATTATTAATGCAAGTGTATCGTCATCTCAAAGAAACTCTGAATGAAAAAGCCACAAAGAAAAAATAGAAAAGAGCCTGCAAAGAAATACAATTCGTTTGTGATGCAGGTGTTGTGGTTTTCAATAAAAAAATTTATGTTTTAAATTGATGTATATATATATATATGTATACATATATAAATGGGTGGGTGGGTAAAATTGTATTAGGAAAAAATAAAAAAAGTTACTATGTAAATATTGCTTTTTGTTATTATAATTATTATTTACAAATAATGTTAATATCTGTTTTTTTTGCATTTGTTGTTTTTTTTTATAATAGTTTTTTCCTGAAGAAGAGCACCGAAGGTGTTCGAAATATCGAAAGTAAATAAAATAAAAATCTACAAGATTAACAACACAACACATATTTAATAAAACAAAAAAGAGTTTTATTTAAATAAATGGTATGACCTTGAGCCTGAAGAAAATGGTAAATATTTACAAATTTTAAGGTCGAAGAAATTACCTAACATAAAAAGTTACTATGGTTAAACATTTTTATTAGAAATACAAAAATGTTTGTGGTCCATTATTATAGAAATAGACCAAGTTTTATAATTTTATAAGGTTGTGATATTGAAACAAAAAAAAAAATTATGTGATTAAATAACCACCAAGTTTTTTTATAGTTTTGAATAGGTAGAAATTTTAATATAAAATAGGGCTCTAGCAAAAAGATTTTTACTACTACAATTTGAAACAACGGCAGGAGTACTCAATTTCAACTTTAACAACAATGAATAGTAATCAATACATTAATTTCAACTTGAACAATGATGATGAGGAAACTCAACTTAATCCAGGCCAAGATTTGGATTCATTGGCAGCAGCACCATCAGTTGAAAGAAGAGGTCTGGAGAAGGAGGATCGGGAGTTTGAAGCCCGATTCCAAAAAATCCTTTCCAGTCAACGAAGGACTATCAAGAAGAAGGAGGAGAAATTTCAAACATATAAGCAAAAGCATACCACCTTGCAGTCAAAAATCAAAAAACTTCAAGAAAAAGAAAAAGGTCTAAAGAATAAAATGCTTAGGTTTTTGGAGAATGAAGAAGAACTATTGGATAGTTCATCTCCTTTTCCACTAAGGATACTATTTTCTTCCGAATATATATGTAACATATGTTTTATGTTACATGCAGGGAAGAAAATAGTATTCCTTAGTTGTCCACATTTTTTATGTGTGGAATGTTTAAAAAAGTGGGGTGTTTTGTCGTGTCCTGAGTGCCGGCAAAGCATCCTTCAAATTAATATTGTAAAAAAGAAACAGTTTGAAACAACGGCAGGAGTACTTAATTTCAACTTTAACAACAATGAATAGAAATCAATACATTAATTTCAACTTGAACAATGATGATGAGGAAACTCAACTTAATCCAGGCCAAGATTTGGATTCATTGGCAGCAGCACCATCAGTTGAAAGAAGAGGTCTGGAGGAGGAGGATAGGGAGTTGGAAGCCCGATTCCAAAAAATCCTTTCCAGTCAACGGAGGACAATCAAGAAGGAGGAGAAATTTGAAACTTATAAGCGAAAGCATAGCAACTTGCAGTTAAAAATCAAAAAACTGCAAGAAAAAGAAATAGTTCTAAAAAATAAAATGCTTAGGTTTTTGGAGAATGAAGAAGAACTATTGAATAGTTCATCTCCTTTTCCACTAAGGATACTATTTTCTTCCGAATATAAATGTAACATATGTTTTATGTTACATGCAGGGAAGAAAATAGTATTCCTTAATTGTCCACATTTTTTATGTGTGGAATGTTTAAAAAAGTGGGGTGTTTTGTCGTGTCCTGAGTGCCGGCAAAGCATCCTTCAAATTAATATTGTAAAAAAGAAACAGTTTGAAACAACGGCAGGAGTACTTAATTTGAACTTTAACAACAATGAATAGAAATCAATACATTAATTTCAACTTGAACAATGATGATGAGGAAACTCAAGTTAATCCAGGCCAAGATTTGGATTCATTAGCAGCAGCACCATCAGTTGAAAGAAGAGGTCTGGAGGAGGAGGATAGGGAGTTGGAAGCCCGATTCCAAAAAATCATTTCCAGTCAACGGAGGACAATCAAGAAGGAGGAGAAATTTCAAACATATAAGCAAAAGCATACCACCTTGCAGTCAAAAATCAAAAAACTTCAAGAAAAAGAAAAGGGTCTAAAGAATAAAATGCTTAGGTTTTTGGAGAATGAAGAAGAACTATTGGATAGTTCATCTCCTTTTCCACTAAGGATACTATTTTCTTCCGAATATAAATGTAACACATGTTTTATGTTACATGCAGGGAAGAAAATAGTATTCCTTAGTTGTCCACATTTTTTATGTGTGGAATGTTTAAAAAAGTGGGATGTTTTGTCGTGTCCTGAGTGCCGGCAAAGCATCCTTCAAATTAATATTGTAAAAAAGAAACAGTTTGAAACAACGGCAGGAGTACTTAATTTCAACTTTAACAACAATGAATAGAAATCAATACATTAATTTCAACTTGAACAATGATGATGAGGAAACTCAAGTTAATCCAGGCCAAGATTTGGATTCATTAGCAGCAGCACCATCAGTTGAAAGAAGAGGTCTGGAGGAGGAGGATAGGGAGTTGGAAGCCCGATTCCAAAAAATCATTTCCAGTCAACGGAGGACAATCAAGAAGGAGGAGAAATTTCAAACATATAAGCAAAAGCATACCACCTTGCAGTCAAAAATCAAAAAACTTCAAGAAAAAGAAAAAGGTCTAAAGAATAAAATGCTTAGGTTTTTGGAGAATGAAGAAGAACTATTGGATAGTTCACCTCCTTTTCCACTAAGGATACTATTTTCTTCCGAATATAAATGTAACACATGTTTTATGTTACATGCAGGGAAGAAAATAGTATTCCTTAGTTGTCCACATTTTTTATGTGTGGAATGTTTAAAAAAGTGGGATGTTTGTCGTGTCCTGAGTGCCGGCAAAGCATCCTTCAAATTAATATTGTAAAAAAGAAACAGTTTGAAACACCGGCAGGAGTACTTAATTTCAACTTTAACAACAATGAATAGAAATCAATACATTAATTTCAACTTGAACAATGATGATGAGGAAACTCAAGTTAATCCAGGCCAAGATTTGGATTCATTGGCAGCAGCACCATCAGTTGAAAGAAGAGGTCTGGAGGAGGAGGATAGGGAGTTGGAAGCCCGATTCCAAAAAATCCTTTCCAGTCAACGAAGGACTATCAAGAAGAAGGAGGAGAAATTTCAAACATATAAGCAAAAGCATACCACCTTGCAGTCAAAAATCAAAAAACTTCAAGAAAAAGAAAAAGGTCTAAAGAATAAAATGCTTAGGTTTTTGTAGAATGAAGAAGAACTATTGGATAGTTCATCTCCTTTTCCACTAAGGATACTATTTTCTTCCGAATATAAATGTAACATATGTTTTATGTTACATGCAGGGAAGAAAATAGTATTCCTTAATTGTCCACATTTTTTATGTGTGGAATGTTTAAAAAAGTGGGGTGTTTTGTCGTGTCCTGAGTGCCGGCAAATCATCCTTCAAATTAATATTGTAAAAAAGAAACAGTTTGAAACAACGGCAGGAGTACTTAATTTGAACTTTAACAACAATGAATAGAAATCAATACATTAATTTCAACTTGAACAATGATGATGAGGAAACTCAAGTTAATCCATGCCAAGATTTGGATTCATTGGCAGCAGCACCATCAGTTGAAAGAAGAGGTCTGGAGGAGGAGGATAGGGAGTTGGAAGCCCGATTCCAAAAAATCATTTCCAGTCAACGGAGGACAATCAAGAAGGAGGAGAAATTTCAAACATATAAGCAAAAGCATACCACCTTGCAGTCAAAAATCAAAAAACTTCAAGAAAAAGAAAAAGGTCTAAAGAATAAAATGCTTAGGTTTTTGGAGAATGAAGAAGAACTATTGGATAGTTCATCTCCTTTTCCACTAAGGATACTATTTTCTTCCGAATATAAATGTAACACATGTTTTATGTTACATGCAGGGAAGAAAATAGTATTCCTTAGTTGTCCACATTTTTTATGTGTGGAATGTTTAAAAAAGTGGGATGTTTTGTCGTGTCCTGAGTGCCGGCAAAGCATCCTTCAAATTAATATTGTAAAAAAGAAACAGTTTGAAACAACGGCAGGAGTACTTAATTTCAACTTTAACAACAATGAATAGAAATCAATACATTTATTTCAACTTGAACAATGATGATGAGGAAACTCAACTTAATCCAGGCCAAGATTTGGATTCATTGGCAGCAGCACCATCAGTTGAAAGAAGAGGTCTGGAGGAGTAGGATAGGGAGTTGGAAGCCCGATTCCAAAAAATCATTTCCAGTCAACGGAGGACAATCAAGAAGGAGGAGAAATTTGAAACTTATAAGCGAAAGCATAGCAACTTGCAGTTAAAAATCAAAAAACTGCAAGAAAAAGAAATAGTTCTAAAAAATAAAATGCTTAGGTTTTTGGAGAATGAAGAAGAACTATTGAATAGTTCATCTCCTTTTCCACTAAGGATACTATTTTCTTCCGAATATAAATGTAACATATGTTTTATGTTACATGCAGGGAAGAAAATAGTATTCCTTAATTGTCCACATTTTTTATGTGTGGAATGTTTAAAAAAGTGGGGTGTTTTGTCGTGTCCTGAGTGCCGGCAAAGCATCCTTCAAATTAATATTGTAAAAAAGAAACAGTTTGAAACAACGGCAGGAGTACTTAATTTGAACTTTAACAACAATGAATAGAAATCAATACATTAATTTCAACTTGAACAATGATGATGAGGAAACTCAAGTTAATCCATGCCAAGATTTGGATTCATTGGCAGCAGCACCATCAGTTGAAAGAAGAGGTCTGGAGGAGGAGGATAGGGAGTTGGAAGCCCGATTCCAAAAAATCATTTCCAGTCAACGGAGGACAATCAAGAAGGAGGAGAAATTTCAAACATATAAGCAAAAGCATACCACCTTGCAGTCAAAAATCAAAAAACTTCAAGAAAAAGAAAAAGGTCTAAAGAATAAAATGCTTAGGTTTTTGGAGAATGAAGAAGAACTATTGGATAGTTCATCTCCTTTTCCACTAAGGATACTATTTTCTTCCGAATATAAATGTAACACATGTTTTATGTTACATGCAGGGAAGAAAATAGTATTCCTTAGTTGTCCACATTTTTTATGTGTGGAATGTTTAAAAAAGTGGGATGTTTTGTCGTGTCCTGAGTGGCGGCAAAGCATCCTTCAAATTAATATTGTAAAAAAGAAATAGTTTGAAACAACGGCAGGAGTACTTAATTTCAACTTTAACAACAATGAATAGAAATCAATACATTAATTTCAACTTGAACAATGATGATGAGGAAACTCAAGTTAATCCAGGCCAAGATTTGGATTCATTAGCAGCAGCACCATCAGTTGAAAGAAGAGGTCTGGAGGAGGAGGATAGGGAGTTGGAAGCCCGATTCCAAAAAATCCTTTCCAGTCAACGAAGGACTATCAAGAAGAAGGAGGAGAAATTTCAAACATATAAGCAAAAGCATACCACCTTGCAGTCAAAAATCAAAAAACTTCAAGAAAAAGAAAAAGGTCTAAAGAATAAAATGCTTAGGTTTTTGGAGAATGAAGAAGAACTATTGGATAGTTCATCTCCTTTTCCACTAAGGATACTATTTTCTTCCGAATATAAATGTAACACATGTTTTATGTTACATGCAGGGAAGAAAATAGTATTCCTTAGTTGTCCACATTTTTTATGTGTGGAATGTTTAAAAAAGTGGGATGTTTTGTCGTGTCCTGAGTGCCGGCAAAGCATCCTTCAAATTAATATTGTAAAAAAGAAACAGTTTGAAACAACGGCAGGAGTACTTAATTTCAACTTTAACAACAATGAATAGAAATCAATACATTAATTTCAACTTGAACAATGATGATGAGGAAACTCAAGTTAATCCATGCCAAGATTTGGATTCATTGGCAGCAGCACCATCAGTTGAAAGAAGAGGTCTGGAGGAGGAGGATAGGGAGTTGGAAGCCCGATTCCAAAAAATCATTTCCAGTCAACGGAGGACAATCAAGAAGGAGGAGAAATTTCAAACATATAAGCAAAAGCATACCACCTTGCAGTCAAAAATCAAAAAACTTCAAGAAAAAGAAAAAGGTCTAAAGAATAAAATGCTTAGGTTTTTGGAGAATGAAGAAGAACTATTGGATAGTTCATCTCCTTTTCCACTAAGGATACTATTTTCTTCCGAATATAAATGTAACACATGTTTTATGTTACATGCAGGGAAGAAAATAGTATTCCTTAGTTGTCCACATTTTTTATGTGTGGAATGTTTAAAAAAGTGGGATGTTTTGTCGTGTCCTGAGTGCCGGCAAAGCATCCTTCAAATTAATATTGTAAAAAAGAAACAGTTTGAAACAACGGCAGGAGTACTTAATTTCAACTTTAACAACAATGAATAGAAATCAATACATTAATTTCAACTTGAACAATGATGATGAGGAAACTCAAGTTAATCCAGGCCAAGATTTGGATTCATTAGCAGCAGCACCATCAGTTGAAAGAAGAGGTCTGGAGGAGGAGGATAGGGAGTTGGAAGCCCGATTCCAAAAAATCATTTCCAGTCAACGGAGGACAATCAAGAAGGAGGAGAAATTTCAAACATATAAGCAAAAGCATACCACCTTGCAGTCAAAAATCAAAAAACTTCAAGAAAAAGAAAAAGGTCTAAAGAATAAAATGCTTAGGTTTTTGGAGAATGAAGAAGAACTATTGGATAGTTCATCTCCTTTTCCACTAAGGATACTATTTTCTTCCGAATATAAATGTAACACATGTTTTATGTTACATGCAGGGAAGAAAATAGTATTCCTTAGTTGTCCACATTTTTTATGTGTGGAATGTTTAAAAAAGTGGGATGTTTTGTCGTGTCCTGAGTGCCGGCAAAGCATCCTTCAAATTAATATTGTAAAAAAGAAACAGTTTGAAACAACGGCAGGAGTACTTAATTTCAACTTTAACAACAATGAATAGAAATCAATACATTAATTTCAACTTGAACAATGATGATGAGGAAACTCAAGTTAATCCAGGCCAAGATTTGGATTCATTAGCAGCAGCACCATCAGTTGAAAGAAGAGGTCTGGAGGAGGAGGATAGGGAGTTGGAAGCCCGATTCCAAAAAATCATTTCCAGTCAACGGAGGACAATCAAGAAGGAGGAGAAATTTCAAACATATAAGCAAAAGCATACCACCTTGCAGTCAAAAATCAAAAAACTTCAAGAAAAAGAAAAAGGTCTAAAGAATAAAATGCTTAGGTTTTTGGAGAATGAAGAAGAACTATTGGATAGTTCATCTCCTTTTCCACTAAGGATACTATTTTCTTCCGAATATAAATGTAACACATGTTTTATGTTACATGCAGGGAAGAAAATAGTATTCCTTAGTTGTCCACATTTTTTATGTGTGGAATGTTTAAAAAAGTGGGATGTTTTGTCGTGTCCTGAGTGCCGGCAAAGCATCCTTCAAATTAATATTGTAAAAAAGAAACAGTTTAAAACAACGGCAGGAGTACTTAATTTCAACTTTAACAACAATGAATAGAAATCAATACATTAATTTCAACTGGAACAATGATGATGAGGAAACTCAAGTTAATCCAGGCCAAGATTTGGATTCATTGGCAGCAGCACCATCAGTTGAAAGAAGAGGTCTGGAGGAGGAGGATAGGGAGTTGGAAGCCCGATTCCAAAAAATCATTTCCAGTCAACGGAGGACAATCAAGAAGGAGGAGAAATTTCAAACATATAAGCAAAAGCATACCACCTTGCAGTCAAAAATCAAAAAACTTCAAGAAAAGGTCTAAAGAATAAAATGCTTAGGTTTTTGGAGAATGAAGAAGAACTATTGGATAGTTCATCTCCTTTTCCACTAAGGATACTATTTTCTTCCGAATATAAATGTAACATATGTTTTATGTTACATGCAGGGAAGAAAATAGTATTGCGTAGTTGTCCACATTTTTTATGCGTAGAATGTTTAAAAAAGTGGGATGTTTTGTCGTGTCCTGAGTGCCGGCAAAGCATCCTTCAAATTAATATTGTGAAAAAGAAGGGTGAGTGTTATTTCATGGATAACATGGACCCTTCAAACTTTTTTAAAACTTCATCATCATCGTCATCATCATTACGCTTCCACATCGTTTTCACATGTTTTCTTGTGAGTTCGGATGTTAAAACACATGCTACGCCTGTTAAAGTTGAAATTTAGAAAATAAAATTTAATAGTGTGTGTTCTTCTAGCATCCGAATTTAAAAATTTACGATTTCAAAGTTTTAGATTTTTTCGTTTTTGATTTTGAGCAAAAAACTCATATTCTTTTCATTTGTTTACAGTCTTGTGAAAAGAATACGAGTTTTTTCCTCAAAAGTGAAAACGAAAAAATCTAAAAGTTTGAAATCGTCCATTTCCAAAATGTTTTCTTCTAAATTCGGATGCTAGAACACATACTATTAATTTGTATTTTCTAAACTTCAACTTAAACAGGCGTAGCATGTGTTTTAACATCCGAACTCACAAAAAAACATGTGAAAACGATGTGGAAGCCAGAACATACGCGATAGTAGTACGCAACGCGTTTACTGAGGAATTTCGGAAGATGATGAAAAATCGATTAGAGGTTTTTGCAAACCCTAATGAAACATTACCCTTCAATACGAACATCTTCGCCACAATCCGTACGGATAACGATGATCCTATATACTCAAAACTATACCCTTACGCTGCGGGTGTAGCCGTTTTCGTGAATAAGGAAATAAAAGATTTATTGGAAAATGGTATAATCAGGCCTTCTAGGTCCCCCTATAATAACCCCATTTGGGTCGTTGACAAGAAGGGTAAGGATGAGCAAGGGAATGCTAAAAAAGGACTCGTTATAGATTTTAGAAAATTAAACCAGCGAACAATTGATGACAAATACTCCATCCCGAATATAACAACGATTCTATCAAATTTGGGTAAGGGCAGGTTTTTTACAACACTTGACCTTAAGTCAGGTTTTCATCAAATATCACTCGCGGAACGCGATAGGGAGAAAACTGCTTTTTCTGTTGGAAATTGAAAGTACGAGTTTTGCAGACTTCCTTTTGGTTTAAAAAATGCACCGAGCATTTTCCAGAGGTCCATTGACGACGTTCTAAGAGAACAGATAGGAAAATTTTGCTATGTTTACGTTGACGGTGTGATAATTTGTTCAGAAAATGAAAGGGATAATGTTACCCACATTGCATGTGTCTTAGATAAACTGTATGAAGCTAACATAAGGGTCTCTCGTGAAAAATCACGCTTTTTTAAGGAAAGCGTTGAATACCTCGGCTTCATTGTAACCAGAGGCGGGATCAAAACAAGCCCCGATAAGGTAGAAACTATTCGCAATTACGAACTGCCAACAACGTTGTTCAATGTGAGGTCCTTTTTTGGACTAGCTACCTATTATCGGTGTTTTATTAAGGATTTTGCATTGATAGCAAAACCTATGACCGATATTCTAAAAGGCGAAAACAGTAAGATTAGCGCCACTCAGTCGAAAAAAATTAATATAGATTTCAACGAAAATCAGGCCCAAGCTTTCAACAAGCTGAAAGAGGTTCTAGCCTCCGAAGAGGTTATGCTACTTTATCCCGATTTTAAAAAGGAATTTGATCTAACGACGGATGCTTCATCATTGGGTTTAGGAGCCGTCCTGTCACAGGGAGGGCGACCAATTACTATGATCTCCAGAACTCTGAAGGATAGGGAACTCAACTACGCAACTAACGAGCGTGAGTTGTTGGCCATTGTATGGACGCTACAGAAACTCAGGAACTACCTTTATGGAGTTAAAAATTTGAATATTTACACGGACCACTAACCGCTTACATTTGCGGTTTCGGACAAAAATCCAAACGCAAACATCATGCGCTGGAAGGCTTTGTGGACGAACATAATGCGAAAATATTTTATAAACCAGGTAAGGAGAATTACGTTGCGGACGCTTTATCCCGCCAGAATATCCACGTTTTGGAAGAGGAAATGAATTCCGATATTGCTACAATTCATAGCGAGATCTCACTCACTTACACGATCGAGACAACGGACAAACCACTGAACTGCTTTAGGAATCAAATTGTATTGGAGGAAGGTCGTTTCGCTCTGAAACAAAACTTCATTATTTTTACAAAAAAAAACTTGTCACTTCATTAGATTTACTGATAGGAGTAGTATGAATGTGAGGCTTCGGGACCACGGATCCCATACATTTTTGGGAGCATGTCTACGCTACAGTCGGTATCTTAGTTTCATCGATCGGTACGCTACACAAAGAGAGTGTAGTGTTGTTTCCATCCCTGGAAAAAGTGTATTTATTGTAAATTGTGTATTTGTGGTTTTTATAGTTTAATAATATTTCTTGGCGCGTTAAGATTTGTGGTTTTATAATTTCTATGTAGTCGCTTCGTCCGTGGGTGGTCAAGTTAATTGTTTGAAATAATTTTCTAAATATGTGAAAAAATGTTTAATTGTTGACGCGTCTAGATTTGTGGTGTAAAATGTATGAAATATTTAGTTTAGTGCTTTTAGTTAGAAGAAAAAAAATGTAATAGAAAAAGGTATATTTAAACTTGTTTGTGGTTCTGCAATTATTGTAAAAATATAGTTTTGATGACGTATTTGTTCGCTTGTAATTCTACAATTATTGAAAAAATAGGTTTATGACTGTATAGGAATATGATTTTATGAAAATGTAGTATAAATAGAGGGTGTTAGGATTTCAATTTCTCAAACACATAATAGTTTTGATTGAAAAATCTCGAGTGAGAATACATATTTTTGGAACCGGGTCAGGAGATTGAAATACCTGAAACACCCCCACCACTACCATCTCAAAGGACCATGTCACCACCCCTACCACTACCATCTCAAAGAACCATGTCACCACCCGCACCACTACCATCTTTGAGGGTTTTATTGCCTTCTTCATCTCCCTTACATTCAGAGTATGAAGATGAAGAAGAAGCTGAAAATGGCAATAAGGATGAAGAAGATCAATGGGTTGAAGAATATCTAACAAGACGAAGAGAAGAAGATAGGTTTGTAGTTAAATTTTGTAATAAATATAAGCAAAAAATAGAAATAGAAAAGAAAAAATAAAAGAATCACAAAAAAGAGTAAAGAGATTAAAAACTAAATTAAAAAAATGCAACAAAAACATTCTATATCGAATCACAAAATCGAAAGGTGCTCAACTTACACAAATACCAGATGGTGTCAAACCAAGAACACTCAAATTATGAAGGACATGTTGTCAAATTATGAACAATTTGCCAAATTGAGAACAATCCGTTGTCAAAACAGGAACATATGTTATCACCTTCAAAATTTAGAACGATTCATTGTCAAATTGAGAACAATCCGTTGTTAAATTATGAACGACCAGTTTTCAAAATAGGAAATCAAGAAAGATTCGTTGTAAAATTGAGAGCAATCCGTTGTCAAAAGGAGAACATTTTTCAGTGCTTTCTAAGTACGGTTGTTTATAAAGATAAAAGAACAAAGTGAAAAAAAATATATTTTTACTGATGAAACTAATTTGTTTTATTTAAATGTGGACGAGAGTTTTATATTATAAAACTCTAACATTATCGCAAAAGTAAATACAATTCCGGAGCTTGTTAGTAGTGACGATGAAAAACTGAAAAGTTTCTTAAAGTCAATAGATATGGAATGCATTTAAGATAAGCTTTTAACAAAAAATAAAATCTTAAAATATAAATACAGATTTTTACTTTTATTCAAGCTGTCCATATCAGCTTTAGAAGTTTGCCGTACATAAAAAAGGAAGACCTGTTAGGGATTCACATCCCTGAATTGAATTCGCCTTTAAAATCAACACTGTATCAAAAGTGTATGATTCCAAACGCCTCCGATAGATAAATCAAGTTTAGATAAGTAGAAGATAACGAAAGAAGAGGCAATTAATAAAGTATCCGAAACAACGAAAAGACGTGTTTTATTAAATGGCGATCCTGCCATAACATTTTATGGTATGTAAAAAGGTACGATGGCTGCCAAAGCACTCAGTGAATTTTGCTTTTTAACTGGGAAAAAGACAAAACCGTAAAACATGTACAATACAGGCAAATGTAACAAAGTCTAGTAAAGAGAAAATTACAAAAATTAAAATTTAAGTGAATGCCAAATATTCTGAAATTAAATTAAAAAATTTAAGTGAATGCCAGATATTCTGAAATTAAAATAAAATGATGAATGTATGTAAGATCCAGTGCATTTATTATACAGTATCAAGTAGTTTGTCGGTGTGAAAGGAGTGAAAAAAGTGAAATTTAAGTTTTAAAATAATAAAAATAAAAATTAAAGTTTTGGAAATAAACAAACAACAATGTCGGAAGATATTTTTGAAGAAACAATTTGTACGGTTGATTTATCAAATGAAGTGGTTGCATTGCTTTCAACAATGAATGTTTCAATAGAAACAATTTCTACATTCATAGAATGCGGCATCAACAAAGTCGATATATTGAAAATTATGCATTCAAAAGACATCGATGAAGTATTCTCAAAATTAGGAAGGGAGTTTATCGGAGAAAAAATCATTTTTCGCCATGAATTGCAAAAGTGGCGGAATCAAAATAAGGTACGTAGGGTTAATTTGTTTATTTATTTGTAAATTCTTATGAACTTTTAGCACGCTTGTAACAAAAGTTACTATACATAAACTATGTACTATATTAAAAATCTTTAAAGACTCTTACATACATATTTCCAAAGCATAATACATACATATGAAAATAAGACAAAATAGACAGAATTTTAATTAATATTCTTGTGCTGTAATTCAAATGTACGTACAATGAGAATCTTAAAATGTTTGTATGTATTTGCTACATTCAATACAACAGGCTTTTTATCATTTAGGGATTCCCCCTTTTGCATGCACGTAGTATTGAATAATCATAAAATTACGAATAAAGAAAAATGTAAACAAAAAAATAGTGTTACCGTGCTGTTATAAGAATAGACAATAAATGCTAATACATACTATTGTACAATTATGAAAAAATTATTATAATTATTTTATGTTTTATATTTATGAACATGGACAGCTTCCATTACTATCTTGCTGCGGATCGGACATAACAATCACAAATTCAAACCAACCTTCAAACGAAGTGAACAATTGTGTTAATACCAATCAATCATACTCTCATAATTATGATATAAAAAACATTCTAAGTAAAACAGTTACAGGAATAGACATTCTGAAAAATTATGAAAAAAATAATATGTTAACTGACAATGAGCAAAATAATGTGGTTCGCATTGTAATTGATAATATTATCATGAATGGTATTAAAATGGATGTAAGAGTCATGACGGCAGTGGCACAAGCAATTACTTTTGTTTTCCCAAACGAAAATGAATGCACTTATTTCATTCCACATAGTGGCAAAAGAAATGCATCTGGAAAACTATATGACAGATACTATAATGAAAAACACAGGCGCAAGGCCATGGATGCAAATTCGTTAAAAAAGTTTAAATCTGCTGAGCAAAGCACTGTAGAAATGCCTGAGTTGAATTTAACAGCATATAATGACTTCATTTCTAATAAAAATTGGCTAGTACACAATATTCCTACAAATTTAAAACAATTATGGCAGCAAACATCTGAAAATCGGCTAAAAGAAAATAAAACATCACTGGACGAATTTTTAAAAGCTTGGCCCAGATACAAAGACCCTAACGGATTTGAACTCATTGATGTCGATTTCGAAACAATGCATCCAGGAAAAAAATCTTTATTGCTAGAAAAAATTGATGTCCTTGAGAAAAACGTTTCCGAAATATTCGCAACAAGTATCAAAGACAAACTCAATTTGCAGAATTTTGAAAAATATAAATCGGCAGAAAATCGTGGTAAGTTGATGAGATATATTCTCGCCTTTAATTTATTGTATGAAAAATATTTTTACAGATTCGCGACATCTTTATTTTTTTTTATTTATTACATGCGGTTATAACTCCTCCACGCATCAACAAGGAAGCGAAACCATCTATATCTGATGCACAAAAGGATATGATTGGCCACATAATAAATATAAACAATTTGGTCCAGTGGGAAGATGATGCCACATCCCTTGCTGCGAAAGAAAGGCTTACATTACAGCCTAAAATACTAGTGGTTGGTGAATCATTAGATAAGTTAAGCGAATTTTACGTTCTTTTTAGTGGCGTACGATATAAGGTCGAAACCTTACTTCGTGCTGCCGATTTGATAATTAAAATATGTTTTATCATGGATTTAGAATACTCCAAAAAGAGCAAATATGTGTGGATATTTTTACAAAATTACGTTTATAACATTCCTTCACAATATAAAATTGCAAAATTAGAAACAATATTAAACAAACTTAAAAAACTTTAAACGTTATCAAAAAATTTTATCAAAAAATGCCCACACATATTTGCTCTATTTGCTCCGACGTTTTTGACAATGCTTATTTGTTACTTTCTCATTTAAAGGATGTGCATATGACTCCAAATACCTTTCAATATTATTGCAATTTTAACGAATGCAATAAGTATTATCAAAATTTTTATAAATTCAAACAACATGTTATAAAACACGACAAGTGTATGGTATTCTCAAGAGACAACATACGAAGGCAACAGAAATAAAAATCTTCCAACAACAAGTCTTAGAACCTGTACAAAATCAACTGAACAACCAATATTTCAACTAAATATTCCGGATATTAATAACTTAAAAGCATCTATTTTGAAAAATACCATATCAATGAGTTTGAGATTGCATTCACGATCAAATGTTGCTAGAAATAATGTGCCGGAAGTGCAAAAAGATGTAACATGTGTTATTACTCCTTTGATAAACACTCTTGAATTATATATTCCATTTCTTCCTGAAAATGCTCAATCTTCATTCTCCGAATTAATTAATATTGCCAGAAACCCGTTTAAAGATATCGATTCAGAATATAAATTTTTCAAACAGTTAGAACAATTAGACCTTTTCAAGTTTCCAAAACAGTTTTTAATATCAAGAGATTTAGATGAAATATTTGTTCGTGGACAGCCAACATTGGAAGCCAATAATACTGAGTGCTGCTTTTGCGATATAAAACACCAACTACAAAAATATTTCGAAAGTTCCAACGTTCTAGATTATACGCTGAAAAATATTGAGCAAATAAAAGGAAACGGTAAATTAAACCACTTTATTATGGGTCATTTGTGGAAATCAAAGATGGAAAATTTTGGAGATAAAATAGTTTTTCCAATATTTGTTTACTTTGACGACTTCTAGATAAACGATGCATTTGGACCCCGTAAAAATTCTATTTGCGGTATTTACTTTTCTATGCCAGTGGTTCCTCAGCACCAGTTAAGTTACTTAAGAAATATTTTTGTTGCTGGTTTTATTAATGCAAAAGATATGGCTTATTTTGGCAATGAGGCCTCACTCAAACCTCTCATAGATGTTTTGGAAGATTTGAGCATCAACGGATTAAATTTTGAAATTAATGGACAATCGATAACTATATACTTCGTTCTTGGACAAATATTGGGTGATAATTTGGGACTCAATGAAGTTTTGAGCTTCCAAACAAGTTTTAACAGCAATTATTTTTGTAGGAGTTGTACAATGTCGAAAGAAGAATGTAAAAAAAATTTTTTTGAAATAGAACAAAAAATTCGTGATAAAAATGTGTACTTAGAAGAAATTGAAAAAGCTAGCTCACAAGGGCACATTGTGTCAGCAGTAAAGGAAAATTCTGTATGGAATAAATTATCTTATTTCCATGTCACTGACAACACATGTTACGATATCATGCACGATATTTTTTTGGGTATTGCAAAATATAATATTCCAAAAATTTTAAATTATTTTATATATGTTAAACAAATTTTTACATTAGATGCTTTTAATTGTCGAAAACAGTTATTTGATTACGGGTCTACAGATTTGCAGAATATAAGTTCTCCCATAACAAAAACTCAAATCAAAAATATTAATATTAAAATGAATGCCGCCCAAATGAAACTATTTTTAGAGACTATTTTACTTTTAATTGGCGATTTGGTAGATGAAAACGACAAAGTATATAAGTTTCTTATTAATTTCATAAAAATTGTTCATCTAATTTTATTAGATGAATTTGATAATGACATTTTAAAATTATTACAAGATTTGATTTTCGAACATAACAAATCGTTTGTAACAATATTTGAGGAACAATTGAAACCAAAATATCATTTTCTTACTCATTACCCCACAACCATAAAAAAGATAGGTCCTCTTAAGCATCTCTGGTGCTTCAGATTTGAAGGAAAGCACGCTGCTTTCAAACAGTATACCCATATTATCGGATCTCGTAAGAATATACCATATACATTGTGTGTAAAACATTGTCTTAATTTTTCGCTACATTTAGTTGAAAAAACTTTTTTTAAAGATGACTTTGAGTTTAAAAGAACTAAAACTATTGATTTGACAAAACTTACTTTTTACAAAAATTTATGTACAGATTTAACCACTGGCTTTGAAATTGAAAAAATTATTTTTAAAGGAATTGTTTTTACAAAAGGAGAATTTTTACACTTTAGAAATGTTAACGCAATTATCCTAAATATATTTTATAAAATGGAAAATGAAATATACTTAATACTTCAGGAAGTAAAAACTGAATTTTTTGAAAAATTTCAAGGCTTTGTTATATTGCAAGAAATGAATGCATATTATTTAAAAAAAATTGAATTATTTTTAAGTTCAAAACCCCGAAAAATAAATGTTTTGAACAATAGTCTTAAGATTGCACGATTTTAAAATAAAAATTCTCAAACTTAAAATGTTGTTTTCATTTATATTATATACCTTACCAATATTTACATTTGAGACAAAAGTATATTGAACTGTTGAGGCAACAATTTCTGCTTTTGCGATGAAAGTATATTGAGCTGTTGAGGCAACAATTTTTTCAATTGAGGCAAAGAATATTGAACTGTTGAGGCAACAATTTTTGCAGTTGCGACAACAGCAACTGAACCGTCGGGGCAACAAATATGACATTTTAGGCAACATATTTAACTTTGCCTCAAAAATGAATTTACACTTTGGGACAACAGAAACAGACTTGTTCGTACAAATGCAAAATGTTGTTGGGCACAATCCGAATGTAAATTCTATTTGAATATATACGTATACTTAACCGCAATTGATAAGAAGTTATTGAAATATCTAAAAACGTTTTATACTATCAATTATTGAATATAAAGAATCAGTTTGAAAGTTCGTTTTACGGTGAAAAGTTGAAAGCAAAAAAAATGAGGGCAAGCTTAAGAAAATTGTTTCAAAATCCTAATATTACAGACTTACCTTTAAAGGATATGGAAGAAAATACTATATATGAAATCAACAAGATAGATCGAGTAGATACAAAATATGGTGAAAGTATAAGATGTCTTCTAAATAAAGAATATTACATTTATTTACCTAAACGATTTCTGATTATTACTAAAAATCAGATGGATTATCTAAACACAACTCCACACATTTTAAAGAAAGTTAAGGAAGTGAAGGGATTATATACTCTAATCGTTAAAAAGAAGAAGCAATATGTATTCTACAACAACAACTTGTATGACAGTACTGAAGAAGATGATGATGATGATGATGATCATGATGATGAAATAAAAAACATATTTTAAATAAACCTCGAAACAGAAACTTTTTTAAAATTATGAAAACATATGTAACAATAAAAACCTCCAAAATCTAAAATTTCTCACGTATTTAATAAATTAGGAACTTTATAAAAATGAAAAACCGCAACGGAAGCTTTTAAAAATTAAAACCTGCAACATTAAAATTTCTACCACATTTTTCATGTTTAGAAATAAACCACGAAACAGAAACTCTCGCGTATTTAATAAATTAAGAACTTTATCAAAATGAAAAACCACAACATTAAAATTTCTAGCACATTTTTCATGTTTAGTAACAAAATTACATTTCTAAATTTTGTATAAAAACCGCCTCTAGTTTTACTTTAAGTATTATTCAAGTTAAGTAAACCGCTAAAGATGGAAGCACATTTAAAAACCATATTTAAAAAATCCCAAAATAAAACCATTCTCCCTATAAAGGAGATGGTTTTTAACCACAATTATGAAATTACAAAGATGGAGCGTGTACAGACATGCTTTGGGATGAAAATTCGTTGCTTGGTGGAGAGAAATAAATATATATACCTACCCAGTATATTCAACGATACCATCGATGATGATACTATTGCGGAATTTGACCGCAATACCTACTACCTTTCCAAAGATAGGAAAGGAAGCAGTAAGGTTAATTATGAATTAACTATTAATGCAAAAACAACAGGTTATTTCTGGTAAAAAAAGTTTTTATTTATTTATTTATTATTAAATCTAATAATTAATTATTATCGTTTTAGTTCGAGATACACCAAAGAAGTAAACTGAATGTTATTGAAGTCAACCACAAACAGAAGCCGAAATTATTTGTCCTGAATTATTATGTTAATAATAAATGTGGTTAATTTAAGTATTTGTTTGCTCATTTTTTTTAATTTTGTTTGTTTTTATACTCTTGACCACAACTTTTTATCAAACTTGAATTTTAGTAAGAATAAAAAGTATATAAGAACATTTGTTAATGAGTTTTAATTAAACAATTGATTTTCATTATTCTAAGAAAACGTGTCACACGCAAAAAAAGAAAAAACATATTCAAAAACCGTCATCAGTGATTGAAAACTGAAACTAAACAAGCATTCTTAAAACAGAAAATTATAATTTATATATAATTTAAAAACTGTTTAAAATCATATGTTACGGCTGCCAGGTGAAAACAGAGTTGGCAGTACTGGTTTTCACTCCTATATTTTATTTGATTTGATACTCATTGTACAACTGTGTTAATTTTACGAGGACTAACGATTTTATTATAGCGTCGGAAAATAATTGTTAATCGTGTCACGATCACTGATCTCGGGAAAAGGTATTTTAATAAGTAAGGAGTAATTTAATAAGGAAAAGTATTATAATAATTAATTGGAGTGGCACACAGAATGTAACTATTATTATTATATATTGTAGTTGGATATTGTATGATTTATTTAATTTGCATTTACAGAGAAATAAACGTGCACACATACGCACATACAGCATTCAAGCTTTGCATAAACGCCTCTCATATTTATTTGGGAAAGTGCACTGTTCATTTCCTCTGTAGTCGCCACACTTCTGCTTCCTAAACGGAACAGAATTTTATTTCTATTCTTATTGTCGCCTTGAAAGATTTCATTGGACCTTCTGATTGATTTGCAAACGTCATTTGTGTGAGCAGCAAACATAAGTGAGCGTCGTCTGACGAAATATAGCCGTGCTATCGACTATGCCAGGTCGGAATCACCGGTCAACAAGAGGACAACTTCCAAAACATTTAGAGGGCTTTATGGTCAACATGTCTGATTCGTCAACACCAAAGGTAAGTGATAATGGGCAAGATGGTTCGGGTTGTTCTAGCTTAGACAACACTGTTGTCGAACGGCAAGAAGCTGGCGATGGTATGCTAGCATGTCTTATGGAAAGAATAAAGGTATTCGAGGACAATAACCAACGCACAATGCAACAACTGGTAGAAAACGAAATAAAGAGGTTACACCTACAAGAAAAATTAGCCAATAACAAAACGACGCCGCCAACGCCCGGTGTAGTGGTAACATCTGAAGTTCCATACACAACAGGGGTTGAAACGATAGTACGTGACAACACAACATTCAGCCATGGCATGTCGCAGCTAGCGACAAGCAGTGCAGGTATACAATCTAGTCTTCAACAACAGTATATTGCCTCTGTTACTACGTCACCTATACAATCACAGTCTACATCGATACCTACACAACAACAAAATATTCAGCCTGTGCCTATAGCTGCTACCACGCAGTCAAATTATTGTTATATGCCTACAATACATGCAACGTTACCCAATACATATAATCCCACGAGCAGCGTGACCATATTAGCTTATTTTGAGCTAAATTTAGCTTATTTATTTCAGATTTAGCTTTAAAATTTTCATTTAGCTCTTAGCTTATTTTTTAGCTTTTTTTTTTAACTCATTTAGCTTTTTTAGCCTTTTTTTAGTCTAAATTGCGTGTTCTCTAAAATTATATTAAAAACGTAAACAACTTATAAAAATTATAATTTTTTAACATTGTAAAATAGTTTACAAAAAATACAAAATGTAAATCGTCAATTTTATAACAGAAATGGAAAGTTGAAAAATAGTAGATAATGGCAGAATGGTTAGAATTCCAATGGAAAAAGTTAAATTCATATTAGTGTCCAAAACACTTTTTGAGTTTTTTGGGTATAAAATTATTTGACTTGAGTTGAACGTTCATTCAGCGGCATCAATTAACTTAAAATAAAAACCTGAAATAGCCTTAAGCCTGGATAACACTATGTACCGATTTTCGTCGGGCCACCTCAATAAAGTCATAAGTAATAAGTAGTGTTTTTCATACGGGATTTCCCGGCAAAAATTTCCCGGGATCCCGCACATTTGCCGGGAAAGAAATCCCGGGAAATTTGTGAGGGAATTCCCGGGATTTTTTGATTTTGTTATGGCAACTTAATTTGTATGTACACATTCCTTGATGAGTGTCGTTATTTACTTTAATAATTCGATGGTGCAATAATAAGGTGATGGCAATATCACAATAGCTAAAGCTTTACAACACTAAGGCCAAGTTTACATCTCGTACACATGCATTCTGAGACTTAGGTGCCTTTATTTTGAAAAAGCAGAACGCGACGATCAAAATTTAATTCTACAACAATTCATAAAAGTAAAAAACAGAAATGAGCAAGGAAATAAAAAAAAATACAAATAATTACAGATTCTCTATGGTAAATAGTACAGTTAAAACAGTGTTGCCGAATCGCGGGTAATTACCCGAATCAGGTGTAATTTTTATGTGCAAGTGTAGCGCGTGGGTAATTGCTCTCAGGTGTAATTTACGGGTAATTTGAAATTCGTTTATTTTATATAATAAATCGTGTATGTTCTAGCTTTCATATCGTTTTCACACGTTTTCTTGTGAGTTCGGATGTTAAAACACATGGTACGCCTGCTTAAGTTGAAATTTAGAAAATATAAACTAATAGTATGTGTTCTAGAATCCGAATTTAGAAGAACACTATTTGGAAATTGACGATAATTATGAATTATAATTTGTTTTTGTAGAAATAAATTAAATTTAAAAATATTTTGTATTGTTTTGTACTGGGCGGGAATTCCCGGGATTTCCCGGGAAACCGAAACATCTTTCCCGCTTTCCCGGGAAATGAAAAAGTCCGGGAAAAGAAAAACTCTAGTTATAAGCCAAAATGGCATTATTACTCAATTAATTCTGGAATAAGTCTATATGGGCTTATTACCAATGCAGTGTGGCGCAATTATGTCCTTGTATTTCAATTAGTCCATAAATTAGAGCAAAATCTTTATTTACGACTTTATTTCACTGATCTGACGAAACTCGATACATTGTGCAGATAGTGTGGTCCATGCTTTACCTGAAATAGCATTAATTCACTTAAAAAGCTTTCGTATTTTAGTATAAATGTTTTTAAATTTTTAAAAATTTTTTAAGATTATTTTGGGGAAGTTTTTGTTTTTTTCTTCATTAAATCTAAAATATAATAATTAATAAATAACTTCGTAAAGCAAATATTCTATATGTATAATAAAAAAATATGTTTGTGTAATATTTAACGTTAGTTTAGCAATAAGAAACTATTGAAAAGTGATCAAAGAAGTGGAAATAAGTTTAGCTTTATTTTCTAGCCTAAAATGTAACTTTTTAGCTTATTTTAGCTTTTTTTCAAACGTGATTTAGCTTAATATTATTTTAAAATCTGGTCACACTGCCCACGAGCCATATTTATACCAATGCAGGGTTGTCATATGCAACGACACAGCCTATGTATACACCGACATATTCAAACGTGAGTACATATAGTGGTAATAATATGCATGCATTGACGCGAAAGTTGTACGATTTGCCAGAATTCAGCGGTTACCCTGAACAATGGCCCGTGTTTATTACAGCGTTTAATGAGTCTTCAAGCGCGTATGGATACACGGATTTAGAAAATACGTTTAGGCTACAGAAATGCTTAAAGGGCGCAGCCAGGGAAGAAGTAGATTGTCTGCTCATAAATCCACGCAATGTTTTACAGGTAATCGAACAGCTCGAATTCAAATATGGTCGGCCAGAACTCTTGATAAGGAGTCAACTGCAGAAAGTGCAAGAAATTGCGTCGATGTCTGAGGGCCATTTAGAAAGACTTGTACCATTCGCCACCAAGGTGCAAAATTTGACAACATTTCTGAAGAGTTGTAATGCAACGCAACATCTCAGTAATCCAACGTTATTGGAAGAGCTTGTAGCAAAAATGCCAATGACCAAACGAATAGAATGGGCCTCGTACTCATCATCAATCAAACCGTATCCCACTCTGGAGCATTTTAACTCATGGATAAAACAAACAGCAAAAGTTATCGCAATGGTGACAGCTAGTATTGTAACAACAACGGCGCCGGTATGTATGAAAAATAACGCCGTCAATGTACGTGCCAACGCAAGGACAGTACTTACATTAGGGGAAGTGACTGAGCGCGATAATAAAATTCGTTGCATCAAATGTCAAGATGCGCATTTTTTACATAAGTGTCAAAAGTTTTTAGTATTACCCACAAATGAACGTTGGAATTTCGTAAAAGGCAATCGTCTTTGCTTTTCGTGCCTACGTAAGGGTCATACGTTAACTCAGTGCAGACAAAAAAGAACGTGTAATGTAAACGGCTGCAAGAAAGTTCACAACGTGAAATTGCATCAAGAAATAGTTGATAAGGCTCAAGTGAATATGATAAATCAAAAGCCATTTTCGCCAAAGACTACGAAATTGTTATATAAAATTGTGCCAATTGAATTACGTGGTCCCAATGGTAATATTGTTGAAACGTACGCCTTTATAGATGAAGGCTCATCATCAACTATAGTTCACGAGTCGATTATACATCAAATGGGTTGCAAAGGTGAAATGAAACCGCTTACATTACGGTGGTTTGAAGGTGAACCTACAACCGTATCGTCAATGTCTATTAAGGTCAACATTAGAGGGGCTCAGAAAAATAAAAGGTGGTGTAATTTAAGCGCCCGTAGTGTACCGCAGTTACACTTGCCGACACAGTCTGTCAACTTAAGTGAGTTACACGATAAATTTCGCCATTTAAAGGGTCTGCCAATTACTGAATGTACAGAAGCCGTTCCTATGCTACTTATAGGTTTGGACAACTGTCATCTGACGCCTAACTTAAGAAGTATAAAAGTTGATCAACATGTTATTGCCGCCAATACACCTTTAGGTTGGGTCATATATGGCAGGCCCGAGGGTTCTAACAACACATCATCAGATTTATTATCTGTTATCCTTCACACGACGTCGGAATTTCGGGGTAGCCATACCAAAACAATTGCCTGAAGCCGAAAGTATAGAACGTGCACGACGTATTTTAAAAAATACCACAAAAAAGATCGGCAATCATTACGAGACTGGATTGTTGTGGAAAGCAGACAATATAAAAATGCCAGAAAGTTTCAGTATGGCATTGAAACGTTTATACTCAATGGAAAATAGATTTGAAAAAGATAAAATTTTTTATAATAATTATAAAGATTGTATGTCTAATTTTATAAAGAATGGTTACGCCAGAAAGATGTCAGATGAAGAAATTACGACAAATTCTTTACGTACATGGTACTTGCCACACTTCGCTGTTTATAATATAAACAAACCTGGAAAATTGAGATTAGTATTCGACGCCGCAGCAGAGGTGAATGGAACGTCTTTAAATTCGCAACTTCTTAAAGGTCCAGATGAAAATCAATCGTTAATAAAAGAACTCTTTCAGTTTCGCGAAGGACGTGTAGCAGTGTGTGCCGACATCAAAGAGATGTTTTTACAGATTCGTGTACGGAAGGTAGATCAGGACGCGCAGCGATTTCTCTGGAGATTTAATAAAAAAGATCCAATCGGAATATATTGTATGGCTTCTATGATATTTGGCGCAACGTGTTCTCCATGCAGCGCGCAATATGTCAAGAATCTGAATGCAGTGGAAAACTCTGATATAGAGCCTCAGGTATTAGATGCAATATTAAACAATCATTATGTAGATGACATGGTGTGTAGTTTTCAAGAAGAAGAAGATCGCAGTAACTGCGATCAACGATCCAGATAGAATAAAACCAAGCTGTAACTATAGATAATAAGCTTTTTACTAATAAGCTCGGAACCAAAAGGTTTGTTTTATATTTAATTTTATATTTCGTTATATTAAATTGGCGCAGTCGGTAGGATAGATGAATAAATCATCTATGCGAGAAGATCCTACGAAAAAGGATAAGTGTTTAAAATTGAATTAAATAAATTAAAATTGATTATAAAGAACAGAATAATAACAGAAATTTCAAAATAATAATAATATTACTTGAATATAACAAAATAGTTTAAATCAAAGAAATACAAATTGCAAAAAAAAATTTAAATGAATTTTGCAAAAAGGAAAAATATCTAAAATTAAATTTTGAAAAATAAAAAAAATAAAAATATACTGAAAAGGAATTACATTAATAACACTGTGATACACAAAAAATATTCAGGGATTCTAATGTACCAATTCTATTTTGTTGGAGTCCATGGATGACGAAAATACCGTTGGTTTTTTTTGGTCACTTCATAAACTGATTTTATAACGGTAAATGTAGTGAAAAACGGGGTTTGTTAGATTTTCAGTTGTAACTTCTTTGTTTCCCAACGGATTTCTTTTAACTTTTCGTTGGTGAAAAGAATTGAATATTATCTTTCAATAAAGATATATTTTTTGTAAATCGACTAAGAAATGGCTAAGTTACAGTCGTTGAAGTGTACAAAAAACCAATTAAAAAAGTATTATTTTGTTTTCCTCAGGCTATAAGTTGCTTATGAGTTACAAAAGAATACTTTTTAATGGATTTTTTGTACACTTCAACGACTGTAACTTAGCCATTTCTTAGTCTATTTCCAAAAAAAATATATCTTTATTGAAAGATAATATTCGAGCCTTTTAACCAACGAAAAGTTAAAAGAAATCCGTTGGGAAACAAAGAAGTTACAACTGTTTAAAACTGAAAAGCTAAGAAACCCCGTTTTTCACTACATTTACCGTTATAAAATCACTTTATGAAGTGACCTAAAAAAACCAACGATATTTTCGTCATCCATGGACTCCAACAAAACAGAATTGGTACATTAGAATCCCTGAATATTTTTTTTCTCACACAGAAACACACAGTGTAATATAGGCGTCATTTATATGGACGACATATTGGTGTTTGGAACTTCACTTCAAGAGCACTTGGATAATATGTCCAAGATATTGTGTACACTACAGGAAGCCAACTTAAAGGTTTCTTTAAATAAATGCGATTTTCTGCAAAAGGAAACTAATTTTCTTGGTCACGTGGTAACCACAGAAGGCATTTAACCAGACCCCACAAAAATAGAGTGTATTAAGAATTTTCCAATACCGAAAACGGTAAAACAACTCCAATCATTCTTGGGTTTGAGTGGGTATTACAGAAAGTTTATACCAAATTATGACAGGATTTCAAAGCCTCTCACCCTAACCCTACGTCTATACCTGATATATTTTTATCATTACAAAAGTCAAACTTTATATTGAAAAATATCTTTTTTATGTTAGCTGCTTTTTCTATATGGAATTTGACATTTGTCATGATAAAATTATATCAGGTATAGACGTAGGGTTAGGCTCAAAAAAGACAGCAGAATCAATGAAGGTGACTCCGATTACAAGGAGGCTTTTGAAAAGATGAGGAAAATACTGGCATCGGATATGGTGTTAAGATACCCAGATTTTGGAAATGAATTTGTACTAACCACTGACGCAAGTAATTTTGCGCTCGGTGCCTTGTTGTCCCAGGAAGATGGACCATTAGCCTTTTCTTAGAGAACTTTAAACCAATACGAAATAAACTATAGTACAATTGAAAAAGAATTGTTAGGTATGGTTTGGGCTTGTAAGCAACTTCGACACTATCTTTATGGTAGAAAATTTCGATTGCAAACTGATCACAGACCATTAGTACGGTTGGCCTCACACAAAGAGCCCAATTCGAAATTGGTTCGTTGGAAGATTAAGCTCAATGAATATGAGTTTAATATTCAACACGTACAGGGCAAAGAAAATAAAGTGGCAGATGCCTTGTCAAGAATCGTTGCAGAAATAAATTTCTTCGAATGCAACGTATGCCAAAAGGTGTATAAAAGGAAAGTTGTTTTGAAGCAACACATTAAACAAAAACATGGTGGACAAATCTTTCAATGCAACCTGTGTAAAAGGAATTTTGAGAGCAAAGAGACACTTTTTACGCGTTGATTTGTTATCAAATTAAAAAAAATCAGTGATAAGGAATTACAAACAACCAGCAAGGCAGCCCTCCAAAAAAGTGTTGCCATGTTGTTAGAAACTTCCGAATCTGATAACGCCAATGATTCTGAGATGGAAACACTAACAGATTCCCAACCAGCCAGTTCTTCAAAAAGGCTAACAGTTTGCATAAAATATTCGCAAGAATGGGAATTGGTATATTGGTAGATTAAGCAAGATCCAAAATCAAAACGCCCTAAATGTACTGCTTGCGATCAAATTTTGGTTAACCAAAAAGCACATATTGACCGGCATGCAAGCACAAAAAAGCACATAAGCAATTTAAAACGAGAAGCAGAGAGTAAAAAACTTCAGATTCAGGATTTTTTTGCCGAATCAAAGCTGCCAATTTAGAAAAAATTTTGCTATGGCTGAAATAGAATTAGTAATGCGAACGATTAGTGCTAACCAATCATTCCATTCGATGGACAAATTAGCAAAGTTCAACTCAATAATATATCCTGACTCAAAAATAACTCAGATGGTTTGTATAGTTTTTATATCTATATATAGGCCAAATGTTTATATATTGTAGGTTTCTTGTGGTCGCACTAAAGCGAATAAAATTGCACAGTTTCTCCGCAAAGAAAGCTTTCTGTTCATGATCCAAAAAGTGAAAGAGCCAAATGTTCAGCCTTATTATTGATGAAACTACAGACATCTCCACCGACAAGTGTTTAGTGATTGTGGTGAGACAATACGACGTGGATCAATGTAAAACTAAGGACCAGTTTTTTTAGATTATTAAAGCCTGAAGATAGTTCGAGTCAAACAATTTGCAGGGCGGTGCTGACTACATTCGAAAAAAATTCCATTCCTCTTACGAATTTTGTAGGGTTTGCGACCGACAATGCATCTACCATGGCAGGATGTAAAGCTGGTGTAGCTAGTCTTTTAAAAAAGGAAATTCCTCACCTTTTCCACATTGGTTGTGTTTGCCACACAGTGAATTTAATTAATAAGGCAGCGTTTAAATGCATTCCTGAAGATGTGGAACAGTTGCTGCGAAATGTTTTTAAATACCTTAACAGTGCAAAACGGCAAACGCAATTTAATGAAGTGCAGGCAATTTTTGATGTTCCGGAACATAAATTGTTAAGGCTGAGTGACACCAGATGGTTATCTTTCGAGTCTGTTGCGAACAGAGTTTTGGAGCAATGGTATGTATTGCAAACATTTTTTATTCAAGAACAATTTGAGGAATCATGTCCAAAGAATCTGAATAAAATTTGTTCTATTCAAAATGTATTACAATTTATAGCTTTTGTTCTTAGTATTATGAACAAGCTAAACAAAAACTTTCAAAGCGAATCGTCACAAATAATATACCTAATTCCTAATACAAAAAAGATTGTTCTCCAACTTTTTAACAATTTTCTTAAGAAAGAATATGTGTTGCTTATAGAGTTGGCAAATATTAATTTTTATAATGTGTTATACATAAAAGATGTAAATAGTATATACAGTAGTTTTCCGATTTAACGAACCATCGATTTAACGAATTCGGGATTTAACGAATTCATAAAAATTTTTGAATTGAGTACCTTATATTACGAACACTGTAAGTAACTTTGTACTGTAATTAGCCCTTTATCTGGCGATGTGACATTAATGCCACATACCCTAAAATTGTTTAGCTATAGTTATGTTTTACTTTTACAAATACATTGGGCACTGTAACAGAACTAACACAATCCGTGCACCATAAGAAATAAATACAATTGAAAGAGATAGTATTATTATCAGGTTTTTTTTTAGCAAACATTTATTTGCTGTAAAAAGTGCAAGAGTTCAACAAGTGCTGAAAACTTTTTGTGAAAAATATAAGATTTTTGAAGGAAATATTATCATATTTGCAAAAAATTAGTGCGTGGGTATGTAATAAAGTGATTTTCATCAAATAAAGTAGAAAGTAATCCATATTCCACTTTTTTCTGTGAAATTTTATTGTGTTACATTTATGTCACATTGCCCTTTGGCGTGTTTATTTTTTATTGTTTGCAGCACTGGTATAAGAATGGCAAAGTCGCTCTCGGACGCGGAAATTTTGGAAATGCTTGAAGAAAGTGTGGATGGATTTGAGTTTGAGGATGACAGTGTGGCTGATCCTGATATATCTTGAAGATATAAAAGAAAATGCAGCTGAAGATATAAATGATTTGATAGAATATGTTGAAAATGAAAGCATAAAGCCAATAAGCTCAGTCGCTCCGCCAGATCAGGCAGAGAGCACACACCACCAAAAAAAGCGTTATGAAAACATTCTTTGGAAAAGGAAAAGCCTGATTTTAAGTGAACAACAACTGCAGTTCAAAGGGTGTATCACAATGCCTGATGATATCAAAAATCTTGACACCCCAATACAATATTTCTTTTACTTCTTTTCGAAAGAAATATTGCTATATATTACTGAGCAAACCAATCTATATATCACTCAAAAGGATATTAGCGATAGTTTTCGCGTAGAACAAATAGATATTCAGCAATTTATCGGAGTTGTGTACATGATGTCACTGATACAACTTCCTAACGCAGCAAGCCATTGGAGCAATAACATTGGGACCGCGATGATACGGGAAGTAATGCCTCTAATAAAATTTGAAAAAATTAGAAGTGTGATTCATTTTAATGACAACACACAAAACTTGGCTGCAACTGACAAAAATTACGATAGAATGTTTAAAATACGCCCTATTATAGATGAGCTTAATACAAATTTCAGCAAAGTTCCTCTAGACCCACATCTTTGCGTCGATGAACAGATGTGTTCCACGAAAGCTAGAAACTTTTTGAAGCGCTACATTCCTAATAAGCCCCATAAATGGGGTTATAAGATATATGTTCTGTGTGGCTCATCAGGATTTGCTTATAAGATTGAGCCAGAAACAGGAAAAGAAAATGTCATTCAAGACAACGAACCGGATTTAGGTGCGTCTTCAAATGTTGTTATGAGAATGGCCCGAATCATTCCACGAAATCAAAATTATCAACTTCATTTTGATAACTATTTTACCTCGCTACCTCTTCTTGGTTATTTAGCAAAAGAAGGAATTTTCAGCGTTGGAACATTAAGAAGAAACCGAATCCAAAACTGCAAACTTCCTGCTGAAAAGGAAATGATGAAAAATGTTAGGGGATCTTCTGTAGAATTCGTGTGTAGTGTCGAAGGGATTGAAATTGCAATTGTTTCGTGGAAAGATAACAAAATTGTAAATTTACCCCCGACTTTTGTTGGCGAAATTCCGAAACGTCCAGTGAAGAGGTATGACAAATCTGAAAAAAAGTACATAGAAATAGAACGACCTTCCATTGTTGGCCAGTATAATGCTCATATGGGAGGTGTAGACCTCATTGATGCAATTGTGGGAAGATATAAGATTCAGCTTCGTAGTAAAAGGTGGCCAGTGCGAATATTTTACAACTTCTTAGATTTAGTGATGGCAAACTCATGGCTATTGTATAAAAAAAACTGCATTGCCAATAACACTGACAGGCAGTTATCTTCTGCAGAGTTTCGTCTGCAAATTGCAGAAACTCTTCTAAAGCTTGGTACTAAATCAAACTCGAAGAGAACTAGGTCAATTGAACCTGATATACAAGCAAAGAAGTCCAAGGGGCCTGCTCAACATGCTCCACCGCAAGCTGTGCGCAAGGACCAGGTTGGACATTGGCCGATATGGGCCGAAAAGCGAATTCGATGCAAAATGCCGAATTGTCAAGGTGTATCGCAGACGTTATGTGAAAAATGTGGCGTTGCGTTGTGTTACAATAAAAATAATAACTGCTTTCGTGCATACCACCTTTCATAAACTTTATGCAGCTTTTCAGGCAATGTGACATTAATGTAACATAGAAGTTTTTTTAAAATAAATAAAAAAAATTACTTTTTTTTTTTAATTTTGAATTAACGTGTATTTTTATTTTAGTAACAGTAATAGAAAAAAAGGTAATTGCTCTTAAAATAACATGTTGCCCGATAAAGGGTTATATATTTACGTTGCCGCACAGTAGTGCCTGCGCTGAGCGTATTTTTTCAAAACTTTCCCTAATGAAAAATAAAGTCACAAATAGGCTCAAAGTTGAAACTTGTGACGAGAGGCTTTCAGCACTTAATTTGATTGATCATGAGCTAGAAGATTGGCTGTCAAGGTGAGAGCTAATAGAAAAATATAGGAAACAATTTGCAAGAAAATATGTACAAAAGAGTTCTATAACTGTTTTTTTTTTATTTTATGTTTTATTGAATTTTTTTATGTTATTTATTTTGTTTTGTTACTTAACATGAATATGTATGTTTTTTTACATTGTATTATTATATTAATTTTTTACTTTACTTCAAGCTATTTTTTAAATAAAAAGCGTTATTAAACGTTTGATACTTTTTTAAAAATATGATACTTTTTTTTTCAAATTATACTATTTGTGCCACTTTTTGAAATTTCTCAGCGGCAACACTGGCTATAATATTCTGTGATGTTGAGGATTTGTATGTTATGATCCAGGAGGAGGTGAAGAAATTAAGAAATATTAAGAGATTTAAAATATATAGAACTTATAACCTACTGGAAAACATGGAAAAACAGGAGTTATTAGGGGTAATAATGAAACATCACAAGTATGAAAATAACCATCCGGGTATCGACAAGACATTTTTTGAACTCAAGCAAAAATATTATTATCCTAATTTGAAAAAAGAAATAACGAAAGTTATAAATAATTGTGAGATATGCAATTATAAAATTGAACGAAGACCTTTGAAATTACCCTTTGAAAAGACGGAAACTCTGTCATCTCCACATGAAATTTACCATACGGATATTTGGTATATGGACCCAAGGAACGCATACATTACGCTTATTGATAAGTTCTCTAAGTATGCTCTGATTCAGAAGGTTTAAAACCAAACAATTTACAATATTATTTAACTTAATGAGAACTCCTAAAAAGCTTATTCTGGATAATGAACCAGGCATTAGTTCATCCCCTTTTTGGGACTTCTTGGAAAAAAATAATATAGATTTCCATTTTACGACCACATACAGGAAATTCTGATATAGAAAGGTTTCATAGCAGTCTGAATGAAAATATTAGAATATTGAGGAAAAGAGAAGCAACATCAGATATAGTTTATAATGTGGATTTGCCAATGCAAGAAAGTTTCATTTATAATAACACTTTTCATCTGACAATTAAATAATAATTAAAAAGTGTTTAAGGAAAAGCGGTCTGTTCAACTTCTGAGAGGATATTGGTTGAGGAACAGGGTACCGAGGGAATATCGTTACCAGGCTGAAACACAGGCAGATAGCTACTGCTCTTGATTGTCAAGGATCAGCTGGAAAAGGACCTACATACACATAAATGCAATAAAGTTTCTCATAGTTTTTGAATACAAAAAAAAGTAGAAAAAAAATTAAATTAAAATATTATAGTCTTATAGAAATCATACAAAGTTTATTATTAAAAAGAAAAGAAATAAATATTTTTGAAAATTTGGAAAAGAAAAGAAGCATATATTAATTATTATATATAAAAGAAAAATTAAAAAAAAGAGCAATAACAAAAAAGAGAAGTGTGGAAACTGTTGCGATTCCCAAGGGACCCTCCAACAGTAGAAATAAAAATAATAAATTAATTAAAATAAAGATACAAAAATACATTAAAAAAATTTTATTTACAAAAAGAGAGAATTATATATGTATGTACAGGGTGGCTGATGAAAGCCGCTACCAAAAAAAAATTGAATAACTTTTTTTCTATTTAATGAATCTGGTTAATTTTTTTTTTATTTTGCAGATTGACTTTTACATTTAACAAAAATGGACAACTTGGGATACTGAAACAAGAATTTGGATTATCCGCCGCTATCACGCACTGGAGTCCGTAGTTTCGAAAAAGGAAGTTGTGGATGGTGATTATATATGTGAATAAATAAAGTTAAAAGGTACTCGTAAAATGTATTTAATGTCCAAAAAGAATCGGTTTATTCCTTATCCTAAAAACTTCAACCTTTTTAAATCAAAAAGCCTTTCTACTATTTCTGAGAACATTACGCTAGATTTTGATATGCCTTTGGATAACGTAGTTCAAAGCGTAGGAATGACTCAGAAGACACCCAACAGCAATGACATTTTCAATTCGCTTCGAATTCAGGACGCGATCAAGGACTTGCCAAAATTCGATGTGGAAAAAATACTTCTTCACATTAGGGGAGCGGACAACACTCACCAGGGACAAATTCTTCTTAGGGCTATTAGAAAAAAAATAGACGGTCAGGCCAATGAGGTCCTGAATATGTATGGAATGTCTCTTAACTGGGACGAAATCCGGGGAAATTTAACATCAGACTACTCGGATAAGCGCACCGAAACTACACTTATTAGGGACTTACACTCATTAAAACAATACGGCGAGCCAATAGAAAAATTCTATAGTAAAATAATGGAAATTCAATCAGCTTTGGCAAATAATTTATCTATTCACGAGTCCGATGTAAATGTGGTTAATGCAAAAAGATAACTTTTCTCCGAAATGTGTTTGAATTCTTTCTTGTCTGGCTTAAAAGAACCTATGGGTTCCATGATCAGGGCAATGAGACCGGAATCATTGCCAATAGCATTGGAATACTGTATTAGGGAACAGAATATTCACTATGTAAGATCATATGTAATAAAACCAAGGAATCCTCAATGGAGACAAAACATACCATATGCAAAATATTTACAAAATTATTCAAATATAAGGCCAAAACAGGAAAATTATTATTATCAGCCTCGTAGGGATTTTAGTCATTCAGCAAGATCCTATAATGGTTATTACAATAATTCTACTTCAAACTTCGGTAATTATAACCACCACCTTTTTCCTCAACAACCCCAAACGTCACGTGAAAGCTTTTCAAATATTGACTCTAATCAACGATTTGATTCCAATCAGCGATTTGATAATTTATCTCGAAGGGAATCACAACCACTACCAGAACCCATGGATACCAGCAGTGGGTTTTCAAAATTCGAAAGGGGTTCAGGTAAATTTAAAAGACAACCAAGTGCAGAATATAGCAGAATATCAAGGCGAAACGAGGTCAATAACATTAACGAATTTAGGAACCCTCAAATTAGAAATTCTATAAATTGTGTTAATAATGAGAATACCTTGGATCAGTATGAGTACTACAACATCGATGATAGACAGGATTTTCGAAACTTAGCCTCAGACAACAAACAGGATATATAGATTTCAATAAACATGGTAGTGTTTTACCCTACATTAATGTCAATTCCCCATTTAAAAAACAATTAAAATTTCTAGTAGACACAGGAGTTTCCTCTTCTTTTATTAACCCTGAATTTATAAAAAATGAAAAGCTCGAAATCGAGAAGACACATTTAAATTTTCAAATTGCTGAACTTGAAAGGATAATTGACAAAGTTGAGGGAATAATACTGACATCGAGAATAGGACTTTTGAGCCAAAACATAATAACCGATGAAGAAATAATAAAGTACAACATTACCTTCGAAAAATTACAAAACGTAAAAATTACTATCACATTTAATAAATAAAACATACTGTTAATAATCCAAATTCCTCAACTAACCCAGAAACTTTATAATTCCTTATATATCCAACCAATTCCAAATAATAATAATTTGGAATTAAGTGAAGATAAAAATAGATATATTTCAAGAACATATTTTGCAACTAGTTTTAAGAAAAATCTTACTGTTTTGAAAGATAGCTGTATTGAGAACATGTTAAATGATAAGAAAATGTTTTTTGATTACCGAAAAATTCCAATCACATCTATTATTGAAGTGGACTCCGATTTGTTATTTGCTGTAAATATGAATAATGTAACAGTTACTGCCAGTTCACACAAACCATGTAAAAAGTCTCGCCTGCCTTTTTATATTGAAAGCAAAAACAAAGCACTCAAAATTTGTTTTTGTTTTCAATATAAATAGGCAGCCGAGAATTTTTACATGACTTCTATAAACTGGCAATTAAGCAGACTTGTAATGATATACCCATTATACTAACCGGTCATTTCTCAATAAAAATAGAAGAATGTAAAATTGAGATGAGTATAATAATACCTAATTTCCCCAAGGAAATACAAATAAATTTTGAGGAAAAATTATCAATAAAAAATTTAAGTTACCAACACATTAGAAATATAAGATATATAGAGGAATTAAGACACAATCAATGTAACCATTTATATTATAATCATAATTGTAACAATTTTAATCATTATCTACCTGATCATTAAATTCAGGTCCGAAAAAACAGTGGACAGAGGAGTTATATCGTTTCCCAATTGTACTTCAGATATTGGGAGAACCAATTTTCGTCTGGGGGAGTTTTACCCAACGATGTTGTCATGTCTAATATGACCAGATGTTCAGTTGTAATTGTTTGAGTTTATAAGCAATTGTTCTTTCACTCCCGTAATTGGAGTCTCGAATGATTGTTTGGACTTATAAATGTTTATTCGTTGACTTCTTGTAATTTGAAACTCGAATGATTTTCTGTTTTTGAATTGTTATTCACAACATTCTTGTCATTTGATTTTCTGGTAATATAAATCCTCTGTCGAATGTTAATTTGTTTAAGAGAAGTGTTTGAACTCTTTTTATTTTTTAAGAGAAATATTCTACGAATCGGAAATGATCGTTAATCGCAGTAACTGCGAGCAACTATTATTCCGGATAGATTAAACCAAGTAACTATAGATAATAAGCTTTTTACTAATAAACACGGAACCAAAAGGTTTTAGTTGTTTTATATTTAATTTTATATTTTGTTATATTAAATTTATGTATGTATGTCAATATTGACTAATTTAAGTTTATTTTTAAGTTTTTATTTACTTTCAGGTTTCTTTAGACTTGCAGCTGAAGTTTTCCACTTCAAATGACTTGAAGAAGAAATGTGCGGACTATGCTGAAAAGCTTTTCTATTTGCTGTAGTTAAAAAAAACAAATTAACATTAGTAACGAAGGTTAAGCTACAGCAAATTACATTTAAAGTTATGCTACTTACAATTTATTTTTTAGAATGAAAAATATTTGCTTCGTTTTGGTTTCTGCACCATATATTTCCGCCACCACTATCACTTGCAACAGATCTAAATGGATCGAAGCAGCGAAAGAAATATACTATTTCTGACTCTCAAGAATCATTTGCCCTATTTGGCAAAACCGCTGAGGAGGTAGAGCTTTAAAGTTTAATTTGCTGGAGCTTCATTCAGTGTCCATACAACCACTCCTGTTAGTAGTGGGAGATGTAACAAACATCAAAACTATTAAAGTATATGTTGATGGAATACGGTACCCCATTGAAGGAATTATTTATTTTATTTTAACAAAGATATCAAGAAAGTGGAAGTAGCAATAACTATCAAGGACATTGGATTAATTATCTAAATAAATTGTTAAAATTATAGGTATTTTCTTTCTTGAAAATTCAAAATAAAACATTATTAAACTTATTATATTAAGATTTTGTTGGATTATTTGCGGGCGTACAAACTCAAGGCTGTTAAGAATTGAGCGTCATAAGTGTCGTTGAAGGAATTCAAGCCCCAAACTTTTCGTTTAATGTCTCTGAGTTCGATAAGATTAAGAGTGGAAGTTTCGATAAGGATTAGTGTTGGCGAAATTTCGGGTTTTATAAATAGATCCCATTGCACCAACTTATTTAAATATCAATTCATATTAAAAAGTAACTTTTCCATACATAAATTAATTAAAATCGACCTTTAAATATGAATTGATATTTAAATAGAGTTGGCGAAATTTGCCCTTAATTGAGGAAACTATTGTCATTATGGACAAAGTAAGCAATTCTAATTGGAAGGTGACAGCATTTCATAATATTAATAATATTAAAGATGGCTTAAATATCCCGGAGTTAAGTAAAAAAATTATAATACATATAAATTAAAGTTGTTTAAGTATCAATCGTTTCATTAATGAATCAGGCCTTAATGAAAAACGGGATCTACTGATGTCAGCCTTACAGGTGTTTCAATATTAAACAATTTTCGCAGAAATTACCTTACATATGAAACACGTACGCATTTAAATATAAATGTGCGTATGCATGGTGGAGGGAAAATCAAACAAAAGACATGAAATTCCTATGTCTACTACTTGATGCAGAAAGAAATTTTTCTTTAATTCTCAGATCCTTAATCCTGCGATAGGTGAGAAGGTCCCTCCCTGGTGACCTTTTTCATTTTCAAGTGAAATTACTCCTTCATGGTCCATGGGAAGTATAAACGACCCCCAATGTACTCCAAGGAAATTTTATCTAGAAAAAAAGTTCAAAGCGATCAGGCCAATAGTTTAATTTCTATTGAGATTTAAAGGTGTTTTGTACGGGAACTGGGTGAAAAGTTCCGCTGGGACCTTGTACTGAAATCTCAAGAAATTATTAATATATGCACCTTCTTTTGGTATTATTAAGGATTCAAACAAACTTTTTAATTGTTTGAATTAACTTTGTTTAATGAAAAAAAAAAAATATTTTAGTTTATGTTTTCAAGTTTTGCCTCCTTATTTGCTTTGTAAAGGCAAGATTAAAACAGAAGTCAAAGTTTTTTTGAGTATGGAAATTGATCTCCAACAGTGAACAACGTAATCGCAGTAGTTGTTTTAATTATCAAAAAAATAAATAAAATATAATAATAAAAAAACGGTTACACATTATTGTTAAGTGTGTTTGTCATAGACGGCAATTTGATTTTGGAAGAAGCGAATTTGAAGTATAAAACCTTTAGTTACATACAAACTCGTCATATTATGTTCTTTACAATGCTATAAAAAATGTATAATTTTATTTTTAGATCGACATTGATTTCACATTTCGGTGTGAACGACAAAGTCATGATAATTTTAAAAACTAAAATTTCTTGTACAGCAACTTCAAACAAATTGTTGCAGAGTGAACGAGCGAGTGATGAAGGTAATAATACAAGATATTTCTATTTTCTATTTCTATTGCATATTTTTAATTTAATGTAATTTACAATTTTTCAGAGTCTAAAAAGTTTACCTTAATTTGTTTCGCCATTAGTTCAAAGAAAGCATGGAAGAAAGTGGTACATGGTTTGGAGAGGATTTGGACGTTAAACTCAAACTTTTAAAACTGCAAGGAAAATGTATGCAGCCAAAAATTGTACCGTAGTACAATGGTCCAACCCGAACTACCCGGTACAAAAACAGGATAACATAATGGATCGTGTAAAACACGAATTTAGGTAGTGGGGATGCCTGAATTTGTGCTGCCAAAACAACAGATCCAAAAAAATACAACTCGGCCGAGCGAAGTAGGGTGCAGTGCGTGCACAATGGCGGAGGATCGCGATGGCTGCCTTTTTAGTATCCTGCATTCTGGAGTTCTTTTCGATTCAAGCCATGCACCCCCAGTTGGCCATCTAAAATCATCGGACGTGGTAAGGAATAAAAAACTTCAATCAAACATCACCAGGTAAAACAAACAACTCCAACAGCAGCAATAGTCCCGTCAGCCATTCAACACAATATCAGTAATAGTCCCGTCAGCCATTCATGCACCATACTTCCAGCAACACAACAATAGCCCGGATGTATTGTAAGTTGTAACATTAAAAATTTTTAGTATTTTTTGTTTTATCGGTTTTGTTTAAGACACAATCAAATCATAAACCGAAGATGTGTGTTCGGAAATTTAGGCTGCTTGCGTGCAGGATACGATAAGTGAAAGAGGACTTGGCACAGGACATGGGCCCAACCAAAACCCCAGCCCCGTGACTAATGCCTCCCACTTCCGTCTTATGGACTACCTTTTTAGAACCTCAATAGCCCGGCAATTAATTCAACTTTGTTTCTAAATTACAAATAAAAATCAGAATCAAAAACCCCAAAAGTTTACAGCAAGAGTTCAAAGTAGAGTGAAGCAATAGACCGGTTCCATCTGTAATAACTATTCCATAATTACTTTAATTTTTTCACATCGCTAAACATCTAATTGATTCGAGATTACTTCATCTCAAGAGCCCGTCTGAATTGAGTCACGTTAAATCAGAATCCATTCGCCAGTAGAAGGCAACAATGGATGGCTAACGTTGTAAGTTCCCAAAAAAACCAAATTTATCAAACTAAATTAAACCACTTAATTGTTTATTTACGTACTACCCACGGGCATACAAGTAACACCAAGAAGAAAAGGTCTTAGGATAAAAGAAATCTGGTAATTTGTAATACTGTTAAAAAGAATTTTATGAAAACAGTTCCATATAATTTTTTACTTATGAGCTATTGAATAGTATCAATTAAGTGTGCCTTTCATGCTAATTAATACATAAAGAAAAATATTTACATTTTAACAAAAAAAAAAACCATGTATACTTACCTTTCTTTAAATTAACCCTCTCATGCCCGATGTTGCCTATATGCAACATTGTGTTTATGAGCGTCTAAGTACCGCTATTTTAAATATTTTTTTTGAACCTTTCGCAAAGATATAGCCCATGATATAATTATACAGGTAACAGCGAAGCTACATCTGTTTTGCTTGTTTCGTGATGTGATCTGCCAAATGATGTTTATGTTTTACCAACACACGCACACAGTGCCTATTAAAACTGTACTAATACAAACAAGTGCATGTAAACACAAATACATGTACATTGTTTTCTCTTCTTTTTTTGACAGCTTTCATCACAAAACAGCAATAATAATCACTGCTGTTTCATTTGTTGTAGATTCGCGGCTACCTGTATTATTGTATCATGATATATCCTCTTGTGTTGTTTAAGCTTACAGCTAATTGGTTGGTAGTCAGTTGTGCACGTGTTCAGTTGGTTGCTATTCTCCCGAGAGCGAAAGTTGACAAATTCATTTTGCAAAAAAAACGTTGTTTTAAAAAAGTGTTAAAAAACATTAATATAATTAATTCATCCTAAAACCAATTTCAACAGCTAAATAGTGAAAGGTAAGTGAGTAATTAAAAAAACCCGGAATGAAAATATTATATAGTTTGTCTGTAATAATGTTGTAAATGTAGTGTTGCGTATATGCAACATTGGTCTTTTGTTGCAATTTCCGAAAAATAAAAACTTATTTTTGTATGCACATTCTAAGATACGCCCAAAAGGTCTGACTCAGGCTGAAATTGAAAAATTTGCCAACTTTGATTGGGATGATTCGACCGACGAGGAAAATGAAGAAAATGAAGAAGAAGATTCAAATATGGACAGAATTATAGAAGAAACTTTGAAAAAATTTGGATAACAGAGATGAAAGTGGGCAAGTTGGTTTGATTGACCAATTTATTACAGCCGAAAATGATGGAGATTTGAGTGAAAATGAAAACGTTCCACAGGAGGTAATGGAAAAAAATGATTTACGGAGTTTGAAGTGGAGGAGTGCAGAGTTTATGGAAAGCGAGACCAGCTGGAAAAGTCAATTATGCATCAATGCGGTGAAAAATCCTATCGAATAGCTCCATCATCACTAGCTTCTTCTACGGGTTCTGAATCAAACCCCTAGAAAAGAGCATATGTTGCAGAGCCTCCAAAATCCCTACGATTTGATGGTTATAATCATTGGCGGGAATGGGGAACAAGGGGCAGATGCAGGATATGCAGTACTGGGTTTCCAAGCTGTAAATGCAGCAAATGCAATGTGCACTTGTGCTCCAATCCTCAAAAAAATTGTTTTGTATCCTACCATACATAAATTGAAATAAACGGCATTTGAAAAAAAATCAACTTGTATTTAAATTTACAACACCATTACCCTGTAGCTCTTGAGCCAGGACACCTAGGACATTGAAATTTTTGTCAGTTGATATTGAGGTCAACTCTATCTTATATGTCTACTCAAAAAAATTTTAGCCACGCCCATTGTAATTCGGGCATGAGAGGGTTAAACATAATTTCAAAGAAGCAGTTCGAACTGATTTAGGAGGGTAGGAACGACAGTCCATTTATTATAAACGATAGAATATAACAATTAAATGAAAAAATCATAAAATTAAATATATTTGAATTGAATATCTTGATCTAAAACAGACAAAAATTCTAAACTGAATAAAATATTGAAATGTTCATAGATAAACAAAATAGGTATCATTAATAAGCCGATGACGTGAGGCAAGGTATAAAAAGGGGGATGCATGAAAGAGGTAGCTATCACACATTGCATTAGCTGTCATGGAAGGAGGGGTGGGGGAGGGTAGCTTTTGCCACCTAGAATCTACGGGCTTGTGGAAAGTGTAATCACGCGCACTAGCACAAACAAATTTTTGTACTGGTTTTCTTCCGCCGTCTCTGCAACGAATTCCGCCAAAGCCCGCGAGCCTTAGTTGTGCCCCAGATATAAAATTGCCAGTGCTGCGGAGTTGGTAGGAGGAATAGCGACACACACTTGCAATGCAGAGTGACGGATAAAAATATTTGTAAACAGTACAAAATGTTAATTGTTGGATATTCTCAAAGCGAAAACAAATTTTCATATATTTTGACTCTGTAAAATACCCATTCATATCGATTTTAAGTGCATTTGATATGATTTTTAAAACCTTTTTTTTATATAATGTCCGATATTATATCGAGTCAGAAATATTTTACAACTTCATTCAGATATTTTATTTTGAGTTACCATCAAACAAAAAATTTACCATATTTTTAATTTGTACCTTAAATCATAATTTTCGTAAAATTTTTTACTAATTCCAAGCTAACTTTGTGCAATTGTAGCAGTTAGTTCTCTAATTTTTACACAATGAATTATAAAATAATTTGCAATTATAAATTTTTTATTATACATATCATAATCCTCAAATTTGAAGTTTTGAAATTATAAAACAACAAAATGTATTGAAAATGTTTATGACTTTACAAAATAAACAATATGACATTCACCTTGAATTGCCTTTATGTCAATTTATTAACAAATGCTTGTAATAGATGGGAGCATGTGAATAAGACACACATGGTGTAAACATGCTAGGTGTAGATACGGCCAGAAAAAGACAGCACCCCACAAAAAATGAATGTCTGAAACTAACGCAAAATAATTTATTAACCAACACATTTACAACAATTTTATATTTAAATCAATAGTGACAGTCAATTCCCAGCTAGCATTTGGATGATTGAATTTTCGGTAGTCACCTTACTTACTCATTTTTGACTAGTTTTGGTGATTAAAAATTGAGTTTTCATACAGTTCATCAAAAAGAAAAGTCAAATTTGTCTATTCCTTATGATTAAAAACTGATTACAATTATTTTTTTCATTTGATTGAGTTCTTTTTGACTATTCTTGGTGACCAAAATGTGATACTTACTTATTCTTTTACCCCCACCATCTCGCAAACATAAAAAGTGATCAGCTTGTAAACAAGTTCCCGTTAACCAACAAGTCAAAGGAAAAGCAATGCAGAAAAAATTATATATTGTTGTTTTTGATCGCTAAAGTGAGAATTGGTGTCTATTTTTGTTATAAAAAAGTTTTTTATTGAAAAAATTAAAAAAAGTTAATAATTATAATAAACCAAATACTAATGACTATTTAAAATAAATTAGAAAATTTAAAAAATCAAGTAAAATTATGTCAGCCAAAAAAATTAGACGCATTGCTGAAAGAGAAGCTGAAAAAATTATGTCATGCAATTTTAGAGGTGAACAAAATGTGGAAGAGCAGATTGAAACTCGGTCAGAAGTGGATAATAGTTTTGAGACATTATTTGAAAGTAATCGAGAGTAAAACGTCTTTTCCAGCAGTGAAAGTGAGGAAGATGAATATAATATTTGTGAAGAATTGGGTAAATGGGCAAATGCATTTTCCATAAGTTTTTCTGCATTAAATTCACTGCTGTGTCTCCTTAATAAATGCAAGATTAAAGTGCCTAGAGATAGTAGAACAATAGTAAAATAAATAGTATCCTTCAGAAACATTTTATCCATGCGAAGGAACGTGCCAATAAACGAAAACGTTGTTAACTACATACATATGTACATAATTTAACATAAACTAGATCTAAGTAAAATTAATTCTTGAAATTATTTTATTATTATTTTGTTTTTTAATTAATAGTATATGTATATATAACATAATTTTATTCCCCTAGACTTAAGAGCAATGAATTTAAGAAGTTATTTTATTATTTTGTTTTGTTTTGTAAATGCATAAGAATTGAATTATAATAAAAATTTTATCATAAAACTATATCAAATTATAGTCTGATTTCTATTAAAAAAAGGGTCAAATATTATACATAATATGATCATAATATGACTTCAAATTATGGTAAGATTCGTTTCAAAAATTTATCGAATATCATACAAAATATGATCATTAAACGATTTCAAAAATGGGTCGAAAATGAAGCAGAATATGATCATAAAATGATTGCAAATTCAACTAAAAAGTGAACAGAAAATATTATCACATATGATAACAAATGTACATGAAAACTACATTAAAGCAGAGATCATAAATGACTATTCAGGAATAGTCACATGCAGGGTACCATTTTCTCCCGATGACAGAATCATTTATGATTAGAAAATGATTGCATATTTGATAGTTTTAATCATCTAGAATATTCAAATGTGACTATTTTTTGATCATTATTTTCACAAAATGCTGGCTGGGATTGCTCTAGTAACATATGTATATGTAAGAGTGTACCATGTACATATGACAAAACTTTTAAAACATCGCATTTTATTGTAAAATATACAATTCGTTCGGTCTGTGAAATTAAAATTTATAGAAGTGTTAAAAAAGTTAAGTAAAAACAATAGTGTATAAAACAAATTTCCAAAGTATAATTAAATATACATATTTCATTTATAAATTTTTGATATTTATAAAAATTAAGGCATGTTGTAGATTGACAAAAGCGTGAAGAGGATAGATGATACGAGAAGAGGTTAGTTCTAGATTATTATAAATCTGGGAACACTTTGGTGAAATAGCCAAGCAATTAAATCTGGCTAATCGTACATTCAAGGAATAGTAAACAATTTTAAGAAAAATGGCAATATTGAAAATAATATCGCAAATAGAGGCCGAACTTCGGCAATAACAGCTCGTGGTAAAAGAGCCCTGGCCACGATTGTGAAGGCTGGTCGTCGCCAAAGTTTGAGAAATTTAGCATCAGAATGGTCTGATAAAATCGGAAAAAGTGTTAAGCGTGAGTGGACGCGCCTGCAATTGCGTGACATTGGATATAAGTTCTATAAGGTATGTATAGGGATTATCTACGTTACATAATCAATATCTTAAATTACTAGGCCAAGGAAAAACCATTGCTTACGCTTCGCCAAAAGAAGAAGCGTTTACAATGGTGTCGGGAACGGATGTCTTGGACTCAAAGGCAATGGAACTCCATCATATTTAACGATGAATCTAAATTTGATGTGAGTGTCGGTGATGCGCGAAGGAGAGTTATCCGCAACAAAACTGAAGCGTACCATAAAGACTGCCTTAAAAGGACAGTTAAGTTCCCAGCAAGCATAATGGTGTGGGGTTGTATGTCTGCCAAAGGGGTAGGACAACTGCACTTTATTGATGTGATGGTCAACGCTGAAAAATACGTTAACATACTAGAAGAAAGTTTGCTGCCATCAATACCAAAACTGGCTGACTGTGGTGAATACACGTTTCAACAGGATGAAGCATCATCTCATACTGCCAAACGAACCAAATCATGGCTGCAGTCTAAGGAAATTGGTGTCTTAGATTGGCCATCAACTAGTCCGGACCTAAGCCCAATCGAGAACATATGGGGAATAATGAAAAGAAACCTAAAAAATTAGCCTCAAAGAACCCTTTCTGAGTAGTATGAATGTGAGGTTTGGCTATCACGGATCCCATACATTTTTCGGAGCATGTCTACGCTACAGTCGGTATTTTAGTTTCATCGATCGGTACGCTACACAAAGAGAGTGTAGTGTTGTTTCCATCCCTGGAAAAAGTGTATTTATTGTAAATTGTGTATTTGTGGTTTTTATAGTTTAACAATATTTCTTGGCGCGTTAAGATTTGTGGTTTTATAATTTCTTTGTAGTCGCTTCGTACGTGGGTGGTCAAGTTAATTGTTTGAAATAGATTTCTTAATATGTGAAAAAATGTATAATTGTTGGCGCGTCTAGTGCTTTTAGTTAGAAGAAAAAAAAATGTAATAGAAAAAGGTATATTTAAACTTGTTTGTGGTTCTGCAATTATTGTAAAAATATATTTCTGATGACGAATTTTTTCAATGTATGAATATTTAGTTTATTGCTTTTAGTTAGAAGAAAAAAATGTAGTAGAGAAAGGTATATTTAAACTTGTTTGTGGTTCTGCAATTAATTTAAAAATATAGTTTTGATGACGAATTTTTTCAATGTATGAAATATTTAGATTCATGATAAAGAAATAAAATTGTATTATAATGTCTGGTGAAAAAAATTGAAAGCATGAAATTTTAAATTTATTTAGATGAATTCACTCTTTGATGGTCATGTGATTATTAATGCAAGTGTATCGTCATCTCAAAGAAACTCTGAATGAAAAAGCCACAAAGAAAAAATAGAAAAGAGCCTGCAAAGAAATACAATTCGTTTGTGATGCAGGTGTTGTGGTTTTCAATAAAAAAATTTATGTTTTAAATTGATGTATATATATATATATATGTATACATATATAAATGGGTGGGTGGGTAAAAAAACTGAAATTGTATTAGGAAAAAATAAAAAAAGTTACTATGTAAATATTGCTTTTTGTTATTATAATTATTATTTACAAATAATGTTAATGTCTGTTTTTTTTTGCATTTGTTGTTTTTTTTATAATAGTTTTTTCCTGAAGAAGAGCACCGAAGGTGTTCGAAATATCGAAAGTAAATAAAATAAAAATCTACAAGATTAACAACACAACACATATTTAATAAAACAAAAAAGAGTTTTATTTAAATAAATGGTATGACCTTGAGCCTGAAGAAAATGGTAAATATTTACAAATTTTAAGGTCGAAGAAATTACCTAACATAAAAAGTTACTATGGTTAAACATTTTTATTAGAAATACAAAAATGTTTGTGGTCCATAATTTTATAAGGTTGTGATATTGAAACAAAAAAAATTTATGTGATTAAATAACCACCAAGTTTTTTTATAGTTTTGAATAGGTAGAAATTTTAATATAAAATAGGGCTCTAGCAAAAAGATTTTTACTACTACAATTTGAAACAACGGCAGGAGTACTTAATTTCAACTATAACAACAATGAATAGAAATCAATACATTAATTTCAACTTGAACAATGATGATGAGGAAACTCAACTTAATCCAGGCCAAGATTTGGATTCATTGGCAGCAGCACCATCAGTTGAAAGAAGAGGTCTGGAGGAGGAGGATAGGGAGTTGGAAGCCCGATTCCAAAAAATCATTTCCAGTCAACGGAGGACAATCAAGAAGGAGGAGAAATTTGAAACTTATAAGCGAAAGCATAGCACCTTGCAGTTAAAAATCAAAAAACTGCAAGAAAAAGGAATAGTTCTAAAAAATAAAATGATAAAGTTTTTGGAGAATGAAGAAGAACTATTGAATAGTTCATCTCCTTTTCCACTAAGGATACTATTTTCTTTCGAATATAAATGTAACATATGTTTTATGTTACATGCAGGGAAGAAAATAGTATTCCTTAGTTGTCCACATTTTTTATGTGTGGAATGTTTAAAAAAGTGGGATGTTTTGTCGTGTCCTGAGTGCCGGAAAAGCATCCTTCAAATTAATATTGTAAAAAAGAAACAGTTTGAAACAACGGCAGGAGTACTTAATTTCAACTTTAACAACAATGAATAGAAATCAATACATTAATTTCAACTTGAACAATGATGATAAGGAAACTCAACTTAATCCAGGCCAAGATTTGGATTCATTGGCAGCAGCACCATCAGTTGAAAGAAGAGGTCTGGAGGAGGAGGATAGGGAGTTGGAAGCCCGATTCCAAAAAATCATTTCCAGTCAACGGTGGACAATCAAGAAGGAGGAGAAATTTCAAACATATAAGCAAAAGCATACCACCTTGCAGTCAAAAATCAAAAAACTTCAAGAAAAAGGTCTAAAGAATAAAATGCTTAAGTTTTTGGAGAATGAAGAAGAACTATTGGATAGTTCATCTCCTTTTCCACTAAGGATACTATTTTCTTTCGAATATAAATGTAACATATGTTTTATGTTACATGCAGGGAAGAAAATAGTATTCCTTAGTTGTCCACATTTTTTATGTGTGGAATGTTTAAAAAAGTGGGATGTTTTGTCGTGTCCTGAGTGCCGGAAAAGCATCCTTCAAATTAATATTGTAAAAAAGAAACAGTTTGAAACAACGGCAGGAGTACTTAATTTCAACTTTAACAACAATGAATAGAAATCAATACATTAATTTCAACTTGAACAATGATGATAAGGAAACTCAACTTAATCCAGGCCAAGATTTGGATTCATTGGCAGCAGAACCATCAGTTGAAAGAAGAGGTCTGGAGGAGGAGGATAGGGAGTTGGAAGCCCGATTCCAAAAAATCATTTCCAGTCAACGGAGAACAATCAAGAAGGAGGAGAAATTTGAAACTTATAAGCGAAAGCATAGCACCTTGCAGTTAAAAATCAAAAAACTGCAAGAAAAAGGAATAGTTCTAAAAAATAAAATGCTAAAGGTTTTGGAGAATGAAGAAGAACTATTGAATAGTTCATCTCCTTTTCCACTAAGGATACTATTTTCTTTCGAATATAAATGTAACATATGTTTTATGTTACATGCAGGGAAGAAAATAGTATTCCTTAATTTTCCACATTTTTTATGTGTGGAATGTTTAAAAAAGTGGGGTGTTTTGTCGTGTCTTGAGTGCCGGCAAAGCATCCTTCAAATTAATATTGTAAAAAAGAAACAGTTTGAAACAACGGCAGGAGTACTTAATTTCAACTTTAACAACAATGAATAGAAATCAATACATTAATTTCAACTTGAACAATGATGATGAGGAAACTCAAGTTAATCCAGGCCAAGATTTGGATTCATTAGCAGCAGCACCCTCAGTTGAAAGAAGACGTCGGGAGGAGGAGGATAGGGAGTTGGAAGCCCGATTCCAAAAAATCATTTCCAGTCAACGGAGGAAAATCAAGAAGGAGGAGAAATTTCAAACATATAAGCAAAAGCATACCACCTTGCAGTCAAAAATCAAAAAACTTCAAGAAAAAGGTCTAAAGAATAAAATGCTTAGGTTTTTGGAGAATGAAGAACTATTGGATAGTTCATCTCCTTTTCCACTAAGGATACTATTTTCTTCCGAATATAAATGTAACATATGTTTTATGTTAGATGCAGGGAAGAAAATAGTATTCCTTAATTGTCCACATTTTTTATGTGTGGAATGTTTAAAAAAGTGAGGTGTTTTGTCGTGTCCTGAGTGCCGGCAAAGCATCCTTCAAATTAATATTGTAAAAAAGAAACAGTTTGAAACAACGGCAGGAGTACTTAATTTCAACTTTAACAACAATGAATAGAAATCAATACATTAATTTCAACTTGAACAATGATGATGAGGAAACTCAACTTAATCCAGGCCAAGATTTGGATTCATTGGCAGCAGCACCATCAGTTGAAAGACGAGGTCTGGAGGAGGAGGATAGGGAGTTGGAAGCCCGATTCCAAAAAATCAGTTCCAGTCAACGGAGGACAATCAAGAAGGAGGAGAAATTTGAAACTTATAAGCGAAAGCATAGCACCTTGCAGTTAAAAATCAAAAAACTGCAAGAAAAAGGAATAGTTCTAAAAAATAAAATGATAAAGTTTTTGGAGAATGAAGAAGAACTATTGAATAGTTCATGTCCTTTTCCACTAAGGATACTATTTTCTTCCGAATATAAATGTAACATATGTTTTATGTTAGATGCAGGGAAGAAAATAGTATTCCTTAATTGTCCACATTTTTTATGTGTGGAATGTTTAAAAAAGTGAGGTGTTTTGTCGTGTCCTGAGTGCCGGCAAAGCATCCTTCAAATTAATATTGTAAAAAAGAAACAGTTTGAAACAACGGCAGGAGTACTTAATTTCAACTTTAACAACAATGAATAGAAATCAATACATTAATTTCAACTTGAACAATGATGACGAGGAAACTGAAGTTAATCCAGGCCAAGATTTGGATTCATTAGCAGCAGCACCCTCAGTTGAAAGAATAGGTGTGGAGGAGGAGGATAGGGAGTTGGAAGCCCGATTCCAAAAAATCATTTCCAGTCAACGGAGGACAATCAAAAAGGAAGAGAAAGTTCAAACATATAAGCAAAAGCATACCACATTGCAGTCAAAAATCAAAAAACTTCAAGAAAAAGGTCTAAAGAATAAAATGCTTAGGTTTTTGGAGAATGAAGAACTATTGGATAGTTCATCTCCTTTTCCACTAAGGATACTATTTTCTTCCGAATATAAATGTAACATATGTTTTATGTTACATGCAGGGAAGAAAATAGTATTCCTTAGTTGTCCACATTTTTTATGTGTGGAATGTTTAAAAAAGTGGGATGTTTTGTCGTGTCCTGAGTGCCAGCAAAGCATCCTTCAAATTAATATTGTAAAAAAGAAACAGTTTGAAACAACGGCAGGAGTACTTAATTTCAACTTTAACAACAATGAATAGAAATCAATACATTAATTTCAACTTGAACAATGATGATGAGGAAACTCAACTTAATCCAGGCCAAGATTTGGATTCATTGGCAGCAGCACCATCAGTTGAAAGAAGAGGTCTGGAGGAGGAGGATAGGGAGTTGGAAGCCCGATTCCAAAAAATCATTTCTAGTCAACGGAGGGCAATCAAGAAGGAGGAGAAATTTTAAACATATAAGCAAAAGCATACCACCTTGCAGTCAAAAATCAAAAAACTTCAAGAAAAAGAAAAAGGTCTAAAGAATAAAATGCTTAGGTTTTTGGAGAATGAAGAAGAACTATTGGATAGTTCATCTCCTTTTCCACTAAGGATACTATTTTCTTCCGAATATAAATGTAACATATGTTTTATGTTACATGCAGGGAAGAAAATAGTATTCCTTAGTTGTCCACATTTTTTATGTGTGAAATGTTTAAAAAACTGGAGTGCTTTGTCGTGTCCTGAGTGCCGGCAAAGCATCCTTCAAATTAATATTGTAAAAAAGAAACAGTTTGAAACAACGCACAGTGGCGTGAATTAAAAAAAAAGTGGTAAAAAGTCCGCAACTTTTGAACTAGTTAACCGATTTCGATGAAACCAACTGTTTTGGAAAGTAGAAGTGTTGAAATTTTTAGAAAGCATATTTTGAGGCACCCTGTTGTAAGACAGGGTAGCTCCAAACAGCCTCAAAGTGGGAAAGTGCGGGTATCGAAATTCTTTCGGAGCTTGTAACTTTTGTAAATAGGGACCGATTTCAATAATTTTTTCAGCGGGACAATCTACGTTAAGAAATAAAAATAAAACATGCTGAGAGTACCATTTCATCTCTTTCAGTTTCCAAGTTATTTGACTTGAAAAATTTATTTTTTAATTTTTGGCCCTGACTTTTTTTATTCGTTAGTACATAACTTCTTTATTACTTGGAAAAAATCAGTATGTTTTAATGTTTTTGAAAGAAAACTTCATTACAATTCATATAAAAAAAAAAATTTTTTGATATCTCAAAAATTGTAGCAAGGAATAATTTTGCAATTTGGATTTTTAAAAATTATGAAAAAATTTGGTATATTTTGTGAAAAAAGTATTCTTAATTTTTTTTGAATATTTTAAAAAATTATTAAGTATTTGATAAAAACTTTGATTGTTTCTGAGAAAGGAGACATTGAGAAAGGCTGTGAAATAAATTTTGGAGATTGTTGTTGGTGCACCCTACATTCAGCATTGGTCGAAAACTAGCAATTTTTTTTCAAAAAATCCGATTTTCGGATGTGGCAAAAAAATTGCACGGTCGTTTTTGTAAATTTTTTGGTTTTTTATAATAAATAATTTTGTTGTAAGCAATCTGTAAGAAACTCTTGACATCCTACACATAAATGTAGGCAGGAGAGGAGATTTTCTAAAAATTCTAAAATTTTTCTAACACAATTTTTCCCAATAAGAAAAAAGTATTATTAAATTATAAATTGGGAATCATTTTAATTTTTATCAATAGTATACATTTAGCTTTGCAAACTGGAAAAAAATTATTCTCCTACCATCAATACTTTTTGAAATATTCGAAATCCAATTTTGATTAAAAATTTTAATTTTCTACATTTTTTATTTTTTTCTAAATTATTGATCTTATTTTCTTTACTGCAAATGTTTCTTAATTTTTTCTATGTTATTACAATAGTAGATACAATTGTCTATTCAACGGTATATAATATGTATTCCTTTGCCATTATATCAGTCTTAAAATGTATACACAAATATAACACCTCAGGTAACAATTTACGTGTTTTATCTGTTACTCAAACAAACCCACATTTTTTATGAACTCTTGAAGCTGTTATTAAATACTTTCTTTACTTAAATACAATAAAATATAAGAATTTATATACACACAGTATATTTATATACCCACAAGGACAAAGGTAGCTGCGCGCACATCTCCAATATGGGTGTGGTTTTACCTGATATTTGTATCGGTTTTTTATTCGTAGCTTGTAAAATAGCTATTTATTTAAGCTGCGATGCATTTAATGTCATTATTTCAGTTATAGCTATCAAAATCGCTCTGCAAATTAATGTGGGAAAACCTCACTGATGGTAGTACTCGGTTGGACAAGGTAGACCAAATGATGTACATAATATCTACTACATATGGTTTATCTGTAAACACCGATTTATCGAAAAAACTTGAAAATTTTTTTAAATTATATGAAAAGAAGATACGTGAATGCAATAAATCAATTTCTAAATTTCAGAATAAAAATCAGGATTGGTTAGATATGGGACTATCTACGGAAATATACCCAAAGAAGTTTGGTCGGCCAAATAAAGATTACGATAACGTTCAACGCAGGAGCAAAAGGATTAAACAAGAAGACTTGATAAATACGTATTCGGAAAATGAAATCAAAGATTCATTCAAATTGATTTTAGCGAAGACTCAACTTAAAGAAGCAGGCAAAATCGTAGATGTGCTACCAGTTGCGTCTCCAAAAAGATTAAGACGGATGGTGGAAAGCATTCCAACGCCAAAATATAGTAAACATTTTACGGTGGAAGATGGACTAGCACTCATTCTTAATTTGGGCCTTTCAAGAAATAAATACGATATCTTAAGGAAGGTGCTTAAAGAAAAAAGTGGGCCTTTGCCATCAAGTACATTGTTGTTAAAAAGAAAATCGGAAATTTTGCCACATCCGATAACAGTGGATAGCCGAAGTGCAGTCATTAGTTTGTCAGACCTTCTTCATAATACAGCATCAAGACTCATCGCTACTTTTGACGAAAGAGACTTAGATACATGTAATAATTCTGAACTAACACTAATATACAAATGGGGATGTGATGGATCATCTGGATTTTCAGAATATAGACAGCCCAGTGAATACGATAATGACTTTTCCAAAGTTTTAATGGCATCGTTAGTACCATTAAGGCTTCGACTACATAATGAAATGCCTTCAACAAGTAAAAATGCATTTAAAGATGTGTGGGTAAATACTACTCCAGGCTCAAAGTTTTTATGCCGACCAATACGTTTTGAATACATCAAGGAAAACAAAGAAACAACTCAAAATCTGGTTGATGGTATAAAACATGATATTTCTAATATGGAACCCATTGACGTTCATATATTAGGACGAGTAATAACAGTATCTTTTAGACCTTATTTAACAATGATAGATGGAAAAGTTGCAAATGCAATAACCGATACAAAATCTTATTTGATTTGTAATATATGCGGAAAGAAAAATTCCGATTTTAAGGACATTGAGAATTATACTCCAACTAATGAAGATGCCCTTAAGCTTGGAATATCACCACTTCATGCTCGGATTCGATTCATGGAGTACATTTTACACCTATCTTACGACAATAAATATCGCAGTGTACCAGAACTTCAGAACGTTCCAGTTGCGAATAATTCTGCTTTAAAACAGATACGGTTGGAAGAAAAGAAAAGAATTCAAGATGAGTTTATGAAACGTGGCTTAATCATTGACAAACCTTTATATGGCTATGGAAACTCCAATAATGGCAACACTGCCAGGCGATTTTTTGATGACCCTGAAACCACATCTTCTATAACTGGTATTAGCTTTAATCTCATAAGACGTTTCAAAATAATACTGGCCGTCATAAATAGCAAAAAGTTAATTAATAAGGACAAATTTGAAAAATATGCAAAAGACACCCTGATTCTAATAAATGAATTATATCCATGGAAATCAATAACTCCAACCGTACATAAAGTGCTAGCACATACAAAAGAAATAATAGAAAACAACATTCTTCCTCTGGGGGAACTAACCGAAGAAGCACAGGAAGCTAGAAATAGAGATGTTAAGCAATATCGACTTTTCAATACACGTAAATGCTCTAGAGTTGCTCAAAATAATGATTTAATGCATCATTTGCTATTGTCTTCAGATCCAGTCCTACAAGGCATAAGAATGAAATGGTTGCCAAAAATAAGTATTGAAATCAAGAAGGACGATCCCGAAGCAGAGGAAATTAATAGCTTGCTAGGCCATGATGTCTCAGATTATTTTAAAGCAAATTCTTGAAGTAAAACCCAAATATAAATTAAAAACAACATATGTATGTATCCATGCACTTAGATATGAGTAATAAAGAAAATGAAACTGAACTTATTAAATATATTTTTAATACAATTATCAGAATCAAAACGAGAAATTTAGTTGTAAGTTTTCATAGATATGTACATTGTACATATATATCTTGATACATGAGTATTTATATTCACACAAACAAATATCTGATATCATGGCAAAAAGTCTCTGGAATTCTCTGTCAAATTATATTCAAAACTTAGGCAATTTAGATGCGTTTAAAAAGGAGCTACATAAAAAAATGTTCGTAATTTAATGTTCTAATGTTAAATTAACTACTAATTTTTTTAAATAAATAAATAACTCAATCTATTTGTCCTTGTAGGTATATAAATATACTTCAAGAGTTCATAAAAAATGTGGGTTTGTTTGAGTAACAGATAAAACACGTAAATTGTTACCTGAGGTGTTATATTTGTGTATACATTTTAAGACTGATATAATGGCAAAGGAATACATATTATATAGACAATTGTATCTACTATTGTAATAACATAGAAAAAATTAAGAAACATTTGCAGTAAAGAAAATAAGATCAATAATTTAGACAAAAATAAAAAATGTAGAAAATTAAAATTTTTAATCAAAATTGGATTTCGAATATTTCAAAAAGTATTGAAGGTAGGAGAATAATTTTTTTTAAGTTTGCAAATCTAAATGTATACTATTGATAAAAATTAAAATGATTCCCAATTTATAATTTTATAATACTTTTTTCTTATTGGGAAAAATTGTGTTAGAAAAATTTTAGAATTTTTAGAAAATCTCCTCTCCTGCCTACATTTATGTGTAGGATGTCAAGAGTTTCTTACAGGTTACTTATAACAAATTTATTTATAATAAAAAACCAAAAAATTTACAAAAACGACCGTGCAATTTTTTTGCCACATCCGAAAATCGGTTTTTTTGAAAAAAAATTGCTAGTTTTCGACCAATGCTGAATGTAGGGTGCACCAACAACAATCTCCAAAATTTATTTCACAGCCTTTCTCAATGTCTCCTTTCTCAGAAACAATCAAAGTGTTTATCAAATACTTAATAATTTTTTAAAATATTCCAAAAAAATTGAGAATACTTTTTTCACAAAATATACCAAATTTTTTCATAATTTTTAAAAATCCAAATTGCAAAATTATTCCTTGCTACAATTTTTGAGATATAAAAAAATTTTTTTTTTTATATGAATTGTAATGAAGTTTTCTTTCAAAAACAATAAAAGATACTGATTTTTGCCAAGTAATAAAGAAGTTATGTACTAACGAATAAAAAAAGTCAGGGCCAAAAATTAAAAAATAAATTTTTCAAGTCAAATAACTTGGAAACTTAAAGAGATAAAATGGTACTCTTAGCATGTTTTATTTTTATTTCTTAACGTAGATTGTCCCGCTGAAAAAATTATTGAAATCGGTCCCTATTTACAAAAGTTACAAGCTCCGAAAGAATTCCGATACCCGCACTTTCCCACTTTGAGGCTGTTTGGAGCTACCCTGTCTTACAACAGGGTGCCTCAAAATATGATTTCTAAAAATTTCAACACTTCTACTTTCCAAAACAGTTGGTTTCATCGAAATCGGTTAACTAGTTCAAAAGTTGCGGACTTTTTACCACTTTTTTTTTTAATTCACGCCACTGTGCGGTGGAGCTCAAAATTAAAATCTATTGTCGTCCGCAATAGAGCCCACAGAAGAGTTCAATACAGCTGATGTCCTTATGCCTGACGTCCCTGCTGTCCCGATGCCTCCCATAAATATCGGTGCTGAGAAACCACTCGCAGAGCAACTTGTTGCTACTCACACTAACACTGATGCTGCCGCACCTGCTGAACTGATGCCTGCTGTAAAAATGCTGGCGGAACAACATGCCACCATTCGCCGTGGCATCACTGCTGCCGATAAGTCCACAGACGAAATAAAAAACTTGCAGATGCAGTTGCAGGTACTGCAGTTAATAGAACAAATTCGTGCTCTTGAAAAGGGTTTTACTTCCCAACCTCTTGTGCGACAATACGGCACAAATCTGGGACTTATGAAGTACGAAGGCATATAACGCAACCAGGGCGATATAGAGGTTTAAAAATGACTTTGATTGTTAAATCATCTGATGAAATTTTACTTCTTCCAATAAAATTCATACAACTTTTGATTCACATTATATATTGCATTTAAATTTGAAACCGTTTCAGAGACCTTTAGCAAACTAAAGCTAAGGGAGATTTTTGGTCCACCATTTGGAGGAATATTAGCGACAAACGGTATTACGCTTTTCAAATTGCAAGAATTTTATAAAAATATATATGCATAATTAAGTATGGAAAAGGGCGTAATTGTGCTAGACGATATAAATTTGGAGCATTTGAAGGACAAATTAAAAGGTAAGTAAAAATTTGTGTATTTTATTTTAAAGTTAATTAATACTTTTTTTTTTATAAAACAAGGAATATCATCTGATATTCTTCACATGTTGCAAAGACACCATATCGAAAAACTGTATACTGTATGTCCCATGAGCGTAATGGCTCCTCTCTTCAACCTAACCTAACCTATAAGCAGATAGATGATTCTACTAAAGCAAAAATCACTGCACTCGAAGAAGAGAATAACTTACTCCATACCCGACTAAATGGAGCTGATGTAATACTATATGGTTTGCTGAGTGACCTATTTAATGTTGTCGCCAAACTTTGCTCCTACTAAAACGTTAACATATCCCGCAGTGATATGTATCACGTCGGTTATTTGCATAATTGCAAAGCTGTACTAGTTAAGTTTAATAATATATTCTCGATAGATAGTATTATGAAGTATTATGGAGTATTTAAATTCCGAAAACTGAAATTATGTGTGTCTATTTGAATGATAATTTTTCTCCTGCTGCAACCAAACTCTACTTCGTTTGTCGCCGTCTTATCCGTCGTAAAAGGACAGCAAAATTTAAAGTTATAAATTGAAACCAGCTTAAGACAAATATAACCCTCGTCAATGGTGTACAAGAAACTTATAGCGCTAAGGAATGTGATGCGTTGCTATGTTATGACGAAGCTGATTACACACGCTGGCGAATTAAACATATTGTATACTATTATTTTGCGAAATCGCGCGATTATAGTATCACAAAATTTTATCGTTTCTTCTAATGCCACCTTGTTATACATATACATAGTTCTTTCAAAGCTATTAAAAAAAACTCGGAAAATTTGCACTTGATTTCAAGTTCGCACCATTTTTACAATATTTCAAAAACTATTGGTTACAAAAGATAAAAAAGTTAACGTCCGTAATATAAAATAATTTTTGCTATTATTTTTGGGATATATTCGTCCTGAAAGAATCTCTATTGCAGATGCATCCACACGGACGTCTTCGGCTCTAGAAGCCTATAATGGAATTTTGGAAGTTATCCCAAAAAAAAACCGAATTTTTTTTTAAGTTTGTACACAGAGGGAAAAACGAAGTGTGGGCAATATTTTGACAACCAGCGTTGACAATTCAGGAACGTTCCGTTGTCAAATCAAGAACGAAAAGTACAAGTTAGCAACGCTTACCACTACGGGAATATCCATGATAGTCAATCACAAACTTTGAATACACATACTGCTGTACCAGGTTACACTTATTATTCTGCTTATTAGCAGGTAACATTTAAGTTCTTGTTTGATTTATTCTGATTGGTAGATATGAGAAAATTTTTGTATTTTTGAATTGTATTGTGTCAGCACTTTTGTAATTAAAATTTAAGTTAGAAAATATTAATAAAAAATGTTATGTTTTACTATTCTCCAAGCAAGACATGGCGAAATGGGTCAGGCCGTGTCATGTCAGAGGAGCACTTTTCAGACCCAGGGGTCGCTAATGATTTTGCTGAAAACAATTCTGAAAATGCGCAGATAAAATACAACCCCCTGTGTAAAGTAAACGAGCGGTAAATACTACCTACCGCGCATGAGACCTAAGGGAAAAGAGTGCAAGCAACGCGTTGAAAGGATCAGGCAATTGCGGGAGATCTATCCTGGCCGAGTGAGGGTAAGAGCAACCATTATAATCAGTACGGAAGTAAGGATAAGAGTTGCTCGTGGGTGCACATGCGCATCTTACGAACGAAGTGAGAAGTTGAGGCACATATGGTACATAAGTATGCGGCAGCCGCCAACCACCACGCAGAACTGACGCCAGCAACACCCTCTACTACCTCCGTCAAGTGACCACATCACCATCCACCACGAATGCACCAGCAACATCTTTCGCCAGCACCGGCAACATTAACACCATCCACACTGCCAGACATCAATTGCTCATAACCTCCAAAACACTACAGCGACAGGAAGAAACGCCGGCAACAAAACCACACCGCTAAACACCACAAATTTGCCCGCATCCAGCAACACCAGGTAACGTCCAGCGGCAGTGAAAACGCCACCAATTTGCCCACAACAACAACCACACCCCTAAACAACAGCAGTCGTCCATAACAGTAGTATGAATGTGAGGTTTGGCTATCACGGATCCCATACATTTTTGGGAGCATGTCTACGCTACAGTCGGTATTTTAGTTTCATCGATCGGTACGCTACACAAAGAGAGTGTAGTGTTGTTTGCATCCCTGGAAAAAGTGTATTTATTGTAAATTGTGTATTTGTGGTTTTTATAGTTTAATAATATTTCTTGGCGCGTTAAGATTTGTGGTTTTATAATTTCTATGTAGTCGCTTCGTCCGTGGGTGGTCAAGTTAATTGTTTGAAATAGATTTCTTAATATGTGAAAAAATGTATAATTGTTGGCGCGTCTAGTGCTTTTAGTTAGAAGAAAAAAATGTAATAGAAAAAGGTATATTTAAACTTGTTTGTGGTTCTGCAATTATTGTAAAAATATAGTTTTGATGACGAATTTTTTCAATGTATGAAATATTTAGATTCATGATAAAGAAATAAAATTGTATTATAATGTCTGGTGAAAAAAATTGAAAGCATGAAATTTAAAATTTATTTAGATGAATTCACTCTTTGATGGTCATGTGATTATTAATGCAAGTGCATTGTCATCTCAAAGAAACTCTGAATGAAAAAGCCACAAAGAAAAAATAGAAAAGAGCCTGCAAAGAAATACAATTCATTTGTGATGCAGGTGTTGTGATTTTCAATAAAAAAAATTATGTTTTAAATTGATGTAGTATATATATACATATATATATATATATATATATATATATATATATATATATATATATATATATATATATATATATATATATATATATATATATATATATATATATATATATATATATATAAATGGGTGGGTGGGTAAAAAAACTGAAATTGTATTAGCAAAAAATAAAAAAAGTTACTATGGTTAAAATGTTTATTAGAAATACAAAAATGTTTGTGATCCATTATTATAGAAATAGACCAAGTTTTATAATTTTATAAGGTTGTGATATTGAAAAAAAAAATTAATTATTAAATTATTATTCAATTAATTATTTAATGTGATTAAATAACCACCAAGTTTTTTTATAGTTTTGAATAGGTAGAAATTTTAATATAAAATAGGGCTCTAGCAAAAAGATTTTTACTACTACAATTTGAAACAACGGCAGGAGTACTTAATTTCAACTTTAACAACAATGAATAGAAATCAATACATTAATTTCAACTTGAACAATGATGATGAGGAAACTCAACTTAATCCAGGCCAAGATTTGGATTCATTGGCAGCAGCAGCATCAGTTGAAAGAAGAGGTCTGGAGGAGGAGGATAGGGAGTTTGAAGCCCGATTCCAAAAAATCCTTTCCAGTCAACGAAGGACTATCAAGAAGGAGGAGAAATTTCAAACATATAAGCAAAAGCATACCACCTTGCAGTCAAAAATCAAAAAACTTCAAGAAAAAGAAAAAGGTCTAAAGAATAAAATGCTTAGGTTTTTGGAGAATGAAGAAGAACTATTGGATAGTTCATCTCCTTTTCCCCTAAGGATACTATTTTCTTCCGAATATAAATGTAACATATGTTTTATGTTACATGCAGGGAAGAAAATAGTATTCCTTAGTTGTCCACATTTTTTATGTGTGGAATGTTTAAAAAAGTGGGGTGTTTTGTCGTGTCCTGAGTGCCGGCAAAGCATCCTTCAAATTAATATTGTAAAAAAGAAGGGTGAGTGTTATTTCATGGATAACATTGACTCTTCAGATTTTTTTAAAACTTCATCATCATCGTCATCATCATTACCATTCATCACCACCAACAGCACTATCGATCTCACATCGCATAGTGTAATGGGAAGTGATGATGATGATGTTAATGATATTGATTATCAAGTAGAGGAGGAAGAGGATTTGCAAAAATATAATAAGAAAACAATTAATATAAAATATACAAATATGTCTTTATTTAAAGCTTTATTAGAAATTTCTTTATTTCAGATTAAAAAGACGCTTATAAAGTGTAAAAAGTTTTTGTGTTAACAAATATTGATTATAAAATGTTGTACATCGACATATGTTGTAACATTGTACATAAGCATTTTGACATTTTTTTGGTCCATTATTATAGAAATAGACCAAGTTTTATAATTTTATAAGGTTGTGATATTGAAACAAAAAAAAAATTATGTGATTAAATAACCACCAAGTTTTTTTATAGTTTTGAATAGGTAGAAATTTTAATATAAAATAGGGCTCTAGCAAAAAGATTTTTACTACTACAATTTGAAACAACGGCAGGAGTACTCAATTTCAACTTTAACAACAATGAATAGTAATTAATACATTAATTTCAACTTGAACAATGATGATGAGGAAACTCAACTTAATCCAGGCCAAGATTTGGATTCATTGGCAGCAGCACCATCAGTTGAAAAAAAAGTCTGGAGGAGGAGGATAGGGAGTTTGAAGCCCGATTCCAAAAAATCCTTTCCAGTCAACGAAGGACTATGAAGAAGAAGGAGGAGAAATTTCAAACATATAAGCAAAAGCATACCACCTTGCAGTCAAAAATCAAAAAACTTCAAGAAAAAGAAAAAGGTCTAAAGAATAAAATACTTAGGTTTTTGGAGAATGAAAAAGAACTATTGGATAGTTCATCTCCTTTTCCACTAAGGATACTATTTTCTTCCGAATATAAATGTAACATATGTTTTATGTTCATTGGCAGCAGCACCATCAGTTGAAAGAAGAGGTCTGGAGGAGGAGGATAGGGAGTTGGAAGCCCGATTCCAAAAATCCTTTCCAGTCAACGAAGGACTATCAAGAAGAAGGAGGAGAAATTTCAAACATATAAGCAAAAGCATACCACCTTGCAGTCAAAAATCAAAAAACTTCAAGAAAAAGAAAAAGGTCTAAAGAATAAAATGCTTAGGTTTTTGGAGAATGCAGAAGAACTATTGGATAGTTCATCTACTTTTCCACTAAGGATACTATTTTCTTCCGAATATAAATGTAACATGTTTTATGTTACATGCAGGGAAGAAAATAGTATTCCTTAGTTGTCCACATTTTTTATGTGTGGAATGTTTAAAAAAGTGGGGTGTTTTGTCGTGTCCTGAGTGCCGGCAAAGCATCCTTCAAATTAATATTGTAAAAAAGAAACAGTTTGAAACAACGGCAGGAGTACTTAATTTCAACTTTAACAACAATGAATAGAAATCAATACATTAATTTCAACTTGAACAATGATGATGAGGAAACTCAACTTAATCCACGCCAAGATTTGGATTCATTGGCAGTAGCACCATCAGTTGAAAGAAGAGGTCTGGAGAAGGAGGATAGGGAGTTGGAAGCCCGATTCCAAAAATCCTTTCCAGTCAACGAAGGAATATCAAGAAGGAGGAGAAATTTCAAACATATAAGCAAAAGCATACCACCTTGCAGTCAAAAAACAAAAAACTTCAAGAAAAAGAAAAAGGTCTAAAGAATAAAATGCTTAGGTTTTTGGAGAATGAAGAAGAACTATTGGATAGTTCATCTCCTTTTCCACTAAGGATACTATTTTCTTCCGAATATAAATGTAACATATGTTTTATGTTCATTGGCAGTAGCACCATCAGTTGAAAGAAGAGGTCTGGAGGAGGAGGATAGGGAGTTGGAAGCCCGATTCCAAAAATCCTTTCCAGTCAACGAAGGAATATCAAGAAGGAAGAGAAATTTCAAACATATAAGCAAAAGCATACCACCTTGCAGTCAAAATTCAAAAAACTTCAAGAAAAAGAAAAAGGTCTAAAGAATAAAATGCTTAGGTTTTTGGAGAATGAAGAAGAACTATTGGATAGTTCATCTCCTTTTCCACTAAGGATACTATTTTCTTCCGAATATAAATGTAACATATGTTTTATGTTCATTGGCAGCAGCACCATCAGTTGAAAGAAGAGGTCTGGAGGAGGAGGATCGGGAGTTTGAAGCCCGATTCCAAAAAATCCTTTCCAGTCAACGAAGGAATATCAAGAAGGAGGAGAAATTTCAAACATATAAGCAAAAGCATACCACCTTGCAGTCAAAAATCAAAAAACTTCAAGAAAAAGAAAAGGTCTAAAGAATAAAATGCTTCGGTTTTTTGAGAATGAAGAAGAACTATTGGATAGTTCATCTCCTTTTCCACTAAGGATACTATTTTCTTCCGAATATATATGTAACATATGTTTTATGTTACATGCAGGGAAGAAAATAGTATTCCTTAGTTGTCCACATTATTTATGTGTGGAATGTTTAAAAAAGTGGGGTGTTTTGTCGTGTCCTGAGTGCCGGCAAAGCATCCTTCAAATTAATATTGTAAAAAAGAAAGTTTGAAACAACGGCAGGAGTACTTAATTTCAACTTTAACAACAATGAATAGAAATCAATACATTAATTTCAATTTGAACAATGATGATGAGGAAACTCAACTTAATCCAGGCCAAGATTTGGATTCATTGGCAGTAGCACCATCAGTTGAAAGAAGAGGTCTGGAGGAGAAGGATAGGGAGTTGGAAGCCCGATTCCAAAAATCCTTTCCAGTCAACGAAGGAATATCAAGAAGGAGGAGAAATTTCAAACATATAAGCAAAAGCATACCACCTTGCAGTCAAAAATCAAAAAACTTCAAGAAAAAGAAAAAGGTCTAAAGAATAAAATGCTTAGGTTTTTGGAGAATGAAGAAGAACTATTGGATAGTTCATCTCCTTTTCCCCTAAGGATACTATTTTCTTCCGAATATAAATGTAACATATGTTTTATGTTACATGCAGGGAAGAAAATAGTATTCCTTAGTTGTGCACATTTTTTATGTGTGGAATGTTTAAAAAAGTGGGGTGTTTTGTCGTGTCCTGAGTGCCGGCAAAGCATCCTTCAAATTAATATTGTAAAAAAGAAGGGTGAGTGTTATTTCATGGATAACATTGACTCTTCAGATTTTTTTAAAACTTCATCATCATCGTCATCATCATTACCATTCATCACCACCAACAGCACTATCGATCTCACATCGCATAGTGTAATGGGAAGTGATGATGATGATGTTAATGATATTGATTATCAAGTAGAGGAGGAAGAGGATTTGCAAAAATATAATAAGAAAACAATTAATATAAAATATACAAATATGTCTTTATTTAAAGCTTTATTAGAAATTTCTTTATTTCAGATTAAAAAGACGCTTATAAAGTGTAAAAAGTTTTTGTGTTAACAAATATTGATTATAAAATGTTGTACATCGACATATGTTGTAACATTGTACATAAGCATTTTGACATTTTTTTGGTCCATTATTATAGAAATAGACCAAGTTTTATAATTTTATAAGGTTGTGATATTGAAACAAAAAAAAAATTATGTGATTAAATAACCACCAAGTTTTTTTATAGTTTTGAATAGGTAGAAATTTTAATATAAAATAGGGCTCTAGCAAAAAGATTTTTACTACTACAATTTGAAACAACGGCAGGAGTACTCAATTTCAACTTTAACAACAATGAATAGTAATTAATACATTAATTTCAACTTGAACAATGATGATGAGGAAACTCAACTTAATCCAGGCCAAGATTTGGATTCATTGGCAGCAGCACCATCAGTTGAAAAAAAAGTCTGGAGGAGGAGGATAGGGAGTTTGAAGCCCGATTCCAAAAAATCCTTTCCAGTCAACGAAGGACTATGAAGAAGAAGGAGGAGAAATTTCAAACATATAAGCAAAAGCATACCACCTTGCAGTCAAAAATCAAAAAACTTCAAGAAAAAGAAAAAGGTCTAAAGAATAAAATACTTAGGTTTTTGGAGAATGAAGAAGAACTATTGGATAGTTCATCTCCTTTTCCACTAAGGATACTATTTTCTTCCGAATATAAATGTAACATATGTTTTATGTTCATTGGCAGCAGCACCATCAGTTGAAAGAAGAGGTCTGGAGGAGGAGGATAGGGAGTTGGAAGCCCGATTCCAAAAATCCTTTCCAGTCAACGAAGGACTATCAAGAAGGAGGAGAAATTTCAAACATATAAGCAAAAGCATACCACCTTGCAGTCAAAAATCAAAAAACTTCAAGAAAAAGAAAAAGGTCTAAAGAATAAAATGCTTAGGTTTTTGGAGAATGCAGAAGAACTATTGGATAGTTCATCTCCTTTTCCACTAAGGATACTATTTTCTTCCGAATATAAATGTAACATGTTTTATGTTACATGCAGGGAAGAAAATAGTATTCCTTAGTTGTCCACATTTTTTATGTGTGGAATGTTTAAAAAAGTGGGGTGTTTTGTCGTGTCCTGAGTGCCGGCAAAGCATCCTTCAAATTAATATTGTAAAAAAGAAACAGTTTGCAACAACGGCAGGAGTACTTAATTTCAACTTTAACAACAATGAATAGAAATCAATACATTAATTTCAACTTGAACAATGATGATGAGGAAACTCAACTTAATCCACGCCAAGATTTGGATTCATTGGCAGTAGCACCATCAGTTGAAAGAAGAGGTCTGGAGAAGGAGGATAGGGAGTTGGAAGCCCGATTCCAAAAATCCTTTCCAGTCAACGAAGGAATATCAAGAAGGAGGAGAAATTTCAAACATATAAGCAAAAGCATACCACCTTGCAGTCAAAAAACAAAAAACTTCAAGAAAAAGAAAAAGGTCTAAAGAATAAAATGCTTAGGTTTTTGGAGAATGAAGAAGAACTATTGGATAGTTCATCTCCTTTTCCACTAAGGATACTATTTTCTTCCGAATATAAATGTAACATATGTTTTATGTTCATTGGCAGTAGCACCATCAGTTGAAAGAAGAGGTCTGGAGGAGGAGGATAGGGAGTTGGAAGCCCGATTCCAAAAATCCTTTCCAGTCAACGAAGGAATATCAAGAAGGAGGAGAAATTTCAAACATATAAGCAAAAGCATACCACCTTGCAGTCAAAATTCAAAAAACTTCAAGAAAAAGAAAAAGGTCTAAAGAATAAAATGCTTAGGTTTTTGGAGAATGAAGAAGAACTATTGGATAGTTCATCTCCTTTTCCACTAAGGATACTATTTTCTTCCGAATATAAATGTAACATATGTTTTATGTTCATTGGCAGCAGCACCATCAGTTGAAAGAAGAGGTCTGGAGGAGGAGGATCGGGAGTTTGAAGCCCGATTCCAAAAAATCCTTTCCAGTCAACGAAGGAATATCAAGAAGGAGGAGAAATTTCAAACATATAAGCAAAAGCATACCACCTTGCAGTCAAAAATCAAAAAACTTCAAGAAAAAGAAAAGGTCTAAAGAATAAAATGCTTAGGTTTTTGGAGAATGAAGAAGAACTATTGGATAGTTCATCTCCTTTTCCACTAAGGATACTATTTTCTTCCGAATATATATGTAACATATGTTTTATGTTACATGCAGGGAAGAAAATAGTATTCCTTAGTTGTCCACATTATTTATGTGTGGAATGTTTAAAAAAGTGGGGTGTTTTGCCGTGTCCTGAGTGCCGGCAAAGCATCCTTCAAATTAATATTGTAAAAAAGAAAGTTTGAAACAACGGCAGGAGTACTTAATTTCAACTTTAACAACAATGAATAGAAATCAATACATTAATTTCAACTTGAACAATGATGATGAGGAAACTCAACTTAATCCAGGCCAAGATTTGGATTCATTGGCAGTAGCACCATCAGTTGAAAGAAGAGGTCTGGAGGAGAAGGATAGGGAGTTGGAAGCCCGATTCCAAAAATCCTTTCCAGTCAACGAAGGAATATCAAGAAGGAGGAGAAATTTCAAACATATAAGCAAAAGCATACCACCTTGCAGTCAAAAATCAAAAAACTTCAAGAAAAAGAAAAAGGTCTAAAGAATAAAATGCTTAGGTTTTTGGAGAATGAAGAAGAACTATTGGATAGTTCATCTCCTTTTCCCCTAAGGATACTATTTTCTTCCGAATATAAATGTAACATATGTTTTATGTTACATGCAGGGAAGAAAATAGTATTCCTTAGTTGTCCACATTTTTTATGTGTGGAATGTTTAAAAAAGTGGGGTGTTTTGTCGTGTCCTGAGTGCCGGCAAAGCATCCTTCAAATTAATATTGTAAAAAAGAAGGGTGAGTGTTATTTCATGGATAACATTGACTCTTCAGATTTTTTTAAAACTTCATCATCATCGTCATCATCATTACCATTCATCACCACCAACAGCACTATCGATCTCACATCGCATAGTGTAATGGGAAGTGATGATGATGATGTTAATGATATTGATTATCAAGTAGAGGAGGAAGAGGATTTGCAAAAATATAATAAGAAAACAATTAATATAAAATATACAAATATGTCTTTATTTAAAGCTTTATTAGAAATTTCTTTATTTCAGATTAAAAAGACGCTTATAAAGTGTAAAAAGTTTTTGTGTTAACAAATATTGATTATAAAATGTTGTACATCGACATATGTTGTAACATTGTACATAAGCATTTTGACATTTTTTTGGTCCATTATTATAGAAATAGACCAAGTTTTATAATTTTATAAGGTTGTGATATTGAAACAAAAAAAAAATTATGTGATTAAATAACCACCAAGTTTTTTTATAGTTTTGAATAGGTAGAAATTTTAATATAAAATAGGGCTCTAGCAAAAAGATTTTTACTACTACAATTTGAAACAACGGCAGGAGTACTCAATTTCAACTTTAACAACAATGAATAGTAATTAATACATTAATTTCAACTTGAACAATGATGATGAGGAAACTCAACTTAATCCAGGCCAAGATTTGGATTCATTGGCAGCAGCACCATCAGTTGAAAAAAAAGTCTGGAGGAGGAGGATAGGGAGTTTGAAGCCCGATTCCAAAAAATCCTTTCCAGACAACGAAGGACTATGAAGAAGAAGGAGGAGAAATTTCAAACATATAAGCAAAAGCATACCACCTTGCAGTCAAAAATCAAAAAACTTCAAGAAAAAGAAAAAGGTCTAAAGAATAAAATACTTAGGTTTTTGGAGAATGAAGAAGAACTATTGGATAGTTCATCTCCTTTTCCACTAAGGATACTATTTTCTTCCGAATATAAATGTAACATATGTTTTATGTTCATTGGCAGTAGCACCATCAGTTGAAAGAAGAGGTCTGGAGGAGGAGGATAGGGAGTTGGAAGCCCGATTCCAAAAATCCTTTCCAGTCAACGAAGGAATATCAAGAAGGAGGAGAAATTTCAAACATATAAGCAAAAGCATACCACCTTGCAGTCAAAAAACAAAAAACTTCAAGAAAAAGAAAAAGGTCTAAAGAATAAAATGCTTAGGTTTTTGGAGAATGAAGAAGAACTATTGGATAGTTCATCTCCTTTTCCACTAAGGATACTATTTTCTTCCGAATATAAATGTAACATATGTTTTATGTTCATTGGCAGTAGCACCATCAGTTGAAAGAAGAGGTCTGGAGGAGGAGGATAGGGAGTTGGAAGCCCGATTCCAAAAATCCTTTCCAGTCAACGAAGGAATATCAAGAAGGAGGAGAAATTTCAAACATATAAGCAAAAGCATACCACCTTGCAGTCAAAATTCAAAAAACTTCAAGAAAAAGAAAAAGGTCTAAAGAATAAAATGCTTAGGTTTTTGGAGAATGAAGAAGAACTATTGGATAGTTCATCTCCTTTTCCACTAAGGATACTATTTTCTTCCGAATATAAATGTAACATATGTTTTATGTTCATTGGCAGCAGCACCATCAGTTGAAAGAAGAGGTCTGGAGGAGGAGGATCGGGAGTTTGAAGCCCGATTCCAAAAAATCCTTTCCAGTCAACGAAGGAATATCAAGAAGGAGGAGAAATTTCAAACATATAAGCAAAAGCATACCACCTTGCAGTCAAAAATCAAAAAACTTCAAGAAAAAGAAAAGGTCTAAAGAATAAAATGCTTAGGTTTTTGGAGAATGAAGAAGAACTATTGGATAGTTCATCTCCTTTTCCACTAAGGATACTATTTTCTTCCGAATATATATGTAACATATGTTTTATGTTACATGCAGGGAAGAAAATAGTATTCCTTAGTTGTCCACATTATTTATGTGTGGAATGTTTAAAAAAGTGGGGTGTTTTGTCGTGTCCTGAGTGCCGGCAAAGCATCCTTCAAATTAATATTGTAAAAAAGAAAGTTTGAAACAACGGCAGGAGTACTTAATTTCAACTTTAACAACAATGAATAGAAATCAATACATTAATTTCAACTTGAACAATGATGATGAGGAAACTCAACTTAATCCAGGCCAAGATTTGGATTCATTGGCAGTAGCACCATCAGTTGAAAGAAGAGGTCTGGAGGAGGAGGATAGGGAGTTGGAAGCCCGATTCCAAAAATCCTTTCCAGTCAACGAAGGAATATCAAGAAGGAGGAGAAATTTCAAACATATAAGCAAAAGCATACCACCTTGCAGTCAAAAAACAAAAAACTTCAAGAAAAAGAAAAAGGTCTAAAGAATAAAATGCTTAGGTTTTTGGAGAATGAAGAAGAACTATTGGATAGTTCATCTCCTTTTCCACTAAGGATACTATTTTCTTCCGAATATAAATGTAACATATGTTTTATGTTCATTGGCAGTAGCACCATCAGTTGAAAGAAGAGGTCTGGAGGAGGAGGATAGGGAGTTGGAAGCCCGATTCCAAAAATCCTTTCCAGTCAACGAAGGAATATCAAGAAGGAGGAGAAATTTCAAACATATAAGCAAAAGCATACCACCTTGCAGTCAAAATTCAAAAAACTTCAAGAAAAAGAAAAAGATCTAAAGAATAAAATGCTTAGGTTTTTGGAGAATGAAGAAGAACTATTGGATAGTTCATCTCCTTTTCCACTAAGGATACTATTTTCTTCCGAATATAAATGTAACATATGTTTTATGTTCATTGGCAGCAGCACCATCAGTTGAAAGAAGAGGTCTGGAGGAGGAGGATCGGGAGTTTGAAGCCCGATTCCAAAAAATCCTTTCCAGTCAACGAAGGAATATCAAGAAGGAGGAGAAATTTCAAACATATAAGCAAAAGCATACCACCTTGCAGTCAAAAATCAAAAAACTTCAAGAAAAAGAAAAGGTCTAAAGAATAAAATACTTAGGTTTTTGGAGAATGAAGAAGAACTATTGGATAGTTCATCTCCTTTTCCACTAAGGATACTATTTTCTTCCGAATATATATGTAACATATGTTTTATGTTACATGCAGGGAAGAAAATAGTATTCCTTAGTTGTCCACATTATTTATGTGTGGAATGTTTAAAAAAGTGGGGTGTTTTGTCGTGTCCTGAGTGCCGGCAAAGCATCCTTCAAATTAATATTGTAAAAAAGAAAGTTTGAAACAACGGCAGGAGTACTTAATTTCAACTTTAACAACAATGAATAGAAATCAATACATTAATTTCAACTTGAACAATGATGATGAGGAAACTCAACTTAATCCAGGCCAAGATTTGGATTCATTGGCAGTAGCACCATCAGTTGAAAGAAGAGGTCTGGAGGAGAAGGATAGGGAGTTGGAAGCCCGATTCCAAAAATCCTTTCCAGTCAACGAAGGAATATCAAGAAGGAGGAGAAATTTCAAACATATAAGCAAAAGCATACCACCTTGCAGTCAAAAATCAAAAAACTTCAAGAAAAAGAAAAAGGTCTAAAGAATAAAATGCTTAGGTTTTTGGAGAATGAAGAAGAACTATTGGATAGTTCATCTCCTTTTCCCCTAAGGATACTATTTTCTTCCGAATATAAATGTAACATATGTTTTATGTTACATGCAGGGAAGAAAATAGTATTCCTTAGTTGTCCACATTTTTTATGTGTGGAATGTTTAAAAAAGTGGGGTGTTTTGTCGTGTCCTGAGTGCCGGCAAAGCATCCTTCAAATTAATATTGTAAAAAAGAAGGGTGAGTGTTATTTCATGGATAACATTGACTCTTCAGATTTTTTTAAAACTTCATCATCATCGTCATCATCATTACCCTTCATCACCACCAACAGCACTATCGATCTCACATCGCATAGTGTAATGGGAAGTGATGATGATGATGTTAATGATATTGATTATCAAGTAGAGGAGGAAGAGGATTTGCAAAAATATAATAAGAAAACAATTAATATAAAATATACAAATATGTCTTTATTTAAAGCTTTATTAGAAATTTCTTTATTTCAGATTAAAAAGACGCTTATAAAGTGTAAAAAGTTTTTGTGTTAACAAATATTGATTATAAAATGTTGTACATCGACATATGTTGTAACATTGTACATAAGCATTTTGACATTTTTTTGGTCCATTATTATAGAAATAGACCAAGTTTTATAATTTTATAAGGTTGTGATATTGAAACAAAAAAAAAATTATGTGATTAAATAACCACCAAGTTTTTTTATAGTTTTGAATAGGTAGAAATTTTAATATAAAATAGGGCTCTAGCAAAAAGATTTTTACTACTACAATTTGAAACAACGGCAGGAGTACTCAATTTCAACTTTAACAACAATGAATAGTAATTAATACATTAATTTCAACTTGAACAATGATGATGAGGAAACTCAACTTAATCCAGGCCAAGATTTGGATTCATTGGCAGCAGCACCATCAGTTGAAAAAAAAGTCTGGAGGAGGAGGATAGGGAGTTTGAAGCCCGATTCCAAAAAATCCTTTCCAGACAACGAAGGACTATGAAGAAGAAGGAGGAGAAATTTCAAACATATAAGCAAAAGCATACCACCTTGCAGTCAAAAATCAAAAAACTTCAAGAAAAAGAAAAAGGTCTAAAGAATAAAATACTTAGGTTTTTGGAGAATGAAGAAGAACTATTGGATAGTTCATCTCCTTTTCCACTAAGGATACTATTTTCTTCCGAATATAAATGTAACATATGTTTTATGTTCATTGGCAGCAGCACCATCAGTTGAAAGAAGAGGTCTGGAGGAGGAGGATAGGGAGTTGGAAGCCCGATTCCAAAAATCCTTTCCAGTCAACGAAGGACTATCAAGAAGAAGGAGGAGAAATTTCAAACATATAAGCAAAAGCATACCACCTTGCAGTCAAAAATCAAAAAACTTCAAGAAAAACAAAAAGGTCTAAAGAATAAAATGCTTAGGTTTTTGGAGAATGCAGAAGAACTATTGGATAGTTCATCTCCTTTTCCACTAAGGATACTATTTTCTTCCGAATATAAATGTAACATGTTTTATGTTACATGCAGGGAAGAAAATAGTATTCCTTAGTTGTCCACATTTTTTATGTGTGGAATGTTTAAAAAAGTGGGGTGTTTTGTCGTGTCCTGAGTGCCGGCAAAGCATCCTTCAAATTAATATTGTAAAAAAGAAACAGTTTGAAACAACGGCAGGAGTACTTAATTTCAACTTTAACAACAATGAATAGAAATCAATACATTAATTTCAACTTGAACAATGATGATGAGGAAACTCAACTTAATCCACGCCAAGATTTGGATTCATTGGCAGTAGCACCATCAGTTGAAAGAAGAGGTCTGGAGAAGGAGGATAGGGAGTTGGAAGCCCGATTCCAAAAATCCTTTCCAGTCAACGAAGGAATATCAAGAAGGAGGAGAAATTTCAAACATATAAGCAAAAGCATACCACCTTGCAGTCAAAAAACAAAAAACTTCAAGAAAAAGAAAAAGGTCTAAAGAATAAAATGCTTAGGTTTTTGGAGAATGAAGAAGAACTATTGGATAGTTCATCTCCTTTTCCACTAAGGATACTATTTTCTTCCGAATATATATGTAACATATGTTTTATGTTACATGCAGGGAAGAAAATAGTATTCCTTAGTTGTCCACATTTTTTATGTGTGGAATGTTTCAAAAAGTGGGGTGTTTTGTCGTGTCCTGAGTGCCGGCAAAGCATCCTTCAAATTAATATTGTAAAAAAGAAGGGTGAGTGTTATTTCATGGATAACATTGACTTTTCAGATTTTTTTAAAACTTCATCATCATCGTCATCATCATTACCATTCATCACCACCAACAGCACTATCGATATCACATCGCATATGTAAGTGATGATGATGATGTTAATGATATTGATTATCAAGTAGAGGAGGAAGAGGAAGATGATTTGTAAAAATATAATAAGAAAACAATTAATATAAAATATACAATTATGTTTTTATTTAAAGCTTTATTAGAAATTTCTTTATTTCAGATTAAAAAGACGCTTATAAAGTGTAAAAAGTTTTTGTGTTAACAAATATTGATTATAAAATGTTGTACATCGACATATGTTGTAACATTGTACATAAGCATTTTGACAATCAAATTTATGAATAACATTGTTATTATCCTTAAAAAATAGGTTTTTTATATTACTATTACTACTAGCATACATTCGTAATTCATTTATAACCTTAAGAAATAAAATTACATGTTGTTTATCGATTTGGTTATAATATATTAGTAATAGATTCTCCAACTCGACAGATGTTAACATTTTTTTAAAGATAAATATTAACTGTAATGTGGTCTGTGCAGAGTGTAGTGAAAAACTAAGTATAATTATAAATTTTTAAATGAATTTATTTAATATGTTTTTCTTTATTTAAATAAAAGTTAATGAAATTTCTAAATAAAATTACATTTTTCTTAGCACATGTTTGATTAGAATTGATATTATTAGAATTTGAATTGATATTATATGATTTTTACAAGCATTTATATCAACATTATTTTTATATAAAGTTTTTATATTTAAACAATTCAAATCATCTAAATTACTTATAAATATTTCCATTTGTTCCTCTCTAAGTAGCTTTTTTAACCATCTTAATTTTTCCAATCCTTTCACATATACAGCAGGATATTCAACATTCTTTTCTTTATAATTTTCTAAAATATTCATTAAGTATTTTAACATCTCTTTTAATGTAGAATGGCCATTATTCCAATGTAATCCATGAAAATTATTATATAACCAATTATTGGTAGTCCTTTCCTTAATTGATAATTTGTAATATTTTAATTGTGGCGGTGGTTCAAGTAGAAAAGATTGAATTTTATAATTAGTGTCTGAAATGCTGACTTCTTTTGCATACAATTTATTGTTAACGTAAAATCTGATAGAAGAAAACTCAAACGTGTTGTCTATATAGTTTTTATTCTTATTAATATCAATGTCTTACTTATATGCATACATATATATATATATATATATATATATATATATATATATATATATATATATCATAATTCAAAAATAAAATTAAAATAATCCCCATTAGTAGTCTTCTTTAAATAGTAATTACCAGTTGACAGATCCATCATAACATCTTCCGGCAGAGCACTGTATTTGTTAGGTAGAAATATCACATGTTTTTCCAGCTCTAACATCATCTTCAAGCCAAATTTTGTAGTTTTCTTCGTGCAGTTGAGGATCATAATTTTTTCATCAACAGGTATTTTTTTTAAGGATAAAATTTCCTTTTCATATTTCCTTTCTCCAATTCCATTAAGGATATTTAATGTTTTACTCATTTTTTACTTTTTATTATTTTTGTTTTTGAAAGAATGAAATTTAGTTATTTATTGAGAATTTTTCAAAGGCAACTGTAGATGGTTTTTGTGTGGAACCAGCTTTTTAAATTATAACTTATGAAGAAAAGGTTTTAAAAATGGCGGATGTTAATATAAAATGTTTCTTTTATAATTAAATATTTATGGTTTTGGAATTTACAGCTTACGTAAATGTAACAAATTCTATACCGATATTTTTATAATTAAATATTTGTGGTTTTGGAATGAAAAAAAAATTTTATTTCGATATTTGTGGCTTTAGATTAGAATTTTTTCAGATATCGTAAGTGTAGCAACTGTACATCGACATGATATGTATATTTATATATATATATATATATATATATATATATATATATATATATATATATAATGTAGCCATTTTTTGAAATATTTTTATTTACCCAAGGTGATTGTTATAGAAAAATGTTTGAAATAAGAATTATGATCTAGCCTAATAGTTGTTGTATTTAAACTCTTACTTGTCGATGAGGGGGTAATAATTTAGAGGATAAGATTTGTACTTTTTGTCAAGACAACAATCACACACACACACACAATTATTTAATTATATTCCTATATTTACTTAATCTGTAGATTTCAAACACAAACCGCAACAAATATATAATATATATATATATATATATATATATCACCTTGGGTAAATAAAAATATTTAAAAAAATGGCTAAATTTATTTGTGAATTTTGTAAAAAATTATTCACAATGAATAAGAATTTAAGACGTCATATTCGACGGTATCATAATGGTCCTTCCTCATCGTTTAAGTGTATAACCTGCAAAAGACATTTCTCAGATAGAGAGGAATGGCACCGACACACACACACACACTGAGACAGAAGGTAATAACAATGGTGAAAATATTAATATTTGTTGTGTTGATTGTGAAAAAGTTATTCCAAGAAAAAATTGGTCTTATCATAAAAGAACAAACGAGCATAAAATTAATTGTTCTAAGAGATCAGATGAAGAAATGTATAAAATCTTCATTCAGCAATCGTATCGTATCGTATTTAATTGAAAATGAAAATAAAAATCAGTTAATACCTGAGAATTTTCTAGCTACAATCAGAGAAATGGTGATAAGATTATTATGTAATCACATACAAAAACATGAAAATATAAAATTCAACATGGAGTTGTTCGCTGAATACATATTGATAAAGGAGGATGATGATTCATCTATGATTGATATAAAGTCTCATCAGACTAAAAGGACTATTCTTGAAATGTATTCAACAAGAGAACATATCCTTGATATTTACAATGAACAATGTGATGTTATAGTGAAAAAGATGAGCGAATTTCAGGAGCGAGATAGTGGTTGGACATTGATTTAAATTATGCATTTGCAGGTGAATATTAACCAATACAAGTGTATAAAAGGTTCGCAATATATTCCCTTACCACCCTCAATACTGAGGAAGTTAGCTTGTATTAATATTCAAAATAACGATGAGTATTGTTTTAAATGGGCACTAATATCAGCATTGTATCCAGTTGATTTAAATTCAAATAGATGCACACCGTATAAAATAACCAATATTGAAGATGAAGTAATTGTGTTGGAAAACGGGATTGTTTTAAACTTTAAAAACTTGAATTTTCCACTTCCGATTAATAGAATCAAAATCTTTGAAGCCAACAACAGTGATATTAGTATTAACGTGTTTGGTCTAGATGAGGATAATAATGTAATCGGTCCATATTATTTTACACAAAAGGAAAAATTCAATCATATCAACTTGTTGCTGCTTGAAGACGATGAAAAATCACATTATATATGGATTAAAAATATGTCAAGGTAAAGATATATATACATATGTATATAGTACTTTTTTAGACAAAAAGTATACTAGTTAATTTTTTCTTTTATATTTGTCTATTTACAGATTAATTAAAAGTCAATTAACACACCATAAGCGAAAATCGTATATATGCAATAGTTGTCTAATACATTTTCATGAGGAATCATCGCTGATCAAACATAAAAAAGAATGTAATAGGCTAGTGACAAAAATGCCCACCTTAGAAAACAGTAAGCTTAGTTTTAAGAATTTTAAAAAGCAAATGAATGTGCCTTTTGTTTGCTATGCTGATTTCGAGTGTATACTTAAATCAGTTTATATACAAAATTCATCTAATGTAAAATCAGTACAAAAACATATTCCATTTGCTTATAGCTATTACATTAAGTGTTCTTATAATTCAGATTTAGATATTTTTAGAATTTACAGTGGTGTTGATGCACCACAACATTTTTTTAAAAGTTTAGTTCATGACATTTTATCTATTTACACTAGACATCTGAGTGTTGTTAAACTAATGAACCCCTTAACACCCCTTCAACAGATGCAACATTATGAATGCAAGAATTGTCATATTTGTTCTAGACCTTTAACTAATGAGAATAAAGTAGCTGATCATTGTCATCTAACTGGTCAATATAGGGGTGCAGCCCATAACCAGTGTAATTTAGAATATCAAATTTCAAATTTCATCCCTATATTTTTCCATAATCTCTTGGCATATGATTGTCATCTGTTTGTAAGAGAGCTTTCAACAATTGAAGGTGATATAAATATAATACCTCCAAATAAGGAGATCTATGTATCCATATCAAAGAGAATTACAGTCAATGAAAAAGCTACATTTGAGTTTCGTTTTCTCGATTCATTTAGGTTTATGCCATCGAGTATATCAAAGCTAGCCAGTTATTTATCCGACAGTGATTTATCGACAGTAAAGTCAAGCTATCCAAATCCTGAAGAATTCAATTTGCCGAGACGTAAGGGAGTCTTTCCGTACGACTATTTAGATTCAATTAATCGACTTGATGAAATTCAATTACCGCCTCGTTCAGAATTCTTCAATAAATTAAGTAATGAGTCATGTAGTGTAGAGGATTATGAACATGCGGAAAAAGTATGGTCAACATTTAAATGTGTAACATTAAAGGATTATTTGCTTTTATACCTAAAAATAGATGTTCTTTTACTTTGTGACATATTTGAAAATTTCCGTAAAGTTTGTGTAAGCATATATAATTTAGATCCATGTCAATATTATACCACTCCAGGTCTATCCTGGGATGCAATGTTAAAAACAACCGAAATAGAATTAGAGTTGTTGACAGATATTAATATCTACAATTTTGTTCTTCGAGGTATAAGAGGTGGTATTGTACAGTGTTCTAATCGGCATTCAATAGCTAATAATAAATATATAAGTGATTATGATTCTAACAAAGAATCAAATTATCTAATATATTTAGATGTTAATAACTTGTGTGGTTATGCAATGTCACAATACCTGCCCTATAAAAATTTCAACGTTAATAATATAGCAGAAGATTCACCATTGGGATATATATTAGAAGTGGATCTAGAATATCCATCTATGCTGCATGACTATCATAATGATTTACCATTTTGTTCTGAAAATAAGAAAATCGAAAGCATGAAACAAAAGAAACTAATAACTGATCTAAATAATAAAACCAACTACATAATACTAATACATTATCGTAATTTGCAGCAGTGTATACAACATGGACTAATTTTAAAGAAAATACATAGAATTCTTCAATTTAATTAATCGGATTGGTTAAAAAAATATATTGATTTAAATAATCATCATAGGACTCTGGCTAAAAATTCATTTGAACAAAATTTTTTTAAATTGTTAAATAATGCTGTATATGGAAAGACTATGGAAAACGTTGACAAGAGGAAAGATATTAAAATAGTATGTCAATGGGAGAGTAGGGGTAAACGTTTAGGAGCTAGGGCTCTTATAGCTAAACCAAATTTCCATAGTTCACTTCAGAATTATGATAATATGCATATCATTCAAATGAATAGAATTAAATCTGAGTACAATAAACCCATTTATATTGGATTTTCAGTTTTAGAAATATCCAAATGGAAAATGTATAATTTCCACTATGATTACTAAAGAGTGATGGAGATAAAACCAGGAAGTTCAAGTTCTTATGCAAAAATCTTGATGGAACACCTACATTTGGATGCGCGTTTGTATCCACTTTCAAAATACAAAAACCGTCAAGGAAGCCACCAAAGTTTGAGCACCATAAAATAAGCCTCACTGTTAAACAAGCCAGCCTTCTAGCAACGACCACCATTTCCAAATTGGTTCAGCCAAGCTTCGTCAAGAATGTCAGTATAATCACACCACTTGCTGGTGCCATTTTTGCCAAGGAGGACATAGAGAAGCTGACTTTTGAGTTATATCCAAATGATGTGGCTAATAAGAAAGCTGGAGTCATATGTGCTATCATAGCTAGCTGCCAAAGTGGTGGACAGTATCTGAAACATTCAAAATGTCACATAGCAGTGTGTGCGGCAATAGTTGCCACAAGGAATATGGAAGAACCATGGGCTACAATTTGTGCGGACTTCGTTGGACCACTGCATCGGTCCAAGCATGGTAATACAATGCTCTTAGTAATTTTTGACAAGTTTTCAAAATGGGTGGAACTGGTACCAATGCGTAAAGCTACAGCAGAAGGTGTGATAAAGGCATTAAGGGAACGTATTCTTGCACGTTACGGTGTCCCTAAGATACTGATCACTGACAATGGCACACAGTTTACCTCACGAATTGTGCAACGTTTTCTGGTTGATATAGGCGTACGACACCAATTTACCGCACCTTACATGCCGCAGGAAAACCCCACAGAAAGGGCTAATCGTACCATCAAAACTATAATGGCCCAGTTCACCAAAGGACAACACAACAAATGGGATGAATCGCTTCCGGAAATTATGCTTGCTGTTAATTCAAGCGTCGCGGAATCGACAAGATATTCCCCAGCTTTTATAACGCAAGGTCGCGAGCCCCGCTTGCCAAGGGCCCTATACGATGAAGTTACAACTGGTACAGGAGCTAGAAGGCTGAATCCAGAAGAACGTCAATCAGAACTTCATCAAATATTTGAGTTGGTAAAAAAAAATTTGGACAAGGCAGCAGAAGATCAGCGACGTTATTACAACCTCAGACGACGTCAGTGGAAGCCCAAGATTGGTGACCTCGTGTGGTTGTGACAACATCCTCTGTCTAAAGCAGTTGACAACTTTGCTGCAAAATTGGCTCCTAAATTCGGAGGCCCTTTTTGTGTCAAATCTTTTGTTTCTCCAGTAGTCGTTAGGCTTCAGAGCACTTTAGATCACGATATAAGAACTGCTCATTTATTTGAAATCAAACCTTACAACCCATAACATGGCCTAAGAATAATTCGGGTTTTTTTATTTTTATTTATAGGTAAGAAGATAAAAAGAAAAAAACCCCCCAGTCATCATGAGTAAACGTCACTTCGAGGAAACGCGGGATAAGTTCCATAAGCGAATGGTGGAAGAACAAGCCAAGGAACGTAGGACCATCTATCTGCCTGATGTCATACCCCCAATGAAGAAAGGAGATCGGGGAACACGAGCCGCTGCCACGCCCAAACGCAATAATGCCTCATGCTACCGCTTGAGTATCGCTGCTAGTGCCCATACAGTGCAAACCATCTCCAAGACAACATCAACACCAAACCCTCAAGTGGCTGCCGCCGGTCGGAAGGAGACCTCTGCGGTTGATGTATCTAGTTCCAAAGTTAGAGTTCCACCCAAAGAAGATGAACAGTCTACACCCCTGACCGCCGAAGATACTACACCATTGATGCCTAATACATCTCACAACAACACACAAACAACTGATGACAACGCAAACACAATTGAGTGCCAGCCCTTAAAAATAGACGCCTGTACAACATCCAACCCTAAACTCATGGGGACACCGATAAAAGCAGATCAGCTGCTACCTCCAACTCCCGGGAAAACCCTGACAGAAATATCCACCTCAGCTGCCAACAACAACCAAGGACCAGAGGACGACGGATGGACACCATGGTTCATCCCATTACACAATGAATCAGGTAACCCACCCACACCAGGGAAAAGCGTCAAATGCAATGACACAACGCCTACTCGGTTCCACTGGAGACGATTATCACAAAGTTCGTCAAGCACAAAGTCACCACTGCATGCCTCCCCGTGCTTACCGATATATGCTTCCTCCCCTGGGAAATCCTTGGACTTATCATTGTCATCAGACACTAGTCCTCCACAACTGGCTCGCGGTAGAGACCCTGAAGTAAAGAAAGTGGCACCAACCAATAACATCCCACAGTACAACAATACCACGGGACCTACGACAGTGGAGCCCACCAATTGGACACCCGAGTTGCGAGAAAGAATACAAGAAGAACAAGAGAATCGATCCACCAAACAACGAAGGAAGTTTCTGACACAAGTAGGATCAGTAACGTATCGTGTGGTAGTTGCCAAAAGTGGTAAGGTGAACGTCACGCAGAAGTGAGAAACAAATAGCCCACTCACCGAGGAAGAGGGAGAGTGTGATGATAAAAGTCGGCACGAAGTACCTCGTTTTTATCACACCATCATACTTTTTATTATTTTTATTGTCATTCCATATAGAAATGTTCATCCATATGAATTTTTATTATTTCTACGAATAATTGAATTATTGTTTTATTACCTTTACACTGAATTATACTTCTTTATTATTTTATACGATGATTTATTATTTTGAACTACTTCCTTTATAAATAAATTATTAAACAAAAGAAAAAGCAATAGTAATATTAGATTTAAGAGGTTATTACATTATATTTAAACTTAACGCCTTACATGATGGTATACGCAAATATTGTAAACATATTTCAAACATTAAATGTAAGCAAATTAATTTAAAAAAAACTTTTCTTGTGATATGAAATTTTTTTGGTAGGTTTCATACGGTTTTGGTCGAATTTGGGGAAAAATTTGGTAGGAAAAAAATTTTGCAGTGGCAACGCTGTTTACCAACTAGTGTTTAAGAATTTTAAAATAAAGACAGTCAGTTCTTGAACAGGCTTTGACGAGCAAACATTAAATCGTATTAGTACATTATTGACTGGAAAAACAAATTTTGCATATATTTCGAAAGGAAAAACTGGAGTTCTGCCTGACTGAAAGGTGAGGAACTATATTGTAAATACTGCACATGTAGAAAAATACTAAACGAAAAAGAAAATTATCTTCCTTCGACATCAACATCAGCTTTAAAAAAAAGCTTTAGTTTGGCAAGTAATCTATAGTCCTTTATATTGCTTAAAATAAAAATATATACACATAAGTACGTATCCTTACATTAAACTAGTTCCCGAAGAAGGCGCAAAATTAATAGCTCAAAGCCTTTTTTGTGACAACCTCGATGCAGAAGAATTTGAACCCACTTGGCGTGCGTGCAACAACTTCAAGAATGTTGAAATTATTCGATTGTTTTACTTAAATTATTTCACTATTTAATAAATTTGACGAAGTTTTCCTTCGTAGTTTCATTAATCCAACGGAGCGTTATTTCATTGACGAAGTTTTCATTCAAATAATTTGGACGCATGGTTTGGCTGTTAAGGTTGTGCTTGACCAATGAGTTTTTCTATTATTGCCGCTGCGGAATCTGAGAAAACTTCTCAGATCATCCATGACTTAATGTGTAGTGAAGAAATTAGGCTTACTTAGTTTTTACATCCCCAATATTAATCGAAATGAATAGAATCAACTTGGATTTTTAAAGTCAAAAGAGTCGTGGAACAGAAAAATTAAACGACTTTTACAAGTCGTTTGGTAGGATCAATATACCAATGGAAGAGTTTGAGAAGTAATCCGAAAATATTGAGAGCCGTACAAGTATTACCGACCAAAAATAAATTCAAAACTAGAAATAAATAAGGAATCTATGTCTTAAGAACTGTGACATGGTGTTAAATCGACCAACAGTTGCACATGTGTTATTGACCCGAGCTTCCTGTCCCAGGATGACATTCATTTTCGTTCGCAAGTATTTTCAACGATAAACAGCTGTTTTGCGTCCCACTAAACAACTTTTTCACGACAAGTCGAACGAAAATCAAAGCAAATGATAACGTAAGCGACTTATTCCTTCGGTGTTAACTCCCAAAACTAGAGTGGAGCTTTGGCCTACATGTATTATGAATCTATTTTACTTTCTAAACCTGAACATCCGAGTGCCGACCCAAAGGAGCAAATGAATAAGTGCATTACTTATGCAAGGGCTGCATATGGTGGCATTCGAGATGGCCTCATTGCCAAGACATCCCTCCAAGACCCAACAGCTACTGCTTATGTAGCTAGGTTTGAGGAACTTTTTGAAGGAATCTATTACTTGGCAGCTGTTAATCAATAGGTATAATGGTGAAGATGATAGTGGTGTCAGCACATTGCCGACCTCCTTTATTGATGTCTCCAGTGATAGAGATTGAATATTATTTTTATTTAAAGCTGCAGCACCCAGAGGGAATCTGTTTGGAGTTTTAGATAAAAATAGTTCGAAAACTGTGGATCCAATTGATAATTGTTTCATTGCCAAAAACGATACACTACCCAGGAGTAACAAACTGGTAGGGGTGATCACTCCATCAGGAGAAGCAGCCTGCTCAACAACTGCAACAAACAACCCAGCAAAGCCAACCGCCCCAAATTCAAAAATGCATAAACCATTTGAAGATATCGACGATGAACTGCATAGTTGCTCTTCGGCAAAAAAAGAAAACATGGAAGTGATAATCAATTATCTGTAAATCGTTGTCAGCTAAAGGTCAGTAAGGAGTCAGTTGCTGCAGAAAAAGAGCAAACTAATGAAATTAAAACTTTAGTTGAAGCCACCCAAAACATAGCTGCTCTGTCAAATACATATGTAGCAACCTCCGCTTCAGTTCAGGCGAAAGCCGCCAGAAAATCCCACGAAACTCAGGAAAAAATATAAAATTTTCTTGAATCATTAGTCCATTTACTAAACAAATGAGTGTATTTCAGTACATACATATATAAGTTTTACCTAACACAGGTTTACCTGACACAGTTTTGCCTAACACGTTAAATTATAGACAACACCAATTGTTATTTAACACTTCATAAACATTCTAACGGAGCCACATTTAAAAATTGTTTATTCCAATTTCACAGCCTGGGGCCAAATTACGGCACTCGTTATCGAACGAAATTACGAAATATTTCAATAGAGTTTATATGGAAATGTTTTTAAATTTCAAATGCCGTAATTTGCCGCCCGATCTTTTGGTATTCGAATTACAAATAAGAGAATAACTAGATATAAGAGAATCATTGATAGGCTAAATGATTAATAATTATTTAAGAGAACTGTTTAAAACGGAAAGTGTGTGTGGAAAATATACCACTGCACAACTACAGGGTGGCTGATGAAAGCCGCTACAAAAAAAAAATTGAATAACTTTTTTCTATTTAATGAATCTGGTTAATTTTTTTTATTTTGCAGATTGACTTTTACATTTAACAAAAATGGATAACTGGGACACTGAAACAAGAATTTGGATTGTCCGCCGCTATCACTGGCTGCACCATCTTGGCTTGCCTTTAACAGGTACAAAAATTGCCCTTCTGCTAAGATTAAACGAAGTGCCGAGATGAAAATTAAAATTTTGAAAACGATATTCATTGTGAAACCATCACAGGCATAGTGAAGCGCTCCCTTGTATCCACGTTTCGATGGCGGTATTACGCAGCAGGCAACAACATCAGCAAAGTTAACAACAGCGTCAGCAACAACAACAATAAGCACCAATCCGTTAGATCAACGGTGTATGCACCGTAACGCGATACTGTTTCGGCAAGCGTCATCCCGTACATGTGCAGCGGCGTAATCCTCGCCATATTCAGCAGTTTATAGATGTCTACCTCTAGAGGATGGTAATACCGGTTGGACCGCACCAAAATTTAAGTTTTCATCGGCTCCAGTCATCAGATAAGTTTTGACGTAGTATAGAGTAGATTTTTGTTGTAACCTTGTACCTTTTTTTATATTTTTGCTTATGATCTGTACATTATGCATATACACATATACTTGTTTATACCGTACATGTATTTCTTCGTAACGAATAATTCGGTCATTCGTATGGTCAGCGTCCGACTGAATATGTAAAATTTTAAGTTAATTAGTTTTCTTGCGGATTTTTGAACTGTATGACGTCGTTTTACGTTCCAAGGTACAGCTTAATGGAAAAATTTATTCGTATTCTTAGATAAAGCTTATAGTAATTGGATTTTTTTTTTGCTTAAACATTAGACTTCGGTCTACGTAACGTAATTTCGGCCGGCGCTAACCAGTAAAGTAATTTTGATATTTTCTGAATTTTGGTAACTATACGCATCATTTGTGCTTGAATCTAAATTTAATCTTATTTTGTATTGTACTAGCCTACTCGGACGTATGTAGGTGTTTCGTAATTAAATGGATTTATTTTCTCGTTTCGAAACTAGTTCTTTTTCCCATTTTATATTTAACTATACGCATCATTTGTGCTTGAATCTAAATTTAATCTTATTTTGTATTGTACTAGCCTACTCGGACGTATGTAGGTGTTTCGTAATTAAATGGATTTATTTTCTCGTTTCGAAACTAGTTCTTTTTCCCATTTTATATGGGTACCCTTTTGGGCAAAGTTGTAGTAAGTTTGAAATTATATAATATTTTGATGTAAGTAGTTGATGCATAAAAAGATTAAATTAGCCGCAATCGCTAAGTTGATTTGTAAGTCACTTGTATATCGTAGTGTGAACCTTAACGCAGTGTATCTTTGGCGTAAATTAGAACTTAATTATCGAGCTCGATCATTAAGCATCGTTTTTTCTTGACCCACCGTACCCGATTGGTATTTTGATTTCGTGGCTGAATAGTCAAATTAGCAGTGCATAAAATTTTTAGTGTTTCTTTTGGGCAATTATCACCCAACCCCGCATACTTTTAAGATGATTCATTTGTGAATTTAAATTATACTTATAAGTGTCTACATAAATAACTGCGTGAATTTATATAGCCTTTAACTTTATATAAATATATGAATGGAATATGAAAAGGTTTTGTTTTAAAATCGTTGAGATGGAATAAGTTTACAATAGCAAGGTAATGTAGCAGCTGACGGGGAATAGAGTGGGGGTCCAAGGCCATACTTTTTGGGGCACTCACGGCACAGTAATGTGAGCTGCCATTATGGGGATTGTGCGACCAGACAATCCATTAGGGTGGGCAAAGGGTGTCGATAACATCACGATACTCATCATCGATGTTCCCGGAATCTAACAAGGTAAGAATCAGTGGTACTATCTCTTTTTTTCTTTTGTTTGTGTATTGTTGTGGCCTCTAGCGCATTGTTCAGAAAGAACCACACGCCTCGACGAGCTAAGCCGGAAGGACCAACAGCGGTACCAGTGTATCTGGCAATATGCTATGACTAAAAAGGTAACATACCATCTCTGCTCAGTTAAGTCTGCGACACTCCACACAATCGCATTATAACAATAAAGAAAATACGTGTGGTGTTTTATTATAAACGCCTAAAACGGCTGGTTAATATTATCACCATAACCATATCCAAATGCAAAAAAAACACACACAAATGCCACACGTGCCAAAATATAATTTGAGCAGACTTAATTTTTTTGCACTTCAATAAAAAAAATGTATGCACCTTTTATATTTTGTGTTACTTCTTCTAATAACCATATGTTTTCTGTTTTGGATTGCACAATATTGCCACATTTAAATTGAAAATAATTCACATTGTCGCTTTTTCGGAGAGAACAAAATCTATCGAAATCTTGCAAAGGTTCAGCAAAATTTATTGAAATCTTATTAGTAATCAAAACAACTTCAAACGATATATATATGTGGCAGGCCAACAAAACTTTTACTTTTTTTAATCATAGGAGATCTGAAAACAAAACGAAACAACTCAAACGTCCTATAAGATATATTTTCAAAGGATTGGACGTTAACACTATCTTCTATTCCATTTGCATTAAGATTAAATAAACAATAGCCTTTAAAACTTGTAATTTGTGCAAAAATTCATTTATTTTTTTATATATATACATAGGTGAACGATATCATTTTCCCAAAAAAGTGTTTCAACTTAAATTTAAATATTGTAATCATTTTTGCTAAATGTTTAACCTTCTTTTTGAAAGCAAAATTATATTAGATATTAGAAAAGCATTGAACATCAAGTTGAACTTAATTTTAAATATTTTAACAATTTTATTTTTTATGCTAAAAATTATAATTAAAATGTCTTTTTCTTTGCAGGATTTATAAATTGTGTATATATTTACAGTTACGCACAAAACAATAGAGTCACTAATAATTTACATGCAATTTTAATTTATTTTTACAAAAATTAATAATTAATATTATTTTTTTTTTTGTAAGAATTATTTCCAGGTTCTAAGTTAGCATCTGGCATCGCGTTTTATATTAAAATAATATGGTACCACCGTTGTATCTTTCAAACGTCATTAGCTGGTGGAGAAAAATAGGAGTTAACATTTAGTTTTTTGGTTATTGGCTCTATTCTTTATCACTAAGGAATGGGGCATGCATGATGGGTATTATTGATTCCGCACGTAAAGGAAAATTCCATGGAAATAAATATCGATCGACATGCAAATTGCAATTATTCATTCCTGCGGTATACGCTTTCCGCGAAATTGATTCAACATCCCTGTTTTTACTATATCCGATGTGGTGTAGCGTCGGCTGTGGTTGAAAAACATTTCAAAAAGATATACAGACATGCATATGTAAATATACACATATTTGCATATCGTCATATAAATTCAATAAGCGCGTAACTTACAAAAACTTCAAAATCGTCTTTTTGATTGATTATGATGTAATTATATAAAATCCATCTACCCATAATATTTTTATCCGAGTATGCTCAAAAATATCAAATTTATTAACGTAATTCAAAAGATTACTGAGAACCAATATTGCTTCTTCTGTAAAATAATTTAAATGTAACTTATAGGGCATTTACACCTGCACAAAATTTAGCAGATTTTAACTAAAAGCTTTATGAAAATCGATACCGTTTACACCAAGCTTTTTTTATCAAAAACAAAACCCATTAATTGAAAAATTTCCAAAACTACAACCAAACAACTGCAATGGAGCTAATTCACACACCTTTTTATGCAGACCGTAGCTAAAGTGGGCTACACATTATCGAACATGAGTGACAGTTTTGCTCAAATTATACATTGATCGATAGTGTGAACACGAATTTTGCCAGTCAACAGTTAGGCACAGAATTTTTTGTGGTTGAGTGTCAGTCAGCGGCCATATATTCGCTTTTGACTGATAGTGTGTACCAAAAAGCATCAGTCGATATATTTTTGTAGCATAAAAAACACAAGTTGGACGCGGAAAATTATTTTTTTAAGGAATTTACATATTTTTATTAAATGCAAGGCTGTGTGTGATGTTAGTATTAAGGCAACATCGTAGGAGGAGTTGTTAAAGATAAGAAAACATTAAAATAATTCATTATAAAAAAATGTTATTAGAAATAATGCGCATCCAATTTGTGTTTTTTCTACGTCCAATTATTTTCTTGAATGAAGGTTCGAGTATCGAACATGATCGATAGTCTGAACAGTCAACACTAGCATTCAAAATTGATTAATTTTTAACTGTCACTCATGTTCTATAGTGTGTACCCCACCTAACTCACTCACATAAAAATGTTGTACAGTTGACAAATTACATTTCGTTTTGTATGGGAAATCTAGTAAATAGCAGCTTGATTAAGCTCCAAATATCGTAAGCACTAGATTTTGAGACAATGTAAATGCCCTATTATGCCTTTTTTTAAATTTATATAACGATATTTATGTATTTTTGAAACGTAAAAGTAATAAAATATATAAAGGAAAATTGTGTTCTGTAAAACTTAAAAAGTGTTACAGAGAAATGATAGAGAGCAAGTTGCAATAAAAAAATTCGTTAAATTACATTAATTTTTTATTCTTATAAACATAAAACAAACAAAACAAATTAAATAAATTTTAATTTTCTATAATTTGCCAATTTTGCTTGCAATGTTGTTTTTTCCGTACGCTTTCCGTTATGAAATTTGATCGTAAGCAAAATAAGAGAAACATACCGGCAGCAACGAAATAAATAATTGCTAGTTTTGATTTCGCACAAAAAAATGCAGTCGCGAAACGGAATGAATAATTATACCCATAAGTTTGAGTTTATCATTAAAAAAAATTTATATAGAACAATAAAATCAACAATAAATATTAAATATTAAAATATTTGTTTTGTTCAGTTTGTTCCCAGCATATTTGAGTGACCCTTTTCTTTTGTCTGTAACTGTACATAACCTGCAAGTATAGAAACAATAGATGTTTCCAATAACTAATTACAAAAAAGTTGTTTTAAAACTACATATAATACATGTGTACATATATAAATACACATATGCACAAATTATAAATCCTTTTACCACATAAATCCTTTAATTTGACATATTACTTCTTTACAAATCACATGATATGCGATTTTTTTATTAATAAAAATTTTTTGTGTGCCTTTTTTTAAATACTATTTATTATATTATATATGAATTAATTTATAAAATTTTTTTTATCATTATTTTAAGGTGTTTACAATTTTAAGATCAAGCGTTTTAAATTTCTCCTTAATGAAATTGTAGAACATGGATATTTAATATTATTTTCTTTGTTTTATCACAGCTGCATTTTAACAATTATTTTGCAAAATTTATTAATTAAATAGTTTTTTCAATAAATGAGATTTTAGTATAAAGCCTTTGTTTAATTTTTTTTTCAGGTAAAAATCGTCTTAAAAGTATGCAAAATTTTAAAGTACAAACTAAATTTGTACACTAAGTACAACAAGTCGGTAATTTTAAAACATATTTTATATATCGTACAAATTAAAATGAATTAAAAAAGATATAAAATTTAAAATGCATAAAAAAGGTACTCGCATGAAATATCAACCCTCGTTATAATTTTTCAGTTTTCAATTTTGAACGAAACTCATCTGCTCGGATTAAAATTTTCTGTCTCGCCATTACACGAGAATTCAAATGTACTTATTTTTCAAAACTTTGAACAAATTTTTCCAACCAAAAAAGAAAATTGAGTCTCAGTGCGAGTCACCTTCAGCTATTTGCAAACACAAGGAAAATTATACCTTTTAACGATATACAAATGTACATATGTATACCATAATTTATAAGCATGTTTAATAAACTGTTTGCTTTAATAAAACTTTAAAATAATAAAAAATTAAACCGACTTCAAAAATAAGCACTAAAAAGCTAAAAATAATATAGATCTAGTTAAATAAAAGATTTTTATATAAAATTACACGTGAAATTTTACCCTTTCCAATTAGAGTTTTTTGTTTTCCCTATTACATACTTGCTATAAGTTGGAATTGTTCTTCTGGAAAAATTTCACGTGGAATTTTATTCATGATAGCCCTGAAATATCAATAAATCGTCATGTTAAAGGATCAAATCTACACCTGAAAAATTTTTTAATAGAAAAGCTGGCATCAATATAGAAACCAATGACGAACGAGTGTTATCAATATCTCAAAAGTTGTTTCGCAATTTTTGTTCTTTGGTAATTTTGTTACAAAGCTGATGTAGCTGCAATATACACATAGTGAGAATGGTATGAGTAATCATAAAGCAATGTGGAAAAAAGTGACCACTTTGCCATCAGGTCCAAATGATATTCTGCAGTTTAAGTAAAATGGATGTCCCCTTCGTTTTATATGCAGACTTGTATATTAGAAGAGACAAATGATAGTGTAAGTAGTAAAACTAGTTTTAATAAGAAGCACACTCCTTGTGCCTTTAGTTATTATATTAAGTGTCTCCATAACAATTATATGTCATAAACCAGAGCAAACCAGAGTGGTGCTCGGTGACTATCCTGGAGCAAAAAATTTTTGCTCGGATAGCTAGTTAACAAATAAATAAACTATTTAAAAACAAATTACAATTGTTTACAATATAGAAGATGCAATTATAATACTGGAGAGTAATATTGTTTTAAATTTTAAAAACTTGAACTTTCCCCTATCAACCAACAAAATTAGTCTTTGAAACCAACAACAAGCCTTATGGTGGTAATGTCGTGGGTCCATACTAGTTTACTGCAGAGGAAAAGACTAATCACATTAACTTATTACTTTTGGAAGAAGGTGCAAGATTTCGCTATGTGTGAATCAAATATATTTCAAGGTAATATAATAATAAACAAAAAGGTTTTATGGGAAAATAATGACACAGTTAGTGTACAACACCAAAATGATGTATAAAAATCTAAGAGGTAAAGAGATCCATTTATTTTCTCATAAAAATTGTTGATTTGATAAGTCAATTGTATATGATTCCATATTAACATTTAAGTCCAAATTACACCAAATATATTCTAGCCTGTTTACGTGTGCATGCACACCCCTAAATAATAATTGATTTGTCTGCTCTGCGTGTTTCTTTTTACTGCCACTCAAGTGAGAATACACATAAAGCAGAGATCATACTCACATTCCATTTTTTATTGCTCTATGTAATCAGTCGTTCCAATCCTTGCACTAGTGTACAAAACCGTTGAATGATCGTTGTAGTGTGTGGTTATCTACTTTTGGTTACCATGCCTTATGTTGGTAACAATTGTTATACGTATGTCCACACACTTGTGTGTTTGACTGTAAAAGTTATTTATCTGTCCACGCACTTGTGTGTTTGACTAAGTTGCTGCATGCCTTCTGCACACTGAACTTGTGTGTGGGAATGTGCAACGTTTGCATATTCCCACCACAATAAAATGTATAAGCTTAAGTTAGAATTAAGAAAATAGAATAGAATAAAATATATTCAAATAAGAACAATCTAAAGGGACAGTCGCTCCAGTTACTGTCCCGCTTAGAAACAAATAATGATTTATCAATAAAATAAAAAAATATAAAAAGTTGAAAAAAGTGAAAATATAATAATTTGAACCTAAATAAAACTAAAGTTTAAAAAGAATTTTAATGTACTTTGAAATAAATATACTTTGGTGTGGACTACCATCACATATGTACTAAGATATAAGAATCTCTTTCAGAAAAAACAAACAAATAAACCAATAAATAACTACACCAATATAAAAGGTTGTGTGTTTTTAAACAGGGGTGATTTAGCAATTCATTGGTTATCCTCAATTGATACCAACCCCAAGATCAAACCAAAAGTAAGTCACCCTAATCGACTCAACCAGCACCTGTGGTCTACGGTTTCGATACCACCACTATATACACCCCCACATAGCCAATTAAATAACATAGAGGCGCGGATGCATTAATTGCTTATTAAGAATTTTGTGTGCTAATTTAACAACGAGCTTAAAAACATCATTTTCATTTTAAGAAAACGTTTACAGTGTTATTGTTGCTTTAACACTAGAAACGCCACCGTGCCATTTTTGTCCCACACACGAGTTGTGTGGCCATTAACTTCTTTATTTTTTTATTTCCATTTATGAGACTTTTTGACTTTTATTAATTTTATGTATACATATATTAAGCTGAAAATGTATAAAATTTTTTCACATGCAAATATTAAAAAAAAAGTGTGTTTTACCTAGAACTGCCGTTGGGTCATTTTTGTCCCCTCAGTATTTTTTATAGTTAAGAAAAAAGTACGTAATTTTTGTATTTGCAAACTAAAATACATACATGCAGAAATAAAATAACGGTGCTTCTCTTTTTGTTCTATGTGAAAGAGTCAAACGCTTGGTTGGTATGTATGAAAGAAAACATTTTTTATTTTTTTTTGTAATTTCGTGTTTGTCTTTTTTATAGCAAAATTTTTGTCAGTTAGTTTCACGTTGTTCAGCGTAACATACATATGTCTGCTCAAAGTAAGAAAATATTGAACGCGCAAGAAATTGTGTCTTGTTTGAATGATATTTTGGAGGATGAGTCAGATGGCGAGCCTTTGGAATACTCAGACGATGATTATGCATTGGAGACTAGTTCCAGTTCTTCTTCTGACGAAATTGACAATGCTATTCAAATAGAAGTACAACAAGGTAACCTGCGATATTATTTTTAATTTTGAAGTAATATATTGTGCTTTTCTTCTATATTGTTGTTATAACTTCAATACTAAATATTCTAATTTGGATTTATTTCAGATGAAACAAGCTTTACCAGCACTATAAATGAGGCACAAGATCAAAGTAAGGGTCGCAGAAGAGGACGTACCGCAGGTATTCGAGCACCTCGCGGGCGGTCGTCTGCAACTGTGCGATTACCTACAACTTTGACGCATACACGTACAGAAATATCAGATTCAAATAAAGCTATTTTTTCGCCCGATGGAACAGCTTGGACAATAATTGAAGGAGACAATAAAGCTGGCAGGCATGGGTGCCAAAACGTTTTTAGGGACCGCAGTGGACCAACCTCGTATGCGATGCGTAACGTAGATGAAACTTGTGAAAGTGCTTGGAAACTAATATTTACAAAAAGAATGTTGCAACATATATTAGAATGTACAACGGAAGAGGGTCAACGCGAATTACAAGATGAAAGCTGGCATATAACTCTGGAGGAGTTGGAGGGCTTTATTGGTATACTGTACATTCGAGGAGCAATTGGTGCAAGTAAATTAGATATGGACTCATTATGGTCAACAAAATGGGGTAATCCAATTATAAAGGCAATTATGTCCCGAAATCGATTTCGAGAGATAATGAAGTTTCTGAGATTTGATCACAAGACAACTAGACGACAAAGACTGAATAAAGATAAGTTTGGTATGATCTCCGAAATTTGGTATGAATTTATTGCAAACTCACAAGCGTGTTACGTGCCCGGCCCATATATAACAATTGACGAACAACTCTTTCCCTCTAAGTGTCGCTGTCGATTTACTCAATTTATGAGCTCAAAACCTGATAAATATGGTCAAAAGTTTTGGATGGCGGTTGACAGCGATGAAAACTATGTAATATGCCTTATCTTGGCAGGGATGACAATAGACCAAATGAGGAGCGTTTGGGAGATTGGGTAGTGAAGAAATTAATGGATCCTTATATCAATAAAGGCAGAAATGTTACTTGTGACAACTTTTTTACTTCACTTTTGCTAGCGGAATATTTGAAGTCCAAAAACACTAGTATCGTGGGCACGATTAATGGAGCTCGAAGAGAAATACCCATTTGTTAAAACACACCTATTATTGAAATGTGTTAAAACACACCTAATATTAATATTAATTGAATTTGTCCAACCAAAGCAATATATTAAAGGTATTAAATTGCATTAATTACAACTTTGTTCTGATTGGTTAATTTCCCATAAATTTTAAGTTTCTGTAGACATTAGCTCAGCAATTTTTTTGTTATTAATTTAGTATAAGTATCGTAATAAAATTTAAATTCTTGTCAGTCAGTCACAAAATAAATCTGAGTGTTTTAATTTTTTCCGATTCATTGTCTTCAAGTTACAAGTGCTTGAAGATAAAACAATAAAAAAAAAACAATTAGTACGGTTCCAATTCAAGTGTTGGAATTGAATAATACTAATAATTAACATTTTTTCTGGTGACCCCTAGCTTTCAAACTTAAAAAAAAAAGAAAAATTTTTAAAAACACGCAACAGCGCTACAAATCAAACTTTTAAGGATACATAAGTTTTTCCCACCAGTGGCAAAGGACTTTTATATTCTTAAAAAACATCAACACAGCCTTTTGAAATTCAACATCCTGCTACAGATTTGCTACAACATTCAAGTCGAGGCTCATTCTACACAGGACATCCACGAATTTCCTAATTACGACGTCAGACAGCAACAAGTCTACATCGTCAACAATCCACCAAATAACATTTTGGTGACAACAGGCTTTTAAGACTTATCAAGACAGCTGGATATCAACCAGACCAATCAACATTTTGGCAAATAAATAAAAAAATTTTGTCAGCCAATTTTGATCCTCCAACAACCTCCATCGATTTTCGTTACCCACAACAACGATTGAATCATGGCTTCTTTCGAGGAATTGGTCATCAACCAAAAACAAATTGGTAACAAAATTGAAGTCATAGTCCGAAATTTCAAGAAAGATCCTGCATCAAGAAAGGATTCTACAGATTATTTCCAGGAAAGGTTGAGACGACTGGAAGCGGAATGGTCAGAATTCGAGACCAATGACACCAAGATTCGCCTCATTGAAAACCTTCCAATGGAACATCAGTATTTCACTGAAGAATATTACACCGCAGTTATGAATATCGTAGACCAATATAAGGCGATTTTTGAAAATGCAAAAACAAAAATTACTGAATCTACCGGCAAGCAACAAATTCAATCAGTCGGATCAGAGCCAACTATACTTACCACTGACAACTCAGTAAATCAACAAGAGCTAGTCAAGCTCATGCGGAGGCAAGCCGCCATGATGTCATCGTTGGAGCGCCTTTTAGAAGACGTCTTCACAAGAGAAGACACCAAAACCGCAACAAATTTGTGGCAAAATATTGAAAGTTTGCATTATCAAATTGCAGAATTGAGTGCTGACACAAGCAAACAAGGCTATAATATGGATAGATTCATTCAGTTAGAAAAAAGGCTGCGGACGGCGATTAAAACCACTGGAAATAGTACAAATGATCAAGCCCACCCCATGCCCCAAAATAATCAGCAAGATTCACGGACAATTCCAATCCCCAAGATAACGCTTCCTAAATTTGAAGGAAATTATTTGAAGTGGAAGGAGTTTCATGATTTGTTCTCTTCACTAATAATACAACAACCGATACCAGACATTCAAAAAATGTGGTATCTCAAAACACATCTGGAAGGCGAAGCAGGAAATCTTATCAAGCACTTCACTGCTACAGGAGATAATTTTGAGGCAGCATGGTCATTAGTAATAGAGCGCTACAACAACAAACGATTGCTTGTTGGCAAACTGGTACAGGAGCTGGTCGATGTTCCAAACAGAGCTTCAAGCGATAATTACAAGTCATTGCATGATAAAACACAAGAGTGTCTATTAGCATTACAGAATCTTAAAATAAACACAGCCACTTGGGATCCGTTGCTACTACACTTGTTATTAAAAAGACTGGATCAACCCACCCGCCTTCGCTACGAGCAATCTCTTTCACATCCACGCGAAGTTCCAAAAATCAAGGAATTTTTGGAGTTCTTGGAGAGAAACTTTCAGTCAATGGAGGCAGTTACTCTGAAGGACAAACCACAACACAAGGTGGTATCAACAATTATAACAACTAACGGAAGCAATAGTAGTACATGCAGACTGTGCAATAGTAGTGACCACAAACTATACCACTGCAATAAATTCCTGCGACTATCAGAAGCAGAACGACTGCAATGGGTACAACGAAAAAGGTTATGTGTAAATTGCTTCGGAAGTGACCATGGTTCAAAAACTTGTAATTCAGGTAGCTGCAAAAGGTGTGCGAAAAAACACAACACGTTGCTCCACTTAGAAAAAAGGGGCAATACCAAAACAACAAAAGGCTCATCAACTCCATCTTCAGCTTTGAATCCGAGTCCAGAAGTAAAGCCTCCTGCCTCAGAAGTAGCAGCAGTTGCATCAGCAACAACAAATATCGGTGCGGGCCGCCAGGGTCATGTATTGCTAGCAACGGCAAGAGTTATCATTACGGCCTCAAATGGTGTATCAGATGAGTTTAGAGCAATATTAGACTCTGGCTCACAAGTAAATATTGCATCCAAACGGCTTTGTCAAAAATTGTCCATTTCACCATTTGAGACCTCCCTCTGTATTGATGGTGTAGGTGAAATTCGAAAAAATTCAAAATATCGCATAAATATTGGAATGATGTCCAGGAATCGCAATTTCTCAGCAAATGTTGAAGCGTATGTTCTACCTAGCATAATTCCCTCGCAACCCAATCAGCATGTTGACATTTCAACTTGGGGAATTCCCAACAATATTCACCTAGCAGATCCTCATTTCTATCAGCAGGAAAAAATAGATTTGCTGCTTGGAGCGGAATTTTTCTTCAAATTAACTCAAAATGGCACAATACACCTTGCTGACGATCTTCCAACACTTCAAAATACAGCTTTGGGATGGATTGTGGGTGGAGCAATCGGGAAAAATCCAATCCCGAGTCCCTTATGTGCTACAACATGTGCAGTATTTGGAGACTCCACTTCATTGGAAGAAGCCATAGAGCATTTGTGGAAATTGGACGATATCGAAAGGAGCGAAAAGGTTCTCTCGCTCCCCGAAAAACTATGTGAAGCACATTTTACCCAACATGTTCTTACCAATGGCGAGGGTCGCTTCATAGTCAGTCTTCCTTTTCGTGAAAACCCAAGTGCGTTAGGAGAATCCCATGCGATGGCATACAACCGATTCATGAGTCTAGAGCGTCGACTCCAAAAAGATGAAGGAATTCGAACCGAATATATAAAATTTATGCGAGATTACGAGCAATTGGGGCACATGCAGAAGGTAGATATCGACACTGTATTAAATCCTAAATACATTATTCCTCATCACTGCGTCCTGAAACCAGATAGCACCACAACAAAACTCAGGGTGGTATTCGATGCATCAGCTAAAACCTCGTCAGGCTACTCATTAAACGATCTGATGTATACAGGGCCAAGTATTCAAAGTGAACTTTTCTCAATTTTACTGCGTTTACGATTCCCCAGATTCGTCTTCACCACCGACATCGAGAAAATGTATAGACAAATTCTGATTCACCAGGACAACCATCAGTACCAATTAATTATTTGGAGGGAAGACCCAGCACTTCCTATTAATTACTACCAACTAAATACAGTTACATATGGGACACGAGAGCAGCACCTTATCTAGCTACAAAATGCTTACAAAAAATTGCTGATGAAAGCTCGCTAGCCTACCCATATGGTTCACAAATGCTTAAAACTAATTTTTACATGGATGATGGCCTGGGGGGCTCTGATAGTCTTAATATCGCACTTCAAACACAACAAGAACTCAGTACAATTTTAAGAAGCCATGGTTTCAACTTAAAAAAATGGTGTGCAAACCACCCGCAACTACTGAAGAATATTCCAGTCGGTGATCAAGAGCTAAATTTGGATTTCAGTAGTAATAACGCTGATTCTATAAAAACGTTAGGGTTGTTATGGCTGCCTAATACTGACCATTTTTGCATCAAAGTAAAAATGAATCATGTACAGAATATCACAAAACGTACAGCAACATCGGATCTCGCAAGATTATTCGATCCGCTTGGTCTACTTGCACCTGTTGTCATCAATGCAAAGATATTTATCCAACAGTTGTGGCAGTTAAGGTTAGATTGGGATAAACCTTTGCCCGAGGACCATCTAGTACTCTGGACCAATTTCAGAAAAGATTTAGACAGCTTGAATAATTTCAAAATCCCTCGGCACATTTTTAAAGGTGAACTCCCAGCAGAGACGGAACTGCATGTTTTCTCAGACGCTTCTGAAAGAGCTTTTGGTGCAGTCGCCTATATTCGAACAGTTCTCAAAGATAAAAGAGTTATTGTACAATTACTTTGTGCCAAGACAAGGGTTGCTCCATTAAAAAGGCAGACACTGCCTCGGTTGGAGTTATGTGCCGCGGTTATGGCTGCCCAGCTAATGCATAGAATCAAAATGGACCTTCAAACCAAAAATCAACGGATGTTCATATGGACGGACTCCGAAATAGTACTTTCCTGGATAAACTCCCAATCCTCATTGTACCATACATTTGTGGCCAATCGAGTCTCCAAAATTCAATCGTTGACATTGCCCAGTCAATGGCGCCACGTCAGATCAAAGGACAATCCCGCTGACATACTATCCAGAGGTCTTCCAGCACGTAAACTATCGGAATGTAATTTATGGCTATATGGACCACTCTTTCTACACGGACAAGAAGACATGTGGCCACCCCATTTGTCAAGGGAACTGGCAATTCCCAGCGATCTCGAGAAGAAGAAGGCAACATCGCTAGCTGTAGCAGTTACGGTTTCGAACAATGATCTCATATACAAAATTCCACACAGAAATTCCTTCAAAACTTTGCAGAGAATACTGGGGTATGTTTTGAGATTTACAAAAAATTCACGTATGAAAAAACAACATCGCCCTGTACACGAATCATTATCTCCAGCAGAATTAGACGATGCACTATATACCATTATTAGAACCGTTCAGATGTCCGATTTCTTATCAGAAATCAACCAGCTTCGAAAAAATAAAGAAGTCGACAAAAACAGCTCCATCATAAGTCTTGCTCCATTTCTAGATAGAACAAATATTTTACGAGTTGGAGGACGATTGGAGGCATCACGTTTGTCATACGAAGCAAAACACCCAATGTTGATACCATATAATGACCCTATCACAAGGCTTTTGTTTACAATGGTTCACGAAGAAAACAAACATTGTGGCGCACAAGCATTATTAAACATAATACGACAACGATTTTGGCCAATAAAAGGCAAAATAACAGCGCGCTCAACTGTACAAAAGTGCGTTAGATGTGCCAGGGCACGACCTCAACTGTGCCAACAAATAATGGGTAGTTTACCTCAGACTAGAGTGACTCCAGCCCGACCCTTCATTAACACGGGAGTTGACTATTGTGGCCCAGTGTGGATCCATCATAAGGTCAGAGGAAAAAGACCGACAAAAGCATATATAGCCGTATTCTGTTGTTTTGCCACCAAGGCAACTCATCTCGAGGTAGTAACCGATCTAACAACTGAGTCATTCATTGGGGCTCTGAAACGATTCATCAGCCGTCGAGGTCGTTGTCAGAACATATATTCAGACAACGCTACTAATTTTATAGGAGCAAAAAACCAATTGTCAGAACTGGTGGGAAGTATCTACTCCAACAAGGGACGGGAATCAATCATTTCAACTGCCAGCTCAAAGGGAATAAATTTTCATTTTATCCCACCCCGTGCGCCACATTTTGGTGGACTATGGGAAGCGGCTGTAAAATCGGCAAAACATCTTTTACTGCGAAGTGTGGCAGCTGCATCATTGACCCAGGAAGAAATGGGGACTATCGTAGCAGAGATCGAGGCAATACTCAACTCTCGCCCACTAACACCTATGTCAAGTGATCCTGATGATCTTGAAGCACTGACTCCTGGTCATTTTTTGATTGGCGAAGCACTTGTATCGCAAGTAGATAGTGGCGCAACAACAGTAAACTCATCAAGACTATCACACTGGAAGCTGGTATCCCATCTCAAACAAGAGTTTTGGAAAAGATGGTCCACTGAATACTTGAATCAATTACAGCAGCGCCATAAGTGGAATAAGCGGTTTGACAACCTCAATATTGGTGATATGGTAATAATAAAGGAAGACAATCTACCAATCATGAAGTGGCCCTTAGCAAGAGTAGTCAAAACACATCCTGGTAGTGACAATATGATCAGAGTTGTGGAGGTTAAAACAGCTAATGGAATTTTCAAACGACCAATACATCGAATCGCTCTCTTACCCATCGAACCAAATTGCGAAACATCTGTCACCCTCGATGACAACAGTTCAACTAGCAACAAAAGTACTTACGACTCAATTCAGGAGCCTAGGATTAAAAGGAAAAGGGTTATATCAACCCATCTGAGTCTAGCCTTAATTACAATACTTGTGCTGTTACCAATGTCATTTGGAAATCCGGTAAAGAACAAAAAATTTGGGATGAAATTAGGCATTCATTTTGAAGAAATTGGAACAGCAACCATTTCAAGCAGTGAATGGAACATTCTTGTATACTATGATTTAAACGCATACTGGTCTGAAACATCAATTTTGATCAATGGCACGAAATCCCTACAAAACCTTTGCAGGATGATAACATTGAATGAATCATGCCTAAGTATCATAAGGCATTTTGAACACATGGAAAATGATCTACAGCTGGAAAATCGACTACTACGAAGTAAAAGAGGCGCCTTGAATATAGTTGGAAATATTGCTAACTCATTATTTGGCATATTGGACTCAGAATATGCTAACCAGATATCCGATACAATACAAAGGGTAAAGGAAAATGAGTCACATTTATTAACTTTGCTCAAGAATCAAACCTCAATTGTTGACTCAACAGTTAATATCATAAGAAAGGGCCAATTAGCAGCTAAGGCAAGGTTTGAACAACTAGAGCAAAAAATCGAAAAACTATCACAAGCAAATCAGCAAAATAATAATGTGTTGTTCCAGATACAGCTCACCCAATTATTTAATAGTGGAGTTTTAGAACTGAACCTGGTTGCAAATAATATACGAACCATACAGTCCTCAATTCTTGATACTCTCATGGATACTCATCAAGGAAAAATCAGTCCATTACTACTGACTCCAGAACAATTGCAAGAGGAGATTAATCAGATTAAACTCCATGTACCAACATCAGTAACACTTCCTATCTTCGGAAAAGATACATTACTACAGCTATTCAAACTAATGAAGGTTCAAGGTAGACTCACGCCCTAATATGCAGTATTCAAAATAAGTCTACCATTAGTGGAAATTGAACAATTTAAGATGTTCCAGCTGATTCCCGTACCTAACATGGTGAATCACACCATGGTAGCCATTAAACCATGTGCTGATTTCATGGGCATGTCAGTTTCTAAAAACCAGTATATTTTTCTTACGAAGGCAGATCTAAGAGCTTGTGATATAATAAAGCAAGACGTATTTTTGTGTACCACTGTTCAGACTCGCTACAATTATGGTTCAGAAATTTGCAAGTGTGAAATCAATTTGTACAACAATAAAACGACACCAACTTGTACTCTAGAGAAGACTACAACTAAATGGATACCACTTAACAAGGGAAATCAGTGGATATATGCCACGTCATCACCATCTCGGGCAACAGTCGTCTGCAACAGAGAAATTTCTCACCTTTCGTTAAAAGGATCCGGTCTACTTTCGCTGGACCCGGAATGTATACTAAAACATGAATCCGTCACTATGAACGGACGACAAACTATCTTGAGCACAATAAATTCATCATACACTAGCCTCGGCACGAGTTCCGATTTATCCTCGCAAAAGATTATTGCACCATCTATAAGCAATAATCTATCAATGTCAACAAACGTCGATAGTTTATATGACAATAACATCAAGGAACTATTAACTTTACAAGAATCACTAAAGGAACAACACATACTGGACCTGCCTAATAAAATCAATTCCCATCAACAGCATAACCATACGATTGGCTACCTTGCACTTCTTCTGAGCTTAATATCATTGACTATTATTTTTCTTCGAAATAAAACGTGCAGAATCTGTCAAAGGCTACACACAACAAGGCCTATTGAAGTCACCAACGAAAATATCGAACTGCAATCGGTAGAACCACCGCTCAATGACTTGAACCCTACACCAACACCACGTCAGCAACCACTTCAGTTCGTCCTAGACGTTTAGGCTATATGGTAACTCCTAGTCGACTCACCTAAGATGAAACGATTTGTTGAACATCTGTTCAACGTGGGGGAGAATGTTAAAACACACCTATTATTGAAATGTGTTAAAACACACCTAATATTAATATTAATTGAATTTGTCCAACCAAAGCAAAATATTAAAGGTATTAAATTGCATTAATTACAACTTTGTTCTGATTGGTTAATTTCCCATAAATTTTAAGTTTCTGTAGACATTAGCTCAGCAATTTTTTTGTTATTAATTTAGTATAAGTATCGTAATAAAATTTAAATTCTTGTCAGTCAGTCACAAAATAAATCTGAGTGTTTTAATTTTTTCCGATTCATTGTCTTCAAGTTACAAGTGCTTGAAGATAAAACAATAAAAAAAAACAATTAGTACGGTTCCAATTCAAGTGTTGGAATTGAATAATACTAATAATTAACACCATTGCCGTAAAGACGGCAAAAGAGAGGCTATACAGCACGACTGTTTTAAGAACAAACGCCAGCTCTTTGTCAGTTTATCAGGCTAAATCCAACAAAAATGTGCTGATTCTCAGCACTATGCATCCAGATGTAACAATAAGCTCTACGCAAAAGAAAAAACCAGAGACAGTGTTATTCTACAATAGCATGAAATACGGAGTAGATGTCGTGGACTCAATGAGCCGTAAGTACACAGTAAAGGCACCATCTAGACGTTGGCCCGTTCACACATTTTATAATATGTTAGATCTAACAGCCATAAACTCATGGACAATATTTAAACTTATCAGCAATAACAAAATTAAACGCAGAGATTTTCTATTGCAACTGGGTGAAGAATTAGGATCTAAAAATATGAATAGTAGAAAAAAATCAATACCTTCAGATATCCCAGAATACATATCAGAAAGGCAGGAAAAACGTTCAAGATGTCAGGTCAAATCAAACTGCACAAATAACAAATCATTTGTGAAGTGCCATCAGTGCAAAAAAACAGTGTGCAGTAAGTGTACGAGCCATGAATATTATTTATGCAATACTTGCTTTTCAAATTCAAAAAATTAGCTATTAAGTATTTAATTATATTCTTTTATAATTAATCTTTTAATTTTTTATCAGACATTGAATTCATAAATTGTTGTGCTTCTGTTTTTTACGAATAAAAATTTAATTCAAAAAAATTTTTAATCACAAGTTTCATATCATATTTCAAAGAACTTTGTAATATACACAATGGGACAATTTTGGCACAGTGGCGGTTCTAGGGGGGTTGTAAGTTCCGGCGCTTCTAGTGTTAATATTTCCCGCATTTTACCTGTTTTTGCTCGAATCAAATCATTTGGAATTTTTGTTTATGAATGAAGAACATTTGAAAGTCTAAATTTCACTCCTGCATGCAAGAAAAAAGAGGTTAAAACTTGACTGTTTTATTATTATTTTGAATATGTATGGTTCTAATAGACTACAAATTTCCCCACGGCAATTAATTTTAGAATTTTCGATGATACTGACTTCTTTAAAGTTTTGATCTCACCGTATGAAAAGAAATTTGGTACGAGCTTAAATTCTAGGAACATAGTTGATGTTATTGAAAATTCCTGCGCAAATATTCAACAAGTAATAACAAAGCGCGTGAAGAATAAAATGCTTTCTCTCAAATTTGATATTGCAACCAGAATGGATAAAAGTATACTTGGAATAAACATACAATATATAAAAGGTTTCAGGATATATATCAACACATTTGGTAATATTACTTGTTTCTATTTTACCAAAATTTTATAATGCACTTCTTAAATAATTTTGCTAGGAATGATACTGTTAAGAAAAAGAAACAACGCTTCATACCTGAAAGAAGAAATTTTGACATGTTTAAAGACATATCAGATAGAAATTGGTACAACCGACAATGGGGCAAATATGATTAAAGTGAGCCAAATACTACAGGAACTACAAGAAGAGCAAATCGGCGAGGATCAAAGTGATGGAGAAAATATTAGTTCAGAAGACAACGATGAAAGTATTTATAAAGTCCTTGCTTCTATTTTATCTGTTGTAAGGTGTGCTGCCCACACAATACAACTTTCAGCACATGATGTTTTAAAAGATTTTACACTGCAAATAAATGAGTGCAGATGTGTAGTTAAGCAATTTCGAAAACTTATTAGATCAGGAGACATTCAAATGCAAATGCCAATTTTGGACAATGCTACACGCTGGAACTCATCATACGAAATGCTTGTCTCTTTATTAGATGTTAGATGCCAAGTAGAATCATTTTACAATGAAAAAACACTATTCCCGACATAAATTGGGAATTTGTAAGTAATTGTGTAGCCGCATTTAAACCTTTGGCGTTATGTACCAAACATCTACAAAAAGAGCACCATATGCGTCGCTATTGAATGGTTCTATACAAACCAGAAAAAGACTGCTTCATAAAAATGATGCTTTCCTAGCAGCACTATACTTAGATCCCCGATTTAATTTTGAAAATTCAACATTTTTATCCGAAGCACAAAGAACTACAGCAATAGTGAGTTTACATTTAAATCGAATTCAACTTTCATATACTAAGTGTTTATTTTTAGGAACACCTAATAAAATCTTTTAATACTTTTGTAAATCTACAAAATGTACCACAGAAAAATCATATTGAATTCAATTTTGTGAACCCTAGTTCCGTCATTCAAACCGAACTTCCGACAACATCTGCTATTGCAAAATTAGAGCAACGTGCTGTGGAAAGAATGGTGAATGCTCCTGAAAATTCACAAACACATCATTGCTCCTTCAAAGAAAAACTGATGCTCCTCACAAATAAACCAAAAATTCCGTTTGATGCTGATATCCTTAATTATTGGAAAAATAGTGGTGAACGCGATATTAAAAGTATTGTAGAGGTCGCATTAGCTGTGCCAGCCACACAGGTATCAGTGGAAAGAGCTTTTAGTGCATTGCCTGTTGTATTAACTAAATTAAGATCAAAGCTGAGCAACAAAACATTAAGCAATTTGCGTATAACTAAATTAAACTTTAAAGAGCTAAAGGCAGAAAATGCTTTATTTTGATATTAGAATTTCAGAAAATGGTAAACCAATTATGCAAATAAATGACTAATCAATCAATACCTACATAACATAAAAATATTTTTTTAATTCAACAAAACAATTTACATCTCAAAGAATGCTAACAGGTCAACCAAATACCTGAGGTATTAATAAAACTGTACACATTACGTGCGTAATAGAATGAAAACAATCCTTTCAGTAGCGCTGAGCTTGCATTCATTTCCTTTGTTGTTGTGAAGTTAGTAAATATGTATATGAAAGCAATTAGATAAGAAATGAGTTCTATATTAGATTTAAGATTTCATCGTTAGTATTTAAGCAGAAATATTTTAAAAATAAAACAGTGTCTTACAAACATTCAACCTGTTAAATAGTTTAATTTATCAATAAAAATCGACAAACAATTCTCAACATAAAGAAGTTAAATAAAGGAAATTAGATAACACAGCACATTTGGCAACGCTGAAAAAATTAAGTACGTGCGAGTTAAGTCAACCACCCATTCTAATAGTCCAACATATTCCCTACCCATTAATTGGCAACAATAATAATTTCTTTAGTTCAATAAACTTAATTTTCTTTAACCAGCAATAATAATAATTTCAGTATTTCAACACACTTACTTTTCATTAATCAGCAACAGTAACAATTTCAGTATTTCAACACACTTACTTTTTATCAAGTTCAATAAACTGCCGACCTCTTTATTTCGCAAATAATTTTATTGCTAAATGGACATTTTCTCCAAACGTCAGCTAAATAAGAAAAATTAAATTATTTATATTGTAAGTAAACTTAAGAAAAAAGTCAGTTCATTTTGTGTTGCATTTAAGTTAACAATTAATAGAATAAAAATAAAATTAAAATAAAAATATTTTTTTTATAATAAAAAACCCTCGGACTCATAATTTGCGCGCTAGCACGTGTGCACTCATGTGCTGCACACAAAGTGAGTAGTGCCAATTTGCACATACTCATGTGCGTGTGCATCGATTTTGTGTGTGCATGATTTGGCTCATGCACATGAGTGTGCAAATGAGAACCCTGCTAGTTTCCGAACTACATATGAAGCCCATAAACTAAAAAATGATAATCAAATAATAACAGAAATGTAACTCATTCCTTTTGGTCTAAAGATATAATTCAGTTGGGATCTTCTGAACTAATAGGAAGATGTAGCGTGCTCTAAGTGTCACTACGACATTAAAATAAAAAATAAATAAAAGTGCCAGCACTGATATTTACCCCATTACTCAACACTAGTAAATTGACAACATTGAACAGCTGAGTTGCAATACGTACATTGAAGTTTTTGGAAAAAAAAGTGAGTTTATATTTTTGTTTGTTAATTTGTTTTAACGAGTTTTCTTTAAAATATATAAAGACTGAATTTTTATTGTTATAATGTTTTTTGTTTCTTTCTGTTTCTGTTATTTTTACTTTTTATGATACTTTTGTTCTTATTCTTATAATTTGTATGAAAAAATAATAAAAAATTAAATAAAAAACAATAGTATGAGTGTTTTTATTTGTCAAGTTTTTTTTCAAAATCAAGATTTTTGGGAAATTAGATCTGGCAAGCTGGCCTACTGCCAAGGCACTTTCAGCAAATAAGATGCTGGGGGCCATAGCATTTTTTGCGTAATCTCTTTGAAAACGTCACCATTGGAATTTAGGGTAGTAGTAGTAATGTTTACTGCTTAGAAACCGAGAGTTATTTACAAATGAGAACGTCGCACGCATGCGTCCGACGTGGCGCCTTCCAACTTTCCTTTAATGCGGGGCCTTGTCGGACATATATGTACGACAAAAATACTCTCACAAAAATGCTACAAATAGGATTCGCTCTGTATTTTTTCTTGTTAAGTGGTCAGTAAGCAACAAGAGTTGACCGCGTTATATTATTTCATAATATTTGTCTAACGAAATGGCGAAAAGGAAATTTTTATCGGATACTGAGTTAGAAAAAATACTCGAAAATACAGAAAGTGATGAAGACTCCTATATGTGATCCAACTGCAAACTCCTCGGAAAATGATGAAGATGAGGAACTCGCAGACAACATAGAAAAAATTCTTGAAACTCTAGCATTAGATGAAAATACAGAAGAAAGAGATGAAGATCAAGAAGCAGATCTGTTTCTAAGTGAAACTGAAATTACAAATGCTGTCTGGTCGGCATAAAAGATTTATTTATTCGGAAAATCGGGCCTACAAGATGTCCCACAAAGTATCACGCTTTTCGTCTGTTTATTGAAGATGAAAGTCGAATGAAAAAATGGACTCCAACTAATAGCGATGAAATGTAAAAGTTCTTGGGACTTCTAATATGGATGGGTCTTGTACGACTTGGTAGCATTCCATCATACTGGTATACAAGCGATATTTATAGAAACAATCTTGGGCCGAAAATAATGTCCCGGAATCGTTTCGAGGTAATGCTCGCGAATATTCAATTTGCCAATAATGAAACCATTCCAAAAGGAGTAGGATTGGAAAAGTTCAATCAATTATAGATATCTTGGAAAACAAATACAAAAAAGTTCTATACCAAGGTGAGGACTTTGTGATTGATGAGACTCGGTCGCCTAATATTTCGACAAAGCCCATAAATGCTGAATAAAATTATTCAAGCTTTGTCCTACAGAAGGCTATACATGGGAAAGCAAGATATACTCGGGAAAATCAGAGGTTTACGCAAAAAACCTTGACCAGGGACCAAGATAGGACACTGTTCGTTAACAATTTCTACACGAGCTATTACTTGGCGCCCATATGCCCAAAGAACATGTACTTTATGTTATTCCCGAATAAAACAGATGGAAGGGAGAGAGACCGCCAGAAAGAAGTAAAAAAAAGCTTACACGTATTGCCTGGATTGTCCGCAAGAACCTTTTATGTGTTTAGAATGTTTTGGCAACCACCACAAACAAGTTTAACTTGTCTTTTCATTATAAAAATAATACATAAAATAATTTTTCGTTTACTTTTTAAGTTACTGTATATAATAAAATGAATTAATCTTTTTTTTATCAAAAACAATTTATTTTCAATTAATTTTTGAGCTGCGCCGAAACTATTAATACAGAAATTTCATGGGGGCCATACGTCATATTACTGCAATAAAATCCTATTTATCGTCAGCCACTATTATGTGACATGGCTGCAGAGAACGAAACTCGTGTCAGACATATGTTTCCGACGTGGCCTAAACCACATAGTGCAATGTCACACATATGTAGAGATGGGTTTAGACCTGGGTATTTACCCAACGCTGGGTATTTACCCATTTGTACCCACTTTCATACCCGGGTATTTATCTAATTTCGGGTAAATACTCATTTGGATAAAAAATACTCGTTGTTAAGTAGAGTAAGAGAAATGTGAGCATTTTCTAATTTATTTTGAACATATTTTATTTAAGTGTATTTTGTTTATACATTTCTTGATGCGTTTTGCTCAGATAAGGCAGTTTTGACTGAAACTGGAACTTGCTTTTTAAAAATAGTTTACCACCTTCAGCAGAATGCACCCACTCTACTCAATATGAGTTTTTATCGGATACGGACAGCGACAGCGATTACGATTAAATTTTAAAATTATTTCATTTGTTATTAAAAAATCTAATTCATAATAAAAAATTAAATTCTTTTAATTTATTTAAATTTTTCTTTATTCTAATTTATACCCACATTTTGGGTAAATACCCAGGTGCTTGGGTAAATACCCAGGTGCTTGGGTAAATACCTGGGTATTTACATTTAAATACCCAATTTACCATTTGGGTATTTACCCTTGTCCCATCACTGCACATATGTGACTGACGTGGCAGTTGTAGTGTGTGTTTATCTACTTTTGGTTACTATGTCCACACACTTGTGTGTTTGACTGTAAAAGTTATCTATCTGTCCACACACTTGTGTGTTTGACTGTAAAAGTTATTTATCTGTTCACACACTTGTGTGTTTGACTAAGTTGCTGCATGCCATCTACATTTAGAATGTGTCACACGACACCATCGTTATTTTATAAACTATTTGTACACACATGCACTGAACTTGTGTGCATGTGAACAACGTTTGCATATTCCCACCGCAATAAAATGTATTAGCTTAAGTTAGAATTAAGAAATTAAATAGAATAATATTATTAAATAAAGAACAATCAAAAGGGACAGTTGCTCCGGCTACTGTCCTGCTGGATAATAATTAAATAAAAATTTAAATGTTTTATTACATGGCGATCCTGCCAAATAAACAAACAAAATAAATAATAAAATTGTTTTTACATTATTACATGACAATAAATCAAATATGTTAAACTTTCTTATGTAAATAAATAAATTAAAAAAAAAAAGAAAGTTTTAAATAATTTTTGTATTCAAATAATTGTTTTGGAATAATCCATCTAAGATTATTCCTTCTGTTAAAGAGTGAAGGACCCAAATAAAAAAAAAAAATATATATAAAATTTTAAATTTTGTAATAGTGTAAGAAACCCCAAAATTTTATTGTAACTTAAGAATGATCAACTGAAATATATTGATCATTCTTTCTGAAAAAGGGAGGTGTAGTGGGTGTTTATCTACTTTTGGTTACTATGTCCACGCACTTGTGTGTTTGACTGTAAAAGTTATCTATCTGTCCACACACTTGTGTGTCTGACTGTAAAAGTTATTTATCTGTTCACACACTTGTGTGTTTGACTAAGTTGCTGCATGTCATCTGCATTTAGCATGTTTCACACGACACCATCGTTATTTTATAAACTATTTGTACACACATGCACTGAACTTGTGTGTGGGAATATGCAACGTTTGCATATTCAATTCAAAATGAGAAGATATTGTATCCAGAAGAAGTCTTTTCAAATGCAAGGATAGTGTGCGCAAACAGCTAAATAAATGTAGCAAGAATCATGTAACATTTAAATTAAATTTGTAGCTAACATGTGAATATAATGGAACTGCTGAACGATGATGATATGATTGTTTCTCCACTGGTGCACATATCAAAAATAACTTTGGTCACAATTTCTGATGATGTGGAAGAAGTGTAGAACAAGCATGTAAATGATATATGTGTATAAACATGGTTGAATTTCACGAGATAGAGAGAGAGAGGGAGAGAGTTGCTTGAGAAATCAACATTTACAAAGCATCGATGATAAGAGACTCACAGTTCAACCACTTGCCAAAAGCTTTAGCTAATAAAGGTACATGCATAAATATCGAAAATAACTACTCGCATATTTATTGTTTAAAATGGAGCTTAGCTGTTGCTTTGTATCAAGATGATATGCTAACTGCTGCAGAAAGGGAACTCTGCCAGTCCCATAATCTATAATATAAAAATGAATCGCAAAATGTGTTGGTAAGCGCATAACTCAACAACGTCTGGACCAATTTGGCCAAATCTTTTTTTAAAATGTTCGTTGAAGTTCAAGGATGGTTTTTACGGAGAGAAAAATTAGAATTATTGCTGGAAAAACCCTAAAAATAGCCCTTCTTTTTCCCATACAAATGAAACGTAGAATATAAAAGACTTAAGGCACAAACTTAACTTCCTGACAATTAAATGTAAACACAAAAGACTTAAGACACAAACTTAGTTTACTTGCAATGAAACGTAGAATATAAAAGACTTAAGACACAAACTTAATTTTCTTACATTAAATCTAGAAACAAGAGACTTAAGACACAAACTTGGTGTTATCTATAATATAAAAATGAATCGCAAAATGTGTTGGTAAGCGCATAACTCAAGGATGGTTTTTACGGCGAGAAAAATTAGAATTATTGCTGGAAAAACCCTAAAAATAGCCCTTCTTTTTCCCATACAAATGATTTGTAACTAAAACGTAGTCAATTTGAGCTTTATTGCTATGGTATAAAGTTCATATTAAATTACAAGCACTCACTGTTGTCTAATATTTTATATTTGATAGATATTAGTTAAAACTAAATATATACTTTTTAAGATCAAATATTATTTAAGTTTGATCACTGACAATCCATTAATTTATACCACACCATAATATTTTTTTTTTATTTACAGATACAAGGGCAAATATAAAGTCATGTCAAATTAAAAAAAAAAAAAAAGTTGTCTGTTACCTAATCTTCTGAGTTTGCTTTTGTCAACTGATACACGAAACAAATTCGTATATCGTGTTTTGTACAGAGTGTTTAGTTAGTTAGTGTTTGTTTAGTTCGTGATTAGTGAAAAAATAATTTATATTTGATATGCCTCCTATAAGACGAAGCAATTTAGGTAGAAGAACCAGAAATGCTACAAACCAAGCTAATTACCGATCTAATCGTACTGCACAAGAACGTGACGACGGAAATGAACGTGAAAGAATTCGGATATCACAAACGCGTGAAGCGCGAGCGCGACATTCAACTAATAATCGCGCAAGTTTGAATCGAGCTGCTTTCAGTTACGATGTGTCAATTGACTACAGTAACTACCAATGTGTTGTTATTGGTTCTATGAACTCGGTTTGCTCACACTGTAAGGCATTAAAATACAAAAACGAAGCCAATGGATTATGTTGCGCAAATGGTAAAGTGAAATTGATACCATTGGATCCACCACCAGAACCATTGTACTCATTGGTTTCAGGAATAGGAACAGATTCTATACACTTTTTGACACATATCCAACAATATAACAATTGCTTTCAAATGACTTCATTTGGGGCAACAAATGTAGTTCGGGAAAATTTTATGCCAACTTTCAAGGTATGTATTATAGCAGTTACTCATAATTATTTTAGCGAACAAAATTTTCTGTCACCAAAGTTAAGATGTGTCACTAATCTTCAATTTCTTAATCACTTATATATCACTTAGTCATCATATTATATGGTGATTCAGTTTCAGTGACACTTTTATTATATTTTATATTTGATAGATATTAGTTAAAACTAAATATATACTTTTTAAGATCAAATATTATTTAAGTTTGATCACTGACAATCCATTAATTTATACCACACCATAATATTTTTTTTTATTTACAGATACAAGGGCAAATATATCACAGAGCAGGTTCACTGTTACCAGTGTCAGATAGCGACAACAAATTCCTGCAAATTTATTTTATGGGCAATTCACCACAAGAAATTGATCTGCGTTGTGCACATAACAATTTAGTAAAGAGGTCTATTGTAGAACAATTACAAACTTTATTTCATCAACACAATCAATTGATTATATTGTTTAAAACTGCCCTGGATCTGATGCCATCCGATAATCACAAAATTGTAATCAGAGCTGATAAAACACCTGCAGGTCAACATACAAGACGTTTTAATGCACCAACTATTGATGAAGTTGCTGTCGTTGTAGTTGGAGAAAACTTGGAATCCCGTGATATTGTTTTACATCGTCGGAATGATCAATTACAACGTATAAAGGAAACACACCGCTCATATGATGCACTGCAATATCCCATTATATTTTGGCAAGGTGAAGATGGCTACGATTTCTCAATAAAAATGATAAATCCCATTACAGGTAACTAAAATATTAGTTTAGCTATGGCGATAATATCTCATTCATTATATTATGTATTTTAATTTTATATTTGAATGTTATTAAAACAAAATCTATTTACAGGTTCTGAAACCAACAAAAAAGTCAGTTCAATGAACTATTATTCATACCGCCTAATGATTCGGGAGAATGAAGATAATCACATATTGAAATGTCAGCGATTATATCACAAATATGTTGTTGACATGTATGTTAAAATTGAAACGGAGAGATTAACATTCATCAGGTTGAATCAAACCAAACTCCGATCTGAAGAGTATATTCACCTTCGAGATGCGATTAATACTGATGGAAATGCACAGAATGTCGGTCGGATGACTATTCTTCCAGCAACATACATCGGAAGCCCTCGGCATATGCACGAATATGCTCAAGATGCCATGTCGTATGTTCGTCATTATGGTACAGCAGATTTGTTCATCACATTTACATGCAATCCGCAATGGATAAAAATCAAGCAGGAGTTATTCCCTGGGCAATCACCCATTGATCGTCATGATATTACAGCCAGAGTCTTTAGACAAAAGTTGAAATCTTTAATGGATTTCATCGTAAAACATAATGTGTTTGGTGAGACACGCTGCTGGATGTATTCTGTGGAGTGGCAGAAACGAGGATTACCACATGCACACATTTTGATTTGGTTGGTTGAAAAGATAAGGCCAAATGAAGTTGATGCAGTGATATCAGCTGAAATCCCTAATGTACAAGTAGATCCTGGATTGCATGAGGTAGTTATCAAAAACATGATACATGGTCCCTGTGGAACTCTTAATCAAAATTCACCGTGTATGATGGATGGTAAATGTTCAAAACGATATCCACGGACATTAATATCGGAAACAATTACTGGTAATGACGGTTATCCATTGTATCGTCGCAGATCGACAGCAGACAATGGAAAATCAACAATTGTCAAATTAAATCAACAAGATATTGAAATAGATAATCGTTGGATTGTTCCATATTCACCCATTTTATCAAAGACATTCAAAGCACACATCAACGTTGAATCTTGCCATTCAGTGAAATCTATTAAATACATTTGCAAATATGTAACCAAAGGGAGTGATATGGCTGTGATTGGAATTGGTGCAGAGAATTCCAATGATGAAGTTACCCAATACCAAATGGGCCGCTATGTCAGTAGTAATGAAGCAGTTTGGCGAATATTTTCTTTTCCTATTCATGAGAGACACCCTTCTGTTGTTCACTTAGCTGTGCATTTAGAAAATGGACAAAGAGTGTATTTTACAGCACAGAACGCAGTACAAAGAGCTGCTCAGCCACCATCTACTACATTAACCAGTTTTTTTGAGACATGCCAAAACGATGATTTCGCACAAACATTGCTATATTCTGAAATGCCAAAATATTATACCTGGAATCAATCCTCAAGGAGATTTATACGACGGAAACAAGGAAAACCAGTTCCAGGATATACAGATGTATATTCCACCGATGCGATTGGCCGGATTTATTTAGTACATCCAAGCAATAATGAATGTTTTTATTTACGACTGCTATTAGTCAATGTACGTGGCCCAACATCATTCCAACAGTTACGAACTGTTGATGGTGAATTGTGTGGATCCTACAGAGAAGCCTGTCAACGTTTGCAATTGCTTGAAAATGACGCTCATTGGGATCAAACTCTCAATGATGCTGTAATATCATCACACGCTCATCAAATACGAACATTGTTTTCTATAATCATATCTACATGCTTCCCATCAAACCCAATTGATTTGTGGATCAAGTACAAAGATTATATGTGTGATGATATTTTGTATCAAATACGGAATAGAATGGGAAATCCAAATATACAAATCAGTGAAGAAATTTACAATGAAGCATTGATTTCAATTGAGGACATGTGCTTGATAATGTCAAACAAACTATTAATTCAATTAGGCCTGACCGCGCCCAATCGTCCAATGCATGACGCTTTTAACCAAGAGTTGCATCGAGAAAAACTGTATGATCTCAACGCTTTGAAAGAATTAATTCAAACAAATCTTCCACTGTTAAATGAACAACAGAAGTATGTATTTGAAACTCTTATGAAAGTAACAAATGATGAAACTGGAGGGATTTACTTCTTAGATGCACCTGGTGGTACAGGAAAAACTTTTTTGATTTCATTAATATTAGCAACAATTCGCTCACAAAATAAAATTGCACTTGCACTCGCTTCGTCGGGAATCGCAGCAACTTTGCTTGAAGGTGGTCGAACAGCCCATTCAGCACTAAAATTGCCATTAAATATACAAAGCAATGAAACTCCAACCTGCAACGTTTCGAAGAACTCTGCAATGGCAAAGGTTTTGCAGCAATGTAAATTGATTGTTTGGGATGAATGCACGATGGCACATAAAAAATCTTTGGAGGCTTTAGACAGAACCTTAAAAGATCTACGGAGCAATAATAACCGCTTTGGTGGTGCAATGATTTTGTTAGCAGGAGATTTTCGTCAAACATTGCCAGTGATTCCACGATCAACGCCAGCTGATGAACTCAATGCATGTCTAAAGTCCTCCAATTTGTGGAAACATGTCAAAGTACTTCATTTAAGCAAGAATATGCGTGTCGAGTTGCAAAATGACCAATCTGGAAACATATTCTCTAAACAACTCATTGACATTGGTAATGGCAAATTTCCTATAGACATGTTGACTGGCTGCATTAACTTTCCTCAAAGTTTTTGTCAGTTAACTCGATCAAAAGATGAACTTATTCAGAAGGTGTTTCCAGATGTTTCTCAAAATTACAGAAACCATGATTGGTTGAGCGAACGAGCTATACTGGCTGCAAAAAACATAGATGTAAATGAATTAAATTTCAAAATTCAAGAACAAATTACAGGCGAATTGAGGATATATAAATCAGTTGATTCGGCTACTAATCAAGATGATGTAGTCAACTATCCACCGGAATTTTTAAACTCGCTGGATTTGCCAGGATTGCCACCTCACAATCTTCAATTAAAGGTTGGATCGGTGGTTATAATGTTGCGAAATATCAACCAACCGCGTCTTTGCAACGGTACACGGTTAGCGATAAAAAAATTACTAAACAATGTGATAGAAGCAACTATACTCAAAGGAAAGTATAAAGGAGAAGATGTTCTCATACCGCGCATCCCAATGATTCCGACTGATGTGCCATTTGAGTTTAAACGACTACAGTTTCCAGTGCGGCTTGCTTTTGCTATGACTATAAACAAGTCCCAGGGGCAATCATTAAGTGTTTGTGGTATTAATCTAGAAAACCCATGTTTCTCACATGGTCAATTGTATGTTGCCTGTTCCCGAGTTGGAAAACCATCAGATTTGTTTATCTATGCGCCAGGTCATCAAACAAAAAACATCGTATACCACAAAGCACTACAATGATAATAATAATAATTATGATTCACATGATTAACAATAAAGCTATTACTTACTTTTAAATCCTTATATATGTTTTATTTAATTATTTTTTATTCACAACGCACTATCACCAGGGTGACGGTTCTGTTCAGGAGAATTTTTTAAAATACGTAGGCACAAAAACTGCCACATTACAAATCTTTTTGACAGGACGAAGTCTGTCGGGTCAGCTAGTATATATATATATATATAAGTGAAAGGAGTAAAAGGATAGAAATCAACTTTAGGAGGGTTAGATTATCCACTTCCTTTAAAACAACTAAAAATGTTTGAAGTGCAGAATGATGTTAGTGTAAATGTTTTTGGACATAATGGGCCATATTATGTCACAAGTGGAGAAAAATAAAATCATATAAACTTACTTTTGTTCAGTTGAAATGAAAATTACCACTATGTGTATATCAAAGATACTTCAAACCAAGTCGCTTCTAGTAATCGAAAATATTTTTTTTATATCATCATAGAGGATAACTAACAAAAAATAAATCTGTTACTAACTGGCGCCCAACAAAACAAAACAAAGCCCACTGTGATATAAAAAAAATCCTCATTGAGGATAACCAACAAATGGATTATTTTTATTTTGGTTTATGGATCGAACAGAAATAAAAGTAACCACCAAGTTTTTTTTATAGTTTTGAAGCGATAGAAATTTATGAAATTTTAGTATAAAATATAGTTCAAGCAAAAATTTTCTGTTATAATTTAAAATAATAATGTCCGGATTTAACTTCAACTTAATCGCTGATGATGAGGAAACTCAGTTGTTTCCTCATGCACAAGCATTCAGGCGAAGATCTGAAGAAGTAGAAAGAGATGAAGGTTCCAGTACATCAAGACCAGCAAGAAGGGACATGGAGAATACACCTGCAGCAGAATCCCCGGAAAGTTTCAGAAAACTGATGAACAAATATACGGATGTGATTATCAATAAAAAAGATGAAGTAAGAAATTTGGAAAAAAAAATATATATCATATCAGAGGAAATTTAACAAAATAAGCGGGAAATTAGAGAAGCTAAAAAAAATCTAGACAGACAAAATATTATAAAAAATGTAGAAAAATCACCACTTGAAAAATTGTATAATGAAAGATACAATTGTACAGTATGCTTGAATTTTAAAGAAGGGCGACATATGATATTCTTCTCTTGCAGTCATTATCTTTGCGTCAACTGCATGTGCAGTTGGTTTAAGAGAAAAATTCAATGTACAGAGTGCAGACAGGAACCTACTGGCTACCACGTTGTGGTTAGCCTGGGGGAAGGATTTTACTTTAAAAACGTTACCCTAGCTGAAATTTTCAGCAATAGTAATTTTCAAAGTACATGTTTTTTTTAAATTTATTTTATATATTTAAATTTTAGACTTTTATGATCCAGCATTACATCACACAGATCTAAAATCTTTCTTTGTAAAACTTGTTTATACCATACTCACGATGAATATGTGTATAAATATCACAAGAACATTTGTTTAAATAAAGTCGTCAAAATGCCTAAGCCCGAGGATGTCTTCAAGAGCTTCAAAAACTTTCAGAAACAGATAGATGTTCCATTTGTAATTTATGCGGACTTTCAGTGAATTTTAGAAAGAGTTGACCATGTGCTTTCAGTTATTATGTTAAGTGTAGCTTTAAGAAGGAATATAATCAGCATAGGTATTACTTTGGGGAAGATGCATCAAACATATTTGATGAACATTTATCAAAAACTAAATGTATTAATATGACTACCGAAGATCTACAAGCAAACAATAATGCGCAAGTGTGCCATATTTGTAAAAAAAAAAAGAATTGATTAACGATAAAGTTATAGATCACTGTCACCTTACGGGTAGTTATCGTGGTGCAGTTAGCTAGTGGTGTAGTTATCGTGGTGTATGCAATTTAAATTATAGAGTACCTAATTTTATACCTGTTCTTTTTCACAATCTTTCTCCGTATGATACACAGCTCTTTTTCAACATCGTTCCCCAATAAAAAAAAATTGCTACTATAAGTTATACTCCTAAACATTTTATATTTCTTTAAAAAAGAATCGCGGATCGTAAAAACGCTTTATATACTCTTTTTTATTTAAAGCCTTGACGTTTCTGATTTTCATACAGTTCGTGAAATGTTTCCAAATGACAATAAATTCTAATTATTGAGAAGAAAAAGGGTGTATCCATATTGTTATATGGACTCCATATTACAAGTTGTAGCAACTTCACTTCCAAGTAGAGCGAACTTTTTCAATATTTTAAGCAATGACGAATGCTCCGTTGATGAGTATGAACTTGCACAAAAAGTGTGCAGAACTCTTCGCGATTATATCGTGCTTTACTTCACAACGGGCGTGTTACTTCTTAGATATTTTTGAAAATTTTCAAAAAATTTTAAGAGTATTTATAATCTATCAGCCCTATGTATAAGCAAAAATTGGCATGAAGTTAGCATAAGTGACGAAATTGAATTAGATGTTAACGAGTTCCTCCATACAATTTGACATTAAAAATGGTCGCATTACCTATTTTCAACCCACCTCTAAGTCCTAGCATGATTTTTAAGGTGAAGTATAATGACAAAACTCTTTAAGATCATGTTTAATTTTGCCACTTATGCTAACTTCATGCCAATTTTTGCTTATACATAGGGCCGTATGTTTACACATGGTAACCCTTCGTGGTTCGTTGCTTTTTCTTTTGCTTTGAGCAGAAGAACTTATTAATCATTGTATCAGTATCATTGAGACTAGCGAACAAAAAGAATTAGAAATAAAGTGATCGGGTTATCAAGAAAACCCAAAAAAAAAAAAAAAAAGATCGTTCAAGCCCAAGAAACACCAGAATTTCTCCACCATTGTCATCCAAGGACAACTGAACACCCTGCCTTCACTCGGTAAGTCATCAAACTCTGTACCAAACATATACATATATCCCCTTATATCTGCCCAACCCCCGTGTGCCCAGCACAATCTAGATCCATGTCATTATTATACTGCACCAGGACTACCTTGGGATGCCATGTTGAGGACTACGGAAGTAACCTTAGAGCTACTTACAGACTGTGAAACGTATTCATTTCTTTAAAATGGTATAAGGATGGGCTAGCGCAGTGCTCAAGAAATTATTCAAAATCCAACAATAAATACATAAATGATTTTGATAGTAATAAGCTATCAGAATATTTGATGTATTTAGATGCAAACAATTTATGTGGTTGGGTAATGTCTGAACCTTTACTTTATGGAGGATTCGAATGATTAAGTTCTGGAGAAATTTAAGTCTTTAATATCAATGAAGTAACTAATACACATCCCTTTTTGTACACAATGAAAGAAATAGTAAGTAAGAAGTTGAAACAAAAATCAAGAAAATATCGAATTGTCAGTGCGAAGATAATAACAACAAAATATGGTGCAACAAAAAAAAATTTAATTGGAGAACAAATTTATGTTTTTGCCCAAGAGATACAACTCCCTATCTGATGCAGAAATCGACCACTTCTAAGATGGATCATTTCGAGTTCAAGGAGAAGGGGAACAGCATTTAGTTATATTAAATGTAGATTTGATGACTCCAAGAACATGAAAGTATGCCTACAGAGAGAGAGAGAGAGAGAGAGTGTGCTAAAAGAGCGTTGTTTACGCACGGTAACTGTTTATGGGCATTAGCTTATCTATTATTATTTTGTTTGTATTATGTTGTTGTGTTGATGATTTTGATTTTTTTTTGCATAAAGGTCGAATCGTGGAACATTTTAAACTTAGTCAGTCAAGTTTCATTCGTCTTGATCGTACTTATTAAAGTGAAAAGATGAAGTGTAACCAAGTAATATATAAATAGAAAAAAACAACTTATTAATAAATGGAAAATATTATTTTAAAAATGAGTTTCAAGTGCAGTGTTTGCTCAAATGCATACTCATGTATGCAAAAGTTAAATAAGCATTTACTGGTACATAGGCCCTGACACATTGCGGACATGTATCTCTAACGACATGGGAGAAGAAAGAACATGATAAACTGCATGAGTGCCAATATGTGCAGCAGGAACCTCCATCCATATCAACAGAAGCAGCGAAACGGAAGATTGTTGAAGATTATAAAGCGTCAAAAATAGAGCGGCTTGAGGAGGGATCCCTACTAAGTTGTCAGGATTGTAATGTGGAAATAAGTTCTAGCAAATGGTTTAACCACTGCGGAAAAGATGATCATAAGAATAATCCAAACAAATTGTTTGAAAACAAGATTATGTTGGTAAAAAGTGCGTTTAAATGTCGTATTCATTCCTACCGCTTCCCCAAAGGCGACAATGACAGCGTAATGTTTGAGAAATTACTAAACTGTAGAATTGCCAGCTTGTTACAAATTACCAGCAAATCTTATAATGACAGAAAACGATACGTTCCATACAACGGAAATGGTTCGTTTGACAAGAGCAGATGATATAGGTAATACGCTAAAGACCTCAGATAGAATCTATAAAAACAAAGATGTCTGAGTTCCAAGATAGAGATTCTGGAAGGACTTTAATCCAAATAAAATGGATGGATTTAAACATTAGTAAAGCATCACCGATTCCAGGATCTATGCACGTTAAAACACTTGTGGAGCTAGAACAGAAGAAAGCTTGCATCAACATATATATATATTGTTTTAAATGGAGTGTGATAGCATCTTTCTATAATGAGACACAACATGAACCTGCCATCAACGTATCAAATTAGGAACATATCTTCTACAAACATTACGCTGGAATGCGGTAGGATTTTGAATTTCGAAGGAATGACATTTCCAAACGATGTCAAGGATGTAAAAGTTTTTGAAAGAAAAAATCCTGACATTAGCATAAATGTTTTCGGTTATGACAACAAACTGAAAAAAGTGGTTGGACCATTTTACATTACAAAATCAGAAAAAGAGTTCCACATAAATTTGATGTTATTGGAAAGCCAGTGTGATGAAAATTATCATTACATTTTAATAAAAAATATTTCAAGGTAAATATTTATTTATAATGGTTATTACTATTATCATTACTATTATTATATTATTATAATTATTATTATTATTATTATTACTTAATATGTTTCTGTTTTAGATTACTATCAGCACAAATTTCGCGCCATAATAGCATTAGCACCCTCATCTGTAATGCGTGCTTGTTCCACACAAATTCAGCAGACGTGATGGCAGTGCATCAAAGCAAGGAGTGTGGCAAATGTGTTGTGAGGATGCCAGAAACTCACAAGGCGACGTTAAAATTTACCAATTTCAAAAAGCAGATGGATGTTCCGTTCATAATCTACGCAGATTTCGAGTGTATATTGGAAAATGTAAGTGATAATGAGCATTCGTTTATTAAGAAGCACATACCATGTGCTTATGCATTTTATATTAAGTGTAGTTTTAGTGATAGTTTAGATAGGTTTAAAATTTTTGTGAATAGCGATAGTGACGTAAATGTAGGTGAACATTTTGTGAATAGAATGAATTAACAGTAAAAGATCAGTGTCATCTTTCGGGGCAATATAGAGGGGCAGCACACAGCTCGTGCAATTTAAATTATAAAGTCCCACACTTTATACCAATTTTATTTCACAACTTCTCCTCATACGATTGTCACTTATTCGTAAAAGAGTTGTTAAGAGTGAAAGGAAATACAAACGTAATACCTTTGACTAAGGAAACTTATATTTCTTTATCTCATACGATTGAGGTATATAGCTCTGAAGAAATTGACAATGGAAAGAAGCAGAACCATGTTGAGTTACGGTTTGTAGATTCTTTCAGGTTTATGCCATCTAGTTTAGATACTTTAGCTGGAAATTTGTCTGATAAGGATTAAAAAACAGTTAAAAAGTTTTTTCCACAACTAGATGAGTTTAATCTCATGAAGCGAAAAGGTACTTTTCCATATGATATGTATTAACACATATTCCAAATTGGATGATAACATACTCCCTGCAATTAATGAATTTTATTCTAATTTGGATAATAAAAAATGTTTAGAAGAAGACTATTCACATGCAGAAAAAGTATGGGAAACATTTAGTTGTAGAACCATACGTGATTACATGACTTTGTATCTTAAAACTAATGTTCTTTTGCTGACAGATATTTTTGCAAACTTTCGAAAAGTTTGCAAAAGAATACATTATCTTGATCCACCTCATTATTATACACTCCCAGGTCTGTCTTGGGATGCAATGTTAAAGCATACAAAAATTGAGCAAGCACAAATTACACAGCGCTGTAAAAGGCAAATCATAAGTATCTGAGTACTTATGATAAAACGAAACCCTCTGAGTATATTTTATACTTAGATGCAAATAACCTTTACGGTTGGGCTATGTCGGAATATCTTCCGTCGGGTGGTTTTTCATGGAAAAATGAGTTTATTCACCCACATGACATTCCACCTAATTCGGAAATAGGTTATATATGTATATGAAATTGACCTAGTTTACCCTTCTGATTGTCATGATCGCAACAATGACTTACCATTTTATGCTGAAAACAAAATAATTGGCGGAAGTAAGCATGAAAAGTTAGTAGCCGATCTTTCAAATAAAAAGAGGTATATAATACATTATAAAACCTTGGAACAATGTTTGAACAATGGTGTAGTTTTGGAGAAAGTTTACCGCATTCTTCAATTCAAACAAAGATCATGATTGAAATCATATATTGATTTAAATACACAGTATAGAGCCAGAGCTAATAATTCATTCGAAAAAGACTTTTTCAAATTATTAAATACACTAGAGCCCCGACTTGCGTCGTCCCGATTTGCGTCGTTTCGATTTGCGTCGCTTTTTAAAAACTGGAAAAATTCGATTTGCGTCGTTGCAATTTCAAGTTGCGTCGGCCCGAGTTGCGTTGTTTTGACCCCGATTTGCGTCGGTTCGATTTGCATCGTTTTGATTTCAATTTGCGTCGTTTTCTTTCCGATTTGCATCGTTTTGATTTCTATCTGCGTCGCTAAAAACGGTTAAATTTTTAAATTTTTTACTACAGCATTGTGGATTACCATTTCTAGCATTTGTAGTGCCTGATTTAGCATCTTTTGTCTTTTACCATTTTTTCAACTTCTGGTAACACTGATCGTCACCTGTATGTTAAGAAGTTTTCAAATTGCGTAAAATAAAGGGAATTCCCTTTTGTTTGTTGTATAAATGGTGCTAAGAACAACTGTCTGGTTATGGTAAGAATTTAGTGTGTGATTCGCCAAAATACCTGAAGGACGTAAAAATGAGTCAAAGTAAAAGAAAAGTAATAAGTTTGGAATTAAAATTGGACGTAATAAAACGGTTTAAATCGGGAGAAAAGGCTGTTCATATAGGAAGAGCTCTTGGACTAGCACCTACAACAGTAAGAACAATTTGCAACAGAGACAGTGATAAAATAAATCAATTAGCTCAAATTGTTACACCACTCCAATCTAAACAAGATACTATAGCAAGAAATCCCTTATTGGTTAAGATGGAGTCCCTTCTTTCAATTTGGATACATGATCAAAATAAGCGAAGAATGCCACTGAGCAAGAACGTAATAAAAAATAAAGCTCTTTCTATTTACTACGACCTTAAGAAAAATAGTGCATCTAGTAGTAATGGAAATTCTGATGATTTAGAAGCCAGCAACGGTTGGTTTAACCGCTTTAAAACACGGGCAAATTTACATAATGTGGCATTAAAAGGAGAGTCAGCCAGTGCAGATTCAGTAGCTTCAGAAAACTTTAAGCTTGAGCTGAAAGCCATAATTGAAAAAGGAGGGTATTCCGATAAGCAGATTTTGAATGCCGACGAAACAGGTCTTTTTTGGAAACGGTTACCATCAAGAACTTACTTGTCAAAAAATGAGAAAGCATGCCCTGGATATAAAGCCGCGAAGGATCGGCTAACACTTCTTTTGGGCGGAAATGCAGAAGGCGGTTTTAAATTTAAACCTTTTTTGATATACCAATCAGAAAATCCGAGGGCAATGAAAAGTATAAACAAAAGAGACCTCCCGGTACACTGGCGCTCTAATAAAAAGGCTTGGATGACTGCAACCCTATTTAAAGATTGGTTAGTAAATTGTGCCGTTCCTGAGTTTAAACGCTATTGTTCCTCTCAACAAATTGAGTTCAAAATGCTTTTGCTAGTCGATAACGCACCAGGACACCCAATTTTTTCAGATGACCTATCGGAGCATGTAACAGTTGTTTTCATGCCGCCTAACACAACATCACTTATTCAACCTATGGACCAGGGCGTAATTTCAAACTTTAAAATGTACTACTTACGCCGAACTTTCCGGCAACTTCTTGATTCAACAGACAAAAATGATAAACTTTCTATGAAAGACTTCTGGAAAAACTACAACATAGTGAAAGCTATTGAAAATATACATTTATCTTGGGAAGAAGTTAAGGCATCCTCCATGAGAGGGAGTTGGCGGCAATTATGGCCAGAACTTATTAATGGAGACAAAGATGGTGTCGATGATGTTCCAAACGTTAGTAATGAGTTGGCTAATTTAGCTAGAGAAGCAGAATTTGACGGAATGGAGGAAGGTGATATTAATGAATATTTGGTGTCTCATGATGAGGAGCTTGATAATGAAAACTTATTGGCCATCAATATTCAGCATGTTTCAAAAGAAGATGTCATAATAAGTGATAATACATTAGAAGAAAAAAGATTAACAATCGCCAATATTTCCAAAGCTATGCAATTAATTTCCCATGCAATGGATATATTTTCTGAAAACGATCCTGACGAAAACCGTAGCACGTGCGTATCAGCATCCGTTGATCAAGCCATTAGTTGTTACAAAGAAATATACCAACAAAAAAAATCTTTAAAAATTCAACAAACTTTAGACGTTTTTGTTAAAAAAACAGTAAGGCCATCCAATCAAATTGATATTAGTGTTGTTGATTTAAATTTATCATCTGAAGAGAGCTCAATTTAAGCTAAATGAATTACAATTTTTTAATGCATGTACTTTTTATGAATATACATACATATGTAAATGAATTTAATTTTTGTTATGTTTTTTCTTAATTTATTTTTTTGTTATTCCTTTATAATAATTATAAGCATTTGTTGAAGTAAATGAAATAAATAAAAAATGTATCCATACATGTTTTTTTATCAAAAATACAAAATTTGTTGCTTTGTTTTGAATATTTTCCCCAATAAATTTAATTTCAGTGCATTTTTATAGAAAAAGGTGATTTGATTTGCGTCGTTTCGATTTGCGTCGCCTTTCTCCGGTCCCCATTAACGACGCAAGTCGGGGCTCTAGTGTAATGCTGTGTATGGTAAAACCATGGAAAATGTTGACAAGCGGAGAGATGTACACTCACGTAGTGAATGGAGCCGTACTAACCGCAACCATTTAGGTATAGGAGAACTGATATCCAAACCGAATTTTCATAGCATATCACAATTTACGGACTCAATGTCGGCTAAACAAATGAATAAAACTTTAACATAATCCCCCCTGTTCTGCAAACCGAACGTTTTGAAATCGTACGATTTTAGAAAACTAACTCCTACAATAGAAATATTTTTTTAGATTTTTTTAAATTTTTTTATTATATAGATTCTCAGATATCATATCTGGAGGAAAATTATGGTGTATGTTCTTAAACACGTCTGCAGGACCATTTTCAATTTTTAGAAAACGAGAAATTTACTCGGATTCGGTTTACAGAACAGGGCCGATTATAATAAGCCCATTTATTTAGGTTTCGGTATATTAGAACTATCTGAGTGGAAAATATATGATTTCCACTATAGTTACATGAAACCAAAATATGAAGAGAAAATAAACTTGAATTATATGGATACAGACTCCCGCTCTTAAATAAGAAGGTATTGGGTATGATGAAGGATGAAACACAGGGGACGTTTATAACCGAATTTGTTGGACTAGCACCAACAGTTTATTCATACACCACTGAATGTGATGAAAATGTCAATAAGGCGAAGGGGGTTAAGAAGTGTATTGTAAATAATTATACTCTAGATGTATATAAAAATGTTTTATTCACAAAACAAAAAATTACAACATGTATGCAAACATTTACATCAAAATTGCATACTATTTTAACCAAAGAAACAAATAAAGTAGCCTTAAGTTGTAAAGATACAAAACGAAGAATAAGTAATAATAATATTAACACATATGCGTGGCACCATTACCAATTAGACAGCGGTAATGGTGAAGTAGATTTAGATTTGTTAATAAAAGAAATAGAAAGTAGTAACACAAATTTAAATGATTTAAATTTATTAATTCATGAGATAGAAAATTTGGAATAAGAAGTGATTATATGTAAATACAGTAATGTTTTATAGGAAACATTTTGTAAACATAAAATAATAAAACAGCTTGAAATAAATATTTGTAAATATGAAATAAGAAAATTTGATTGTAAATATTAAATATTATATTTATCTGCAATGGATATGAGTGTGGAGTGAGGGAACAAATGCAATGTTTATGTGCATTAGCTTATCTATTATTATTTTGTTTGTATTATGTTGTTGGGTTGATGATTTTGTTTTTTTTTAGTATAAAGGTCGAATCGTTGAACATTTTAAACCAATTCAGTGAAATTCAATTGTAAGAGCTATCAACTAAATTAAAAAAGTAAAAAAAAAATTAAAATGGAATCTAGTCCTCTGATAATATCATTGAATGATGACTTTGATAATGTACACCCTTCGGTTAGCCCACTCTCCATTAGTACGTTGACAGAATTCAATGTTAATAATTCGGTGGAAGAAGTAATCTTCAACTACATAAAGTCTCCTCAGAATTGGAACGAACGGGATATTCCCAACAAGCAGATGGGATATCATAAAATTTTTTTGGAGGACGAAGTTTAAGAATTCTTGTACGATGAAGGATAAGCTACTTTCGACATTTAATGAGGAATTTTGGTGCAATGATGATGGGGATAGAATAATTGGGGAAATATTGATAATGAAACCACTTCCAAATTAGCGTTGTCTATGAAAACGCGCTTAAAAGATGTAATCAATGCCAAAGGATATCTATCATACCCGTTTTTAAACATAGATTTATTGAATTCAAATCATGTATTACTTTGCTGTACGACTAATTTTTTGAGTTTGTTTTGAACGTTGTTTTCTATATTTTTTATTTTAAATAAAATATGTATTCGTTTGAAGTCTTAAGTGTTTTAATCTATTAACATACCCATTGCACTATCAAAAATTGCTAGCCTTATTATCATACGAGCATAAATTTTTCAATCGAATTTTAATTGCATTCTCAACTGTGTAGTGTACGGGCAATTGTTTTGAGTAAGTGTATGTATGTAATTGTATACCTCAAATTATTTACACAACGACAGATAGATAAATAGATAGAACATAGTATTCCAAACATTTTCAATATAAAGGGATTTTTTAGAGCGAAGTCATCATCAGTTTAAAATTTACTTCCGAGGTGTATAGTAAAAAAAAATTAATATTCTCTTTTGAAAATGGAAAATAAAATGAGAAATTTTTTTTGATCAACCAAGGAAACCTAAAATACAGGATGTGGTTTTTGAGCTGGATTACTTCCTGAATTTAAAATTAAAAATTTCTTGTGGTTTTTCAACTCTAAATGGATTTAAGCATATCATCGGCTTAATAAGGCTACATTATAAAAATAAACATTTTATTGGATAAAACTTATATTAGTAGTGTCCTTTAGCAGAGAATTTTTAAATTCAGTAAATTTAATAGATGACACTACTGAAAGGAATACAGCCTATATATTTCAATATAAAAACGGTAGCTATCGTTTAATTATTCAGCAGGACAACTACAAAATTAAAATAGAGACAGATACGTGGAAATCTCTAATTGGTGTTGGAATATTCTTAACTTCAATTATATGTTGGAATGGCATCCTCAGGAAGCAAATTCTACATTTTTACTATGACTAATACATTCCAACGTGTTCAATATTGAGAAAAACTATTATACAACTAAGTGACATAAAAGGAAATAATGAAAGAGATATTGAAGTTGATCTGATACGTCTTTGTTACGAAATAGGAAAAAAATGCAAATCCAAATTATAACAGATTGTAAAGCGTAACTGAAACAAAAAAATTTCAAAACAAAAGATCAGAGAGATAGTTATATTCATGTGCTAAAGTGTAACTGAAACAAAAACATTTCAAAAGAACTCACAATTTTTTGTAAAATTTTAATTTCAGAAGAATATTTTTTACTATAAATAAGAATGTAAGCCTTTCAAGAGTATTAATATAAAAATAGCATTCAAGAAAAAAGTATTCTTTAAAAAAAGAAAATTAAAATAAAAATTAAAAAAATGAGCCAAGTACGTGAGCGGTTATTTGAATTCCTCAATTCCTTTGAGGACTCATTACTATATGAGCATAAGGAAAGCATACATTTTTTCGTATCCATGCTCACTGAAAATGAGGAGTATGGAGTTGTGGAGCAGGAGGACTCCGACGAGAATGGACATTTTGCCAGCTGTCCCTGGTATAGTGAAGGATGTGAAGAAGGCCCAGACACATGTCGGTGTACCATGTTTCACATTAGGAAAAAAATTATTTTTAAAATTATAGATACTTATACAAATTTATGTAAAAAAATCAATTAATAAATATAAAATATATATGTATGTGTGTGTATGCTTTTGATTTCTTATTTATTTTAATATACATATTTCTGTATATATAGAGATTAATAGACCGAAAAAGCTATTAGTTTAAATGTTATTTTCATTGAGGATGGATAAACGTACTTTAAAGAATATATTTCACAACAATCAAGAACGAAAACCTCAAATATATGATTTGGTTTTTGGGTTTGAATACTTGCTCAATTGGAAATTGAAGATTTCTGGATTTTCTACAGCTTTTGGTTTTAAGCCAATGATATGGTTGAATTATAAAAATAAGCAATACATTGAACTGGATCGAGAAGAGTGGTTACATCTCATGTGCTATAAGGAGTATATTCATGATATGCTTAATGTCGCGATTTTTTTTAATTCTATAAATATAATTGATAATGAAAGTGAGAGAGATGTTGAATATAAGTTTCAGTATAAAAGAGGTGTTTGTTTTTTAGTTATCATACAAGGAAACTTTAAAATAAAAATCGATTCTGACACTTGGAGATCACTAACTCAAATTCGAGTATTTTTTACATCAATTTTATGTTGGAACAACATTCTGAGAAAACAAATCCTTCATTTCTATCATGAATATTATATACCAACCTGAACGGAAATTTGCAGGATACCGTGTTTATGAAACAACCTCAAGGTTTTAAAGATAAAAAAAACACCCTAATAAGGTGTTAAAATTAAAAAAGTCCTTATATTCACTTCAAACAGTAAAGATCACTTAATAATTATAAAAACGGTTCGTGCATTTTAATTGTAAATCTCGGAATTTAACATAAATGTATTTGGCTTATATGGTGGTAATGTAGTGGGCCAATACTACTTTACTACAGAGGAAAAAACTAATCACATTAACTTATTACTTTTGGGAAAAGGTGGAAGATTTCGCTATGTGTGAATCAAATATATTTCAAGGTAATATAATAATAAACAAAAAGGTTTTATGGGAAACTAATGACACAGTTAGTGTACAACACAAAAATTATGTATAAAAATTTAAGGGATAAGGAGATCCATTTATTTTCTTATACAAATTTTTGATTTTATAAATCAATTGTATATGATTCCAGCCATATTCTCTTCTCTGTATACTGACGTTTAAAAAACAACACGCCATGCATCAACTACGTATAATTAAACTATGGAAATGCCGTTACTTGCGTTTCCACGAATTCCACGAGCAACGAAAACCATCGTTCATCGATGAACAAAAATTCAGTAGAAGTGCAACTGTTGAAGTGTAAAGAATAGATTTTACTATCAAAAAGATTTACCAGTTTTATTTTTCTAAAAATCAGTGTGGTTAGCTTGGTCACCGACGAGTTGGCCTGCGAAATGTCAACAAGTTCTTTTAAGGGTAATACTTTTGAAATGCTGTTTGGTGCTCTTAATTTACTTTTTATTATTTTTATAGAAGCGTTTTCTCGAAAATTTGGCAATGAGGTGGAATTTAAGAAAATTACTATAAAGTGTTTTCAAACTGCGCGAGACCGAGTTAAATATAGGAATAAGAAAACCCAAAGACAAGAATCTAATTAGTTTTTTAAGTATTTAAAAAAAGGAATATTTTTATATAATTTTTGTTTTTTTTTTTACCAAAAATATAATAAAAACTGAATGTTACTTTCTTTATTTAGTATTAAAAATAATTTATGTTCTTGCTATTATTTTCTGTTTTTTTACTATAAAGAAAACAGATATATTATAGGAGCTCTTACTTTCTCCTATGGTATATGAATTCCGACTCATATATGACGACCATCGCAAGAAGGGAAACACACTGTAATTGTACTCCTAAAAGAACTCATAATGAGCGCTCACAGTCCAAACGGAATCATATCGGACTCCAAATGTTTGCTGGAATTGAAACTTACAAAAAAAAAAAAAAGAAATAAGTACAGCAAATAGTGCAAACCTGAAAAGGCATTATAAACTGGTGCATAAGACCGTGATTGATGGAGTGGAGACACTTTCAAAGGGTGTTACAAAAAAAAATACAGTAACAGAGAGGAGTTTTTGAAATGCTGCATTGGACTAGGGCCGTTTAGCATTTTTGACCAGTCGACAAGACAAGCATATTTTAGGAATAAACATGCAGTATATACGTGATTTTAAAATATGTATAAACACCATAGGTAAGTTTCATATATTTTAAGGTTTCATCTTATTAGTTTTGTTTTAATCATAAATAAATTTTGCACACAAGTATGATTCAATTAAATAAGAAACACACAGCCCAATATTTGAGAGAGGAAATTATGAAATGTCTGGAAGAATATAATATCGACATAAAGTAAATTTATTCGAATACTAATGATAATGGTGCCAACCATAGCTTGGGAATTTCGATTAGAATTAGAAATCATTACGATTAGAGAAATAAAATAATCTAATCATTAGAATTGAATTTTGATAAAAATTTCAGATTACTAATTGATTTGATTAGAAATAATCAAAAATCTAATCACAATTAATGACGATTAGTATTTCTAATCAAATCTAATCAAAACTAATCCAAAAAATAATTGATTAGATTTCATGATTATTTTTGATTAGATTTGATTAGATCAACTATCTTTAGATATTTTTGTGAAAAAAAATATTTATTTATCACATTTGTTGCTATATTTACATAATGTAACAGTTTTTGAATATTGCCTAAAATTGCATATGGTGCACCCTGTTCTTTAAATAAACACTAGACACAGCTGGTTCACTTTGTTGTTGTGTTATTATTAATGTTAATTTTCAACGTGTTTTGTGGAAGTACAAGTATAATTTTTTGTTTACTTAATATTGAAAATAAAATCTTTGTTTTGTAAGATTGTAATTTGTGTTTTATTCAAATTAAAATGTTCAAAATTATTGGTAAGTAAAAATGCACGGATTTTTTTTATTTTATTTATTGTTTTTTCGACGTCGTGATTGTAGTTGTCGTAATGGATGCAATTGTTTTCGGAGACCAAGACTTCTCCGCAGACGATGATGTATGTGATCCAAATTATGTACCGACGAAGGTGATCCGGAACATAGTTTTGGAGAGCGAGCCGGCAGTGAGTGCTAAAAGAATGCGTAGCACCGGAAGTTCGCCCAAATTAATTTTCAATCCTGGTTAGTACAAATGGGAGTAAAACCGCTAAATGTGTGGCCTGTCACAAATTAATAAAAGGCACAGGTGAAGTTACCTCCAACTTCATCTCTCATTTAAAAGTTCGGCACAGCGAGTTGCACAAAAAGCATATGAGGATGAAAGCAGGTCCTTCCGATGAAAGCACGTCGCAGGAAGCTTTAGAAAAACAAATTATTCGCTTTCTGGTAGACTGCGCGTTACCGGTTTCTGTTGTAGAAAATTAGTCATTTCGAGACCTGTTTAGTGGCACTGGATTAAAAGTTATGTGTCAGAAAACAGCCATGAAAAGACTCGATGAAACATACAACAGCATGATGACTACGGTACAGACAGCCATGTCGTCATCGAAATACTTCTGCACCACAGCGGACATTTGGTCGGGTAATCACAGGAGTTTCTTGGGTTACACCTGTCATTGGCTTGATCAAAATTTCCAAAGGAAGTCAACTGCGTTGGCGTGTAAGCGAATATTTGGTGTCCACTCGGCGGAGAAAATCGCTCAATTGATCGGCGATATGAACCCTTTCTTTGGCCTCAACATGACCAACATTATAATGACCATCACGGACAACGGTCGAACTTTGTCAAGGCATTTCTTGACAGCGATGCCAACTTAGCTATTTTAGAGCTAGATTTAGCTCTTTTTGATTGCTTCTAACTCGAAATTTTTCCCTTTAGCTCTTTTAAAAAAAAAAGAGCTAACACAGCTCTTTTCAATTGTGGAAATGGCACGTTTAGCACTTTTCACATCTTATAGTAAATTTTCCCGTTTTTGTTTCGTCTTTCAGGAAATTACATTTTTGCAACTATGTTAGGTGTATTTATGTATTTAGTCTGTTAGTTTCTGAATAATTAGACAATTTTTGATAAATTATTGAAATGGATTCTTACTGTCAAAAATATAGGGAAATTTTGGAATCAAATTCCCGTTTAAAAAATAGATTAAACCAACAAAAGATCCATCTACGGCTTTGTGCAAATATTACAATTCAATTATAAAAGCGGAACATTTTGTTTTAGTACTCCATTCGGAGACTCAAAAGCATAAAAAATGTATGGCTCCATTTAACGACTTTCCAAGACAAACGCAAATCTATATATGCTGCAGTACATACACCGTTTTTAGCAATGGATCTTTAATTTTTTCTTACTATTGTTTTTATTAATGTTAAAAAATCTTGAAGAACAAATTGAATGATAAATACATTCATAGATTTAAAACGGAAAAATGCCAAATTTTTAAATTTAGCTCTTTTTAGGTCTTTTTGACTACTAGGTTGGCTCGTTTTGCCTCTGAATTGTTGGCATCACTGTTTCTTGACCATGGCTTGAGGCAAAGTGATTATGATGGCGAAGAGGCAGAGGAAGACAGCGAAGACGAAATGCCGATTTTCGAAAATGTCAAATATTTGCCGAAGCACGAAAGGTGTGCCAGTCACACACTGAATATACTGGCCACCACTGATTTCCAGAGGATTTTTCAAGAGCAGCCAGCACTGTATATTCATCACACAATGGTAAAATTTATACATAAATTATTTGAAATGCAACTTACATTTCACTTACTTACATTGATTTCTTACAGACGATCAAAAAGTACCATCAGTTATGGAAAAAGTGCAAATGGCCGAAATCCTCCGAAGTCATCCAGAGCATTTTAGGTTCAGCTCTTCTTGTACCAGTAGTAACTATGTGGAACTCACTATATGATGCAATCCTGAAATTACTACAGTTCAAGGAGAAATGGAATGAGCTTGCCGATGAACTGACTCTGCCTCCTTTTTCAGCTGGTGCTTTTCAATATTTGGAGTCGTACAAGCTGCTAATGGAACTCATTGCCCAAACTTTGGACTTTCTCCAAGGTGAAGCCAATTTGAAGTATGGTTGTCTTATTCCTACGTTACTTTCTTTGAGCAACAAGCTGCTGTACTGAGGAGCAGATCAGCAAAAGGGTGATTGAAGTCATATGCACTTTGTTCAAAAATGGTTTTTCATATAATGCAACGGACGTGCCGAATTTGAATAATGACAACTCATTTTATGATTTCGATGATGACGGTAACTTTATCAATATTTCATGATTTTTCAAACTTTATATTATTTTCCTTATCTACCAACCGAGTCCAACGGTTTCAAAAATGACATAACCAATCAGTTTTACGCTTACTTAAATGACCCGGATCCCAGTCCTGAAATTTGGACCAAATATAATGTTTTGAAGGAAGCATTCCTATTGTGTAACACAACACTGACGTCGTCAGCACCCGTTGAACGACTATTTTCATTTGCAGGCATCATCAATACTCCAAGACGAAATTCATTGTCAGACTTTTCTTTTGAAAAGTTGGTATTAATGAAGTCTAATGTCAATTTTTTGTGAATTATATATAAGCAGAATCAATATTCAAAAACTGTTACATTATGTAAATATAGCAACAAATGTGAACTAACTGGCTAACGCATCATAATTAATACATTTTTCAGCACAATTAAAATTTCTAATCCAATTGCTAATCATTAGGATTTCTAATCATTATTCCCAAGCTATGGTGCCAACGTATTCAAAGTTTCAAAGTTACTACAAGAATTGCAGGATAATAATTTAACGACGGCGGAAGATGAGATGAAAGTAGCACAGATACGGATTTAGTCGACACAAATATCATCGACACAAACATTGTCGACATATATGTTATCGAAACTAATAGTGTCGTTGAACCAAGACTGTTACTATGCAAAATAGGAACCTTCAACGCTTTGAATAGTCCACTACATCAGCCCCCTTCTTTCAATAAAGTATTTTGAAAAATATTTTACTGACGACCATTTTTCGGAAGCAGCACAGTACACCAATATGTATCACCTGAAAACATTTGGCACTGCGTTGAAGACGGATGCATCTGATACGGCGCTCATTTATATTTTGGTTGCATCCCCTCGATTGAGAATTTACTGGGAGCAGAAGTTCGGTACAAACGTTATCTCCACAAATATGGCACGAAATTGTTTGTTTCTTTTGCGAAAATGTTTGTTGACACTGCAGAAGTGAAGTTTCAGAAGAGGCACGTTGAAATTACCTCTGGGATGGCCAAACCTGTCATTGATGCTGTCAGATCATGATGTATTGCCATTTGCAGAAATTTTGCTAGCTATTCCATAGATGAACAGATGATTCCGTTCCTGGGAAGATTGCCAGGTGGCCTTCGACAATTCGTACGCCGCGGCCAGTTGGTCTTAAAAATTTTGTATTAACTTCGTCATCTTTTGCTATTAACAAAATGATTTATTGATACATTTGATATATTGCTTAATTTTTCAGGCATTATTTTAGATTTTGAAGTTTACCAGGGCTCTAAACCACCATTAGGCGATAGAACACTGGAACTAGGTGCAAGCGTTATTCTGCGTTTGGTGAGGACTTTGCCAAATAACTCTTTAGTATTTTTTTATCGGTATTTTACTTCCTTACAACTTTTGGAGCGATTGGTGCAAATGAATTTGCATGGAACTGGCACAACTCAAACCAACCGTTTGCGCAAAGTCAATTTGAAAGATGACAAGCCTATGATAAGAGGACAAGTCAGACATTGTCATGGAATACAACAAAGACATGGGGGAGTGGAAATTTGCGACCACATGATAGAGTACTACAGAACCTGGCTGAAGTCTAAGAAATGGGCTTTAAAAGTAGCACTCCATTTTCTAAACTTATCTGTAGTAAACGCTTGGATGAAATACCGTCTCGATTGTCGATTGAAAAATATGCCACGAAAATTCATCAAAGATCTTCTCTGATTTAGTTTGGAAACTGCAGAAGCTCTGCTATGTACACCTAAAAGGAAAATAAATGAGTTGGATGAAGCGGGTCATTGGCCAGTGGTTGATAAATTGAGGACAGAAAGAGCGTGCCGGTTCAAGCAATGCAATAGCCGCACACGAACGCGGTGTGAAAAATATAATGTTTATTTGTGGCTTTCTTCGAATAGAAATTGTTTTAAGACATTTCATACGTCGATGTAGAATTACACATTAAAATTACATTACCGAAAGCAATGAATTATTTTTGTTTTTTATATTTTTGTTATTATATTTATAATTTGAAATTATTTTATAGCTCATACAAAGATCCAAAATATTCAGTAGCTACAGATATACCAAGGAACTAATAACAAGGTGTCGCAGCCCGAATCACAAAATGTAATTCAGGATTAAGTATACAACAGAGGTTGACCACAATGAGATACGACTGTTGACGTCGCGACATGTTGTGGGATATGGGTCGCCGTGGGGATACGCTGTCGTTGGTGTAACTCGAGTATATTACCAGCGACAACGCGTGTCCCCGCGGTGACTTCTACCCAACGGCAACTCCTTTAAATGCCGCGAGTAAGAATGCCGCCGGTCTTGGTTGATGGGCAGGCTAAGAAAACCAAAAGGGCGAATCATTGTTTTGCCTGGCACAAAACAAAAGGAGATTTTTTTTGTTATTCATTCGCATTAAGACAGTTGCATAATAAAGAGGGAATAAGTTTCATTTAAAATTAAAGCTTTTATTATAAAAAAAAAGTATTTACATACACAGTGGCTCGAACATTTGGTGGTAAGAGCAACAACGACATTTCACTTTAGATGTCATACTTCTCACCACACAGATCTATTTAAAGAAAAAAGAAGTATTCGGAAGCATCAGGTTTTAAAATAGTCTCTCAGTTCCCTTTAGATAGTATGCATTTAGTTCATTTAGGAGTGATTAAAAAATTTGCATAACCTTTTAATTTGTAAAAGTAATAAAGGAAAATTTATGAGTAAATTAGTTTCGTTTCTAATTATGTTCCATCGGAATTTTGTCGTGTACCAAGAAAGTTAGATGAAATTAGTACCTGGTAATCCACCTGTAGCGTGTTCTAACTATCACTACGACCAAGATTGTATAGTACACATTTAAAGTCAACTTGACCGCAACATACATAACATCCAATGACATTGAAATTATTTTTGTGCACTGGACATTTGACACTCATGCAATTGGGCAAATACCGCTGCATGAAGAGTTAGATAAATGCATTTGACAGACTGCAACATAAATATGTATTTTGTACAACTGCTATTTGCACTCACCAGTCTGATCAAAGGCCGCAGCATAATGCACTTGAATGAATCATAATTAATAACCACATGTGTTTATATATATAAATATAAACAATACAAAATCCATGTTTTCCAAAGTACTTATGAGACACACGCCGCACGCCTACCGTGGGAAACTAAAAGGAACAATTTGCTTATTAAGCATATACCTTTTCTTTTCCCTCTTATGTTAAGATAGGTTAAGCATTATTCTCATAGTTAGTATATAAGCAGATGTAATTTAGTTTTAAAAAATTAATTATTAAACAACATTCCTAAGAGCTCCTAGCTGAGCTCAGGAAATTATCTTTATTTGAAATAATTAAATCAAATAAATAAATTTTATAAAAATAAACTAATAAAATAATTAAATAAAATAACTTTTTATTACACTTAGGCAGTTTTTGTTATACACCGGAACTTTTATTCTAAAAGATTGTATCAGTATTTATTTTATTTCATATAATTTTAATTTTTTTAATATAATTACATAAGCTTATCACAAAATATATTCAGAGGGGTGTTTACCCAGGAAACGGCTAAAAGGCCAACAATTAATTGAGAAAAAGACGTTTGGCCTGAGGGATGGATTAACTACTAAGGCTGTTGAGCTAAAAAGTGTTGCGAAAAATAAATACATGTTTTAAAAGTTAATAATTAGCAGCTGTTGTTTATTTTTCGTCCAAATATTCATGCTGTATTAGTAGTATATGTGTATTTTCCCCATAAGGATCATTCTAATTAGAATAGTGTATTTGTCCATAAGGATCATTCTAATTAGATCCAATTAGAAAGGAGCATTCTAATTAGAATAGTAGATCATTCTAATTAGATCTAATTAGAATAGTAGATCATTCTAATTAGATCTAATTAGAATAGTAGATCATTCTAATTAGTATATATATGTGCATTCCAATACATGTATTTTCCCATAAGGAAGGATATTCCAATACATGTATTTTCCCATAAGGAAGGATATTCCAATACATGTATTTTCCCATAAGGAAGGATATTTCAATACATGTAGTTTTTCCATAAGGAAGGATATTCCAATAAATACATATATTCCTACAACAAAGTTAACTTCAAATGAGAATATATATTTTTCTCATAAAAAGTTTAACGAAGACATTTTTGTAAATGGAACAATTCGAATGAGATTCTCATTTGAGTAATTATATTTAAATGAGAGTTCGATTGACTCACAAATATGTATATAAAAGACCAATTAGAATTTAGTTTTAGTTATTGTTATTCAAAGATCCTTGAAATTACGTTCAACAACAATGGTAAGAATGAAGTTTAACATAACATTAGAATTTTTTTATTTATTATATGAAAGTTTGAGAAATACATATAAAATTTAACTAATTTTTGTTTGTTTTTAGATCTATCAACAAATCATTAACATTGCCCAAGGAATAAAATCAGAATACACAAAAATTGATGATATTCCCTTAAATGAACCTTATACTGTGTTCAGACATGCATTTTTAATTCAGTCAATTTAATTTTAATTGCGCAATTAAATTTACTGTTCACACATACTCAATTTAGCTAACTCAATTATCATTTGACAGCTGGAAAAAACATTGTTTTTATTTGTTTTGTGAATATTTGTGTTTGTAAATTTTCAAATTGGATGCAAATTTTGGTTTTATATAACAGAAATATGGAGCTCTTGGAGTCAATGCGATCGATTTTTGATTAAAAATTATCAGTGCTTAAAAAAAAGGAAAGGAAAAACTTATCAATTTTACAAAGTTTACGAAAGCAGCAGCTATTTCCCCTTGCACTAATTTTTTAACTTAACGTGCACATCGCGCGGGCTATATGGAATGGCCAACTTCTTTCTTTCTTTCTTTCTCATTATATACTTGACCGTTTTCTCTTTGGCCACGAAGCTCCTCTATTCGACATGGCCACAACTCCAATAGAACAGCTTCACTGGCCTCAGTCCACGTGAGCCTCTTCCTCTAAAATTTTTTTCCTATTTATAAAAGATATTTGTTAATAAATTTATCTATGAATTAAAAAAAAAACTTCTTCACCAGCCATTTATTTTTGTTTATTTATTTATTTATTTATTTATTTATTGGAGTTCATATTGTTCAGTTTGTTTTCTTTACATGTATGTATGTATGTATATTTGTTTTGTTTATATGTATGTATATTTTTTTACATTTGGCTCGCCATTATAGGAAATTTTTCTGCTCACTGAACACAGTTCTTAATAAAAATATTTATGACCAGGGTTGCATTTCGAGTTTTACGCAATTAATTGTTGTCAATTAAGGTCTTAATTGCAAAAAATGCTCTAATTGCGCAATTAAGGGGTATGTCTGAACACGGTATTACAAGATTTTTAATTTTGAATCTAAGGTTACACAATATGGATCCAAAGTTATTGCATATTTAAACAACAATAAGTGGTTTTATCTTCCGCAAGGAATCGTTAAATATTTAAACAGAGAGGATCCTTACTTAGCAAAAATGAATGACAAAATTTGGACAATTATTTACAAAGGATGTCAATCACCAAATGGTTCAGCAATATTCGAACTAAACTATAGCTAAATTTTTTATTTGTCATAAGAAATTTTATGTAGTTACACAATTTTTAAAACAATAAATATATTTAGTAAAGTGAAGTGAGCCCCTATTATTTATTGATTTTTGTTTTTATGTTAAACATGCACATGCACGTTAACAAAGTGAATTTGAAATCCATTTCAGGAAAATTTAGTTCAAAAAAATTAAAATAAAATGCATATATTTCAAATTCATTTTAAATTTTATGAAAATGAGAGTTTATGTTTAAAATAAGTTATCTTATTTATTTTCATTTTAAAAGAAAAAAAGGATAGGAAATTTAAAAATTTAATGAAAGTTAAACATGCATGTACAAGACATGAAAGTTAAACATGCATGTGCAAGACACATGGTCATATGTTTATGTATGCATTACAATGTTTTATTACTTTTTTCATTTATATGAAAATTTTCAAAATTCTTACCAAAAAAAAATAAATTACATGAAAAAATATTCCTATAAGGAAGGATATTTCCAATACATGTATTTTCCGATAAGGAATGACATTCCGATACATGTATTTTCCATAAGACATGCGTAAGCATGCTTTTGCATGCTTTTTCATGTCACAGCATCTAGATGTACTTTGCTTAAATCTAATTTTAATTGGTTCTGAGAAAAAGGGTTTGCGAAAAAAAACTGATTACAAAAAAATATATTTCATGAAGGACAAACAAATATTTTTCCTTTATTGCTTAAACTCACTAATTTATAAGATCATAAATGTAGATAAATATGAAGATTTTCCAATCACAGGTAATTTTCTATAAATGAATGTATGTATGCATGTATTCTGTTCAGAAAAAGTATAAAATAGAATGTTTTTGCAAACAAAATTCTAGTCTTACAACATCATTCAAAAAAAAAACTAAAATAATATTTAAAAATGAACAATAACAATTTATTTTGTCATATATGCGAAATAATTACTTTTTCTAATAATTCAAACAAGAAACGCCATTATCTGAAGCAACACGGTATTAAATTAAAAACAAAAAAATTTTGGGATACTCCTTTATACAGGAGAATAATTAAAAAAAATAAGGATATTAGAGAAGCTGAAGCATTATCATCTATAGAAACCACAACAGCAACTACAGTAACATATACTGAGGCCGCATCATCAACATCAACATCTACTGTAGAAGTCGCAACACCTAATACATCAATTACAGAAGCATCAACACAAACAACACACGAGAGGTACCATCATCTATTAGAAGGCGATGAAGATGTATTTTTAAGCATCAAAGAGCCCATAGATATTAGGGAGGTAATAGTTTGATGGAATGGAAGTATCCATCAAGAGGGTTGACGGATCGATACCCCTTTCCGTCATTGCCTACACAAATGTGTAGGTAAAGCTTGCTATCCACGGAATAATGAGTTGCATAGGTTATTTAAAAGAACAATTAACAACTGTTCGTACATTTAATTTGGAGTGGTGGAAAATCCGCGGAACCAGAATATCAGGAGATGTGGATACATCTTTGACAACTCCGTAGTCAATTACGCAATACTATCAGCTATTTTGCATCCCATTGGAATACACAAATTTCAAATCCATTTACTAGACTGGAGTATTGTAAAACCCTCAGCGATACAGGTAAAAGCATGTCTTACTCAGATTATGTCCGAGCCCTAAATTCAGGAGACACTATAATCAAGAAAGTTTCCACCAAGAAGAATAAAGCCCCTAGACTCGTACAGAGCAGACAAATAAAAGAGTTGGAAAGAACCGTTACTAAATGTTGTAAATTTCGTTATAGATTCGGTAATGGAAATTATGACCAAATTGCAGTAAGGATTTAAGTATACAACAGAGACAGAATGTCAGGAGCTTTGGATACATCTTTTGACAACTCCCTAGTCAATCACGCAATTCCAATGCCATTGGAATACACCAATTTGAAATCATAATGAGTGTACTGCATGTATATACAGTATATATATATACGAGTATATAATACAAAGAAACGATGGTTGCAATTGTCCACATTGGAAGCGAAAGTTTGTCAACCGAATTCCACTGATATTTGTCGATCGCAGTCGGTATGGCAAGACTGTTCTAAGCATTTGTTGGTGTCTATATTAGATCCTAAGATTAAAGCTTATCAGAGGTGTCAAGGATCAGATACTCACTCAGTGAATTCGGATATATAAATGTATATTTTCAGTTTTTACTATTTATATAATTAACCATAATGTGTATTAAAAGTGCAGTGATTTAATAAAATTAGTTTTAAATCAAAGGGGTAAGCACATATTGGATTTACACCAAAAAAAAGTTATGTGCGTGTAAATATTCCTATTAAATTGTAAAAAGAGTGCAAACAATGTGAGAAGACCGTTGCGGAGAACGCAGAAGATCCATTCGAAAAACTATTCTACGGATATAAAAACATAAATGAAGCAGATTTTCAGATCTGAATCCGAGACTAGCAGATTAGTTAGCATTCAAAACAATATTTATGAAGTATTTTCTGATTTAAGTTATTAGATAGGACTCTTCAGCGTGGCTCAACAAAAGAATCTTATACAATAATAGACACCATACACAGCCATATTAAACCTAAAAACGGTTGACATAATCACACAGTTATTAGGTTATTGTGTGGCCTCCGTCATGTGAAAGGACAAGTGGATAGTCTAGTCTGATTTTACAGTATTTAGAATGAAATGACTCACATCGATCTTATTATAAAACATCTACTCATACATCACAAAGAAATTGTATCAATACCTTGCTTATTACAGGAGCAAGAGACTCTAGGCAAGGCATTTGCCTACATCATGACAAAGCGACAAAAAAAATTGGACATACATAAACCAGGATACTCTCCAATCAGAACTTCTACTTTTTGACAGCTTCAGCTAAAATTGTCACATCATACTACAGCAAGAGTAATAAACATTACGTAGGAGGGAATGCTGATATACTAACTAAATTAAAAGATGTCATTGAGCCATATTGGGAAGCGACCATGGCAAGAGGAGGACACAATGTTATATATAGTGTTCAGAAAAAGTCATCTCTGATCGTGAGAGGAGGCACTTTGTGATGATATGTTTAGTAAGGTGAAGAGCACAAAAATATCCCTATCGAGAGAATAATATGGAGTGCCAGTTCAAGTACAGTCTGTGAAACATCCAAAAAAAAAACATCGTCGCATCGTAAATCGAATTTTGCAATAACACTTGTAAAAAAAAAATAATTAAACATGAAGAAAACTATTTTCTTTGTTTTAATAAAAATATGCTGAAAGATTGTTGTTGACGCGGCGACATGTTATGTGAGACGAGTCGCCGTGGGGATGCGCTGTCGTTGGTGTAACTCGTGTATTACCGGCGGCAATGCGTATCCCCACGGCGACTTCTACCCAACGGCAACTATTTTAAGTGCCGCGGGTAAGGATGCCGCCGGTCTTGGCTGATGGGCGGGCTAAGAAAAACAGAGAGACGAATCGTTGTTTTTCCCTGGCACAAGACACAAGTTTTTTTTTTTCATCAACCAATTGTACATTTTACGGAGCGCTGCAGCATAATATATTTGTTTTCCTAATTTTATTGTATTTTAAAATAAAATATAATCAAAAACTGAACATAACATTTGGTCCTTCTACCGGGAAAAGGTAAACAGGTACGTGGATTTAGTTATATTGTGGAAATTGATTCGGTGGTACACTGTGTCTCAACTTTTGTGGCTCAATAAGAGTGAAGTTAAAAATCAGAACCTGTTTTTTAAACAATTTACGCTGTAAGTTGTTATTGTTGCCCTTGCCATACAAAGTTAGCGGCCATTTTAATTAAATTACGGAAAATTTGCATACAACGTAATTTGTCTGAATCATTGCAGCGGTGCATACAAAAGTGGTATCAGGTCACCTTGAAAAAAATAAGTGTCACTATATCGTTTGCCCTTTGTGACATTGGAAAGTTTTGTTGTCCTTTAAGTACTACAGATTTTGCCAGCATACGCAGTAATTTGTTTTTCATTGTAATTTTGCTTAAATAAAGGTAGTTGTTCAAACGAATCGGTATATGGTATACATATATTCATAATCAATATTTTACAAAATGTCTCAGTACGAGCGATACATAAGAGCAGCAGAAGACTTAATAGGCCTTGAAGCACCACTAATAGCAGAAAATTTTTCCGGCTATACAGAGGATGCAGTTGCCTTTGAAAGAGAGGAGATAGACAATGCTTGGGCCAGGTGTAAGAAGCTTTATGAGGAGTGCACAACAGAGACAGTGGAAAAGAAAAAAGAACTTGTAGCTGTTCAAACAAAACAACAGCAAGTAAAAAAAACGTATGTCAACTGTATAAATATTCTTTCGAAAGCTAAACAAGGTGCTATTGAAAGAAATAAAGAGAAAAAGAAAAAATATTAGGGAAAACATTAACATGATGACCTATCTCAACTCTAAATTGTTACATACATTATATAGTCTTAAATATGTTAAGAATCAAATATAAACTCTATATGATCAGCAATGTATTCCATCTTATCCTAAGCAATCTCCTCTACCCTTGAGTTTGCTTACCAATATTTTACTGAAGAAGGCTACACTGCGACAGTTCGGGTTGTTCATGAATCTCGTACATTTGGATTGGATATCAAACTTAATATTATCAGGTATTGCTGTTGAGTACACTTTTAGAAAATCAAAGAAGCTTTTCACATAAATGATAACACTCAACAGCTGGATCGTGGATCAACTAATTGTTACAAACTTTATAAATTCCATCCATACTAGATAAAAAAAAAGAAATGCAACACAATAGATAAGGAGGAAGAAGTATTTGATTAGGGGTTCTTTAGCCTTTCAAGCAGAACGTCCCAGTTCTGTTATTAAGAAAGAGTCAGGTCTTCCTTTTCATTTGGAATACAATCCGAAAAAATTAGGTAAAACCATTAATGTGCTGGCCTATCTCAACTCTAAATTGGTATATAGTTTTAAACATGTTAAGGATCAAATAGAAACTCTATATGATCAGCAATGTATTCCAAGTGTTTAGCATTGGTACATTCCATCTTGTCCTCAGCAATCTCCTCTCCTCATGAGTTTGCTTATCAGTATTTTACTGAAGAAGGCTACACTGCGGCAGTTCTTATTGTTCCTGAAACCCGTACATATGCCAAACTTCAGATTATCAGCTGTTGCTGTTGAGTATGTAATGACCAACTTTTGAAATAGTTCATTTTTTTTTTGTGTCATTTCTTAATTGATTTTTTTTATGGTAAGGATGTCAGATACGGCAATTTCTCGACATACGTGGCTAATTTTCCACTTGTGTGACGTTTAAACTGGTTGTGGATCGTATAAATAGAACTTTACGTGTTCTCTTTATGCTTTATATTTGCCGCATTATAACGGAAAGAACAAAAAGAGAAAAAACTTAAAATCCAGAAAGTTCTTTGTTTTAGCGGGTTTATGTTGGTAGCACTGGTAGACTTAGGCCATAGGAAGAAACGAGATAAAAAGAGAGGTTGCGACTGAAAGGAGGGTAGATTTTTTTTGGAAGTTGAGAAATAAAGTTTGAAGGAACGTCGTCGAAAAATTACAGAGGAGAAAAACTTAAAGAATTTTTTGGATAAAAATTAAACACAAAAATTTAAAAAAAAATAAAAATTGTGCATGATACACATATTTGCGATGTCGAATACTTTTGGTGATAAAGCCACAAGAATGGAAAAACAAAGTGTCTAGGAAAAGTTAAAGTTAAAACCAAAAATTTTAAAGAAAATTTAAAAAGAAAACGGTGTTAACTTAATAAAATCAAACGCACTTAATATAAAAAAACCCACTAAAAGACAAAGAAGCTTAATTACCTATTAAGACGTGCATGTTTCGTACCCAATAAAGGAGACAAAGTTTTACTCCTGGAGAGAATTCCGCCAGTTTTTGTAACTGAACCACTGGTCTCCAGGGAAGGGTTGCAAGAGAGGGGAATCGCTGGGCAACCACGCAAGGTTCTTTTGGTTACTTTTGTCAACATACGTCAAATTTGTTTCCTTGGACATCCCGCCAGTAAGCCACAAAGCAATAAACTGTGCAGTATAGTGTCCAGTTGCCCTTGTACGGTCACATTATACATTCGCCAAAATCCACAAAAAGTGCCAACAATTCGTTAAGTCACCCCTAGAAAATTTTGGTAGAAGTGACGAGTTCTCGGTGTGTTCATCCAAAATTGGAAAAAAACCAACATTTTGTAAACGTTGTAAATTTAACATTTTTGTAAAAAAAATTATTTTCTTGTTTTTTTTTTTTGTTGGGTAACTTCTTAAATTTCTACAACTTTCTTAAAATAATTATATGTGCATAAATTTAAAGATTGTAATAGTGGGAGCATTCGCGCTTCAAAGCGGGGTTATCAAACAGATAAAAATAAACAAAACAGAAAAAAAAAATAAAAACCTTATTTTCAGTTCCATCAGCAGACGGCGTATATCGAGATCCGGAGGCCTTCGCGAACTTGGACAACGCTTAGTTGGTGAGTTATAACTGCTATTTTGATTTTTATTATTTTTATCTATACATTTTTACCCTTACTTGCTGGTGTACATTACACATTTTGTTAATGTAATCCCGTAAATTCCCATTAAATTTCTCGGATTAGAGATTCTAGTGTGGTACCCCCTACCTTTGATGTTTGACCAATACATACCTATATTCATACCTATTTTCATACCCGAAGACATCTGCGCATTCAGCCGCAAAACAACAACCACCTCCCGGTAAGTCATCCACGGTCTAATATATTTATATCCAACCCCCGTGTGCCCTGCACACATATATATATATCTATAAATATCCGAATTAAATATCGTGCAATATATCCATATATACTCTATTAATATATGCATCTATGTACAGGGTGGCTGATGAAAGCCGCTACCAAAAAAAAATTGAATAACTTTTTTTCTATTATTGAATCTGGTTAATTTTTTTTTATTTTGCTGATTGACTTTTACATTTAACAAAAATGGATAACTGGGACACTGAAACAAGAATTTGGATTGTCCGCCGCTATCACGCACTGGAGTCCGTAGTTTCGGTTCAAAGAGAGTATAGACGCACGTTTGGCGGCAATCCTCCGAGCAGATGGACCATAATGAGACTTGTAAACAATTTTGCCGAGCATGGGACAGTCAACAGAAGACCTTACCATCGAAACCCTTCAGTTCGAACGGAGGAAACAATCGGTGCTGTACCTGCTGTCATACAAAACAATCCACGTGTTTCGACAAGAAGCTTATCTGCTCAAATGGGTATAAGCAGACAGTCATTACAATCAATTATGCACAAAGATTTGGACTTATTCCCATATAAAATTCAAATGGTCAACAAACTGAACGCTGCAGACTTGCCGATTCGCTTGGAATTTTGCCAGAAAATGCTTCAAATGGTGGAAGAGGATGAAAACATTCTGAACTGTCTTTTCATGTCTGACGAGGCCCATTTCGATTTAAACGGCAACATAAACAAACAAAATTGTCGAATATGGAGTGCTTCCAACCCACAGATACTCCATGAGACGGAATTGCATCCACTTCGTGTCACAGTGTGGTGTGCAGTTTCATCACGCTGCATTGTCGGGCCTACTTCTTCGAAGAAAACGGTCACACCGTTACGGTTACTAGAGACCGTTACTTGAGCATGTTGAGAGAGTTTTTCTATCCATAATTACGCCGAATGAGAATTTCTTTCAACTCTGTGTGGTTTCAGCAAGATGGTGCAGCTCCTCACATAGCCCAACCTGTTATGACAGAATTGCGACGAAAATTTCCCAATAAGCTGATATCCAGAAACTCCACATTCCGTTGGCCACCCAGGTCGCCTGACCTTACTGCACCTGACTTTTTCTTGTGGGGTTATTGCATACAGGAAGTCTACAAAGCAAAACCAACAAATTTGAATGAACTAAGGCAATCCATTCGAGAAACAATTGCGGCTATTCCTGTCTCAACTCTCCAAGCAGTAATGAACAACTTTTTGGTAAGATGCCGCACATGCATCAACGAGCAGGGGGGGGCATTTAAATTCCATTCTTTTTAAAACTAATTAAGCTATATTTAATAAAATTGAATGAGCTTTAACATGAATAAAAGAAAAATTGAATTCCATTCACTGAAAAAAAAAGTATTTGAGTTTCTTAATGTAGCAAAATTCATCAGCCACCCTGTATATATGCACTGATTTTGTGGGTAGAATGAATATCCTCTGGTTAATGCTCTCACTACTTCCCAAAATAAAGAATTTTGAATTTAAATGTAAACGTTACTTTAGTTGTTTTTTTATCAATTACTCAACTAAATTCTCGCATTCGCGCTTTTCTTAAATGAATTACTTTATTTAATAAAATAAAATATTGTTAATTAACCCATTACTGCCTGACCTTAGATCGGCTCATACGATTTATATGAAATTTGGTAATTCGTGCCCAGAAGACCATATAAGTTGATAGAAAAAAGAAAAAAAAAATTACCTCAACTCTGACCCGAGATATGACATGGGTATTTAAATACCCGACAGGCATTAGTGTGAAGTAGTTTCCTTACTTTATCATATCTGCTAAAAGCACCACGCACTATTGTGTTAAATTTTTTTTTGTTGTTGTGTGCATTCCCCGAATTTAAAAAAAAGTGATAAACAGTTATACCTATAAACAATTTATGGCTATAAGGAATTGTAAGTACACAATCTAACACTAAAAATGATTCGTCGACGGAAAATTCTAACTGCTATCGAGTTGCAAGCTCTTTTTGATAGTTTTTTTGATGAGGACAGTGATAGAGAGGATAACTTTATACAACATGCAGATGCCGTTGATATCATTATAACGCCACCCGATGACGTCGATAATCTTAGTGACAATGAAGAATTGGACGAAAATGTTCAATTGTTGCGCGATGAGCCGGACCTGCCTAATGAGATTGCTGGACAATTCGAAATCGAATGTGCTTACAATGACAACAACAAATACATGCCATCAGGCGAGGATAATGATACTGTAAGCTATGAACACGAAGAAGAAGATGATACACCGGTAGCCTCAACATCTAGTGGTCGTAAATCAACAATGAAGGCAAGAAAGGCACCGAAGCGTCCCAGAATTGATGAAGGAATCAAACCAAAATGGTCTCGGTCGCATAATTATGAATTCGATAAGACTCCATTTGATAATACGGCCAATTCGTACAAAGCGTTGTATGAACAAATTGGTGCCATGAATCCAGTGCAGCTTTGGGAGATGTTTATCGATGAGGAGGTGTTGAACCTGTTGGTGACTTCAACCAACCATTACGCTGCGACCAACAATTGTCCATCATTCATCACGTCAACTAGTGAAATTAAAACATTTTTGCGCTTGTTGTATATTACTGGTTACCACACTATGCCGCAAATACATAGTTATTGGTCAAATCGGGAATCATTGGGATGTGCACTAATAAAAAAATGTATTTCAAGGGACAGATTCAAACGAATAAAGCAATTCTTTCACGTGTGTGACAACTCAGCATTGGATTCAAAAAACAAATTTGAAAAAGTCGCACATTGAACGATTTATTGAACAAAAAATTTCTTCAATTCGGCGTATTATCTCACCACCTTTCGATTGATGAACAAATGATTGCATACTACGGCCGGCATTCGTGCAAAATGTTCATCAAGGGAAAACCAATTCGTTTTGGGTATAAGTATTGGTGTTTGGCTTCGGTAGAAGGATATTTGTACCAGCTTATCGCATATGCTGGTGCATCAGAACAGGTGGACCCAGGTTTCGGGCTGGGAGAAAGAGTAGTCCTATCGCTGTTGTCACATGTGGAAGACCGCGGCAAACACACGGTTACATTTAAAAATTTTTTACAAGTCACAAACTAATGACTCGTTTGTCGAGCGATGGATATTTCGCTTTAGGAACTGTTCGTGACAATCGGACCAATCATGCCGATTTAATGGACGTCAAGGAAATGAAAAAGAGTCTCGCGGGACGTCTGACTTTCGTTTTGATAAGAATAATTCTATACTTGCTGTGCGTTGGAATGACAATTTGGTATGCTATTCACGGAAACATTACATTTTGTCAATAGGTTCCTTCTTAGCTTTACTTCCATCATTGATATGGTCTTTATTTATTACAATTACAGAATTCGGATTCGGGGAAAAAAGTGGTACTGGCCATTGATCACAAATGCATTCGACGCGGCTATGGTAAACGCGTGGAAACTACATTGCATTTGCCGCAAGTATGAACACAAGCCACCAATGCCACAATTCGACTTTCGCGTGGAGGTGTGCGAATCAATTATGATCAAGTCCAACTATCATCATTCGGGTAGAACGTCGACTTCTGGGGCATAACTTACAATACGTTACGACCGTATAGATCATAGGAAAGCTCAATACTCGTCATCGTTGTCCGCAATGCGGTGGGAAAACTGAGTATGGTTGCTTGAAGTGCAAGGTGAATTTGCATCCCGCTCCTTGCTTCCTGGATTATCACAACGGTGTTGCACCAGATCAGGCGAAGATTGCTAAGGCTAAGTGATTTATTTATTTTAAGTATCATGATTTTCTAATAAAATTAAAATTTGATTTAAATATGTTTTTTATTAATTAAAAAAAATTATATAAGAAAAAATAGGAAATTTTAGTGCACACCGTGGACTGTCGGGTATTTAAATACCCATTTTAATTTCACCAGATCTGAAGATCAGGTGTGTTGACATATCGCTGCCAATTTTTTTCATTGCATAGTGGACAGATTAAGCTATCCGGGAAATGTGCACGTTTTTAATTTTTCCCATTTTCCAATGATTGGCAGCACTTTTCCGAAGCATTTTCCGAATAAGAAAAATCTAGGATATTATTCAGTGAAAAACAAAAGGTAAAATAAATAAAAAAAATTCTGCTAATTATTTTAATTTAGCCCAATATCTCCTCTTTTCCATACAATAAAATTTACATCGATATCACTCACCTGGCCTGGGCTAAAATTTTTTATGTATCGACACATTCCTGGGTATTTAAATACCCAATAGGCAGGAATGGGTTAAGGAGTAATTTAAAGTTTTCTTCTTTCTAAAGGTTGTGTAGGCAAGGTAAGAATTATTGGGATCCTAGTTAATGAATATCGTCAATAGGTCAATAGGGAGGTAGGGTAAAGGACGAGCCGTCATTAACATCTGGTATGGCTACGTACAATGAATGCAACGTAAAATATACAGACAGCCCGGAAAAAAATAGGGAGTCTATAAAAAAAAACATACTGTGAATCCTGGAGCGTGTTGAATGAGGACCGAACCCCCCATTCGCGACTGTTAGCTAGCCAAATAAAATCAATGGCTCCCGTAGTCCACATTGTACACTGCTCTGTTTACTACATTTATATCGGTAGTAAGTTAAAAAAAAACGTGTTTATTCGTGGTCATAACAAGTATACTTTTAGAAAATCAAATTGAAGCATACAAAAATTGAGTAAGCACAAATTACACAGCGCTGTAAGACATAGTAAGGCAAATCATAAGTATCTGAGTACTTATGATAAAACGAAACCCTCTGAGTATATTTTATACTTAGATGCAAATAACCTTTACGGTTGGGCTATGTCGGAATATCTTCCGTCGGGTGGTTTTTCATGGAAAAATGAGTTTATTCAACCACATGACATTCCACCTAATTCGGAAATAGGTTATATATGTATATTAACTGTTAAAAAGATGCAACCTTTTGAAAAAGAATGCATTTTACTTTTTGATGAAATATCTATAAGAAAAAATTTTACTTATAATAAATGTGCAGATGTTATAGATGGAGTTGTCGATTTAGGATATGAACGAGTGAATCAAATGGGGTCCCAAGTTTGCGTTTTTATGATAAGAGGAGTTGTAAAAAATTGGAAGTTCGTTTTAAATTATTTTGTTACTTCCAGTTCAATAAAAGGTGATGTACTAAAAAAACTTGTAGAGTCAAACTTGGACATTTTAAGAGAAATGGGACTAAATGTGCGTGGGCTTACGTGTGATCAAGGACCCAATAATAGAAAATGGTATGATATGCTAGGCGGATCTTGTGAAAAACTTTATTTTATTTATAAAAATGCAAAAATTTACCTGATGTACGACGTACCCCATATTTTCAAATCCATAAGAAATGCTTTCATCAAAGCCGATTTTAAAACACCGCATGGCGTAGCGCGATTCGACGTTGTTAGAGAAATATTCTAGTTGGAGTATGGAAAAGTAACCAAAATTACAAAATTAACAACGGTGCACATAAACCCAAATAATTTTCAGAAGATGCGTGTTGGCCTAGCTGTTCAAACTTTGAGCAATTCAGTTGCTGCTGCAATCCAATCTGTAAATGAAAATCGCCAGTTTACACGAAGTTTCGCAACAATAGCCATTTCAACGTGCTCTTTTATAAAAAAAAACTCGATAGCTATTTTGATTGCTTAAACAGCATGTATTTTAACGATGCAAAGCCCCTGAAGCGTGGCCTGAAGCCGAAAAGCACAACTTGGCAATTACTCGAAGAGCTAATTACCTATATGAAACAGGTTGAATACGCAGGAAATAAAATATTTTCAATCGATGGCCTAATTCAAACTACGAGAGCTATTTTATCGTTATCGTCAGAATTGTTTGCGGAAAACTCAAATTTGATATGCATTTTAACGAGCCATTTTAATCAAGATCCATTGGAAAACTTGTTTTCATATATACGTGCCAAGGGCGGACACTGCAAAAATCCTTCGGTCTATGAATTAAATGTCGCATTAGCTAAACTGCTATCTCTTAAAATAACGCAATTTAGTACCTCTTCAAATTGTGCAAACGACGATGCGATATTTTTACCTATTGAGTTCCAAACAATTTTAGAAGATACTCAAGGAAGTGAAAGTACAGCAGAAAGTAGTCGCACACCTGACGTTAATGTAACAAACATATTCGATGAAAATGAAGATTATTTTAATGAAGATGCAGATTGTTTTAACTCTAATAATTTTCCAATAGAGTTAACATCAAGCCGATATTTTGTTGGTTATATAGCTCAACGAATTACTTGCGCTAAATGTCGTGTGGATATAATTAAACCAGCACAAGTTTTGTCATATCCTTCAGAAATTATGATAAAGAAACAGATTTTGGAAGTTTGTGTGCTCCATCAGACTTATTTTTTGCAGTGTGTAAGATTCACATAAATGTTTTCGAAAATGTTTTTACTAATTCTAAAGAAATAAAAAACATAAAAAAAACTATTGTTGAGCAATGCGTAAATTGTACCAAAAATACAATATATTCCTTTTGGTTTGACGAGAGCTACGTATGCTTTAAGCACAGGATGGAGATGCTTAATTTATTAGTTCTTACACTGCTACGAAAACATTCGTCGAGGGAAACATATAAATTCAAATCAACAAGCACTGAAAAACTCAACATTTTAAAGCAATAAAGAAAACCTATTCTTTTGTAAACAAAAATAAATAATCATGGTTTGCAAACTTATGTAAGTAAGCTCACGTTTTATTTATTTTATACATATTTTTATTTTATATATATATAAATATATATATGTATATATATATAATTGAAATTTCTAAATAAAATAATTATAGTTCGGTGCGAATGAACTTATTTTTAATTTTACAACAATAAAACACGTATTTTTACCCTACAATAACACAATCGGTCGCATTTGATTTCCGTGATTTATTTACACATGAATGTATCACAACAAGAAACTTCTTTTAGTTATTTCATATTTTTGCTCCTACTTGTTGACTGCGCTTTAACAAGAAATATAACACACACAACTAAATTTCTCTATAAGCTTCAATTATGTGTGTGCATACATTGTATGCCATACAACATTACTACATACACATTTATATAAGTGTGCATGCTCAAAAATTTTGTGCTCTCTTTGTGGTTTCGTTCAAATAACAAACAATATATTTTTCCCTTGTTACTTCCCCCACAGCATCTATAAACGCAAACAATTTTGGTTTTCATTTAATGTTCTACGTGGAACATCTTTATATATAGTCTTTGCTTTTTCAAATTATTAAATAATGCTGTGTATGGTAAAACCATGGAAAATGTTGACAAGCGGAAAGATGTACACTCACGTAGTGAATGGAGCCGTACTAACCGCAACCATTTAGGTATAGGAGAACTGATATCCAAACCGAATTTTCATAGCATATCACAATTTACGGACTCAATGTCGGCTAAACAAATGAATAAAACTTTAACATATTATAATAAGCCCATTTATTTAGGTTTCTGTATATTAGAACTATCTAAGTGGAAAATACATGATTTCCACTATAGTTACATGAAACCAAAATATGAAGAGAAAATAAATTTGAATTATATGGATACAGACTCCTTTATCTATTCTGTTCAAACAGATGATTTCTATAGTGACGTAAGGGATGACTTGAATTTTTTTCCCCGCTCTTAAATAAGAAGTGCATTATAAATAATTATACTCTAGATGTATATAAAAATGTTTTATTTACAAAACAAAAAAATAGAACATGTATGCAAACATTTACGTCAAAATTGCATACTATTTTAACGAAAGAAACAAATAAAGTAGCCTTAAGTTGTCAAGATACAAAACGTAGAATAAGTAATAATAATATTAACACATATGCGTGGCACCATTACCAATTAGACAGCGGTAATGGTGAAGTAGATTTAGATTTGGTAATAAAAGAAATAGAAAATAGTAACACAAATTCAAATGAATTAAATTTATTAATTCATGAAATAGAAAATTTAGAATAATAAGTGATTATATGTAAATACAGTAATGTTTTATAGGAAACATTTTAGAATTTTTAAAACATTTTGTAAATATAAAATAAGAAAACAGTTTGAAATAAATATTTGTAAATATAAAATAAAAAAAAAATTATTGTAAATATTAAATATTATATTTATCTGAAGGAGGATGAAGCAGGTGGGAAAGGACAAACTGGCCGCTCTCAAAGTGAAGTACTCTATCGCCCCTAAACTCATCAAAGCTCCAGCCATTGAGAAAACAATAACTCTGTCCAGAATAGCAGCGGCTCACCCTGAAGTAGCCTATAGGCTAATGCATGAAGGGGTATTGAACAGGCCCATCTCTGTGGAGTTTATGGCTGAAAAGGGCTTCAGTGACTTTCCACAAACCTTGAGGGGCAACTACGTCTTTGCCGTGACGACAAGTGTACCTAGCGACAAAAATAATGCCATAATATGTGGGGCTTTGGCTTACATGTATTATGAGTCTCAACTCTTGCAACAACCGGAGGAGTAAGCCCTGTCAGACGAGGAGAGAATGAGGAAAGTCATGACTTTCGCAAAGGCAGCCCATTCATCAGCTAGACACTCATCAGAGATGAGGACCCGGTTGACTCAATTAACATCTATTTCTGCGGACACTGCAAGGGCTTATATCCGAAACTTCACCGAGAAGTTTCCTAATATTGACTACCGCACAGTCATAGGTTAATATTGTCAATCACTAAACGTCAAATCCTTTCATCAGTTGCAAAACTATTTGACCCAGCTGGGTGGTTAGCACCTGTAGTTGTAAGAGCAAAAATTATTATGCAGCCCACTCTCCATTAGTACGTTGACAGAATTCAATGTTAATAATTCGGTGGAGGAAGTAATCCTCAACTAAATGCAGTCTCCTCAGAATTAGAACGAACGGGATATTCCCAACAAGCAGATGGGATATCATAAAATTTTTTTGAGGACGAAGTTTAAGAATTCTTGTACGATGAAGGAGGGGATAAGCTACTTTCGACATTTAATAAGGAATTTTGGTGCGATGATGATGGGGATAGAATAATAGATTTAAGTCTTTAAATAAAATCATCAGATTAAAATTATATAAATAATGGGTGATTCAAGTAGAGAAAGTTTTTTCAATAGCCTTTTCTTGACAGATCACGTGTGAGTCGTGTCATGCTGTCAGGTTATTTTTGTTTAGTACCGTTTGACATTTCAAAATGGAAAGACTTACGCCTGAACAACGTTTACAAATCGTTCAACTTTATTACGAAAACTCACGTTCTGTGAGGAATGGATTCGTCTGATCCCTTATTGTCCAGCCTATGTTCGAAGGAAAGGCAAAATCGAAACAAACGAAAAAGCTTAACAGCAGAAGTAATAGCTCTGTAGGAATCAACATGTATACAACTCAATCATATAGATGAAGATTGTGATCCCACACAGAGATCCTTGGATGAAGAAAATTATGTACAGGACAGTTTTGGAATAGAGGATATTGTTTTAGGAGAAGAATATACAGAATTTCTAGAAAACTAAGTGCAACCACAATGTGACGTGAGTAGCTAATAAAATTGATAAGGCATTATTTTTAGACTCCAATTTATTTTCAGAAATAATGCTGTGTATGGTAAAACCATGGAAAATGTTGACAAGCGGAAAGATGTACACTCACGTAGTGAATGGAGCCGTACTAACCGCAACCATTTAGGTATAGGAGAACTGATATCCAAACCGAATTTTCATAGCATATCACAATTTACGGACTCAATGTCGGCTAAACAAATGAATAAAACTTTAACATATTATAAGCCCATTTATTTAGGTTTCTGTATATTAGAACTATCAAAGTGGAAAATGTATGATTTCCACTATAGTTACATGAAACCAATATATGAAGAGAAAGTAAATTTGAACTATATGGATACAGACTCCTTTATCTATTCTGTTCAAACAGATGATTTCTATAGTGACGTAAGGGATGACTTGAAAGATTGGTTTGACACTTCGTCATACGCAGAAAATAACCATTTTTATTTCCCGCTCTTAGATAAGAAGGTATTAGGTATGATGAAGAATGAAACACACGGGAAGTTTATAATCGAATTTGTTGGACTAGCACCAAAAGTTTATTCATACGCCACTGAAGGTGGTGAAAATGTCAATAAGGCGAAGGGGGTTAAGAAGTGTATTGTAAATAATTATACTCTAGATGTATATAAAAATGTTTTATTTACAAAACAAAAAAATAGAACATGTATGCAAACATTTACGTCAAAATTGCATACTATTTTAATCAAAGAAACAAATAAAGTAGCCTTAAGTTGTGAAGATACAAAACGTAGAATAAGTAATAATAATATTAACACATATGCGTGGCACCATTACCAATTAGATAGCGGTAATGGTGAAGTAGATTTAGATTTGGTAATAAAAGAAATAGAAAGTAGTAACACAAATTTAAATGATTTAAATTTATTAATTCATGAGATAGAAAATTTGGAATAAGAAGTGATTATATGTAAATACAGTAATGTTTTATAGGAAACATTTTGTAAACATAAAATAATAAAACAGCTTGAAATAAATATTTGTAAATATGATATAAGAAAATTTGATTGTAAATATTAAAGATTATATTTATCTGCAATGGATATGAGTGTGGAGTGAGGGAACAAATGCAAGGTTTATGTGCATTAGCTTATCTATTATTATTTTGTTTGTATTATGTTGTGTTGTGTTGATGATTTTGTTTTTTTTAGTATAAAAGGTCGAATCGTGGAACATTTTAAACTCATTCAGTGAAATTCAATTGTAAGAGCTATCAACTAAATTAAAAAAGTAAAAAAAATTAAAATGGAATCTAGTCCTCTGATATCATTGAATGATGACTTTGATAATGTACACCCTTCGGTTATCCCGCTCTCCATTAGTACGTTGACAGAATTTAATGTTAATAATTCGGTGGAAGAAGTAATCTTCAACTACATCAAGTCTCCTCAGAATTGGAACAAACGGGATATCATACAAATTTTTTTTGAGGACGAAGTTTAAGAATTCTTGTACGATGAAGAAGGGGATAAGTTACTTTCAACATTTAATGAGGAATTTTGGTGCGATGATGATGGGGATATCATTCAACTGTATTACGAAAACTCACGTTCTGTGAGGAATGGATCCGTCTGATCCCTTATTGTCCAGCCTATGTTCGAAGGAAAGGTAAAATCGAAACAAACGAAAAAGCTTACCAGCAGAAGTAATCGCTCTGTTAGAATCACCATGTATAGAACTCAATCATATAGATAAAGATTGTGATTCTACACAGAGCTCCTTGGATGAAGAAAATTATGTACAGGACAGTTTTGGAATAGAAGATATTGTTTTAGGAGAAGAATATGCAGAATTTCTAGAAAACTAAGTGCAAACACAATGTGACATGAGTAGCTAATAAAATTGATAAGGCATTATTTTTAGACTCTAATTTATTTTCAGAATCAAGATAATCGGTAGTCTAACACAAACGATATAAACAGCAGAAATTATAGTACCCTCATATACATTTGAAATTTAAATAAATAATTAATAAATTTAAATAATTAATACCAAAAAATACCGCTTTTTGCCAAGACGGACGTATTGTTTTAAGGGGGAGGCGGAAAAGGCGTGGTCCAATTAAAAAAACCAAAATTCTATGTTGGTGTTACCTAAATACGTGCAAAGTTTTAAGTCTCTAGCTTTAAAACTACAATTAACGGCAAAGATATGGCATTTTTTCCCATGTTTTATTAATTTATACAATTGTTGTGTTATAAATACACGCTGCACTAAATAAACAAACAAATAACTAGAAATCATATTTATTCAAAATATTTTTCCCATAACTTAGAATAAATTATTTATATTAATATACCCCTAAGCACTCTTCTCATAAGTAGTATATAAGACAATACAATTTTATATTCAAGTCAATGAATAAACAACTTTCTCTCTAACTAAACATTGAAATAGTTTAATTCATTAAATTAAAGCATTCATCTGCTTTAATAGATGCATTCAACTGCCTTAAACAATTTTAGAGCCAGGTAGAACTCATCAAATTATTATCTATTACAATAGTGATCTTGTAGGGTATGTTAGACACGCTCATTCTCATTGTTGGAGTAAGTTCTGACAAATTGTAAATACATACCTGTATGTATATGTAGTTATTTAAAAATTCTCGAATTCTTTTTCTAAAAAAATAAACAATAAGGTATAAAGAATTGAAGGACAAAGTATTTGATTCGATTTCGGCATGTTGTGCTAGGCTAAAAATAAATAGCATGCAACAACCGTAATAAGGTACAATACATATTTTTAAAAACATCCTGGACCTAATTAATTACGAATATTGCAATATGATTTTGATCCCGTCACACTTGGGCAAACATTTGCCAAAAAAAACGTAACCACAAAATATTAATGAAAAAGCTATCAATTCAGATACGTGTTTGTTAAGTTAAATAGTTGCCAATAATGTTGGAATAAATGACGTTGTCTATTAGTTGTTTATGAAACTGTTTAACTTAAGAAACACGTGTCTGAATCAAATGGTTTTTCACAAACATTGAGTGGTTACGATTTTTTGGGCAAATGTTTTCCTAGATGAAAACAAAATTTAAAAAGTCGAAATACGACATTAGTAATTAGCCCCGATAGTTACATATCTACTAGTTTCCATATTCATTACGATTGTCATCTTTCGACTTGGGCCCTTTGAATGGTCCAAAAAGGACACTATTATTGTCTGGCTAATTTTTTTTTAAATTAGATCTTATTGAATACTTAATGGCACAATTTTCGTTCTTTCTTCAAATTTTTCGTTTTAACATGCCGTTTTTTAAAACGAAATTATAACACACATGCTAGTAATTTTGCATACTTTAAGACTGTAGTTTTAAAATGTTTTTAAAATGCAAAAATAAAATGATAGTTACGAGCTAAGAATGTTTAAAGGGTATTCATGAAAATAGCTTAACATTTACATATATTTAGTATTCATTTTTAAGTATAGACTATCAGGATTGGCAATTTGAAACATTAGTTATTAAATTTAGTTATATACATACATATTTATCAGGCGACATCTATTGCAGCTGTTCACATGCAGTGTCGTACATGATGTTACAGGCATCATATCGATTGTCGTAGAATCATAAAATTGATTTTATTTTTTGACATTTTGGGCACGCGCTTTTTTGTGTTATTTTAAGTTCTCCTCTCAGCAACAAGCCCTTCTTAAGCGGACGTTGGTAATTGTCAGTGCCATTTAGATTTTAGAGCATTTATTTCCGTACGCAAGTTTTGAGTAAATATTATGAATAATATCTGTGGGATTAGAAATTAGAGCAGAAATGGGGATTAGAATTTTATTGAGAATTTTTGTGGGAAAAGACAAAAAAAAATATATTAAATACAAAAATAAACAAATTAAAAAAGAAAACAAACACACCTGGAAAAAAATTGCAATAATAGCACTGGTTGATATTATAATTAGATTTCTTTCCATCCATTCTTCACCAGCTTGAACACAGCCTTTTTCATAAATAATTTTCGAAATTTCGAAATTCTTAAAATGAAAAGAAAAAAAGCGCAACATAAATCAAAACTAAAAACATAGACGTACATATACATACATATACACATAAAAAAATAAGGAAATTTAAATAAGAAAGAGTGGGCAAAATTTAGATTAGGAAGTAAATTGGCTTAAATGCACACTTTTTTTAATTCAGTTTTATTTTCACATGTTTGCATCTCATCAATGCAGCGCCGAATTTCATATTTCAGTGCCCGAGTTGTTTCTATACTGTTCACGTAAACCAGGTCTTTCGAATTAAAATTCTTTGTTCAAAAATGTCGCGTTCCATTTTTAAAAATTTCCCGTCGCTTTACAAAATAAATGTCAAAGGATGACAGCTCAATTCTTGACATTTCATCATTTGACAGCCAATTTACTTCCTAAACTCAAATTTCCCACCCTTCATATTCTTAGCTGAAATCCAAATTCACGTAACTACAATTTTTTAAATTCTATATTAAAAATAAAATTAAAAAAACTATTAAAGTGACTGAAGTACAGTTTTTTTATTTCCATTTTTAATTCGGCTGATTGTTATGATAAAGGTTTGAAAGATTCTAGGGACATGTTTTGCAATCTAATACCCAATAATTAATAAAAAAAATACGATTTTGAATTTTTGTTAGTTACGTTGTTTTGCATTTCAGCTGGCTACCTTGAGATATGTAGAAAGGTCCTAACTCATTTTTTTTTTTTTGAAATCGAGATTTTTGCGTTTTTCGATACATTAGATATTCTTCTATCGAAACATACAAATAAAAAACTCGATTTCAAAAAAAATAATGAGTTAGGGCCTTTCTATATTAAGGTAACGATATATTAGCTAGTTTCTGTATAACAATTACACGTGAATTTCCCCTTTTCCTCGTTCCCTTAATTTCAGAAATTATTTGCAAAACTTTCAGCCACAATTTATATTTTTCCAGCCTTCCGAGTGAAGGACTTTATTCTTGGAATATATGAATTCCGCGTAAACTTAATGATACAGAAAAGTAGTATTAATTATGTTTCATGCAGGATATTATTTCAAGGCATACATATATACTAATGGCTGCGTACTGGTCGAAGTTTCAGATTTGTAATTACGACAAAAACTTGCATATTTCATAAAAATTAAAATAAATAAATAAAAACTCTATGTACATATCACTCCTTATTGCAATATAGACATATCTCAAAAAATTCAGAAAAAAATAATTATATTACATTTGATTTTGTGTAACAATTTCATATTGAATCCTTGTACACGCACCTCTTGGGAAAAGAAAATATTTTTATACCTTCATTGAGTTGTATGGAAATTAAAAACTAAAAAAAACTCATTTTCTGAAAAACTAGCTTTATTGAGTTAGGCCTCTTTTGCAACAAAGGAGCCATATATTTAATAAATATAATATTGAAAAATATATTAATTTGCTATTAACCTGCCAAAATATTATTAACATTATATAGATCCAAACGGACACAATATGAGTTTCCAAATATTCTTCACCAGCTCGCAAGCAACCGCGTTCATAAATGTGTCTATCTACAGGCTTTAATTTTGAACCAACAAGTTGTAGTTTCCAAATATAATGATAAGGTTAGCAAAGCATTGAGAGAAAATCAACAAACAGAAAAACTTGATTATTGAAAAAGAAGTTTTAACATTTTTTATGTATAATGTTCCTACATAAATATACATATTAGACTTAGTTAGGTAAACATAATAATAAATAGTGGAATTCACGGTTCATATTGAATTTAAATCCCTTTTAAATATACTACTAGGATTTTAAACATATAAGAGTAAATTTTTGACTTGACAATCAAATTGTGATTATTTTAAAGTTCCATTTAAATACGAAGTTCTGATTTTCAGTGCATATTTAAATAACATTTTTTAAGTGTTGTGTAAATATTTAAATTCTATTTCAGTTTTATGAGCGTACCATGTTGCTCGTTTGGTTTCACATTTTATGAAATATTTATGCAATTTTAACCTAACCTAACTTTTTTTATTTATGTGAAGCTAAGTATAGACGAATCAGCTTATATTCATATGCTTTAAAATAACAACAAATCCTACTTTCAGCATATATGTATGTACATATATATGTTAGGCGTCTACACAGTATGCTGAAAGTGCCAAATTTTTTAAAGTCAACATATGTCAAAACAAATGCTAATACAACATATGAGTTAGCATACAATTTTTGTGTCTACATGATATGTTGAATTTCGTATTCTGATATACATATGTATATGTTGAGTCATGTGAGCATTTGCTTAAATATAAAATAAATTTGACAATTCTCTTTATTATTAATTTATTTATATTAATAATCGCTTTTAGTGGAAAAAATTTATATTTTTGGTGTATAATTTCTAGATGGAAATTATACATGTATGTATTTATATAAATATACATCTATGTATGTTTATAAATAAAAAGAAATTCGCGATATGACGGAAATTGGCAAAAAGCTACAACGGCAGGACGACAAAGTCTAATAACGTTTTAAACTCTTCAAAACTGCTAAAAACCACGCAAAAAGTCGCTTTAATTGCGAACTTTGCAAGCAATCGCGAAAATTGGCAAAATTTTAAACAAATCATAATATATATTAGCAAAAAATAAAAGGAGTACTTCCTTAAGAACCACTTTTAAATTACTTCGAAAGTATCTAACGCATATTTAGATGGTAAAGAAGTTATTTTTGACCACATATCAAATTGAATTTTAAATCACTACTTTGTTTTCAACAAATTCATTACTTTTTTGGCTCAAGCCAAATACAATTGTTTTCTTTATTACATTGAAGCCAAGGCACATTGAATGTGCCATGATTTAAGCCTTTTCAAATAAAAAAATTGTTATTACTAAAAATAACAATGGAATAAAATAACAAAAAATTTAATTACTTAACCTTTTTTCTTTGCAAACCATATAAAAGTGATTTTAAACACTGAATAAAAAAATCACTTTCTAACTACTTTTGTGAAGTGAATTATTTTCACACAAAAATTTCAGAATTTTATAGCACCAAAAACATGATTTTTATTGAGTTAAAAAAATATCAAAAGCAAACCACTTCCCTCCAATGACACGTCAATGTAAAATTCATTGGTTTTTTACCTAAATTTGAAGTGGTTTTATTCAGTAGATGTGCTGTTTTTTCTACTTCTTTCTCCTCAATTTTTTTGCTGGGATGGATTAAAAATCGCTAAAACTGTAAGGAATGCAAAAAATTCGGAAAAATCGTGAAAATTACGTAAATTTGCAAAAATTTATTAACAGCGGGATGATAGCAAAGTTTAATACTTTTTTAAAATCGGCAAAACTGCCAAGAGCTGAAGACATGTAAAAAATCGTTTTTATCGCGAACTTAAAAAAAAAATCGCGAGAAGTTGCATAATTTTAAACCAGCCATAATATTGGTTAAAGATCGACAAAACTGCAACACTACGACCACACGAGCAATTTGATGTGTCTTAACACAAGCAATAACGTCGGCAGAATGATGACGTCAAATTGCATGTGTTCAACAATGTATCTAGAGGTGGTGAAAACGTACATTCAAATATATTTGTATTTTTATGCATATATGTATGTACATACCAAAATTATCCTTTATTAGATCTTTCGTGAATTGTAAATTGAAGTTCTATTTATTTTATTTATTTAAAACATTTTTTCTTACTGTTTTGTTAAAAAAAATATATTATTTCAATTTGACAGCATGTGTTAAGAGATTATTGCTCAGCAATGTATTTTAACATTCGTTGCTGAATATATGTATATTAGAACACATATTCATACGGTCTACACGCTAATATAATATAATAACATCTTGTGTCGGCAATCGAATTTAACAATTGCCAAGATTATTGCTCGTGTGGACGGCTAGTAATAAACAAACTTCCTTCCATACAATAGTTGTTTTCTTTTAGTTCTAAAAAAATGGTGTAGCATATATGCTAACAAATTGCAAATTTCAGTAGGTAGTATATACATACATACATACATTTTATATTACAATCCCAAAACAAGCTCTTGAAAGCGGTTAACAGACGCCAGTCACTAATCCCAATCAGATCGATCTTATCCAATATCCTTCTTCAATGTCAAATTCTTCTGCGTTTCAAATCGTTCACTTTTAATATGAGTTTTAAATGGTACTCCACCAGGGTGTATTCCTCTTCCATGTCAACTTCTTCTGCGTTTCAAATCTTTCTTTTATTATAAGTTTTAAATGGTGCTCCACCAGGGTGTATTCTTCCAATATCAATAACAAATTTACTATTTCTTATAGTGTCAGTATCCAAAAGTCCCATATATTTCTTGTAGTGTCATACACGCCATCAAAAAGTGTGGTTATAATAGTCACAAATAAAAGCGGTCGCACAAAATCAGGAACAGTTATACATACATACACTTATGTATATATACATAACAAACAAAACGACTGCATATACCAATGAAAATTTCCAGAAAGAATCTCAATCAATTACGGTTAATCGAGGAAAAAAAACATTAAAAATGCGACAACCGCAAAATTCTCGAAGGCAAGACAACAACAAAATGCCTGCCCGCATTTAAAAATAACTACGACGACGCGAAAGAAGTGTTCTCCCACCCAGAGCTAAATTACGACTGACAATAGTTGTTTAGTAAACTTTTTGTAAACCATAATTATTTTTTATAAATACAACAGAAAGTATGTATGTTCATATATTTATGTATGTATGTATATAATACTTACATAGCCTTCTTTCCGCACATCATAACCACATTGCTTATTTTTTATAATTTCATGTGGTTGGCGACGACAACATGAAAATGGTACTCCACATGCCTCTCGACTGCCGATGGCAAATGACGAGCAATTAAAATAATTATTACTATCCCAGTCTTTGGGACCATCAATGCCACAACACTGCAGCCAGTCTTCTTGAATCCAATCAATGAGATTCTGTTGATCGGGGTCTTCTCTATAATGTATAATAAAGGCGCGTAATCCTTCAGTAGCTTGCTCTTTTATCTGAAAATTATGAATTTGAATTTTTAAAACTAAAAGCAAAAAGTAAGAAACATTACATACCCAGCCTTTATCTTTAAGTACAAGATACATTACTCCAAAGCATACTTCCACTACCAGCAGAACAATAACTAGTAAAATAAACTGATAAGAAAAAAAATTATTTTTTTTTTAAACATACTCAAAAGTATTCAAAGCAAAAAAATTAAACTTTTGGGACTACAATTAGGCATTGTTGCTTAATATTAATTATACTTATTTTCAAGAACAATGCTGCAACTATTCCTAACGTTTTGATTTCGAGTGGATTCCAAGGACATAAAAACAAATGGACATGGAGAAATATCATCGTCATTTTGAATCTAGAATACTTAAAGTAGCTGTCCCTCTCAGTAAATAATTGAAACAGAAAACTTATATGATGCACTTATATTAACCAACACTATACTATAACTTATTCCAACATTCGAGTATTAAATGGGTTATTAGTAGTTCAAAAAATCATTTATGAAAAAAAAAAATTTTAACTCCAGGGATATTTGTTTGTCGGCCCGTATGAATACTTAAATTGCTGTGCAAACTCCATTTTTAAATATTAATGAATGAAATTTGACGCATATGATTTTTTTTACGTTAGTAACTCAACATACAAAAATTCAACGGAATCGGTAAACGATTTCGTATAGCCCCCATACAAAATTTTCCCGGAAATAGGCCATACTATTTATTTTATTATTATTTATTTATTAAAAAAGTTTTTATTAATATTAATATATATATAATAAATTTAAATTTTGTTTTTAATATTATTGATCTTCATATTTGCTGCCACTAAAATAAATACCATCGGAATTTTCTTCCGAGTTTTAAGGTAATGTTAGAAGGTCCAATACCTGCTGTGGTAACACGCTACTTTTCTTTTTGTAATGTTTGCTCTCATATTACTAATAATAGGATCAGAACTTGTTAAAAATCGATTGAAAATATCTTCATTGGACTTTTCGCTTTCGCATTTCCGTAAAAAATGTGCTCTGAATGATTTAAAATCTTTCTTGCGAGCTTCCTGCGCTTCCTCCAATAACAGACCAATAGGTAACAGTGCATAAGTAATAATCTCCGAACCATGTATTAAAAATGTATGTAAAGTGGGGGACGTGTTATACCATGGATATTTTCCAACAAAGTATTTTGCGGTCGATAAAGTACAGTACAGACTTACATGACTAATACATTTAGTGTATTGCTAAGCATACGAGAATTTGTCCTTGATGTTGAATTAAAAAACAATTTTTTTCGTTCTTATCGCAATAAAACCACAAAATGTATTTATATGATTTGTAAGTAGACATACATACATATGCATCATAGAAAACTATAAAAAACAAATTTTTACCCAAGCTTGCCCAAAACGAGTTTGAATTTATACTTAACGCTACAGTTACACGACCAAGTTTTGCATACATACTGGTTGTCAAAAGTAATTTAAATTGAAAGCTGTGACGTAGGCTGAACTCAAAATTCCAAGCAAATTTATTTTCAATATGCCGTTGATAAGAAAGCACCCCATGGTGACATTGTCACCTTTGAGGAAGACACTACCAGCTGTTTTTAAATTATTCGAATATAATTATTGTTGGAGATTTCAATTACAATTTATTTGACGCCTCTAAGGCATACAATTTTCGTTCAATGTGTACTAGAAACAATTTGTTTATAGCCCATAACTCAACATCTTTGATTGAGTATTGGTTGCTAAGTGGCCATGCAATTATGAACTTCTCTGATCAAATCCAATGTCCCACCTTTTCACATCATGCTTTGATATTTGCGTCTTTCTCTATTGACATAAATAATATAGTAGAGTACATAGAATTTCTTGATTATAATTCTGTCGATTGGAATGACTTTTTCTGTCTTTTGTCGGACTTTGACCTTTCATCATTTAATTTTTGCAGTGTTGATGATCAATGCTCTACACTAAACTATATTTTTGTTCTTTGTATCCCTAAGGAGGAAGGAAATTAAATATGAGGTTGATGCGTGGATGGAATCTAACGAAGTGACCTCTGCTCGTATTTCAAGGGACTTGGCTTTTTCTGCCTTTTTATCAGATCCTTCCGATTATAATAGAAGAACATTTTGTAAATATCGAAACCTCTGAAAAGGATTATTCGTAGAAGAGAATTTTAAGGAGCGCTAGTTGTGTTGCTGATCGTGATTCTTTGTTTGAACATAATGCGGACTTAATCAATGATTTTTTTTGTTTCAAACAGCAACTGCAGTAATTATGCTTCAGTTGATTTTGGGGAATTTGCGGATTCTGATTTGGGTTTTTCTTTTCGTTGTGTAACTGAACCTGAAGTTTTCCCAGCATTGTGTAGGGTAAAGTCTAATGCACTTGGTGTTGATAATATTTCCATTAAATTTATTAAACTCATTTACCCTTAATTATCTGATTACTTCCTCTCATTTATTAATAATATTTTAACCACCTATATTTTTCCCACATCTTCGAAGACTGCATGGGTTGTAGCTATTCCTAAGTCGAAGGTGGTGCATGGACCTGAAGATCTTAGGCCCATATCAATCTTTCCCGTCTTATCCAAGGTCGTGGAACATCTGTTGAAGTTACAGTTATCTGATAAGGTTCTACCATCTCTGTATGAGTCCCAATTTGCTTTTCGTTCTAGATACAATACAACTTCCTTGATTTTATGTATGACCGACCTTATTAGGGAAGACCTTAACGTTGACGAACTTTGTGTGGTAGTTTCTCTTGACATTTCAAAGGCCTTTGATTCAATTGACCATTATAAAATGGTTATTAAGCTTAGAAACGAATTTAATTTTTCTATATCTGCTTGTAAACTTATCTGGTCTTATCTGAATGGTAGATCCCAATTTGTATCTGTAAATGGAACTAACTCGAATATTAAATCGCTAGCTGCAGATGTTCCCCAGGGATCAGTTTTAGGCCCACTATTATTCATCATGTATATAAATAGTGCTAATGATTGTGTCAACTCCCATATTTGTAGAGCTTTCATATATGCAGATCACGTTTTCCTATTATTTAAATATGAACGTGATTTTTCTGATGTGCTGGAAAGCAACGGGTACGTTGGTAAATGCTGCAAATTTATGCATCAATGCGGCAGTTCTGCCAGGTTTTACTGCGTATGCGTGATTATCTCCTGCACATGCTTTGCAACTGCTCAACATCTGTGCTCAGTTGACATTTTTGAACAAACTGCAAAAAATTTTTAAATTGGCGGGTAATTTTATTTAAGAAAATAGTGATAATTTTCTTTTAAATTATAGTAAGCAAAAAATTTAAAAGAAAATCAAAGCGACAATTTCTTATGAGAACAGCACTGGCCTTAAAAAAAATACAACTAAAATAAAAAAACTCCTTTGAAATAATAAAAAACTACCAAGATATGTGTTTCAAAATTACACTATGATACAAAAAAAAAAAAAAAATATTCAGGGATTCTAATGTACCAATTCGATTTTGTTGGAGTCCATGGATGACGAAAATACCGTTGGTTTTTTTAGGTCACTTCATAAAGTGATTTTATAACGGTAAATGTAGTGAAAAACGGGGTTTCAGTTTTAAACAGGTGTAACTTCTTTGTTTCCTAACGGATTTCTTTTAACTTTCCGTTGGTGTAAAGGACCGAATATTATCTTTCAACCAAGATATTTTTTTTGAAAATCGACCCACAAATGGCTAAGTTACAGTCGTTGAAGTGTAGAAAAAACCCATTGAAAAAGTATTCTTTTGTTTTCCTCAGGCCATAAGTTGCTTATGAGTTACAAAAGAATACTTTTTTAATGGGTTTTTTCTACACTTCAACGACTGTAACTTAGCCATTTGTGGGTCGATTTTCAAAAAAAATATCTTGGTTGAAAGATAATATTCGGTCCTTTACACCAACGGAAAGTTAAAAGAAATCCGTTAGGAAACAAAGAAGTTACACCTGTTTAAAACTGAAACCCCGTTTTTCACTACATTTACCGTTATAAAATCACTTTATGAAGTGACCTAAAAAAACCAACGGTATTTTCGTCATCCATGGACTCCAACAAAATCGAATTGGGTCATTAGAATCCCTGAATTTTTTTTTTTTTTTTTGTATCACAGTGTTATTTTCGAGTTTATCAATCTCTTTTTTTGGTAAGATTCGAAACATGTAATTTAAACATCAAAATTCATAGATATATTCAACTTATTGTTCCACTGCAACTTCTTGCATCTGAAAATAATTTACTGCGCCATTTGCACAGATTTGCGGCAGGTATGCCGATTAAATGCATTAAAAAACGTTTGACTCTAAACAGTGCTGCCAAGTTATGCATTTTTGAACGTTAGATGTTCGTGATGCTGCAGACGTGCACTATAAATGCTTTTACGAACGTACCCAACATTAATTTCGGTTTACAACGTGTTCATCAATGGACTGAATCTAATTCACTTTGTTTAAATATTGCTAAAACAAAAGCCATTGGTTTTAGTAAATCGTCACGTTTTGTCTTTGATTTTGTTATAAGTTTAAATGGAATCACTATAGATTTTGTTGATAGCCTTTTGGTGCTGGGTGTTATTGTTGATAACAAGCTTTCTTTCGTTCCTCATTTTAACACATTGCATGGTAAAAATCTTTGGGATTTTGCGTAGGTTATTATCAACAAATTTATATTTACCGCTCTACATTAGAAAGAGACTGTCTCACGCCTTACTAATGCATCTTGTTTTATATGGGCTCGAGGCTGCATCGGGTGCTAATACACCCAACGTGTCAAAACTTAAACGGATTGTCAACATGATAGTCCGTTTTATATACAACAATGTATGTCAGTTTCTTGGCTGTTCATTTCAAAACTTTCTTGTTTTTAGGAGTCTAATTTTTTTCTACGGTGTCATTAGAAGTGGCAATCAAATCACTCTTCGTAATAGATTTGTATTCTCTCGGTCAATAAGGAACCCACAGGTTATTATTCCTAGAATATCTTGTTATGCTTTTGAAAAATCATTTTTAATTCGTTTTGCCCGATCTTTTAACCATTTACCAAGCAACCTCAGAAATTTCCAGTTAACGATTTATACTTATCGTCAAAAACTACTAGAACATCTTTTGAATCTGTCAAGCATGCACACCACCGCTTAGTTGGACCTGGTTATTATTTTAACCTTTCCTTTTTCTAACTTTAATTATTATGTAAACGGCTGGGGAGCCATAAAATGTAACGAAATCATATATTCATTTACAATTTTTTTTAAGAGAAGTAACACTCAGGCAATTAATGCCTACTACTATTACTAGGTGTTACCTTCTTTGGGAAAGACATGATAGAGAAGACAGGTGGTGAAGAGAGAGATAGAGGAAAGCTTCATTCTTTTACAACTCTGCTTTTGCACTATCTGATGTTAAATGAGGCGTATTCATTTTTTGAAGCTGTGTTTTGTAGCCATTTTATTGATTATTTTACTTCGCCGATGGTTCTGCTACACAACGAAGAAGGGCGCTCTGATGTTACATTAGGATTAGTATCTGCTGAAGTCGGTATAGTTGAGTGACCAGTGAATATGCCTTCATCACTTGAACTTGCCTACAACAACTCATACAAAGGGACACTAATGCACATCAGAAAAATGCGTGGTGTTGTTATTTTAATGACTGTTGGATACAGGGATTGAACCCAGGACCTTCGGTTTTTGTAGTCAACGTGCTAACTACTTCAGCCAACGCCACCCTCAATATATTTTAATATATTGAAGAGAAAACTTTTAAAATTTGAAATTTTAACTTTTATTAAATGCTGCTGAGGTCACACTGGATTTTTTCCTGCCAAAGATGTTCCGTTAAAGGATAAACAGTCAATAACAACAACAGTCAATGCACATGCTTTATCTCGGAATTAGTAAACAATTACTTCAAAATCTAATTGTAAAAAAATTCATTCTCTTATATTTCACAAGAAAATGTATCAGCATTTTTTAATTTTATTTACTTGTCGTATTTTGTCGTCAAGCAAGTTAGCAACATTAAAATCAAAATACGTTCAAGAATTGTTAAAAAGCATTTGTTGGTGAAATTATGCCTCGATATTATGTCACTAACTCGCAAACTATGAATATACATAATCTAATCCATATAACAGATGATGTAATTATCACAATTTTCAGATTTTAACTTTGAAAATAGTTTGGGGTTTTTTTTTAGTCAATTGTTAAAACAACTACAAATCCAATAGCGCAAATTCAAAGGAAAATTTAACATTCTCCATGCTAGCAGTTTTTCAAATAATATACCATTAGTACTTCCGTTTGTTTAAAAATAGAAAATATTCACTGGGAAAAATTCTAGACACAGTTGAATCGAAAACACTATTTTCTTTTATCAACATTTATGGCTATAAAACTACAACCGTTCCTCCCAATTATATACGTTTACTAATGGAAATGTCATGGTTATATCAGAAATTTTTAGTAGCAAACTTTCTGTATACAAATGTGATAATATTTACTTAAAAGGCAATATATTTAACGAAACTCTTGATTTTTTACGTATCCACTGTCATCCAGTCACGTAGGATTATATATCGTTAAATATTTAGACCAGAAAAAAATTAAATAGCATGGTAAAATTAGCTAAGCATGGTAGATGTTAAATGTATTCTTACCAAATGCCAAAATTAAACAGTTTCTATCACCATTAGTTTCTTTTCGTTATTGTGAAACAGGCCATTAATGTACATTATCATAAATATATGTAATTCACATGGACATTTCCGAACGTGTGGCAATTGTTATCAAAAAACTTCATACGATTGCGTAATATTTTGACAGTTTATAAAGAAAATTATTCACAAAGATTTGTGTATTGGAAAAAATTGGAAATACATACATACATATCGTCACCTTAAATGCAAACGGACGTAACTACACAAAAATTCGAAATCGAGTTCTTGATTGATTATGGTTCATTTTATCAAACTACATGTTCACGCAAAAATTTAGACCTCTGCGATCAAAAATGACGACTTTATTAAAGAAATTCAAAAGATCGTGATTACGAATGCATCTATTTTTTATGGCAAAGAACGTAACTAACATAAAAGCTTACATATACATATGTATATAAAAAGGAAATAAATGGTTAAAAACATATAAGTACCCCATACTACAAGTAAAATTCAAAGAACATTTTCAAGAACACTATTATTATTGTTTGTGATACGTTTTTCGTTTCTCCTGTAAAAAATATAAAAAGTGTAGTTACGTCCGTTTGCATTTAAGGTGACGATATGTATGTAAGTTTTTAATTTAATTGGAATTGATGATACGAAATTAAAATCCATGTTAAAATCCATGTTAAGAGTTTACAATGTAGACTAACGCCAATATGAAAAAAAATTATAATTTTGTTTTAATGTACACCTCAAGCTCACGTTAATTTTCTTGAATATGGGGTATGTATTTACATAGTACATACATTTGTATTAAATTAACGTCATCAGATTTCGGAGAGGGTATAGTCACCTTAATTAAATACATAAATACATACATATATATACATATACTAGCTTAACCCGGTGTTTTTCATTCGCTACCCCTCCCCACCCCGCAAAAAAAATAATATATATATATGTATATGGCATTGGTGGTGTAATATGAAAATTGGATTTTGCCACGCCCCTCCGCCCGCAGACCGAAAATCAAAAATCAGACCTCACTGTGTCACCCGCCTGAATATTCTGAAGATTCCCTGAAAATTTCATCAAAATCGGCCCAGTCGTTTTGGACTCCATACGTTACATAGCAGAGAACAGAATGAAATCATTCACAATTGCTGACAATTCATAAATTCGTTGCTTTTGCAATGCATTTATTCGACAACAATAACAAATGTAATTGCTATGATACAATTCATTGTCATTTCTTGATTGCTCAGACGCACTCTGTTATTACAATGTCGTTGTAACACAAGCAGGGAAAGGAATTGATGCAGCATGAAAGAATGGATTTCTTTCGTACCATTCACTCAGTATTCTATGTCACGTTTAAAGTGACAGTGTGAGGGAGGAAATTTTAGAAAAAATTAATGCCGATATTTAAAGGGCTATTAGACACGCATACTTGTCTTAAGACATGTACGATATCATACCAAGTCTCACTGTCTAATAGCATGTATACGAGTACGTTAGACATGTATGTTGGTTTTCAAAAATTTTTGATTTTTTGATGTCTGTCGCACAATTAATATGAAGTATGCCGTCAGCGTTCGATAATACAATAGGTTTGTTTCTTTACTTTTTGGGTAAAGTTCGGTAAAATGAGAGGAAACTATAATTTCGCTCAATACACAAAAATGCACAAAAGTACGGGAACGCGAAAAACCAAAATTTTAACACAAAAATAAACGTCAATGCATCTATGCATATACACATAACTAAACACATACTTTTGTACATACACACGCACGTATTTACTTACATGATTCAGCATACTTATATAGGTTTTTTATCTTAATTTCATATAAAAACTTATAAACATTGTTCACCACTAGTTTCTAAAAATTTTTTCATACATTTGTTCATTTGTTTAGTTTTTAGGTAAATGTAATTTTTCTTTGCAATTGTTTATTTTTCAAACAGCTGATTGATTTTGTGTTTTCCCAAAGTAGCACGAAGAAAAAGTACGGGCTGTTTCGTGCAAGAACAAGAAGAAGATTACTCTCACAAAACCTCTCTCATTTACCCAATTTTCATGTACGGGAACGCTTTTCGTGCATATTGGGATCCCGCGGGATCCCAATGTAGAGTAAAGAAACACACCTAATATCAAAACCCAAAGTATGCCATCGTACGTCTTAAGACAAGTATGCCTGTCTAATAGCCCTTTTACGGTGTTAGAAAAAAAAAAGAAAATACAATAAGAAAATTTTTGAAAATTTGGAAAAAATAAAATAAATCTGAAATGTATAACCATGGTGTAATTATACAGGTGACTGCGTAAGGATTTTTTATACAAAAATACGGCAACCCTAGCTATGTAAAGAACCGAAGAATGTCAAAAGCATAAAAATAATTGTACTAAAACCAAAACAAAATCAAAGCTTTTGACATTCTTCAGCTACAAAGCACATAGAGCAAAAAATTATCAGCTGAAGTAACGCTGCCACCTAGTTAGATACACCTTGTGTATAACTGTTTAATATACAATTTGGCATAAAATACATTTCAAATCTATATCATGATTTATGATAAGATAAGAGTTTTTTACAAGCACAAAGTACAAATGCTACGTTGTGTTCAATCACAGTAAAAAGTATTCGCACCATTCACTGAGTATTCGTTGCTTTTGACAAGACCAGTGAACATTTATACAAAACAAGAACGCAATGAAATTCACCACCCTCATCTCTTTCGATTGTCATGCGTTGTTTTTTCAAATGTTGTGGATTGGCCTGCACACACGAGAACAATTGTGCTGGCATAATATGACAGTTTGATGGTGAGAGGCAAAGAGTGGTTTTTTGCTTGGCATAATTTTTCAACCAGGCACAACCCCGCATCAGCAGCACAAAACCAATACACACATAACTTAAAAACAGCAAATATCAAATGCATGCAAAAAAAAACACGAACATACACAAAGCTATTACCCCTTTTAGACACGGAAAGTTTACTTTGCAAAGTCTTAATTCAGCTGTTTGAAAGACAGAGGGAGAAATACTATCTCTTTCTGTCTGTCTCCCAGCTGAATCAAGACTTTGCAAAGTAAACTTTCCGTGTCTAAAAGGGGTATATGTATACATACGTATACATTTTTATGCCGGATGAATTATACCCCTTTTACACACGGAAAGTTTACTTGGCAAAGTCTTAATTCAGCTGGAAGAAAGAGATAGTAATCTTTCCTCTGTCTTTCAAACAGATGAATTAAGACTTTGCAAAGTAAAATTTGCGTGTCTAAAAGGAGTATTAGTTTCTTAAAAGAAAAAAAATTATGCGGCATAAAAATTAGTCCAGTGCGTGAAAGGCCATTGACAACAATATGCAGGTTTTTTGTGATTGCATTCAACACAACAAAATAAGGCATTCAATCTGTACCAGAGAACGGTTTGATTGGTATTTTTTATATTATTTGAATACAATCAAGAAATTATAGCCTCATGTTGACAATAATAATCTCTTCAGTATAGCAATGCATCAATCACATTATTCAAAAAAACAAAGTATAACGAAATATGTATGTATGTTGCATGCATTGCATGCCTTATACAAATGTAAACTAATAGTACGTTTCCATATACGTGTTTTGGAGTAGAAAACTTGTTTTGCTCAAAACCATTGTTTTGCTACATGTTTTCCCATACATTTTTCATATCAGCAAAACAACTCAAGTAAGTTGTTTTCCTCAAAAACATGACAAAATTTTTCAGTGCAACAATGCTTTGCTAGCTAAAACTTCGAAAAAAGCAGAAATATTTTGATAAAAGATGGCACTAATACAGAATAATGAATTTTTTAAGCAATTGCAGAAACCACATCAGTTGAATTTAAATGTTTTTTATATGTAAATGATTGAAAAATTTACTAATCTCAATAATAAGGTTGATAATAAAATCAAATTAATTTCGAAAGTTCGTATAAGCAAAACACACAAAAGCATAATGGAAACACTTCGAAGTGTTCTGAGAAAAACAGCTTGTTTTGCTCATAGTGGAAACGTACTATAACACTCCTAAAAGCAGCGAATACTTAACGAATGGTATGAATCATTTTAATGACGATTAAATAAATGTCTGTACATGTTTATAGTTAGCTTGTATGGGAATAAATTTATCAACATAATTTTGGCGCTTGTTTGGATAAAATCTTAAGTGAAATAATGAAAATCGTTAATTTTTTACAATTACAGGGGGGTTACTCTCTATTGCGATGCGAAAGCAATTAAGATGCGAAAGCTAAATGCGTTGATATGCAAATTTGGTACTCTCTATTACTTTCGCAAAACCTTTCGCAAAACTGTTTGAAAAAGTGGCACCACGGACATTGCAAAAGAAAATATGGCAAAGGTTGGCAGTACTGTAATGTCAAAATATGTATAAAAAAACGACATTTAAAATACAAATTTAAGTTACATAACACGCGTTAGTGCGCGTGCCAACTGTAGACATCTGTCAAAAAAAGTTGAAATAGTGTTTTTGCATACGACAAGTTACATACCAAACTCTTTGACGTGTTTGCCGCAGAAAGTTGGTTTACTTTTAACTTTTTAACGCGTTTTGATGTTTTGACAACTAATCGGCTGACAATAAAAGAGAAAAATTTTTAAAAAATTAGAATCGTGAAGAAAAATCTTAATAAAAAGTTTGAAAACTATACAGTATTGCACAAAAAAGGATTTGAAAATGTTCCAAGATCATTTTTCAATGTAAAAATGAATAAAAAAGCTGAAAGAAAAGGCGTTTGTAACGCGTGTTGTGTAACTTGCCATTTTTCATGCGGTAAAGTTTTCAAGCGCACGATATTCGTCGACGAACAAACGCGTGTTATGTATTTCTACCTTAAATAGCTGAACAAATGGTGCGAATATTTTATGTGCTTGCATGTGACAATATATTATTTCATTGCTTGATGTTTAAGAGAGAATGTAAAGAAGGCAATCAATAATAAAATAAATGATTTTACATAGCATTGCATATTTTTGTTGTAGTCGATTAAATGCAATGAATTTATGAATATGCAGAAATACCGAATGTATTCATTCTGTACTCTGATCTGTACTCTGTTACATACATACATACACACATCCTGTTTTATATATGTGACAGCGCATAGAGAAAGGGACCTAAGGGTAATAAATTAAATTTTCACTTTTTTTATGTGGACAACATCTGAGCATCGAATGAGACCGATCCCATGCCCCAAAAGTGTTCCCTCTCATGAATATGCGCGTTTTATGAAATTGAAGTCGACGATTCTAAGGTTATGTGAAAAAAATTTCGAACAAACAGTGATATTCACGATTTAAAAGAATTATAAATGAGTATTTATTATAATTCACAATTAATAATTTCAGAAAATAAACCTAGATTCGAAAAAACGCGAGCAAAATTGATATCAAACTCATGGAAACAGCGCTAGGTAGAAAATAGTAAAAACCAACTACACAAAACAAGAGGTAGGGACGACCTACTCGCGTTTTCAAGGTTTACCAACACGTTCCTGACGTCATGAGATGTGTCGCTTCCAAATGAGACCAATACCAACACACTCAGTGATGGTACACCAAAGATAAACGTATTTAAATCTTTAAAATGGCTCTCCTGAACAAAACCGGTTTTTACCCTTAGGTCCCTTTCTATTTTGCGCGTCACATATATAGATACATATGTACATACATATGTATATGCATTAAAAATTTTAACAAAAAACAAGAAAAGCTATTTTAGCAGAAATAATGTTGGAATAAATTAGATGCTAATTTTCCGTATCAATTTACATATTTACAGGTCGTGTTTGTCCGAAATGACAACTTTTGTCCACATGCATGTACATCCCTACAAGAACACTACCAGTAGTTATATAAGTACTACATATGTACATAAGTATATATGATATACTTACCGTTCCTAAAAGACACGTATTCTCTCTCAACGCTCCTACGCTTCCCGTAAAGCCGATAACAAATGAAATGCTCCCAAGGCATATTAATACAAAAGCTGGATCCAAAACTAGGAGCGTCAATTTGTTTAAATTACTGAAAGCGTCTTTTTCATTCCACGCCCATATGCCAGCCGCTAATATAACCAAACCGGTCAACTAAAAATAATTACGAAATACACAAAAATTAAATTTTTAGTTTCATAAAATCGAAATATTTTAAGTAAATATAAACGTGATTAATTTTTTCTAACAAAATACAGAAAATTTTTTTTACCAAAAATCACAAAGACTTTGGCCAGCTAGGAGCCTTGCTTTACTTTATGACTTTGCCACAAAACATAACTTTGCCACAGAATACACTTTGCTGGCAGAGACCTGCGTCGTTCTGCTCACAGCCGGCTATGCCGGCTACGCAGAACCGTTTTATCCGCCGCCGCCGCCGATTTTTTTCGGCTGGAAGCGGCCAAAAATTAGCCGCTGATTGATATGGTTTGCGCTGCAATTACCCATGTCACTTTGCATTCAAATGTTGTCTACGTATTTCATCATGCGTATTACTTGCGGTGTACACCCAACATAAAATTACTAATGGCTAATAAATCAGTGAATATTTAAATATTGTTTAAGGTAGCACTACAAGATTTTCCAAAGAACAGCTGCTCGTCTAAATTCGTATGCTAGAACACATACTATTAATTTACATTTTCTAAATTTCAACTTAAACAGGCGTATCATGTGTTTTAACATCCGGACTCACAAGAAAACATGTGAAAACGATGTGGAAGCCAGAACATACACGATATACTTTATGACAAACATTTTTGAACTTCAAAATCATATTTTTTGTTTACAATAATGTTGTGAACACCGCCAATTATTCAAAAAGTATGGCAACATCAGAAAGAGAAAGAGTGTCAAAAATTTAGAGAATAATAAAGTCCGCAATAAAAATAAAATAGATTTTAATTTTATGCCATTCCGTACTGCGGTTTTTTTACTTCAAAATCGTATGAAAAATCGCACCGCAATAAATTATCGCTACATGGTGTTCACTCTGACACGAAATTAAGTGATTTCAAGCACAAATTACGAACGAAATCAAAAGTGTTCATGCAGGTACTGATTGACAAACGAGTTGATTTCGCAAATATCTTACACAGGATTCAGACGATGAAATTTATGACGTCTATTTTTCTTGATTCCCTTTTAAAGTTTCTACCAAAAATTATTTGCGTTCATACGATGATTATTTTTACATGTCTAATTTTTTTTATTTTGATTTTTTTATTGATTTTATTGTTTATACATAAATTTACATACCCTGTCGGAGAATGTGTGCTTGACTACAAAAATAGTTAACTTATAGTTAACTTTTCTTAGACTGACTAACACTGCAATTACACATGCCACTAGTGGCATGCAATTGTTGTATACGTATTATCAACGAAAAATTGTTCGAAATAGTCGAATCTCTTGCCATTTGCTTGACTGTTTACACATGCAATTGCAAGTTCATTTAAAAAATGTCGGCGAAGAGAACATTTGTATACTTCTCAAGTAAAAAAAAATTGCTCCCATTTTGTTTATAGAGTTACCGAGTTCATTATATAAGCATATGTTTAGCGGAATGGTTAACATTTATTATTATAAGTATAGTTTTTATAATATTAATTAACATACTTACATTTTTTATGTGCAGTGCAATAAAAAAAAACACAATAATACATATAACAAGTTTTAACTTTAATTTAAATTTCACATTATTCCAATAAATGTGCATCAAATGCTCAACACGGTAACACTTTTCTTTGTTTTGACATTCAATGGCATGCAACTGCCAAATTTTCACTGGCATGCAAATTTAGCTGCCACTGGAGCTGCCATTGCGAAAAATTTGAGTGTGTTAGTGAAAAATCGTGAGTGTATTGAGTTTTTCGAAATGGCATGCCACTATAGTGGCATGTGTAAATGGTATGTAAAAGGTAACTGCAATGTCATCCAGAATAAACCCAAAACTAATTCTTAAGTTGAGTACGTAATCAAATTTGATGAGAGCCCACAAATTTATTCTCAACTACTTTGAAACTCATTTGAGTTCTATATTAACATTTTGCTGTCGTTATTTTAGATGATACCTTAGCAGAGTGGTAGCGCGTTGAGTACACAACGTGTGATGATACATGTTCGAAGTTTTTTTTAATTTACTGACTACCAGGTGATTTAAAAAAGTCAACTTTAAGTTAGTTGAAAGTAGTGCAGAGTGAGACAATTGACTACCGCCTAGGACATCGCAATGTTAAAATAGTCAGTTGATTAGATTGAAAGTAATCAAAGTGTAAATCAGTACTATTTGTGAAATAGTTTGCTTAAAGTTAACCAAATTTCCGACAGGGTACTTTATTAATAAAATTTTCCTTCGAAGAACACACCAATATGAGAATATTAATAATAAAACGTAACAACAGGAACACAAATTTGTGTAAAGAAAAATATAAAAAAAACCATAGAAAACAGAAATCGAGTCATTTTTTCTACCCCTCTTTCTTCTCTACCCCGTTCGCTATCAAACCAAAAATGACGTCAAAAAATAGACTTCATAAAAGTCTTCGTGTGAATCCTGTGTTATTCATTGCGGCAGACATTGAAGTACTTTTTTCAGTTAAATAAATTCTTTGTTACAGTTATACAAATTTTTCTCGCAAAAATCGTCGTAAATATAATAATTTTCAATCTTCTTTTAATTTCATATTGAATTTATAAATTTTTATTTCTTTTATTTGTTGTTTCTCATAGTTGCAAATTTATTCATGTTTGAAAAAAAGTAGTTTTAGTACAAAAACAAAGTTGAATATTTTAATTTCTTGTTAATTTCATCGAAATTAAGTAAAATAACTTAATTTGGAAAATGTCAAAATATATGGAAAATAACTTAATTTCAACTTGATTTCGAGCGAAATCACGAAATTATCTAATGCCATATAATGATTGACTGACTTATTAGCTCTAAGTTTAAGTGGGGTACACACTATAGAACATGAGTGACAGTCAAAAATTCATCAGTTTTGAATGATAGTGTTGGCTGTTCAGACTATCGATCATGTTCCAGTATGGGCACCACTACACTGAAAGCTTTGCATGTGTGGCATTGTATTGGTTTGTTTACGTTTGCATTGGTTGATTTTATGCTCTTTTGGTTTTGTGTATGTACACATCGTTCGCGCTTTTTGCATTTTATTTTGCATTTTGCCCATACATGATCATTTTCGTTCGTTTCGTTGATCAAACGTTCATCTAACATTACCTTCAAGTCAATGTTACCTGCGGTCAGGGCTGCTAGACATAATTATCTAAAAATCGTCGAAATCCCGATAAAATATAAAATAAAACCACTTTTCCACACGCAAAGTTTACTTTGCAAAGTCTTAATTCAGCTGGGAGTAAGACAGAGAGACTTTACTACTACCTCTGTATTTCACACAGGTGAATTAAGACTTTGCAAAGTAAACTTTCCTTGTCTAAAAGAGGCATAAGCGTCATTTCATACTCAAAACATCGTCAAAAAATCGGATAAATCAAAATGTACTTTTTTTAACATGTCTACATATTTTATAAATGTATTTATTAGGAAACAAAACCATAACAATTCATGGTCATACATAAATTTTAGACGAAACCATTCGCATTGTTTTTACACCCTCATAACTTTGTTCCCCTCAGTGGTAAAATTATGAAAAATATTCCCAAGTTAGCAGGTCCAAGTTTTAGTATCAGTATTTTTGACGGCCGTAATTTTTTTTATAAGAACTTGGTCTTTTCACATGTATGTTTCTTGAGAATATAAATTTACACAGAGATCTCAAGTAGAAAGGCACTAACACAAATAATTGTAACTTTACAGGAGAAGGTAAAACTTAATAGAAAGTGTAATATTCTAAATGTAACTTTTTTTGCACAAGTGCTTGTAGAGGAGTTATTTTTACACTATGGCAATACATTTTTGAGACGAGGCGTATTTGTGTGAAATATATTGGAATCACTGAAAAACTCAATTTCGTATATAATACGAGTTAGGGCCTTTCTATTTGCGACCATCGATATGTATGCATATCGCTCTCTTATAAATCTTGCAATGTTTAATCGGCGATACATTTATTTAAAACAGTTTTTCATTAAATAACAAATTTGGCGGCGAGGCTTAGTTTCAGAGTTATGGAACTCTGAAATTGTAATAGAATATTGTGATTATACGGTGTTTTCAAACGAATATGACCAATGTTGGTATCATCTTAAAACTCTTGAGAATACCTTTCATCAATCTTTTTTAGGCTGCACAGTGTCGGGAAACACCATGCTGGAGAAAGTCAATAATCCCGTCCAAAGTCCGGCAGTGCAAAAAAACATAACTTAGGAGAACTTGGCAATGCAGAAAATCTTTATTAAGATGCTCTTTATTGTGTTGTCTTGGCATTAGACGAAAAGAAAGTCAGTCGTTGAAAAATACACCATATAATCACAATTTTGTACTACAATTTCAGAAACCCATAACTCGGAAACTAAGCCTCGCCGCCAACTTTTTTATTTACTTATTTTTTTTTCTTATTTTTAAATTTTTTACAGGATAGGATACTTTTTTCAATTTTTGAGAGGTGCCTCTAAACTTGATTTGTTCCCATAAGTACAAAAATAAACATTTTTGTGAAATTGTCTACATGGTAAAAAGATATCACTACCGTTCTGCAAGCTTTTATTTATTTAACAACAACCATTTTATGAAACCATTGCATATTTACAAGCCAACAGTAAAAAAGTATTTGTTATAAACAAAACTCACCCATAACAGGGTATTGCAAACAAACAATACATATTTCATGCAACAATTTACTTCTCGAGTTTCTTGACGATATTTCCGAACAGGCATCTTTTGTTCTTCAAATTACTTTTTAAATTTCCATAAAACTTTAAATATATTCTTAAGATTCACTTTTTAGTTTTAGATTAAATAAAATCCTTGAGATATTTGATCTTTTTCTTTCAATAATGTAAAACAAACTCCGAATTGGAAAAAAAATTTGTGATTGCAGTGCTGCCACATCAACGCATTTACTACTTGACAGCAGTGATGCCAACTATTTATAACCCAAACGCGCTATTCCCCTTCCCCCTTCTCAAAACACGCTGAGTTACAGCATTGTCAACTATTTATAGCCAAAACGCTCTCTTTTTATGCGCGCTAAATTAAATTTTAATAAAATTCGATGTATGTATTAGTAAATATACTTTTTTTAGCAACTCTTTTTCAGATTTTGCAATATTGCTTCTTCGAAATTATATCCTAAATAACTAAAATAATTTAATATAGAATCAGAGTCACCCTATAATCGAAATCCTTCGTTTTTATTTTAATTTTCTTTAACAAACTTTGTACTAGCAACAACATACTCGTACAAAATCTCGAATAGTTTTGCGATTCAAATGATTTTTGTAATTCAGCTATAATAGATACTTGATAAGTTATATGCATTTTTTTGGTCACATTACGACTACATATTTGTAGTTGTGAAATTGAAAGATATTTGCCATTTACAGTATTAAAATGCGTTTTTAATTCTAATCACATGCAAGGAAATTTTATTTGCAGCAGCTGAATCATTAACGAAATTAAAAAAAATATATCAGAGTTTTGGATACTAGAAAATTGGTAAATTTATACAAAAAAAGAAAAAAAAATTAACTGAAATCATGTTATTGAGTTAATCCAAAACGCGCTAAGTTAGCGCTTTTTTTATTAAACGCGCTAAGACGAAAAAAAGCGCGTTTAACGTAGTTAAAACGCGCTAAATTGGCATCGCTGTTTGACAGTGGTAAAGCATGGTACTCTGTTCGAAGTTGTGAAAAATTTTTAGTGTCATTCGTTATTTCGCGTGAAAATTTTGACATGTACTAAATGTAGCCCAACTAGCGGTTTTTTAAATAAATTTCTCGCTTTTATTGCTTGAAAGTATGCAACATTGTTAAAATTCCGTGCGAAAAAAGTACTGCTCATGTTGTTTCGCAGCTAAACTAAAATGATGCCAGATTAATTTTGCATGGAAAGACATGATTTTCCGTCTTTTTCACACCAAGAACAGAGTACTACTCTTGCGAATTTATTTCGCAAATATTTCATACCAAATACTTTTATATGTAGTTTGACAGCATTTCGCACGAAATTGTGAACAGAGTATCAGGCTCTTCTAACCCGCAAACTCTGAAAAGTTTTCAAACAATTTTTGGCTTTTTTTTTAATAACACTGTGAGACAAATGAAGACTTGGAAAAATTCACGGACTTAACAGTAGGTTAAGCTTTATTTTTTTATTAAAATAAATTCATCATGAGTTTTCCCCATGTGAAGATGGTAACCCAAGGCGATTTGATAACAGGTGACCTTAACAGTCCAGATGATTATCAGGTGTTCGAAGAAAAATTTAACTGCTTTAAGCCCTGACTGTCAAAGTCTCATCTTTTATCTAATGCTTGCTTACATTTAAAGTGCAAAGTGTATGTATTTTATAAATATACATATATGTATGTATGGATTGGTATTTTATGCCGGCCATACACTACACAAGTTCACTGCACAAGTCTGGCACTGTACAGTGCGTTTGTGTAGTGTATGGGGGTGGTTGTGCTATTTACGCAGTGAACTGAGTAAATATCAAAATGATTTTGATATTTGCTTAAGTTTTAAAACTTTACAGTGAACTTGTGTAGTGTATGTTGCAAGCGCTCAGTTATTTCGTGATTTTTTAAGAATTCACAACAAGAAACGAGCGCAGTTCCTAGAATTATACAAATAATCATCAGAATTATGGTTAATTAAAATAAAAATATGCACAGTTTACTTATATAGTGTTTGTCACAAGCTTAGTTTACAGAGTGCCAGACTTGAGCACTGAACTTGTGTAGTGCATGGCCGGCATTACATGTTTCAACATACATATATCGCCGGTTCGTTTCTGGTTTGCGGCACAGTATATTCAAAATACATTATGTTTGCAGCTAACCAGAAACCAATCAACGATTAGTTTTTTTTTAAGCCAGACGAAGTGCATGTTGTTTTTTGTGTTGTTGTAGAGATAAGGTCACCTAATATATTTTCGCCTTGATAGTAACAGTGGCAACACAATAGTGATCTTTTATATTTGTTTGTTTCATCCTGTTAATAGTATCAATCAAGGCGTATAGATTACAGGGGACCTTAACAGTCCACGTGATTATCAGGTGTTGGAAGACTAACTGCTTTAAACCCAGACCACATTCCAGTCACTTTCTTCACTTCTGTATGTTCTGTGCACCGATTATCAAAATCTCATCTTTTATCTGTTTGTTTTCATTTAAAGTGAAAAGTGTATGTATTTTACAAATATGTATGTATTGGTATTTTAGTCAACTATTTTTGACAGATTGGGTTTTCTAAAGCCAGACGAATTGTATGTTGTTTTTAGTATTGTTGTAGGATAAGGTCACCTAATGTAAATTCGCCTTGGTGTCAATGAAAATGTGTTTCCAAACCATGTTTTTTCTACTTTCCTGTATTAATTGTAATCTACAAGATAGACTTTTGACCGTTCTTATGAAAATCCTTAATAATTATTTGCTATAATCCTGCCAATTTTTGTTATAGGATTACGTTTTGAACAATGAGGTTGTAACAGCAAAGGTCACTTTCTATTGCACAAATAGGGATATCAAAAACAATATAATGCTCTCTCTATTCCACAAACAGAAAACATAACATCTGTGGTTTGTTGAACAGGGGTGAAGATACATAGTACACAACTCTGCTTCGGACATATTTTGTTTCCCTTTTCCACTTTCCGCTATTTTCTGATCCTGTAATTCCTCTAAATAAGACACAAAAATATATGGAACTCAAAATACCAAAAATGTTTAACATAAAGGAAACGTCAATGCATGCATATGCATAAGGGCCATTCACATATTACAACTACCATCATATATATACTAAGATATTTCTTCCAAGAAAACGTAACGATATTTTCGAAGTTTCTATACCCTCCCACCCCTCTTTTAGTAACTCGGCAAAATTTTCAGTATACATTTTCTAAACCGCAGCAAATCTTTTAACCCCCTACCTGGAGCGTATACATATTTATAGTAAATATGTAATATAAGTAACATCGAAGCGGCAGCTATTTCTTGATGTGATCTGCCAAATGTTGTTTATGTTTTACCAATACAAAATCACAGTGCGTGAAACATAGCATTATGTTATGTTCCCACTACGAGTTGAATAACTACATTCGCTTTCTCAATCTTGTTTATGAATCATGCTGTTTACACGGCCCATCTACTTGCTCCGATTTGACAGTTCTCTTTAATAAACAAAATCTCCAAATTTTTCATTCATTTCGTGAAAAAATAATTGATTTAAATTGACAAAAAAAGTAAGTGAAAGTAAATATGTAAGCTTTTTGAAAAAAATATATACGGAAGTATTTATTTTCTTTCATTTCCAGCAATGAGAAAAAGTGCAAGCAAATGGGACCAGAAAGGCGAGCTGACTCTACTTGAAATATGGGCAGAGTATATGCCCAAGTTGCGTGCCTGCCGGAAGAACAGCCACATTCACATAGAAATGGCTGCTGAAATGGCAAAACAGGGCTTCAAATATACCCCGGAAGAATTGCGGACAAAAATGCATAACATGACTTGCAGATATCGGTAAGCATATTAAAACGTTATATCTGTGATTAAAACACATGCATGTACAATGTTTGAACATTGTATGTATGTACATACATACATACATATCGTCACCTAAAATCCAAAAGGCCGTAACAACCAAAAAATTAAAAATATAATTTTTGATGGATTATGATGTAATTAGCCAAAATGCATCTTTCCTTAAAATTTTACTCACATATGTTCAAAAATGCCGATTTTATTCATTATTCAATTTGGCACCTAACAAATAAATAGTCTTAAATTTATAAGGTTTTTTCTTCACTTGTAAAAAACTTACGGCCTTTTGGATTTTAGGTAACGATATGTACTTATGTGCTGGTTGAGTTATTACACGCACATTCCCAGCTAGCATTTGGGTGATAATTTTTTGCAGAAATCTGATATGATTCTCCTCAGAACTCTTGATAATTAAAAACTGATTTATGACTAGGGTGATTGAAAAATAATGCACTTATGATTCTTCTATATGATTAACTAACGATCTATTAGGCGATTTAATGATATAATAGGTACTATCAGAAGCAAAATAACCGCATATGATCTAATTTTTCGATCATAAATGATACTTCCGTTGTGAGAAAATGCTACCCTACAGATGAATCATGCAAAAGAATCATTTATGATTTTCTGGTAGTATTAAATCATTAAATCACCATTTTGCCGTTTCTTTGCATTTCGTTCCTGTTCCTCTATTTTCAATAAATCATTATTTGATCATATAGATGAATCATAAGTGAATCCTTTTTCAATCACCCTAGTCATAAATCAGTTTTTAATCATCAAAAGTGATCTGAGGAGAATCATATAAGAGATTTCTACAAAAAATTATCACCCAAATGCCAGCTGGTCAGGACTGTCAGAAGATTTTGATGAAAAATCAGCAATTTTTTTTTAAATCATCGGCATATTAATTTTGAAAATCGGCAAGAGTTTTTCACAGTCAGATGTTATTTCACATATTTTATAAAATAATAATACACAATTATTATTACATATATGTTTTAATATATTATCACCTTAAAATAATATCATGGTGCAAACTTTGGAAATCAATTCAAATAACAGTTCTTGACATAAAATAAATGTAAAAACTTTATTTTATTTTTGACTTCGACAACTTTATGCTGGGGAACTATACTATATTATCAACATGATCATTAAAATATTTTTTGTTAAAAAAATGTCGACACAAGTGACGAAATAAAAAATAAGGCCTCTGTAAAATTAAGGGCCTAATTTTGTAAAACGAAACGCTTAGCGTTCACAAATTTTGTATGTATTTTGTTTTTGCAATTTAAATTTTTTCCATATACAATTTTTCAAAGCCTGGCGTTGCGTTTTATAAAATTAGACCCTAAAACTAGGCGCACGCAAAATTATGTAATTTAAACTATAATTAGAATTAATTCATGTAACGTTATATACGAAGTTTGAAAGATTTATACGTAAGCTTCCTGAGATATGAAGGTGCAAAAAGTGCAGATTTTAAGACACTCACTGACACACTCATCAAATTTATGAAGCACTTCCGCTATAGCTAGAGAGATGAAATTAGGTACACAAGTAGACCTAGGTGAGCAATTAACTAGAAAAATCTGAAAACCGGGAAATTTTAGACAGGGGATGGGACTACGCACATAAAAATTAAAATTTTTGCTATTTAGCTGAAATTTGAAACATAAGTTGCACTAGGTGAGCAATTAACTAGAAAAATCTGAAAACCGGAAAATTTTAGCCCAATTATTACGCCCATAAAACTCAGAATTAAAAAACAAATCTAAGGCGTTTAACTCAACCGATTTTATTGAAATTTGGCATATATGTTGGTTGTTGAAAAAAGTGGGCGTTAAACGCCCATATAATTTAAGCCTACTATTTCATGTACTTCGTGTCAGTACATTTAAATGTACTGTTTATGTATTTACCATTATCCGTTTCCAACGAAACCAAACAGCAAAGATAAACACCGGCCAAAGAAAATCTCTAGTTTAAAAAAAGTGTGCGGGATTACGCCCATAAGAATAAAAAATTAAAATTTGCGCTTGTAAGCTGAAATTTGATAAACAAGTAGGTCTAGGTTAGCAAGTAGCTAAAAAAATCTGAAAACCCGGAAATTATAGATGGGGGGCGGGGGGCTACGCCCATAAATCTCATAGTAAACGAACCAATTTTTTCCAACTTTACTTTTCGACGACATTTTTAAAATGAACTTTCACTTTCGCAAGAAAACGAACAAGACATTTTTATGAAAGTCATTTATTTCATTCGAATTTTTATTCACAATACGTATAGAGAAATTTGAAGAAAATACTTTCATGTGTAAATGTAGCGTAATATAAGTTTGCCAGTAGGACTGAACCAAACACCGGCTTTGCATTTTATGGAACGTTTTTTTTTGTGTTGCTAATAAATGCGAGCATGTGATGAAATCAACAATTTAATCAAATAGGCGCCCCTATTGAAAGATTTAATGCCAAATAAATTTATATACATATGTATGTATGTACATACTTCGGTATTTCTTACTTAAGTAATATATAAATATTTACAGGAGAGAAAAACTAAGAATTGGCTCAACCGGTGGTTCTCCCTCAGAGTGGGACCTCTATGAGAATATGGAAATCTTATTGGGTCCATTTAATAGTCATCACCCCGAAGCCTTAGTTTGCGATAGTGAAAAGGGTAAACAAAAAGCACACATCGTCAGCCCATTATTGGTTTGGAGCATACGCCAAAAAGTCAGAATGGAGAAAAACGACAAAACAATATTTATTAAACCTTAGAATAGTTGATATGGAGCAAAATTAATGCTAAATACCTTGGAAACCATAATTAATTTCGCAAAACCTGTTTTGGATTTAGAAAGGGGATACTCAAAATATATATACCCCATACCTCTGATTTTTTTAAAAAATGGTCTGTGGGTCAAACCAATAATGGGCTGACGACATATTGAAAATAATGATACTCAAATTAAAAACATTATTATTTATTTATTCACTTTTAAGGCATCTCATTAAATACTGGAGCAGACCCATTGCGGCTACCATCAACCTCATCAAAGAGTCTACCATTTAAGAGTTATCACAGCGAAGCATTAGTTTTCGATAGTGTAAATGGTAAACAAAAAACACACATATTTAAAATAATGGTACTCAAATTAAAAACATTACTATTTATTTATTTACTTTTAAGACATGTCATTAAATATTAGGGCAAAATCATTGAGGGCACCATCGCCCTCATCAAATAGTCCAGCGCCATCGCCCTCACCATCTATGCCAGATACGCCGCCACCGTCTACAGTTCGTATGTCTGCATATAAAAAGAAAAATAGTATGGAAAATATATTAAAATCTATTGAAAAAAATGTGGATAAAATACAAGATGATATAAAAAGTACAATGGAAAAAATGTTGGAAATTGAGGAGGAAAAAAAAGAAATTTTAAAAACTTTCGCTGCCAAGGAAGCCGAGGTTCAAAAGGCTTTACTAGAATTTTTGCAAAAACCATAGTTTTTTAATTTTTTAATTGCTTTTTTGTCCTATGTGGTACTTTATTTAATTTGCTATATATACACATATCGCAGAGGTCTAATTATTTGCGTGAGCATGTAGTTTAATAAAATTAACCATAATCAATCAAAATCTCGATTTCGAAATTTTGTATAATTACATCCGTTTGAATTTAAGGTGACGATATACTTATGGACATACATAAAGACTGATTTTTTATTTTTTTATGAAATATGTATGTACATTAGAGTGGGTTAATTTTTTTCTCGACCGAGCAGTTGTCAAAATCGTAATCTACATCAAATTCTAAGAAGGGTTGCCTGAGAAACCATGGGTCTAAAATCAAAATCGAGCTTCCCATTTTTAACGAGAAACTTTTGTTTTCGTGTATGAAAATTTTTTTTAATTTGCCTAAATTGTATTAAATACTTAAAGAAAAACTTCTCGTAAAAAATGGGAAGCTCGATTTTGATTTTAGACCCATGGTTCCTTGGACAAACCTTCTTAGAATTCATCGTATATTACGATTTTGACAACCGCATCGTGAATTTTTTTTTAGTCCATACAAATTGACCCACTCTAATGTACATACATCGCACTTTTTGCAAGAAATTTACTAACAACATCAATATCTATCTACTGTAAAAATTTCAATGTATTCCGATTTCTCTTTTATCTCGAAAGCCACAATTGAGGCCATTTTTTATAAAACAGATATTTTCCCCAATAATATTTTCAAATGTAATTTGATTATTATGATGTATTTGGATTTTCAAATTCTCTTAAAATGTTACAACAAACAGTTTTTCATCTCTACTGAAAACTTAAAATTTTGAGTTAATAATACCCTCTTGTTGATTAAGTGCGACATATTATTTTGTTATATCCCTCATTTTCTCAAAGAATGTCATAACACAAAAAATGGAATTTTTGAGTTAGTGATAAAGAAATAATTCCCATATCTCTTCACATTGTGTACGAATTTCATACAAATATCTTGATCACTCAGCTCTTGAGAGAAAAATAAAATTTTATTTGTTCATTAAGTTGTGTGTAAATTGAAAACTTTTTAACTCGTTTTCTGGCAAACAGTTTTTTGTTGAGATATAGTAATTTTTAGTTTTAAGTATGTATGTCTTATAAAATTTTAAATAAAATAATACTTACACAAATATTCAGATATTGCAGATCTTATTCTTTCTGGGTTGTTTCTTTGATCCGTTAACATTGTGAGATATCCCGGATACGACCGATTTACTTCCGCAGCCTGTAAGGCCTGCAGCCAGTTTTCATTGATATTGTCATTGTTTTTATTAAGGAAATTATGAAGCACACAACAAGACAATATAATGACGTTCGCATTTTTTATGGCATTGCCAACGCCTTTTCCAATGCGCCTAAAACGTGCTTTTAACTGTCCAAAAGCATTTTCAACCACTCGGTGTGATTTCGACAGTGAATTGTTGAAATGCTTTTGTTCAGAGCTTTCCGACAATTGAAAAGGATATGGTTTCATAATCTTTTCGCTTAATGGAAATGCTGAATCTCCGATTATATGGACTGGGACATCTACTTCACAAATATTTTTCTTCAAATCCATCAAAATATCACACTGATCCAGCTGTTGCTTTAGAGACGATTCTTGGTATATCTGCGAATCGTGGCAACGTCCTGGGCTACCACAGCTTACATAAATAAAACGACATCTGTAATATAATATATTTAAATATCGATTTACTAAGTAATGCATTTTGATTTAATAAAATATACCTTGCGTCGACCAATGCTAGAAGCACAATTGAATACCACCCTTTGTAATTATAGTAATCTGCAGCCTTTTCACTATCTGGGTGAATCTCAATGTGGCAACAATCTATAAATTCGAGACGTATAAAACATAAGTCTTAATGGTGACACAATTAACTTACCAAGAGCTCCCATACACTGGGGATATCCAAGAACTTCAAACTCTTGGACAAGTTCTTCAACTTTTTCTCGTTTTAAGGGAAAATTGTTTATATAAAATGGAGACAAAACCCTCCACACTTCGGCACAAAAGCTCAACAGAATTTTACATACTGTTGACTTTCCTACCCCAAACAAATTAGCAATAGTACGGTACTCTGCAGACGAGCCCAACGCATACAAGCTTATTGCAACCCTCTTTTCTAAAGGTATTGCTTCTCGCATCTGAGTGTCGTTTTTCCGCAGCCTACTCAAAAACTTGCACAGTTTAAAGAACGACCTCCGACACATCCTAAAGTTATTTTGGAATATACTTTCATCAGCTACTTGGCAGTCTCTCTCCCAGAAAGTTTGATTTCGATCCTTAAGTATTTTAAAGTGTCATAAAGAGTTCACAGAACATATTTACATAAGTATGTACGTCTATATCCATACATTATACAACTTACTATTTTCCATGCGAGTCTTTCCGAAATTAGCGACAATTTAACAACATTAAGCAGTCGCAGCTGCTCTAAAAGCTGGGAATGTTTCTGTTTTAGCTCCATCAGGAGGTTGCAGCACATTTTCGAATCTTCCATAAATTTAACTTTAGAAGATATCCTTCTTGCCATGAAAGCATTTATCACCAATTTTTTTTTGTCATCCATTATTTTTTTCTCGATTTATTTGATTAAGCTTAAAAAATTTACTCTTGATCAGTGTTGCCAATTTGTGTGTAATTACACATATCATGTGTAATTTTCACTTGCATGTGTAGCGCATGTGTAATTGATTTTTTGTGTAATTCATGTGTAGTTTCGCTTTATATTATATTTTTGAAAAACTTCCAAAATTAAAATTTTTCCAAACCCTGATATTATCATTATCTGCTTTCAATTTGCAACACTAAGACAATAATTTTTCCGAACACTTTAGATTTCAAGCTGAATGGCTTCAGAAAACAGAGTTCAAAGGATGACTGATCAAAATTTCAGATAGAGGAAAAGATGTATCATTTTGCAAATTATGCAATAAAAAACTTATTTGCCATAAGCCAGTCATTTCGAGACACATGGAAACAAGTTCTCCCAAAGCCGCTGCTTCTGCCGTAAGATCTACTTATAATGTTTGCACTGCTTTACAAAATACTATTGCAACTAAAGTGACTATTAAAAGTGCTGAATTAAAACTCACTGGGCTATTAGCTACTAATAACTTGCCATTTATACTAATAGATGACCTTGTACCTGTGTTAAAATCATCAATTCCAGATTCAAATATATTGAAAGATGTAAGTCTTCATAGGACAAAGGCAACTGCATTAATGAAAAATATTCTAGGTCCAAGTTTTGCTCAAGATTTGTATGACAATCCAAAAAACACGATGTTTTCTATTATAATAGATGAAACAACTGATATTAGCTCCATAAAACAAATTGTCATAACAACTATTTTTTACAATGAAAATACATCCAGTGCTCAGTATTCCTTTTTCGATTTTAAGGAATGTATATCATCTACTGCAACCGACATTTTTAATATTTTGAAAAACTCTATTGAAGAAAAGGATATACCTTTTACAAATTTGGTCGGATTTGCATCCGATACAATTCGGCAGCTAAATTACTAAAAAATTAAAAATCAGATATTGTCTTGATCAAATACTCTTGCCATTTAATTCATTTGGTAGCATCAAAATCTTGTTTAAAATTGCCCATTAACTTCGGGTCTTATTTTAATAGAAGATATATTCGCCAAACAAAAAGCTTCAAGAGTACTTCAAAACTGATGTGCATAAAATATTATCCCCAGCGATTACCAGATGGCTCTCAATTCATTCATGTGTTACTCGTGTTTTAGAACAATATGAACCTTTAAGAAGTTTTTCAGGCTTGAAGTTTTTGAAGATCCTTCAAAAATTACTAGTTCAATGCTAGACGCATTAGATAATCCAGCAACTAAAATCTATTTAGAATTTTTATCATATGCCTTAGGTATTTTGGTTTCTTTTAACGCACTTTTTCAATCTGAAAACCCTATTTTGTACAAAATGAAAGATGAAGTTATAAATATATTGCAGACTTATTATTAAAATTATATTAAAATATCTGAATTAAAATTAAAAGGTCTATAGGAAATTGATGAGCGTGAAGAGCATTTTTTTCTAAATTTAGAAGAAATCTATATTGGAAAAGCTGCATATGAATCTTTTTCTAACTGCACTAGTACCGAAAAAAAGTTATACTTCAAAACTGTAGAGAGTTTTATATACAAGCTATTCACAAAATAAAATTAAAATTTGATTTTTCAGATGAAATATATACAATTGTCGACATCGTTCGTCCAAAATTTGCTCACAACTTTCAGTTAAAGACTGAATATCTTATCTTTGTTCTCAAAAAGATTTCCTACTTTTGATGTTGATCTGCAATTACGTGATAATGAATGGCGACAGCATGCATTTTTAGATCATGAAAAAATTGAACTTATTGTAAGTTTAGAACCAGAAGTATACTTGCCAAAAGTTTTTAGATTAAAAAATTCTTTAGGTGAAAGTTTGTTTCCAAATTTACCAAAAGTAATTAAATTTCTATTAATATTTCCATTTTCAGAAATAAGTTATCTTCAGAAACAATTGCGGCAATTTTTTTTACCAAAGAAGAAATTCGGAGAAGTGAAAATGAAAACTTCGAACCTACGCAAACTATGTATAATAAGCCAAATTGGAAAAATTGATTTTGTAAAAATTAAACATTTTAAAACATTATGGGCATAATTTTGCACAACGCAACGAAAAACAATAACAAATTTAAAATTATTTGAATAATTTTCTTTGTTAAAAATTTTAAACTTTTCAATCCCAAAAACAATGGAGCATTTTATATGAAGCTTAAATTTTAAATTAACATCCATATGTGTGTATGTACAAACCAACAACTATTTAAAATATTTTCAAATTTGTTATTTTCTGTCACAAAAGCTCTGACTGCTGCGTTGCGTTTTACAAAATTATGTCTTACATATATTTTATAGAAAAAATATAATTAATTGATATAAAAGTGTTGTATATACCAAATACTTACATATGTATATATAAAGTATGAAAATAAACTATTTTTCCGAGCTTTAGGTCAGTTCTTAAATTCTTATATTTTATTATTACAATATTTCGTTAACCTTCGGTTAACTTCTTCAGGATATAGTATTCTGTTTTATATATATTTACTATATCCTGAAGAAGTTAACTGAAGGTTAACGAAATATTGTAATAATAAAATATAAGAATTTAAGAACTGACCTAAAGCTCGGAAAAATAGTTTATTTTCACATAAAAAAAGGTCGAAAAATTAGATAAAAATATTTGATATATAAAGTATTATTTTTATAATTCCATATGTACCTATATCTCTAAATGTAATGTTCAAGTTTGAATTACTATTTTTTTTTTGGTTGAATATAGTACATACATATATAAAAAAATCATGTGTAATTTTTCTTCAGATGTGTAATATTGGAAACAGTGATGTGTAATTTCCAAATCTTCATCGGCAACACTGCTCTTGATTGATATTTTGTTTTCTTTTTATTTTGTTTGACAATCAGAGCAACAAGTCGATCGGCTCAAAGCTGACGGCGCGCCGCCGCCGATTATTTTTCTGTTTATCCCGCCGCCGATTGCATCGGCTCAAAACCATCCGAAATTTAACTGCTCAAAAAGACAAATTTCGGAGAAAAAATTATGAAAATCAATTTCAATTTTTAATTTTCATATGTTTATCTGCCGGTCCAAATATACTGCGCTGCCGTCGCCGATAATTTTGCCTCGACGAGTTTCTCTATTGACATCACTTTTTGGTTTTGACAGCTAGTACAGATAAACTAGCGATACAAGTTAAAGAAGATTAGAGGCGTTTTATTACGTGCTTTGCAAGTAGATTCAATATGAATCTACCTGATTCGCACTCATAATTTTGTACAATGTAAACATACTATAAAAAGCTATACTTATACAAACAAGTCTTGCAAATACAAGAGAAAATGGAAGAACGTGCTTGTCAATTGATTTTTCATTTAACAGGTAGTGATGACCGACACATTTATCAATTATAGTTGCTCCTCTCTAACATGTATTTTAGAGTGAAACATCTGACAAAACTTTTAAGACATCGCATTTTATTTTAAAATATGTATACAAATCGTTCGGCCTGTGAAATTAAGATTTATAGAAGTGTTAAAAAAGTTAAGTAAAAACAATAGTGAATAAAATAAGTTTACAAAGTTTAATTTAATATATATCGTCGGTTGGTTTATGGTTTGCTGCAGACATAATGTATTTTGAATATTCTATGCCGTTTTTGTTATTATTTAACTGCCGCATTCAGAAAAAATAATTTTGATTTACAAAACAAAATTTCCATGGAAATATGTTTGTTAAACGTTTTGTAAACCAAAATTATTTTTTTCTGAATGAGGTCTTAAATGTTGTACTTATTTATTTATAATAAAAAACCATATGAAAATGGTGTTTGTTAATGTAATTATTGCCGGCCATACACTACACAAGTTCCTGCACAAGTCTGGCACCGTACAGTACACAAACGAATTGTACGGGGGGCGATTGTGCTATTTACGCAGTGAACTGAGTAAATATCAAAATGATTTTTATATTTGCTCAAGTTTACAAGCTGTACAGTGAACTTGCGTAGTTTATGTTGCAAACGCTCAGTTGTTTCGTGATTTTTTAATAGTGCCACAACTAAAAAAAACAGTTTTGCAGAAAACTCGTTTTAAGTTTTAAATTTGCATACAACTCAATGAATACATGAAAAAATATTGTTGTCTCAGAAGGATATGGTACAAGCTTTTTATATGAAATTTTTACACAAGATAATACACGAAATGCCGTATTATTAACTCAATAAACTTCTTTTTTGAGTTATGATACTATTGAAGTAAATGAGCGACATGTTGTAATGATAAGGCCACTTGGAATTAATACACTTTGTGTCTGTCTATTAATTTCCAATATTTAAAAGCTACAGGCAAGTTCAAGATAATTCAAAAAATTGCTTGTCAATTTCCAAAATTTTAAATGGTATAAATCTCACCAGCTCTGTTAAATAGTTGTTTGAAACTGATCTGGCAACAAATTCTTTGACGTACTTTTGACATTTAAATTGTGAATGAACAACTTTCCGTATATTTTGTGTTTCTGTCATTTTTGTGCTAAAAATTTGAGTAAAACTTCTAGCTGTATTCAATTTAATAAAAGAAGTAAGCCATTGAAATTCACAACTAAATATGTCCGATAATGATGATGATTTCATGTGTGAAGATGATGAGGATTATGGTTTGGTAAATATAATTAACATGATTTTGTAACTCGGACAAAAATATGCCGGCTGCGTGTCTAAATTGCCAGTCGAGTTTTTTTTTTGGTATTAATGGGAATATTTTCTTCAGGAATATTCTGAAGATAGTAATTCTGAGCCGGATGTTGATTTAGAAAATCAATATTATAACAGCAAATCGCTTAAGGAGGATGACCCAAAGGCGGCATTGGCATCATTCCAAAAAGTTTTAGATTTGGAAAATGGTGAGAAGGGGGAATGGGGCTTTAAGGCTCTCAAGCAAATGATAAAGATTAATTTTAAATTAGTAAGTGGATTCTAAAAGTGAAATTTTATTTGAAATAAAACAAAAATATTTTTTAGAGCAATTATGAGCAAATGATGGTAAGATACAAGCAGTTGTTAACATATATTAAAAGTGCTGTGACACGCAATCATTCGGAGAAGTCTATTAACTCTATATTGGATTATATATCAACTTCGAAAAATGTAAGTAAATTTATATACAAATATATACATGTGCATAAATATAATAAACACAATAAATTTATATTTTACTTTGATCGAACAAGATGGAACTGCTACAAAATTTCTACGAGACCACTTTGGAAGCTTTGAAAGATGCAAAAAATGATCGCCTTTGGTTCAAGACCAATACCAAATTAGGCAAACTTTATTTCGATCGGAGTGAATTTGGCAAACTACAGAAAATTCTTAAACAGCTTCATTCATCCTGTCAAACAGATGATGGTGAAGATGATTTAAAGAAGGGCACACAACTCTTAGAAATCTATGCCTTGGAAATTCAAATGTACACAGTGCAAAAAAACAATAAGAAACTTAAAGCTTTGTACGAGCAATCGTTACATATTAAGTCTGCCATACCGCATCCTCTGATTATGGGTGTAATTAGAGAATGCGGCGGTAAAATGCATCTGCGTGAAGGTGAATTTGAAAAGGCTCATACAGATTTCTTTGAGGCATTTAAAAATTACGATGAGTCCGGATCGCCAAGACGTACAACTTGTTTGAAATATTTGGTATTGGCAAACATGTAAGTACATATACATCATGTATTTACAATGAAATATTTTTTTTTGCATTTAATAAGTTGGGGTTGTATTATTAATTATTTCTTTTTCATTTCTAAGAAACTACATAATAAAACGACAACTTTTATTAGTGTTTCGACAACTCAAATTCGTTATCAGTTTTCCGATATCTTGAATATATCAGGAGATATAGAGCTGCAATATTGCGGCAGTTACTGCTAAAGAAAAGAGTGTCTCGCTATTAATGTTTCTATTAACATTAGAGTTATTCTTTTCCCGGAATTTTTAATTTACTGTGAAAGCGGGAATGATTTTTCAATTTCACGGGTATTACCGCTCATTACATAACGATACAAAATAATATAGAAAAAAACTAATGACTATTTATAAGATATATTAAATAAGAACGATTTGTGAACACATTAGTCGTTCTTTATTTAAAAATTATGTATACGTGTATATCGTTAGCAGAAATGCAAAATCACGTAACTTAATTTTTTTAATTTTTATAGGAGAGAAAAAATACAAAAATATTCCAGTAACTGAAGTAAAGTTTCTTTAGTTTCATACTGCTGGTGGCTATGATAAATGTTTGAAAACTTGTAGGGACAAGCTCTGCGATAAATACCCAATAACACTTTACAACAAAAAAAATAATTTTCTTCCATACCAGAAGAGTTATAGGGTTAAAGTACAAACAAAATGTTGCATGTAATGTTCAGAATATATGTTTAGAAGACACTATCGGCCTTAATCTCAAATTATAACCAAATTACATGCATTTTGATACAATTAAATGTACAAAATTGATTTAAAAACACTACAACGTTTGTTTCCAGTTTTACTCCCAGAAATTTTTTGAAACCGAAATGCTAATCTCATTTCCCATCACTGATACAACCACCCGTTGTGTGTTTTGTTTTCAAATAAATTATTTAAAAAATATCTGAAACAGGAAAACTGAAAAATGTGAATTTCTTTGTTAAAAAAACATGTATACGTATGTAAAAAGAAATAATGTTTTCTTAATTTATTGTTTTTCTCTAATTAAGCCACATAAATTCAATTTTAATGGAAAATAATTTTGTTTTTTTCTCATATATGATCAGAGATGGAAAGTGGTATTTTTGTATTTGTTAATAAATAAAATTAAAAAACTATGAAAAATGCATAAAAATAGCAAAAATATATGAAACTGTGTAAAGAATTTCATATTAAATGTCGATTTAAAAAAAAAATTGCAATTAACATAGATATTATCAAACAAACTACATCAGAAAATGTACAATTGTATCATGATTTCCATCCATGGTTCTGATGTGAATAAAATTTTCTTGCAAGTTTTTACAAGTAAAGCGTTCATTTACTTTTTCATATTTCGGAGAGTAATTTTGTAAATTTCTATCTTACTCTCTCGTTGCTAGTTTCTGCTGGGAAAGTAAATGAACAGACCTATTGTTACAGTTAAGTGTCGGAATGACATTTTAAAATAATTTATATTATTCCACACCGTTTAGGTCCCCATGAGATAGTTCATTGATAAGTCACAAGGTGCATACAAAGTATCAATTAACCCCATCCTAGGCCATGCCCACGTAAAAGTTACTGGTCCGCTTGATAGGAAGTGATAGAACTCGGACTGGTCCCTATCACGTGACTAGTCTTGTGTAAGTTCCATTTACTGCAGGGAAATAACCAGGATATACTTGAAAGTATTTAAAATACAACCCTTTTTTACATTTTGTTCTATATGCTATAAAACACTAATATTTTTTTTACAGACAAAATTGTATCATGATTTCCATCCATGGTTCTGATATGAAAAAAAATTTCTTGCAAGTTTTTACAAGTAAAGCCTTCATTTAATTTTTCTTAGAAATTACTTTATTTCAGGCTTATTTTTGATAAAATATGTAGCGTTTGTATTCTTCCAGACTCAGAGCTATCCATGTTTTGAATTTCATTGAAATCGGATAGATAGTTTTAAAGAGAAATAAATTTCACCTTACTTCCTCACGTGCTCCTATTTAAAAAATGAGTTTACATCTGGCATTTCGTGTGTGCCATGAGAACTACTTAATAATGAAAAACTTGATTTAGACACGTATTTATTAAGTTAAACAGTTACATACATACATAACTAATAGACAATTTTATAGAATCCAACATGATTGGAAACTGTTTAAATCAATAAATACAAGTCTGAATCAAACAGTTTTTTGGATACATGACACACAGGTGTAAGCCCGGCCTATGTCTTCTTTTATACTCAGATCAATCTGTGTTTTGAATTTCATAAAAATCGGATATATAGTTTCAAAGAGGAAGAAATTTTCCCCTACCTCCCCCGAGGTCCTATTTTTGAAAACAGGACTCAGATCTATCTATGTTTTGAATTTTATCAAAATCGGTTTGATAGTTTCTGAGAGTCAGAAATTTCCACCTACCTTCCCTCGTGCTCTAGTTTTTTGTTTAAACTATATAACTTATGTGTCTATCTAGACTTAGATCTACGAGTAGCTATGTTTAAAATTTCATCAAAATAGGTTCCGTGGTTTAGCCGTTAAAGCGCAACAAAGAAAAATAAATTTACTTTCGCATTTACATATATTCGTTAGCAGAGACACCTTCAGCCATCACTGCCATTAACCAAAAACTCGAACTATATTGGAGATTCCCAAAAACTAGGCTGAAAAATTCCCAGGCATTTCCCAGGAAAGTTTCGACAACACTAAAAACTTAAAACACCCCATTAAGAAATGTTATTACCAGGGAAACCAGAATTATGCTCTAAAAAAAGTGTTTTATGCGCATTCAATATGCACTAAAAACTTGAAAATATGCACAAAAAACTCAAAAAATATGCTCTTAAAATAAATAAATATATTTTTAATTAAAAAATACAACAACATTTGCATATAAAATAAGCAAAAAAGCAAACAATAAAAAATTAACAAAGAATAACTGGCGTATTGATACAAAATTGCCATACATATTTTGACTAAAGCAAATAATACAAATTATTATTTTTTTGATAATCTCGTAAAAATTTAACTTCAAGTTCAAAAGAGATCACGATATCAGAATTAAAACTTTGGAACTATGTATATTTTCGATAAATAAGACAAGATTTGTATGTATAATATTTATTGCAATAAACAACAATCTAGGTCAATATAGATTTTCAAATAAAATCGTTGCATGCCACATCTAAATAAACTTTTATATATTGACAATGTTTCTTCAACGTCTACTCTGGGTAGAGTCCGTCACAAATAGAAAAACCGAATTTTTCATTGAAACTAACGTCCGTAATAACTAAGAAAATTTATACACTAAATGGAACATTAAAAATGAGACTTAGATGGCGAAAAATAAAAATAAAAATTTTGTGCAACACTTAAGCTTGTAAGCAAATTAAAATAAATTTTTTATTTATTTTATTTTATTTATTTAATTTCAAAATATGCCCTAAAAGCGTAAATTATGCTCTAAAAATTAGAAACTATGCTAAAAAATATGCGTGTTAGAGTGATAAATGCGAAAACATGCTTTAAAGGGAAAATATGCAAAACTATGCTTTAAAGGGCAAAATATGCAAAAATATGCACTAACAAATCGATGCCAAAATTAGTAAAAAGTTCTGAAACGGATAAATATCTTGTCCCCGCATGAATACGTCGCACAAGAAAAAACATGCAATTGCATATTTGCGGTTTCCCTGGTTATTACCAATATTTGTAACCAGTATTCGCCGGTATTTTTTAATCTGCAAAAAATGTTTGTTTTAAATGCATGGCGTGCTATAAAGAACTTACGTTCCAAAAATGAATTACAAAATAACGGCACTTTCTCCCATTTGTTTGTGATCAAGTGAGAAATTCCTCATTTATTTTTGGTTCATCAGAATAGAATGAATTTTTAGCGTTCGACTGATCGGCCAAAAAATTTTTATCGTTAAATTTCTACACAGTAGTGTTACATAAACTTTTTTTTTAACTAACACAACACAGCCCGCGAAGCGATTAGCTTGTCTGCGGAAAACAACTAGGGTCTATGGCGGGAATCGAACCCACGACCTCTGGGCTGAGAGTCTAGAATCGCTACCACTCATCCACATTTGGTGTTCAATATCGCCTTGCCATATTAGCATTTTACCAATTAACTTCTATGGCAGCCCTGATACTTGAAGTGTGTGCATATAAAATACTACATACATATGTATAGCCGAATAAATACTCAGGGGTATTTTTATACTTATGCTGACACAGTGTATAAATGTTACTTATATATTTGAATTGAAATTTATGTGCTTTTTATTATTTATTTTTCTACATCTCTACACAATTAGCAATCCATTGGATAACAATAAAAGTATTTATAAAGCAAAATGAAAAATAAAATCTAAATTTAACATTTAAGAAATTTATTATGGATTTGTAATTGTATAGGGGTGTAGAAAAGTGAAATGGATTCATATCGAATATAAATTGTTTGCTGGGTTTTGCTAAAGTTTCTAGGCTTACTGCGCTTATTTTTCTTTTGTGATTTTCAAAAATATTGTTTGTGAACTCTCAAATAGTTTTTGAAAGTCTGTTGAAGTCTACTGATGATTTGGCAAAGCACCAATGAAATGCATATAGGCATGCATAACCACCAGCAAATAAATTTCAATTAAAATAAACTTATGACAACTCCCCTTATCGTGATTGGCGTATTTCGACTACGACTACGACGATTTTGTAATAGATCAAAGAAGACTTCAACAGTTTTTCTTTAATCTAGTACTAAACTGTCGTAGTCGTATTTGAAATACGCCAACCACGGATAAGGCAGAATATGTCAAATAATAAAGTTCTTAGTTATAGTCGATTTTGGAGTATGTGTGTGGTTTGTCATTCTCTGGTTTGCACATCAATTCAAAACACCCTAAATTTGTGTGAAATCTCATTAACATATCTTTTATGCTTTATCCAACTATTTACAAAGAAAAATCTGCAAAACGGTTCAATGCCTACAAAGAAATAAAAATCGGTGACAGCAATTGTTGCCTGTTTTTTTTATCAACAGCAATGCAAAGTTTTTGGAGTAAAATTATAAAATATGAGAACGCTTACGCGACACACTTCATCACATTTATGATGTCGTGGGTGTTTGTTAATGGGTGCATTTAGTTTGAAAAAACAACAAGTTCCGTTGGAAAGCTGCTTAATAAACTATATAAGTTAAAAGAAAATCCATTTCTTATTTCAGGCTCATGAAGTCCGGCATTAATCCTTTCGATTCCCAAGAAGCCAAACCCTACAAAAATGATCCGGAAATTTTAGCCATGACTAATTTGGTTGTTTCTTATCAGAATAATGATATTAACGAATTTGAATCGATTTTAAGGCACAATCGCAGCAACATTATGGCTGATCCATTTATAAGAGAACACATCGAGGACTTATTGCGCAATATACGCACCCAGGTTTTGATAAAATTGATAAGGCCCTACAAGAACATCGCTATACCATTTATAGCAAATGCTCTTAATATCGAACCAGCTGAGGTGGAAAGTTTATTGGTTTCCTGCATATTGGATAAGTAAGATCATACATACATATTTGTTTTTCATATGCGAATGTTTTAATTTTAATTTTTTATATCTACATATATTTTCAGCACTATCCAGGGACGTATTGATCAAGTCAATCAGGTATTACAATTGGACAAGGAAAACAGCACTGGCTCACGCTATAATGCCATTGACAAATGGTCCAATCAAATACAATCTTTACAAATGGCCGTCATTAATAAAATGGCTTGAAAACTAGCGTTTAAACACAAGCATTCATATACCACAATTATTTCATACAAAAATACATACAATTAGAAGAGAAAATAAACAAATTAAATCTAAAACCGAAAATAAAATAAAATAATATTCTTGTAACTTTTTTCAGATATATTGGGCTATTTCCCATTTAGAATTATTAAATTTTCTATAAATAGTTTGCCTTAATTTATATAAACAAAATAACAAGAAACAAAATATACAAATCAAAACTGCCACTGCAAAAACTGTTATAGTGGCATAACCAGGTTTGGACCAATCCAAAATTGGATATACGTAACGTTTACCGTCGCTGCAATAAGGAATACAGTGAGTCATAGAAATATGTATACAAATGTGAAGGTATTTACAACCGTAAATTTTCATTGTAGTTACTTACATACTCACACCACCTGCCCAGTAGTAGATTAGAGAAAATATACCATAAATAATACCAAATATCATGGGATAGATAAAATGTAGAATTCGCGTGGGAAATGCAACCAGAAAGTGATCTAATAGCATTAATATGGAATTGAAACCATGGGCCCATAAATTGTATAAAGCTGCACCGTTGGCATCATAAGCTGTAACGGAATAAATATGTAGGCATACGAAATAAACATACCTATCGTTATACAAAACGCAAACGGTCCAATCTAACAAAAAAAAAAAAAAAACACTAGGCAAAGGAAATTTTTCTTTGACTCATAAAATCGTTATTTATTGCCGGAAGAGTTTAAAATTATGGCATTTTCTTTTCTGAAAAAAAAACGGTACACATTTTATTAGAAACTATTGTACCATGCCTTGCGAGCTTAAATTTTTCCTTTAAACAAACGCTAAATTATATTTTTTTATTATTTTTATTTTTGACTTACAAGGCCGGGATTAATTAATAAAAAAATTAAAATTTTCAATATTTTGTTAGATCTGTTTGCATTTCCTCCAACGATATGTGGGTATGAATGAATAACGGCTTATCAAATGATTAAAATGTGAGAATATATCTGACTGATTTAATGGTATTGAAGTATGAGATATTTGTTCTGGTATTGATTGACTGCTTAAAACTTGCAAGATTTATTTTTAATCGGTATTGAATACTAAAAAAAACAAGAGTGACGAACAACATACACTCAATATTGTTTTTACGTGGTAGATACTAATGATCTGCACAAGTATGATTGAAACGCTGTTCAACACATTCTCAAATTTTCAAACAGTCTTCCTATTCTCATTTGTAAAAGCGAAACGAGCAATGCAACTGAAAAAATGGGTGTTGCTGTTAGAGAATGGAAACATGAGAGAATGGAAACATGAGAGAATGGAGACATGAGAGTAATGAAGCATGAGAGTTCGAATAGAATAGTACATCAATCTAGTTGTCGTTTGTTTCGTTCAAAAAAAGCGAAGCAAACGAAACATGGATGTCTTTGCCAGAATGACAAACGAAACACACATTTACTCTCATCTTTCCAAATTATTATGGAAACATTCGAATGTTTCGTTTTAAAAAGCGAATCAAAGGAAACATGCACATCTGTTTGGAAGTAAATGCGGTAGTTTGTTGTCATCGTTTCTGAAAGAAGGATACTCAAAAAATGGATTGCCAGGACGTAAGTGAAGCTTGTAGGCGTTATACTATTTTAAAATGTTTTTAACTGAAAATATAGGTTTTATAATCAAATTAAATGAAAATTTTTGTTTTGATTCATATGTGCATTGGCTTTTTTTCCAATTTTACTGAAACAACAATTTTCTATGTCTGTCAAAAAAATTAATGTAAACCCGAATTTTTATTTCAAACAAAACAAAAAATTTTCATTTAATTTGATTATAAAACCTATATTTTCTGTTAAAAACATTTTAAAATAGTATAACGCCTACATATGTATTTACAAGCTTCACTTACGTCCTGGCAATCCATTTTTTGAGTATCCTTCTTTCAGAAACGATGACAACAAACTACCGCATTTACTTTAGGGATGTAACGAATACCAGTTTAGCGAATGCGAATGCGAAAACGAATAATACATTTTAATTTTTGCGAAAGCGAATGCGAAAGCGAATGCAAATATTACAATACGTTAAAAAAATCACATGAAAATAAATGTATCTAAGAACATGAAGTTGTGTTGTATACATAGATCTACTTGAGTCTTGAATTCAGCAAATATTTAATAATTTATTAGAAATAAAAATTGTTAAACTGAAAGATATATGAAATCATATTAAAATAATTATAGATAATAGTTAAAAATAAATTTACAAAATGTTAGGCAATCAACCCATTCGTACTTTGGTCCTAAGACCTTGAACTAAATTCAACATTTCCTGTAAAATGCTACTAAAATACATATTAAGAAAAATTGGAATGAATTGTTCATGAAAAATTTTTCCAGAAGTATTACTCTGTTCATCTTGGGAAAAACATATAAAATATATCTTCAACATTTTAAGTTTTCATACACTTGTTTCGCAAAAAATTACAACAAAGAAGGAATTTTTAATATTTTTGCATTTAAAATTTTTTGAACGAAGTAATGATGTGCTTACCATTTTTCAAAAGTTTTAACAGAGTAGTCTTAAGTAGAAAATATTTTCGCACAATTCACACACTGCCTTTTCTTTTTCAAAAACTGGAAAATATTTCCAATATTTTTGTCTTCAGTATTCGCTTTAAATATTCGCATACATTTTAGCGAATGCAAAAGCGAATGCAAATAGCAAAAGTAAGCGAATTATTTGCGAATGCGAAAGCGAATGCGAACATTCGTTACATCCCTAATTTACTTCCAAACAGATGTGCATGTTTCCTTTGATTCGCTTTTTAAAACGAAACATTCGAATGTTTCCATAATAATTTGGAAAGATGAGAGTAAATGTGTGTTTCGTTTGTCATTCTGGCAAAGACATCCATGTTTCGTTTGCTTCGCTTTTTTTGAACGAAACAAACGACAACTAGATTGATGTACTATTCTATTCGAACTCTCATGCTTCATTACTCTCATGTCTCCATTCTCTCATGTTTCCATGTGTGTTTCGTTTCGTTTCGATTGATTGCCTCCTAGCGAATAGAGTAAATATTCGTTTCGTTCGTTAGATGTATTCTCAATTAGAGTTCTGTTTTCGCTTCATTCTCAATAGACAGAAAATCAAAACATTCATGCAGATGTTTAGTAGATACGTTCCAAAGAATATTCCACTTCCCTAAAAACACACATAGGCTGACTTACAAAACGTCAATTGTTTTGTCTTCGAGCAAGGTGTAGTGTATCATAACACCGCAGTACAAAACGTCGACAATGCACATCTTGTCCAAACATCGTCGACAAGTATTTTAAGAACTCAGAGGGGTTATTATGTAATCCGAATCGAACGGAAATGTTTTCGAATTGCAATGTTAATAACATACAAATTCGAAGTTTTCGTTTCGAATCGAATTACGTAATAACCCCCCTGCAAACAAACAACAAGCGTATCGGTTTCAAAGTTGATGCTTATGGTTAGAATGTTTCGCAGCTTTGTGTCAGTGCACGATATAAATACCGCATCGGTAATGTATACAAACTTTGTATTAATACATTTTGGAAGCCAGCCGTAAGTTCCCGTTGCATGCAACACCGCGCCTCGTCCCTGTACTAAACATTTTGCTCAACTAAAATTGCCTTGTGTGAACGGGGACTTACATGCCGAATTTCAAGTTTATATCTTCAATCGTTTAGGCTGTGCGATGATGAATTAGTCACTCACTCAATAACGTTGCATTGCATTATTGCAGTTAGTTTTATTTGTAATTACATCATAATTCATAAAAAAACAAAAAACATTGCAACAATTATAATGCTAAGGCTGTAAACGTAAAGAACAAGTATGTTTCCGCTAAGGTAGATCATACGTAGATCACGTGCCAATATTGCGAATAATAATTGGGCAATCAAATGCGTACAACTTTAAGCTTTATCCGCCACTTTTGCGCAAGTGAGACAACCAGTTACTTCCCGAGTATCGTATTCCGATGCTGCTAAGACTAGTTCTATTCCCACACAAAATATTTCAGTGCCCAGCACTTCCTCACGCACTTCCTCACGGAAAAAAATTTATATAATGTTGGTCTCAGATACTCATTTGACTTCGAGAAGCCTTTTTAAAATGTATGGCTACACCTTATGTGATTCAAAGGACCCGTGAGGAAGAGCATGCGGTGGATCAGCAATTCTAATTAAGTCAAAACTCGGACACTATATTCTTGACAGCATTTGTGAATAACATCTACAAGCAAAAAATATTGGCATTGAACATTTTTGTACAAATTTCGTGATATCATCAATTTACTCCCCTCCCAGATTTTCAATCACTGAGGATCAATACGAGAATTTCTACAAATCTCTTGCACCTTGTTTTATAGCAGCTGGAGACTACAATGCAAAACATACGTTCTGGGGTTCGCGTCTTATTACACCCAGAGGTCGAGCGTTGTTCAACACAATTTCAAAAATGGGCTTGGATGTCATTTCGAGTGGGGAGCCCACTTATTGGCCTACGGACATACAAAAAATTCTGGATGTTATAGATTTTGGCGTCACGAAAAATATCTCTAGGGATTTAATTCAAATTGAAGCTTCTCTCCTCCGATCACTCTCCCACGGTCGTTACAATTTGTAGTCCATTAAGAAGTGACTTACCTCATAGTAAGATAAAAAATCGTGTTAACTGGCTGGGATTCAAAAAAATATCTTAGTAGTCATTGCACGGAAAATATTACGCTAAGAACACCCGATGATATTGAATCTAATATTACCAACCATAATGAAAATATTAAACGGATATTGAACGTCTCGTTTGTGAAAAAAGAAGAGCTAGAAACGAATGGCAACAGCACAGATCACCAAAACATAAAATCAGATTTAAAGAGTGCACTAAACGACTCGAAGACTTGCTTGCATCTGAAAAAACTGCATCTCTTAAAAATTATCTGGAAGGTCTTGATGTCACAGCAGCATCTAATTACTCTTTGTGACGCGCTGCTAGAAAGCTTAAAACACCCGTTGAGTATAAACCACCTCTGCGCACATCTAGCGGAGGTTGGGCAAGAATCGATAGTGAAAAAGGTAATCAGGGCAATTACGAATAAAATTTCTCCCTTTTCTAATTAGAAAATTTTGTTTCCCGGGAAAAATTTCTCACGGAATTTTATTCATAATTGCCCTCAACATATTTGCTGAGCATTTAAAATCCGTATTTACCCCAAACACATGTACTGGTGTTGTTGATTTGCCGAGTGTAGTCGCTCTACCACCTCAACAAATAAAGTTTAAGACGCGTGAGGTACAAAAACTAATTGCAGAACTCAATCCGAAGAAAGCTCCGGGTTTTGATGGAATTAGTAACCAGATGCTGATGAAGTTGCCTCTTGTTGCAATTAGAATCCTGTTATTCGTTTTTAATGCCATTTTACGACTGGAGTATTATCCAAACAGCTGGAAGATTGCCAAGGTTAAAGTGATTCCAAAGCTGGGCAAAGATCTTACCAAGGCTGAGTCATATAGACCAATAAGTCTGCTATCAACAATGTCAAAACTTTTCGAAAAAATGCTCATGCCAAAATTATCCCCATACCGGACCATCAATTTGGTTTTAGAAGTCAGCATAGCACCATTGAACAAGCATTTAATAAAGTGTGGCATGAAGGCCTAATTTTGAAATTGAAGACATACTTACCAATAAACATTGTAAGACTTGTGGAAAGTTACATTATTGCCCGGAATTTCACTATTGTGGAAGGAGACTTTATGAGTATGCCTGAAACTATCTCATCCGGTGTGCCACAGGGGAGTATACTGGGGCCAGTTTTATATTTGATTTATACTTGTGATATGCCTCTGAGCAGTAATATCCGCACTTCTACATTTGCCGATGATACAGCATGCCTTAGTATGCATGAAAACCCTTACGAGGCATCCCGATATCTTCAGGAACACATTACCCAGTTGGAACTATGCTTAAACTTATGCAGAATTAAGGTAAACGAACAAAATTGTGTTCAATTAACATATACATTACGAATAGATAGGTGTTCCCCCATACTGATTAACAATCAAGTTGTTCCTCAACATTCTCGTGAAATGTCTTGGTATATACACCTTGATCGACGGCTTACTTGGAAACACCACATTGACTAAGCTAACACAAATGAAACTCAAATTAACTCAGGTACATTGGATGATGGGTAGAAATTCAATCCTCAGTCTAGATTGCAAACTCTTGATATGCAAGTCGCTTTTGAAACCTCTATAGTGCTACGAAATACAACTATGGGGCACTGCTTCAGCTTCAAATGTTGAGAAAATCCAACGAAGGCAAAACAAAATTTTACGGTTAATAACATCGGCTCCATGGTATATAAAAAATTCTAATATGCATCGTGATTTAAATATGCCACTAGTGACTGAAGAAATTGCAAAATATTTAATATTTAACAAAACTCAGTCACATCCTAATCCGCTTGCTCGTAATATTTTGAACTTTACTGGACACAAGGGCTCTTATACTCATATTTGAAGATACAATAAATAAAAACATGTATTAAAAAAAAATGGGTACAACTCGCCCACTTACATATGTATATGCGTGGATTGAGAGTTCGACACAATCGTGAGGACGACCTTTTGGAGAGCGCTGCATCACAGAAGCGTACCAGAACCTATTATAGACGTTATAAAACTTATGTACTTTATAACTCCAAGAACCAGTAGGTCTACTCTGTATTTCGAAACGAAGGTAAATGCTTTCTAATTTTGATGTTATTAACATGAAAATTCTAAAGCATTTGCTTTCGCTTCGAATTACAGAGTTCACTCCTAGGTGCTATAGCAGGGTCAATCGTCTGAACCATTTACTATTGATGTGGGAGTACGCCAGGGTTGTGTTTTGTCGCCACTTCTTTTCCTGCTTGTCCTAGATGATGTCTCATGCCAAGAACAGACGGCATTATGTGGATTCCCACCCCAAAACTAAACGATCTTGACTATGTTGATGATTTATGCCTCTTAGCACACAGGTTCGAACATATAGCGAACAAACTGAAAGCTCTCCATAGCAGTTGATTTGGGAATAAACTTGCAAAAATCCAAACTAATGAGAATAAATACCACCTTCAATGCAAAAATGGAATAACCTCATACGGGTATTGTGGAGACATCATGGTAACATTTATTCCGGGATATTAGGCTAATATGAGGTTATTACTGAACAACATCTCACTAGAAAACGGCAAAGCTTTTCAAATACTCAAAAATTAACTAAAACAACGGGCTATAGAGCAACATATCACAGATGGGCAGAACTCTACTGTTGGAAGAGTGACTGAAATTATCTGGGGAAACCCAAATATTAAAGATACAAAAAAGGAAAAAAAAAAGACGAGCACTTCGGAAATTGGTTATTATAATAACAGGACGCACAGAGTTAAAAAATCACCTGGATCGTATGGGTGTTGTTGATGATGTAACATGTGGAAACGATCGAACAATACTTGTGTAACTGTCGCATTCAGTCAAATCGGCAAACAAATCTTCTATCTGGAAAACATACCAGATATGGAATATCTTGGGGATTCAGATTGGAAACACTTCAAGAAAATACATTGAAAAAACTATGTTCTTAACCTGGCCATTTATGATAGGTTTATGGTTTATTTAGTGGGAAATCTACAACAGGCCCCTTCTCCAACAAAATACTACTGAATGCCCCTCTTTCAAATCTAATCTAACCTATTTCATTTATGCAAATTCAATGCCAATTTGTAGCTGCTCCATTCCAACATCCTAGTTATCACTTTTGGCATATTGACAAAGTATCCTTATTGTATACCTTTAATCTTTTAGATAACTGGTCCGTTACAACGTCTGTTGTATTTTGCCGGGAAAAGTCAAGAGGCAGATAACTCGAAACTATCGTTACAGTTACTAATTCAGGGCTATCATGAATAAAATTCCGCGTAAAATTTCTCCCTTTTCCAATTAGAACTTTTTGTTTTCCTCATTATTTGCTATTATGTAGTTGGAATTTTTCCCTTGGAAAAAATTTCACGTGGAATTTTATTCATGATATCCCTGATCAAAAAGTTCACCTCCTCCTCCAACTTCCTCAAACTAATAACGGCCAGGGAAGAGCTCTCTAGTCTCTAAATAGTGCATTATAGTGAATTATAAACGGAATGTGGGGAATATGACGGCGATTCACATACATACATATATATGATACATACAAAATTACTTACTGGGAAAAATAAAAATCCAATACACAAATGTGATCAGTAACGCCATTGCCAAATTAGACCAGTGCAAAAGCCAGTAAACTTTTATTACGTAACTATTAGCCGCTAAGGAAAAGAACTAATTAACTTTAATATTTGAAGTTTAATAGTTGAATTTGTAAACTCACGAAATTTATAGGGATTGAAGTGATATATAGTCACCAGTACAGCACCAAATACGCTTACAAACATACATAAGAAGAAACCCCAATGTGTTAAAAATACAAACCAAAGACCATGATGCCATTGCTGGATCAAGCTTCCAATTACTCCAACACAAAAGCAAACAGCTAGACTCCAACGATAGAGTAACCAGAAATAAGATCTCTGGGAACGTTGCCACTAAGAAGTTGGATGAAAACTTGAGTGAGGATCATTTTAGACGGACGATATTTCAATTTACCTGTGATTTGAGAAAATCATCCACTGGCTCATGGTTTAAAAAGAATTTTTCCTTTTGAAATTCCTTCGCTACTGGATGAAATGTGCGATATAAAAAGCTGTCTTCGCTATAGAGCATCTGGAATGATAAGATTTAAAAAAAAATTTTCAAGACGTAATATAATGAATAAAGCTATATTTGAGATATGAGTTATCTCCTATAGTACTTAATTTTAATAAAATTTTGGCAACTGGCTACCTAAACTAAAGTTTGGTTACTATTCATATAACAACTGTATGCGATTATAGAACTTCCAATGGTAAAAATTAATTAACCGGGCCATCGTTCACAAGAACAGTGCGTGAGGTTGCCATTTGAAGTGGGGTAGCGGGGGTAAAGCAATTATGCGCTATATCACCTCTGTTGTTTAACATCGTTCTTGATGTTGTACTGAAGAACAGCTACAGTGCCTTTGCAGGCGATTAGAAGACCTAGACTATGACGATGACATCTGCCCCCTACGCCAGTGACAGCGAGAGCAGGTTTGAAGATCAACTTCGACCCCCTAGTGCGTTGACTAGAAAACCATAACAAATAACAACAACACGAATTTTTCTGACGTGCATTAGTGTCCTTTTGTATCAGTTGTTGTAGGAGAAGTTCTAGTGATGAAGACATAGACACTGGTCACTAAACTACATAAACAATAAAATGGCTACTAAAAACAGCTTCAGAATTGAATACGCCTCGTTGACACTAGAGGCGCTGCAACACTGCTTTATTAAAAACCAGTGTTGCCAATTTGTGTGTAATTACACATATCATGTGTAATTTTCACTTGCATGTGTAGCGCATGTGTAATTGATTTTTTGTGTAATTCATGTGTAGTTTCGCTTTATATTATATTTTTGAAAAACTTCCAAAATTAAAATTTTTCCAAACCCTGATATTATCATTATCTGCTTTCAATTTGCAACACTAAGACAATAATTTTTCCGAACACTTTAGATTTCAAGCTGAATGGCTTCAGAAAACAGAGTTCAAAGGATGACTGATCAAAATTTCAGATAGAGGAAAAGATGTATCATTTTGCAAATTATGCAATAAAAAACTTATTTGCCATAAGCCAGTCATTTCGAGACACATGGAAACAAGTTCTCCCAAAGCCGCTGCTTCTGCCGTAAGATCTACTTATAATGTTTGCACTGCTTTACAAAATACTATTGCAACTAAAGTGACTATTAAAAGTGCTGAATTAAAACTCACTGGGCTATTAGCTACTAATAACTTGCCATTTATACTAATAGATGACCTTGTACCTGTGTTAAAATCATCAATTCCAGATTCAAATATATTGAAAGATGTAAGTCTTCATAGGACAAAGGCAACTGCATTAATGAAAAATATTCTAGGTCCAAGTTTTGCTCAAGATTTGTATGACAATCCAAAAAACACGATGTTTTCTATTATAATAGATGAAACAACTGATATTAGCTCCATAAAACAAATTGTCATAACAACTATTTTTTACAATGAAAATACATCCAGTGCTCAGTATTCCTTTTTCGATTTTAAGGAATGTATATCATCTACTGCAACCGACATTTTTAATATTTTGAAAAACTCTATTGAAGAAAAGGATATACCTTTTACAAATTTGGTCGGATTTGCATCCGATACAATTCGGCAGCTAAATTACTAAAAAATTAAAAATCAGATATTGTCTTGATCAAATACTCTTGCCATTTAATTCATTTGGTAGCATCAAAATCTTGTTTAAAATTGCCCATTAACTTCGGGTCTTATTTTAATAGAAGATATATTCGCCAAACAAAAAGCTTCAAGAGTACTTCAAAACTGATGTGCATAAAATATTATCCCCAGCGATTACCAGATGGCTCTCAATTCATTCATGTGTTACTCGTGTTTTAGAACAATATGAACCTTTAAGAAGTTTTTCAGGCTTGAAGTTTTTGAAGATCCTTCAAAAATTACTAGTTCAATGCTAGACGCATTAGATAATCCAGCAACTAAAATCTATTTAGAATTTTTATCATATGCCTTAGGTATTTTGGTTTCTTTTAACGCACTTTTTCAATCTGAAAACCCTATTTTGTACAAAATGAAAGATGAAGTTATAAATATATTGCAGACTTATTATTAAAATATCTGAATTAAAATTAAAAGGTCTATAGGAAATTGATGAGCGTGAAGAGCATTTTTTTCTAAATTTAGAAGAAATCTATATTGGAAAAGCTGCATATGAATCTTTTTCTAACTGCACTAGTACCGAAAAAAAGTTATACTTCAAAACTGTAGAGAGTTTTATATACAAGCTATTCACAAAATAAAATTAAAATTTGATTTTTCAGATGAAATATATACAATTGTCGACATCGTTCGTCCAAAATTTGCTCACAACTTTCAGTTAAAGACTGAATATCTTATCTTTGTTCTCAAAAAGATTTCCTACTTTTGATGTTGATCTGCAATTACGTGATAATGAATGGCGACAGCATGCATTTTTAGATCATGAAAAAATTGAACTTATTGTAAGTTTAGAACCAGAAGTATACTTGCCAAAAGTTTTTAGATTAAAAAATTCTTTAGGTGAAAGTTTGTTTCCAAATTTACCAAAAGTAATTAAATTTCTATTAATATTTCCATTTTCAGAAATAAGTTATCTTCAGAAACAATTGCGGCAATTTTTTTTACCAAAGAAGAAATTCGGAGAAGTGAAAATGAAAACTTCGAACCTACGCAAACTATGTATAATAAGCCAAATTGGAAAAATTGATTTTGTAAAAATTAAACATTTTAAAACATTATGGGCATAATTTTGCACAACGCAACGAAAAACAATAACAAATTTAAAATTATTTGAATAATTTTCTTTGTTAAAAATTTTAAACTTTTCAATCCCAAAAACAATGGAGCATTTTATATGAAGCTTAAATTTTAAATTAACATCCATATGTGTGTATGTACAAACCAACAACTATTTAAAATATTTTCAAATTTGTTATTTTCTGTCACAAAAGCTCTGACTGCTGCGTTGCGTTTTACAAAATTATGTCTTACATATATTTTATAGAAAAAATATAATTAATTGATATAAGTGTTGTATATACCAAATACTTACATATGTATATATAAAGTATGAAAATAAACTATTTTTCCGAGCTTTAGGTCAGTTCTTAAATTCTTATATTTTATTATTACAATATTTCGTTAACCTTCGGTTAACTTCTTCAGGATATAGTATTCTGTTTTATATATATTTACTATATCCTGAAGAAGTTAACTGAAGGTTAACGAAATATTGTAATAATAAAATATAAGAATTTAAGAACTGACCTAAAGCTCGGAAAAATAGTTTATTTTCACATAAAAAAAGGTCGAAAAATTAGATAAAAATATTTGATATATAAAGTATTATTTTTATAATTCCATATGTACCTATATCTCTAAATGTAATGTTCAAGTTTGAATTACTATTTTTTTTTTGGTTGAATATAGTACATACATATATAAAAAAATCATGTGTAATTTTTCTTCAGATGTGTAATATTGGAAACAGTGATGTGTAATTTCCAAATCTTCATCGGCAACACTGTTAAAAACGTGCAAAAAAGCAGAGTTGTTAAAAAATTAAGCTTTTCCTATCTGTTCCTTCACCAAATGTCTTTCCTATAAATATCACTTCCCTATCACCCTCTCTCACTATCTTCTCTTCAACTCACAGATAGCACAAAGGGATCATTCTATTGGATACAAGAGAGCTGGACTGTAAATTTCACCCGTCCTTACCAGCAGCCTGCTAACCTAACCTAAGGCTCAGACAGCAGTGTAGAATTCCAGATAAATAATATGGTTCTCGAAGATGTTTACAGCTTTTGTTATCTTGTAAATATAACTGACAACATAGTTGGATTAAATCCAGTGTGAAAGGCTTCCAATATATCCAGAAAAATAAAAATCAAATTATTTAACTCCAATGTGAAGTCAATCCTATTGTAATATATGCGAGACTTGGAATGCGGCTGCCCGCGATATAAGCGCTGCGCAAATATTTACCAACAGATGCGAATAATGAAAATCTGGCCAAACATGATAACCAACACTGACCTAATTTTTAAACACAAATGGAACTGGCTAGCTCACACATTATGCAAATCATCAGGAACAAGAACAGCCATAGACTGGAATCCACAGGGGGGTAGGAGACGAGGAACATCAGCTCATACATGGAGAAGGCAATTCGACAAAGAGATGGAAATAGCTGGCAATACCTGGAGGAAAATAAAACCAATAGCACAATATATATCTCAATGGAATACATTTGTTACGGCCCTATGCTCTACATTGGATCGACGGGACTAAATATATGTATGTATTTATTTATTTCAACAATACTATGCAAAGTAAAATTTGCATAGTATGGTGTTGCACGAATATGGGCGGAATAACTGGACCATATGCTCAAAATGTTATTAACAGTATTTTCAAAAAAATTCCGTGACTGACTGTACGACCTATGCCTTCAGCCGAAGGTCCACACCATCCGTTTAATGCGTAGTTGCGTTTTATGCATGTGTCAAAAAGTAGAATCAATGAAATTGTATGTGGCAAGTTACAGAACAAAACGCAAAGAACGTATAGACGCATAGGAAGGATAAAGTAGGTTTACTTTCTACTTTTGTATCCGTCTCATGCATCGTGCTCTCTTTTGTAGCCAAATGTTCGTGTGGTGAATTTAAATTTTTTCTCTTTTTGCATTAAAACAACAAAAATAATTGCGCATAAGACGTATTGCATGTAACTTGAATTTAGAATCGGAGAGAATGTACAGAAACGCATATCACGCACATGCAAAGAACGGATGGTATGGACCTTCGGCTTTCACATAGGAAGTAGCAACGTGGTTGTTAAAGAAATTCCACAAAAAACCGCAAGATTATACGGTTATCCGTTGCAGATCAGTCAACCAGTGCGAGCGAGACGAAAAACTCTCGAAGGCCCAACAACAAAAAAAAAGCCTGACCGCACTTAAGAAATAATTACGATGACGCGAAATGATGTTCTTCGACCCAGAGCTGCTTAACGACTGAGCTATATGTATGTACATATGTATATTATCATAAATACGTACATACATATGCATGTATTAATGTCCTGCACAAGACCATTTATAAGAACTTTCAAGACAAGAGAGATTTTTCAAATGCTTTACTACAGCGAAATATTCTAAAACAAACGCTAAACTACACTGTTCGCAAGATAAACAACTGAAACAAATGTTCTTATAAATGGTCTTGTGCAGGACTTTAGTATGTCCTAATTTACACTATGCAAGTCTTATTGCTAAGCTGATTACTTTTTTAGGAGAGAGAGAGAGAGAGACGAGGGGAACAGAAGCGTTTCTTTTCCCCTCGTCCCTCTCTCCTAAAAAAGTAATCAGCTTAACAATAAGACTTGCATATTGTAAATTAGGACTATGTATATCTGTGCTTAAAAGCGATAACAGCATAAGTCGACTAAAATTTTATAAACGAAATTTCATATGTACGTGATATCCCCTTGTCTCCAACGAAGTTTATTAGAAAGATATAAACAAAACATCAAAACTAAATTTTCATAAAATCTTGGATGCCTTCGTTAGTACAGTAATCTTTACGGCAAAACTATTTTAATTTGATTAAAAAAAGGATTTTTACTCAAAACAATTATTTTTGACTTATTCTGTTATCGCTTTCGACTACAGATATATCGTCGCTGTTTTAACTAACTGACCTAAATGACATCATTTTGAAAAATGAGTTAAGTCCACTATTAGACTTTATGAGTCGTAATAGACCTTATCCACAATTTTTATGACTGTAAACATTACTGTCGAGCCTATAACAGTAAAAATATTTCAGACGTTTCCATAAGAATACATGTAGAAAACAATCATAAAGCTCCTCTCCTGTAAAATTTACAAAATGTCAGTTAGGTCAGTTAGTTAAAACAGCGACGATATTCACCCTTATCGGGAATAAAAATTCACGTGAAATGTGTTGTATATTAAAAATAATTATCTGAATAGCATGATTAAGCATTTGGTTAATATGTATCAACATTTCACACGAATATGAGTGTTTTGCTATGTTTCTACGATGGATTTGAAATACTTGCTTCGCTCTTTGAATCATGATTGCGAATCATGCCATTTACACGACACATCTGCGTGCTGCGACTTGTCACTGCGACCAAATCAGCAATTTGATGTGACTTAAGCGCATTATTCACGGTAAAATTCCTGACCTTCATTATAATAATATTAGTTAAATTTTGTTTGTATGAGTCACACCGACGATGCTTGAAGCAAAATGTCGGGCATGTTCTGAAAATCACGGTAATTTAAAATCACGTGACTTCAAAAACAAACTACTCGTATTAATAGTTTACTTGTTAGTGGACTTGTATTGTATTTTAAGTTTTTGTCATTTATAATACAACAATAGTCTTCATGAAAACGTTCAAAAGTCTCGCAAACTGTGCAAAATGTGCATTTTTACACTCCCGTGAAAAAAATTTCGAAAATTGTATGGACATTTTTTTTACACAAACCTGTTAAGTTTGCCCAACAATTTTGAATAGTAAACTTAAGCTGTGCAATTGCGCACTTTGTAAATACGTAATAACTACTTGTTTTGGAACAAATCTAGTTTAGGGGCACCTCCCCAAAATTAAAAAAAAGTATCCCATCCTATAGTAAATTGAAAAATAATAAAAAAAATTAAATAAAAATACTGGCGGCGAGGCTTAGTTTCCGAGTTATGGGCCTCTGAAATTTTAGTACAATATTTTGATTATACAGTGTTTTTCAACGAATATGACCAATATTGGTATTTCAAAAATTAAAAAAAATTGCTATCCTTTAATGCAAAGTTCTCATGCCTAATAGCTTATTTCTGCGCTGCCGGCCTTCGGCCGGGCTTAAGGATTTTCACCACCATGGTGTTTCCCGAGACGGCGTAGCCCAGTAATGATTTTCTGCCTTGCAAAGTTTTATTGCCAATAATGTGTTTCTGCACTGCCGGCCTTCGGCCGGCCTTAACGATTTTCTCCACCATGGCGTTTCCCGAGACGGCGCAGCCTAGTAATGATTTTCTGGATAGCAAAGTTTTCTTGCTTAATAACATTTTTCTGCATTGCCGGCCTTCGGCCGGGCTTAAGGATTTTCTCCACCATGGAGTTTCCCGAGACGGCGTAGCCTAGTAATGATTTTCTGCTTTGCAAAGTTTTCTTGCCAATAATGTGTTCCTGCACTGCCGGCCTTTGGCCGGGCTTAACGATTTTCTCCACCATGGTGTTTCCCGAGACGGCGCAGCCTAGTAATGATTTTCTGGATTGCAAAGTTTTTTTGCTTAATAACATTTTTCTGCATTGACGGCCTTTGGCCGGGCTTAAGGATTTTCTCCACCATGGTGTTTCCGGAGACGGCGCAGTCTAGTATTGATTTTCTGCCTTGCAAAGTTTTCTTGCTTAATAAGGTCTTCCTGCACTGCCGGCCTTTGGCCGGGCTTAACGATTTTCTCCACCATGGTGTTTCCCGAGACGGCTCAGCTTAGTAATGATTTTCTGGATTGCAAAGTTTTTTTTTTAATTTTCTGTAGGATAGCATACCTTTTTTTAATTTTTGAAATACCAATATTGGTCATATTCGTTGAAAAACACCGTATAATCACAATATTGTACTAGAATTTCAGAGGCCTATAACTCGGAAACTAAGCCTCGCCGCCAATATTTTTATTTAATTTTTTTTTCTTATTTTTCAATTTACTATAGGATAGGATACTTTTTTTTTTCATTTTTGGGAGGTGCCCCAAAACAAGATTTAAGCCCTTGTTTTTTGGTTTTCTTTAAGACACAATGCACACTTTTTTTATTTGTATAGAAATACATATACCCCCCAAACAAAATGTTTCGACTTTTTCTGAAGTCAGACTTGTCGTACCGAATTCGTAAGACATTTCGGTAGTTTGTCTGAACTCAGCCTTTTCTTACCGAACTCGTTAAGAAATTTCGGTAGTTTTTCTGAAAAATTTTTTTTAAACATTAAAACTTTGATTTTTGAGTACATAAGTAAAAGTCTGAAAATTTTTTTTTTATAAATATGTGTATATGTTGATAAAAACAGGATTGTAGTAAATATTAAAAAGTGTGAGTATGTGCAAATTATTTTGACAATAGCAGGAACATAACGGTGAAGCGGTACTCTGCTATAAAAGCAAAAAGAAATCGTACCTATATGTCGTTACGAATTCGTACCGACTTATCGTAACGAATTCGTACCGACATATCGTTACGAAGTCGTGTCAACCATTTCATACAAAAATTTTTACGATTTCGGTAATATTTCGGTTCCGAAATCGGAAGATTTTGTCGACCAGTCGTTACGAATTCTTTACAAATTCGGAGCATTTTGTTTGATGGGCATTTAAATTCACAAATTGCGTGTAATTTTCTTCTTTTATTTTTATTAAATTAATTTTTTGACATTTCATTCACATATTTAAGCGCTTGCGCAAAAGTTGAAAAGGGGCTTTATGAAACAAGTCTCGCATATTTGACCAATTGCACTAATGGCAATTTTAAGAGTTCTCATGAAAACCCTTAATATTTTATTCCAACGCTATATATCGTGCATTTCACAAAAGCCATGATCTGGCTCTCATTACTTTTTTGATTTGCAGAACAGACCCGAGTATAATTTTTCTTAAAAAAAATTAACCGTCTTCAAAAATAAACCCTAAAAGGTTTTCTTAAGAACATTTTTATTCCGTAATTGAATTTGCTATATTCACAATCAACATTTTAAAATGAAACACTCAAATGATTTCCGAAAAAATCCCCATATCATTGCACTTAACTTTCAATATTATTTGGAAGACAATGTCTTCATATTGATTTTATAATCGTATATGTTTTTGCGCGAAATACAAGTATGTACCTTTATAATTTCCCACGCCGTACCCTACAATAAACCACAATTGACACAAAGCAAGTTACCGGTTAACTGATACCAAAATCTTTTATTCAAAACCTCTCTACCGAAAAATTCGATTTCAAAATCTTATCTTATCTTATTCCTGCTTTAGTCTATACTATGCTCGCTTTTCCGAGAAAAACAAAACTCATTGAATGAGTATGAGATTAGTAAGTTTGTTCGATATGCAATTATGATTCTTATCACACGTGTTAATAATTTTTCAACAAAAATGTATGTATCAATATGATTACCAGGTACTGTCACAACTCACAAGCTTTTGTTCAATAATATGCATTTCATTCAGTAACTTTTACACTATGAATCATTTTTTCTCTAAAGCAAGAACAAGAAAATAGTAAACAAAGAGCCTTGGACTGAGCATATGGAGGTGAAACCTTGATTTACATAAACAATTTTGAAAAATTTCATAACATAATTGATTGTATTACACTGAAGATAATAATAAAATATAGTTACTACATAATCCCTTCTCGTTACATATTTGGATATTTAGCAACAGTTGTAAATAACTTTCCAGCTGATTAGTTTGTTTGTATTGTGTATTTCTTTCAATTTCGAAATTGTTTTGATTTACATTTAAACATATGTACACCCAGTAAACATAACGGTTTTACTTTCAAATTCGAAAATAATTGAATTCGAGCCTTTTTTCAACAGATTTACTTATGTGTGGTAGTGATTTTAAAATAGTTTGACAGCATAAAAGGGATTGTCATTTGAGAATTTATTAGAGCTGGGCTCTTTATGTCAGATGTAGGATGTAATTTTCGTAACAAAAATAATCGACACTATTACAGTTATAAATTAATTTTTGTTTTGATTTCTTTATTTATATTTTTTAGATTTCTTTATTTTTCTCTGTTCGTAAAGAAGGAGATGCCATATGACTTCCTAATAAGAACTTAAAAAACAGGGTTGCTAAGTCTGCATTTACATGTGCGAAATATGCACACATGGAAACATTTGCGACAAATTTATTTTGTTTTATACATAAACAAATTTTATGAATGTTAAATAAATAGTTTTAAGATTACAAATAGTTTTATTGTATTTTATTCAACACATGCAATTTGTTTTATATAGCTAAGCAGCACAGCTCTAACCAGGTGTCCTAAGACACCCCTCTTATTTTATTTTATAAAATAAAAATTAACGGCCCTATGTATAAGCAAAATTTGGCATGAAGTTAGCATAAGTGGCAAAATTGAACATGATCTTAAAGAATTTTGCCATGAAACTTCACATTAAAAACTATGCTAGGGAGTAGAGGTGGGTTAAAATTACGTAATGCAACCATTTCTAATGTCTAATTGTATGGAGGAACTCGTTAATACCTAATTCTATTTCGTCACTTTTGCTAACTTCATGCCAATTTTTGCTTATACATAGTGCCGTAAGTGCTTATTTCGGCAATCACACAATACAAATCTTATGGTTGACGACAAGTCCTTATATATAACTAATTGTGTGTAGGCTTTTTTGACATTACGAATTGGAAACCAAAACGTATTGACAGTACTTGAATCTGAGCAGTTGTTTATTTTATCCTCGTCTCTCATGGTAGGTACATACTTAGCAACGTGTTTATGCAAACAGGCAGGTTACATTGTCGGTCGCATAGTCTGTAGTCTTGTTTATGGCTGGGTTCGAAATTGCATTCGAAGTTACGAAAATATCAAAATGTTTTGATGTTTATGGGTTATATTGACGGTTGCATTGTAGGTTGCAGTGTCTGTGTCAAAATATTCGAAAACGTGTTGCGTAAGCAAGTTGCAAAGTCTGTACCTACCATCAGGTGCAAGGTACATTAAATACCAGCGTGACCATATTAGCTTATTTTGAGCTAAATTTAGCTTATTTGATTCAGATTTAGCCTTAAAATTTTCATTTAGCTCTTAGCTTATTTTTTAGCTTTTCTTAAAAACTCATTTAGCTTTTTTAGCCTTTTTTTAGTCTAAATTGCGTGTTCTCTAAAAATATATTAAAAACATAAACAACTTATAAAAATTATAATTTTTTAGCATTGTAAAATAGTTTACAAAAAATACAAAATGTAAATTATACGACAATTTTATAACAGAAATGGAAAGTTGAAAAATAGTTGATAAGGGCAGAATGGTTAGAATTCCAATGGAAAAAGTTAAATTCATGTTAGTGGCCAAAACACTTGTAGAGTTTTTTGGGTATAAAATTATTTGACTTATGTTGAACGTTCATTCAGCGGCATCAATTAACTTAAAACAAAACCCTGAAATAGCCTTAAGCCTGGATAACACTATGTACCGATTTTCGTCGGTACACCTCAATAAAGTCATAAGTAATAAGCAAAAATGGCATTATTACTCAATTAATTCTGGAATAAGTCTATATGGGCGTATTACCAATGCAATGTGGCGCTATTATGTCCTTGTATTTCAATTAGTCGATAAATTAGAGCAAAATCTTTACTTATGACTTTATTTCACTGATCTGACGAAACTCGGTACATTGTGCAGATAGTGTGATCCTTAAATAGCATTGATTCACTTAAAAAGCTTTCGTATTTTAGTATAAATGTTTTTACATTTTTAAAAACTTTTTAAGATTATTTTGGGGAAGTTTTTGTTTTGTTCTTCATTAAATCTAAAATATAATAATTAATAAATAATTTCATTAAACAAATATTCTATATGTATAATAAAAAAATATGTTTGTGTAATATTTAACGTTAGTTTGGCAATAAAAAACTATTGAAAAGTGATCAAAGAAGTGGAAAAAAGTTTAGCTTTATTTTCTAGCCTAAAATGTAACTTTTTAGCTGGATGAGATAGCGATGAATGCACATCAGGCGGATGCTTACATATTTTTTATATTTTTTTCAAGAATATTTGTCCAGCAAACATACGTGTTTCATTTCAAATTGATGATGATATGCGAAAATTATTTTGTTTAAATAATGCATTTGGTAACATACAATGCCTTTTATGTTATCAAAGCTTAAGGAAAAAAAGGAATATGTCATTAAAAGACATTATGATGCTTTTCATAGTAATATGAATAAGTTTAATGGTAAGGAAAGGGAAAACCTTTTAAATAAAAATCAAAAATATTTTTAATATGTTTCCCATCTGAAAATGATCTTCCATGCCGACAAATATCAAAGCTTATTAAGTTTGATACATCCAACCACATAATTTTATTTGGTGAATTTGCACCTTTGTGCTCCACCAAGCAATCATTCTCTTATTTATTTATTTTTTTTGAATGGAAAACATGATAAATTATTGTCCTATCTTTTTTAATTTTTTTTATTTCACTGTTTATTTAGAAAAAGTTTTATTTGCAATTAATAATTTTACTTAATCAACGTTTTTTTCAAGATAGAAAATATGTCTATTTATGTATAAATATATAATGCACCATTATCTTTCAAACGCTTGACTTTGTGTTTGGTGGGTAGCTCGCAACCTCAACACATAACAAATTTACCACTACATTGACAGTGCCCACCAGTGAAATACACATACACGCATTAGATGCAACTCTGCGCTCTTCACAACCCTACAAGAAGGCTACCAGTCAACTGACTAGTCATTTGACTAGTAGCGACGACCACAACTTCGGTCACCGTCCCCAGTTATTTTATTAGGGGCTTGGTGAAAAAAATGACCAAAACATTTGTGTACGTGTGATTTTTTCTCTCTCTAACTTATTAATTTCACTTAATTAAAACACATGTATCTGAACTGCTTACTCTGCTACTTTTTTTGCCAGTCACAGATTACATAAGCATTGGTGAACTATGACTAGTCAATGGTTACAAGGCAACTGGTCACCTATTACTAGTCAATTTTTACATAAAAACTGGAAAAATGTAACTTTTAAATAAATAAACATAATTTTCATGTTATTTTAACTGTTTTTTATTATAATAAAATAGAGAAATAAGTAATATATATAATAAAAACAAACAAAAACAAGCCAAAATAACGTAGGTGGCACCAATTTAGTCTTCTTCACGCTTTTTTCAGCTCCAAAACTCCTTTCTTTTTGTAAATATCTAAAATTTAAAAACAAAATACATAAATGTATAAATTGAATTAAACTTTTCAATTTCTTTTATGCAGTATTGTTGTTACTTAACTTTCTTAGCACTTTTATAAATTTTCACATCACAAACCGAATTGTATATTTTACAATAAAATGCGATGTCTTAAAACTTTGGGTTATGTACATTAGATGGTCCACTCTAACACACATGTTAGAGAGGAGCAACTATAATTGGTAAATGTGTCGGTCACCGCTACCAGTCAAATGACTGGCACTCTTAAATTCACTATAATTATTGCAAATGTATTAGTGAAAAAATGTCGTTTGTGTTAGTTTCGGTCATTCATTTCTTGTAGGGAAGGTTTCACAAAGTAATTGTCAAAAAATTGTGCGGAAGTTAAGCAAAAAAGTAATTGTCAAATAAATTCTTCGTAGTTTTCGCTTTATAAAAGTATAATTAATAAATTTTGTAGTTAACATTAAAATTTAGTAACTTTCTTTTTTATTATGCAATAAAAACTATTTCTTGGCACTAATTTGATTTACATACATATGTATTTTTCTATTTGACAATACAACACTGTTTTTGTTTTATAGCCGTAAAAAATATAAATTAGCTTATTTTTACTACAACAACAAATGTACCACGGACAACAACCTGCAGCCAGTTGCCTTGTTACCATCAAAATAATAATTCTCACATAAATATGCATGTGTATTCTATCCTTGACGTTTTGTAGTCAGCAGCTTGCTGCGGTGAATGGGTTTTATCAAACTTTTTTTATTTTATTTAAACTTTAGACTAGAGTTTCTACGCGGGAAAAAAATCCCGGGAATTCCCGGGAATTATTTTTTTACAAATCCCGGGAAATTTTCAACGGGAATTTTCGGGAATTTAATATAATGGAATTTGCTTGTTTACATTGCTGTTCGTTGTTTTATTACTTAAAAATACAATCCTGTAACGATGCATAATATAAGCACGGAAGCATATGTAATAGAGGCTTCCGAGGTTAATCCAAGAACTTGAAGCGTTACGAAATATTTTCAACTTAAGAAGTCTTTATAGGAAATAGTATCTACTCGTAGATTGGCAGATGTAGATGGAATAACTCAAAGCATATGCATATTTTTTTTTGTTTTGTTTTTTTAATTTTGTTGTTCATGAAATAATCGAATAAAGTTGTTTTGTTTTTAATTTGAATGTTGTATATTTTATCATAAAATTATATGTTTTATAGAGGTCATTTAATTAAATTCATATGTTTTTGAAATTCCCGGGAATTCCCGGGAATAAAACATTTTACTTCTCGATTCCCGGGAATTGAAAAAGTCCGGGAAATTAGAAACCCTAGTATAAACTTATTAAGTAGCTATAGTTAAAGCTGCATAAAAATTAAGTAGGTATGTATATGTTTCGAATAAAACATACCTAATATTGCAAAAGGGAAGTTTATAAAATACATATCAGGGATGGTAAAATTGGTACAATTGTACTTTTTTTTGTACTATTCAAACTCGGAAAGTAAAATAGTACACCCAATGTGTATATAAACAGGTGGTAACGCTGCTTCAGCTGATAATTTTTTGCTCTATTTGCTTTGGAGCTGACGAATGCCAAAAAATTCGTTTTGTTTTGGTACAATTATTTCTGTGCTTTTGACGTTATTCGGTTACACCATGAGTACACCAATGACTAATTTAATACATTTAACATTTTGCTGTTATTATTTTAGATGGTACTTTAGTTTTAACTATACAACGTGTGATGATACATAATTCGAAACCCAGTGAAATTTTTTTGTAAATTTACTGACTGCCAGCTGACTTAAATAAAATCAACTCTAAGTTAGCTGAAAAGTAATGCAGACTGACACAATTGACTACCTTCTAGGGCATCGCAATGTTAAAATAGTTGTTTTCATTGGAAAGTAATCCAAGTGTCAGCCAGTACTAGTTGCGAAATAGTTATCTTAAAATTAGTTTAAAGTTAACTTAGTTTCGGGCAGGGTAGTGCTGAGTGCTGTATGTGTGTATTAACACTAGTGTTTTTCATACGGGATTTCCCGGGAAAATTTTCCCGGGATCCCGCACATTTTCCGGGAAAGAAATCCCGGGAAATTTGTGCGGGAATTCCCGGGATTTTTTGATTTTGCTATGGCAACTTAATTTGTATGTACACATTCCTTGATGAGTGTCGTTATTCACTTTATTAATGCGATGGTGCAATAATAAGGTGATGGCAATATCACAATAGCTAAAGCTTTACAACAACTAAGGCCGAGTTTACATCTGGTACACATGCATTCTGAGACTTAGATGCCTTTATTTGGAAAAAGCAAAACGCGACTATCAAAATTTAATTCTACAACAATTCATAAAAGTAAAAAAAAGAAATGAGCAAGGAAATAAAAGAAAATTACAAATAATTACAGATTCTCTTTGGTAAATAGTACGGTTAACAGCATTAACAGCTTATTCTGTACTAAAGTCCTATTTCCAAAGAAATATGCCCTTATGAAAAAACGATTGTTAAAGTTAAAGCATGCGTTAAAACTGGTTTTGCCATACAAAATTCGTTTGTTAAACCAATTTTAAGTTTAACAATGATTTTTTCATAAGGGGGATATTTTGTAATATTTTTTTAATAATACTCGTATAATTTCTTTTTTATAATATTGGTATCTATGTATTATTATATAAAGAACGGAAACGGCATTATTTTTTGAATAATGTGTGTATAAAACGGTTATTACTTAATCGATCTCATGAATTATAATTTGTTTTTTGTTGAAATATATTAAATTTAAAAATATTTTGTATTGTTTTGTACTGGGCGGGAATTCCCGGGATTTCCCGGGAAACCGAAAAATCTTTCCCGCTTTCCCGGGAAATGAAAAAGTCCGGGAAAGAAAAAATCTAATTAATACACACAACCTATAGCTAAGCGCTTTTACAAAAACAAATGAGTACCAAGCTCATAGGGCTTGGACAGCGCTGGCTTAGAGTATAATCCTGATAAATCCACTTTTTATAACATATAACATTTTAATGTCGTTCAATTTGAAACTCAAATTGAAACTCTACAAGTCGAAAAAAAATTAATGTACATATTAGGCTAGTTTCTTAAGCTATGTATAGAAAATCTTAACAGGGATCTAGTCGTAGCTTTGGATATTGAGCTGATTCGATCACGTTTTTTTAGTTTGTTCGATAGGGAATGCCATAATCTCAAACTGAAAAAAATGATCGAATAAACTCGTTATCGAAAGCGCCGATATAGTGTTTTCACACCTAAAGTTAAAACTTGGTTTTAACGTTAAACAGCCGATTTTGCGTTCACACTGCAAGTTTGATCAATTCAGGTTTTAAACAAAAGATTCGGGTATGTTCTGGGGGGCTACCGCGTATTTCGTTTCGAAAGAAATAACTTACGAATTCGAACGAATTGTACTGTGTATTACGATTTTCGTACTACTTGTTTCGAGTTTACGAACGGTTTTTGTACTCTATCGAAAAATAAAAATCGCTTTCGAGACAGCAACTCTGTATTACGAACAATAAAAATCCCTTTCGAAAGGGCTACTCTGTAATACGAAAACGAGTGTCAGTTAAGCAAAAAGCGTTCGGAAATGGTTCGAAAGACATTTTGTTAGTGACAACTTGAGAGAAAAACCGAAAATGTTATTATTTATGTAAATATTTCAATATAAATAAAAGGTGTATTAAACAAATTATACTTAATGTTTGATTTGCTAAAACATAGTGCTTATTTATGTTGTTATAAATGTTTTAATATTTGTAATTTTGAAACATTCAAGGAATACTAAAAAAAAATTACACAAATAAAAGTAATATGAAGAAGTGGTAAACTATATGTCTCTGCATCCATACCTCGCAAGAGGGCATCTAAATGTTTCAGAAGCTAAAAACAAATCGTATAATAATCATCATCGTCCAACCACAGCAAACACAATCCATTATAAAAATTACAAAAAGCACTTAATTTTTCTCACAAAATACGTATAACATTAAATTTTTTTACAAGGCAAAGATTTTTTTGTTATGGGATATTTTTTGCCATTTTGGTACTTTAGCAGCAATGCTACCAACTTTTCATATAATATCCCATTTCGAACGAGTTACGCAGTACGGTTTAGCATTCGATTCGGAAATTTCTTTCGAAAAATTTTACTTTTCGAATCGAAATACACGGTAGCCCCCCTGCATTCCACGTGCAATTAAAAGGTGTGTAATTCCCATAGATTTGTTGTTATAAATACATATTTCCAACAACAATTCTATGGCAATTCCACTCCTTTTAATTTCACGTGGAATACAGAACATACCCGATTGTCTAATAAATGTTGTCCAAAATAAAATAAATCTCCTTGAAAATCAAGTTATTCTACATAAAAAATTTACAAAATTTTGTATTACAAATACATTACAGAATAAAACTTTTTTATCGGCAGATCGATGTCAGTCATCGTCTATTTTCACTTGCCAGAGGTCAATGAAAATATTGCGGCTGCATCCCTTTTCAAGTTGAAAATATACTCGTATCAATTGCTATCTATTCTTATTTACTGGCATAAACATTATCAGCTGCTGCCGGTAATTTTAACTTGGCAGCACTGAATTCAGCAATACGAAAACAAGGTTGCATTTCATAAAACCAACTTGAAACCAATTCTAAAATGGTTTTAAGTTGGTTTTAACAAAAACAATTTGTATGGTAAAACCAGGTGTTAACAATAGGCTTTAACGTTAAAACCAACTTTTATTAAAACCATGTCAGTGTGAAACCACCATAATCCTAGATTTGTTACTTATTAGTTTGTCGATTTTTTTTTCATTCATTAACTTTTTGCCCACAGACATTGACAATAAAATTTCGCCTCCATGTGAGTGTGTACAAAACCTCTTTGAATATTGATAAAAAAAATAAAATCCATAATTTTCGTTTTCATTCATTAAAGTAGGGAGGTATTTTAAAATTTCCATTGAATTTTTCGTTTCAAGATGTTTAAGTTCTCAGCCAATAAAGTTTCATTTTCATAAAATATTCAAAAGAAAAATCATTAATGACATGTGTTATCACGAGTATTTTTCTGGCTTAAACCAGTTTAGTGAAATATACATATATACAATTACATATACATACATATAAACATATTATTAAATTTTAAACTAAATATGACAAAATATTTATTAATAAGTAAAAAAATTTACTGCCAGTTTATCGAAGGCAATCAAAAATTCTCGTCTGCCTATTTACATAAATAACACATAATTCACACGAAGACTTTTATGAAGTCTATTTTTCGACGTCATTTTCGGTTTGATAGCGAACGGAGTAGAGAAGAAAGAGGGGTAGAAAAAAATGACTATTTCTGTTTTCTATGGTTTTTTTCATATTTTTCCTTACACCAATTTGTGTTCTTGTTGTTATGTTTTATTATTAATATTCTCATAATCATGTGTTCTTCGAAAAAATTTTATTAAAAAAGTACCCTGTCGGAAATTCTGTTAACTTTAAGCTAACTATTTCACAAATAGTACTGTCTGACACTTGGGTTACTTTCAATGTAACCAACTGAATATTTTAACATTGCGATGTCTCAGGCGGTAGACAATTGTCTCACTCTGCACTAGTTTCAACTAATTTAAAGTTGACTTTTAAATCACCTGGTAGTCAGTAAATTAAAAAAATTTTTGCGGGGTTCGAAAATGTATCATCACACGTTGTGTACTCAACGCGCTACCATTCGGCTAAGGTATCATCTAAAATAACGACAGCAAAATGTTAATATAAAACTGAAATGAGTTTCAAAGTAGCTGAGAATAAATTTGTTGTCTCTCATTAAATTTGATTACCTACTCAACTTAAGAATTAGTTTTGGGTTTGTTCTGGATGACATTGCAGTTACCTTTTAGTCAGTCTAAGAAAAGTTAACTATAAGTTAACTATTTTTGTAGTCAAGCACACATTCTCCGACAGGGTATGTAAATGTATGTATAAACAATAAAATCAATAAAAAAATCAAAATCAATAAAAAAAATTAGACATGTAAAAATAATCATCGTATGAACGCAAATAATTTTTGGTAGAAACTTCAAAAGGGAATCAAGAAAAATAGACGTCATAAATTTCATTGTCTGAATCCTGTGTAAGTGTATTAAACACAAAATCATTCAAATTTGTTTTCAATATAAGTGAATAGGCAGACGAGAATTTTTAATTGTCTTCGATAAACTGACAGCTATTTTTTTTTTATTTATTGCATGTACATTAAAAATGTACAAATGTATGTATGTATGTATATTGGACCGTATCACAAAAAAAAAGTTCTCCGTACACCAGCGAATATAAAGTATTGCTTCAAGGACATTTCAAAAAAAATTTTTTTTTAAAGACTTTTGCATTAAAAAAAATTGGTCTGCCTCAGACAAACTCATCGATATATTATACTTTAATATCTGAATGTAAATACTGAAGCCGTGACAGATTTAAAAAGGTGACCCCTTCGGTCTGCAACAATGAATTTATAAAGCATTTTTTAAATAGTTGTGCTGTAATTATCGAAATACTTTCTTAGCAAAAGTTTTATGATTTTTCGCGAGCGATAAATTTCTAACATTAGGGTGGTAGAAAATTAGATGGGGGGGGGGTAAGTAACGGTACACTTGAGGTCAATGGACCTAAGAGCAAAAATATTGGCCTCCCTGAGACAAAAAAACTCGCTATATCAAACTTTAACATCGGACTGTAAATATGGAAGATATAACGAAAAAACTAAAAAGGCGGGTGGGTCGCCTTCGGCAAAAAAAAATTTTTTTTGTGAAATGTCCTTGGAACAATACTTTATATTCGCTGGTGTACGGGGCACTTTTTTTGTTGCCTGTTGGGCGAGACCCTCTAACATATATGAAAAGCTCTAATTTTTTGAGTAATTTTCATAAAAATTTTCGATGCGAGCAGACTGTCTGGCTTGTGAAAACAGAGGGGCAAGAATTCCTTAAATACTTCTATTATTCCAGTTTTATTCAAAATTATTAGTGCTTTTCATATAAATTTTGTATTCACATCAACCGTGAGGGTTGTGCAAAAACAGAGTGTTAATGATTTAGTATGTTTGTTGTTTAGATGCATTTCTTTCCTGATTAGGACTACAACCAAAAATTCTTGAAAAAAGCTAAAAAATAATCATATTAATAATAATAATCAGGGACAAGGAATTCATGCATTTAAAAAGGTATTTTAGGTGCCTAAAAGATGAAATCAAAAACTCAAAACAATAAAATGCACATATTTTAAAAATTTTTTATTCAAAAGAAAAGTTTTCAATTTACATACAACTTTTCGGGTATTTTTCGGTGCTTTTTTCCTTTCTAAGTACCCGGAACTTTACTAATGCCAGCCATACACTACACAAGTTCAGTGCTCAAGTCTGGCACTGCGTGAACTAAGCTTGTAACACACACTATACAAGTAAACTGTGCCGTTTTTATTTTAAAGCCATAAGTGAAGAAGACAACATGTGCAAATACTGCTCTATTTTTATTAATTGATGTGGCAATAAAAAAAAGAAACGAAAACAAAGAAAAAAGGCGCGTATGGTGTAAAAAGTGGTACATGAATCGTTAAAAATAGGACAAGAAAACTGAGAGTTTGCAACATACACTACACAAGTTCACTGTACAGTTTTACAAACTTGAGCAAATGCCAAACTCGTTTTGATATTTACTCAGTTCCCTGCGTAAATAGCACAACCACTCCCATACACTACGCAAACGCACTGTACATTGTGTTGGCAATCCTTATTTGTTTGAGTTGTTTTCCGTTTCAAATATATCTTTTAAAAAAATATTAATCTAATTAACTTTGAATTTAATAATTTTCACTCCGATTTAGTTGTCAAGATTATTATATACTACGTTTGAGAAATAAAGGCATTGCTTATTGAACTTTTGTATTTAAAACAAAGTTTTTTACTTAAAATTTAAATTGAGAAAGTGTTTTAGTTTTTTTTTTACTAAAACAACGTCTTTTAAGTGCCAGACTCACTATTGCCAACTTTTTTCCAACAAATATCGCTAAAGTAGAAAAGAAAATAGCTAGAAAATAGCTAAATTTCAAAAACATTGAAAGTTTAGCGATAAATAGCTAAAAACAAATTAATTTTTATTTTGTTTCAAAAATTTTACGGTAACTTCTTTCATACTTCCCAAATTCCACTACAAATTTTATAAAACATCAACTACGAGTAAAAGCAATGCAATAGGTTAATAAAAGGCTTATTTTATTTTATTTTATTTTATTTCAAATTTTCAACGTTAATATTTTCGCTAAGTATTGAATTCGGGACTGCCCCAGTAAAAAATGCTTCAAATAAAGTACACAGAGAAAACAGTGCCTACTAAGTACCTCATAAAATAGAACAAAATTAATAAGAAATCTCTATGGTTTTTTTTCAATAAGGAAATCTTATTAATTTCATAGGGAAAACCTTTTTGAAAAAATCAAGAAGAAATTTTCTAGTTTTTATTAAGTTATCTTATTGATTTTTTCAATAAGGTTTTCTTCTTGTTTTTATTAGGTGACCTCATAAAAAATAATAAAAAATTGCGTCTTTTTTCTCTGTACTTATATATTTTCATTTAAATTCTATACCATATACATATGTATGTATGTATGTAGTATATTGTAGATGTTATTTATTTATACATACATACATATACATTGTGTTATATTATTAGCTAACTTACTCACCAAGTATTGAACCAGTAAACTTCTACCTGATAGACAAGCACTCTAACCAATATGCTAAAAAGCAGCCTAAATAACCATTGAAATTATTGTGCAAACATTCTTATACAAAAATGAAAAAGATCATGAAAAAAATTGTCTCTATGTCTATTTATAGATATGAAATAACAAGACACCTCATAAAATTAAGATTTCCTTGTTGAAAAGAATCAATAAGATGCTTTACACATAATCATATAGGGACCTAATAAAAGCAAGAAGAAAACCTTACTGAAAAAATCAATAAGGTAACATGATACTAAAATCAATAAGAAATCCCTATAGTTTACAGTTTATAAGAAAACCTAATAGAATCAAGTCTCTATGGATTGTTTTTTTTTTGGTGCCAAAAATAACGGAAATTGAGTAAAAAAAAGTTGTGAATAATAAGATTTCTTCTTGATTTAATGTGGTTTTCTTCTTGATAAGATTAATAAGATTTACCACATAAAAACAATAAGGAATCTCTGAAAAAATCTTCGTTTCTTTCTGCTGGGATACCCCTTAGCCTAAAAACGTTTCACAGAAAAAATCTTCTTGATTCTATGAGGCAGTTTTTTCTCTGTGTAGGCTTCTGCTATTATAGAGTAAAAGTAACGCTGACAAACTTGCTGATTTTTGTATGGCGAGTTCCCGGTTTGGAGTACTACAATTTTGCTCACAAAAGCCCTTTTTTGAATCTAATAAAACATGCAAATATAGCAGTTATCTAAAGCGCTCTTTAGTTAAATACACATTGGCTTAAAATAGCTCTCCTGCAAAACAGTAAAATATGACTTAAGCACTTTTTGCCACAGATATGACGATGTCAAAGGCGCCGCAAATATTTCAAAACGTTTTGCTCATGTTCAAAAACAACAACAACAAAATTGAGCAATCGTTATCACTGTTTTTGTTTTGTTATTGTTTCACTCACTTCAGAGAACAGAAAAAAACAAAAGCAAACATTTTGTTTCGTTTATTTTCGTACTTTGCTTTTAAGTACAAGGAAATCAAAACAAACATAAATTTATAACTGTAATATTGTCGATTATTTTTGCTACGAAAATCACGTCCTAACTCCTGTATAGCGCCATAAAGAGCATAGCTCTAATAACAGAGAATATTTAACTCAGTGATTTTTTACCCGCAAATTTTTTGCCCTATTTTTATATGCTCACAGTGCTTTTGATGAACCAAGAATTTGCATCACTGTAAATAAAGATATCAAAATATTTTCTTTTCTCTAGAGGTGCGTGTACAACCCTTTTATATTAAATTTTTACACAAGATTAAATGTGGTATAACAATTTTTTCTGCATTCTTAACTCCAAACACGAATTTTCGAGATACGAGTATGTACGTTTATATTGCAGTAAAGGAGCTATACGTAAATAGAAAAAGAAAAGTGTTGATATTTATTTATTTTCATTCCAAAATTGCATATTTTTTATATTTTTTAATGTGAAGTTCAATCAATTTGTTCTTAGAAAGCATTTGTGCATTGAAAAAGTCCTTGTAACCAGGGTTGTCAGATTTTTTCCGACCTATTTCGCCAAATAGATTTTAAAAATCGCCAAAAGTCGCCAAAATATATTCGATGTAGTTTTTCTTAATATATATTTCATAATAAATTTGTGTTCATGTAACACTTTTTTTAATAAAAATTTTTTATATAAAGTAGAAATGTAATCGCCAAAATTATTTCTTGTACATTTTTCTCATCCAAATTCAAACCCCATTAATTACTATAATTAATCTATATATAAATAGGCAAGTGAAAAAAGTTAAGAACCATTTTAACTGACTTAAACTTTTTTTTTTGTTAGATAGATTGACAATAGGAGCAGTGCAGAATGTGTTTTTTCTTCTACATTTTTGTGTCTAAGATAGTTAAAAACAGTTAAGAATATTAGTCAATCATAAAGCCATGATCTCTCTTTCTCTCTTAATTTGCTAAAAAAAAATTACAACAATTTGGCTTGGCAACTCCATAAACACTCAGAAGAAAAAACGTATTTTATTTGTTCATTCTATTCTTATTTCCATCTTTCTATGTACTTAAACGATTATTGCTGAAACTAATAAAATTTGGATATTTAAATAACGAGTGGTACTGTATTATTTTTCTTTAGATGCTTAAAAATAATATATTTTTTTAATTATTAATAACTTTGATTAAAGTTAAATTCACCTACAGCACACAGTAAGTTTTTTATTTTTGGTTTATTTTGTGTGTGTTGTTCTTGTTCATTATTTTTCTGTGCTTTTCGCTACGTTGTCTGTCTGTCTATCACAGGGTATTTTCTCGAGAACCGTAAGAGCTACGGACCTGAAATTTGGACACAGTTTGCAGACCTTTGGCCGCTACAACAACGAATACACGCGGATTAAAAATTAAAGGGTGTTCCAAAACGGGCAACGAAAAATGTTAAAATCCCATGTAATATACATTCAATTGTATTTATATAAACTTGAAATTTGTAAAGTTAGTGTATTTTTATACAGACTACAACAATTAACACTAAAATTAAAACAAATTTAATTTAAAGGGTGTTCCATCAGTTTATGCAATTTTGACTATGTAATTTTGACAACTTGCTGTATCTTGGAAACCGTAAGAGCAAAACTCTTGAAATTTTCAAAAACGGTAAAACTAAAAAATCAAAAAATTATAAAATCGCCAAACTGAAAAAACTCGTCAAAAACAAAAAAAAGCACCAAATTAAAAAAATTTCTAAGACTAAAATAAATCGCGAAAGGCCGGAAAATCACCAAAAGGAAAAAAATCGCCATAATGAAAAAAAACCCCAAAACAGAAAAAAATCGCCAAATGAAAAAAAAATCGCCAAATGAAAAAAAAATCGCCAAATAGAAAAAATCACCAAAATAAAAAAACGCTAAAATAGAAAAAATCGCCAAAATAAAAGAAAAACCCAAAAATAGAAAAAAATCGTCAAAATTAAAAAAAATCGCCATAATGAAAAAAATCCCCAAAAAGAGAAAAAAATTGCCAAAACGAGAAAAAAGCGACAAAAGTAAAAAAAAAATCGTTTTAACTGAAAAAAACCTTCAAAAAAGCCACATTAAAAAGTCGCACTTTAGCTTAGATCGGTGTGCCAAATGCCACACAAGCGTAAAAAAGCGTAACCAACTAATTACTAATAAAAAACTGCTTGATTCAGACATGTATTTATTAAGTTAAATAGTTCCATACATAACTAATAGACAATTTTATAGAATCCAACATGATTGGAAACTGTTTAAATCAATAAATACATGTCTGAATCAAACAGTTTTTCATTAGTAATTAGTTGGTTACGCTTTTTTGGGCAAATGACACACAAGAAATGCCAGATATAAATTCAGCCTTACTGAATTTATTTTGATATTAAAGTTACTAAATAAAACTAGTATTTTCTTTATTTCCTTTTTTCTTTGTTCATATTTTATATATTTTTTAAAGTACAAGATTGATATAAGGAACCAAAAAATCTAAAATGATGATTCCAGGGTTGGGAAAAGTATACTTTTTTTATATATAAAACTAATTAAATAAAGCTAGTTATTTCTTTGATAATTAAATATATTCTATATTTTAGAAAGAAATAAATTAGTACTCGTACTAAAACCAGAAAAATTTAAATTGTGGTTCCAGGGTTGGAAATTGAAAAAAATTGGGTAAAAAAATAACCAAAAATAATTATTTTTTCAGTTAAACATATTTCATATTTTAGGAAGATCTTTACTTAGGCAAATTCTTTAGTCGAAAAAAACCAAGAGGTCACTTACTAAAAATTGCACTATAACAAAAATTTATAAATTTTATCACAAAACAAATATGTATGTATGTACTTATGTACGTATGTATCTGTATACTACACATACATACGTTGGTAAAGGGTATATAAGATTCGGCACAGCCGAATATAGCACTCTTACTTGTTTTTATAAAAGTTTTGTAAATACATATGTAACCAAGGTGTATCTAACTAGGTGGCAGCGCTACTTCAGCTGATAAATTTTTGTTCTATGTGCTTTGTAGCTGAAGAATGTCAAAAACTTCGATTTTGTTTTGATTTTGGTACAATTATTTTTGTGCTTCTGACATTCTTCGGTTCTTTACAAAGCTATGGTTGTCGTATTTTTGTATAACAAATCCTTACGCAGTCACCTGTATAATTACACCATGTATGTAACTTATGTAGTAAAATGTATATATTTTTTTAATTTCTAAAATAAATCTGTATTTTGCCAATTCATTATAATTAAAAAATTCAATATATAAATATGTATATGTATGTATGTATGTATGAATGTGATAACGGTGTAACTAACAACTTACATCAGCGTATTGTATTGATAAGACGAATATCAATGAAATGCGTTAACTTTGATCCCTAAATATAGTTGCACACTAAGGTCGGTTCTTTTTTAAAAACGACTTTAAGTCCCGTTATTAAGTATTTTGATCTAATATTTAAAAATTAATTGGGCGACGCGGTAAAAAATCTATAACTTTTTATTGGATTGGAATAATGATACGCGATTTTTTGTTTGTTTTGTACTTGGGAGTTTTGCGTTTAAGCTATACAACTAGTTTCTACGTGGTATTTCCCAGAAATTTCTCTGAACAAGTCCCCGGTAATTTCATCCGAGAATTTTCGGGAAATTCAAATTCACTTTTTTGGATTTTACTTTTTGTAACATTACTGTTCTCTATTTTGTTACATAAAAATACAAGTTCTTATTTTAATAACACAGTACAACAGCCAATCTGGGGGGTGAGAAATTCCAAGTCAGGGTGATGGTACTAGGTCAGTATAGTAAAACCCTCAAAGGGTTTGGCGTTCGTATGTGTCAGTTTTTTTTTATGACCTTTTAAATTTTTTCCTTATCTTGATGTTTTTTCGCTTAGTTGTAACATTTTGGCAAAAACGAAGTTTAACATAACTCGAGAACCACTTGTCCGATTTTGCTAAAACAAACTCAAAAAAATTTAGAATTACAATTTCTTTAATCCGTTCATATAACGTTTTTCTTTATAATCAACAGTTTTGCCGGTAAAAATAAATTTGTGGAGGCAAAAAAATATTTTTTTGCCTAAAAATTAAATTTTTTTTTTAAATTCATAAAAAATCCAAAACGGAAAAAAGGATCAAGTGTTATTAATTTCGTGTAAAGTCACATAACCTATAAACAAAATGCGACATAGATCATAGAAATCGATTAACGCGTTCTACTTTTATTTACAATTACATAAGTGAAGGTATCCCATTTTGACAAGAATATTGATATTTGTTTTTATTCAAAAAAGTGTCATTTATCGCCTTTTTTATAAAATTTCCCCAGACTTCTGGCCATAAACTACTAAAAAAATTAAGTAAACATTTTTATAATTTTTATTTTTATTTTATTTATTTATTTTTATTTATTTTAATAAATATTGCCTAGACTTTTTCGATGGTGGTTGTTCGGGACTAGTGGCATCGCATTCATCGCTATCATCAGTTTCTGAACCACACATAATGTCAATGTGTGACTCCACTGTTGGCCCTTCTGCATCTCCTGAAAATTCTTTATCATCAAGATCATCCTTGTCTTGCCACACAAGCTTACTCCTCCAGCAAATTTCCGCAATTATTGCACTCGGCGACTTTTTGCCTCTATATCTGTAAGTTTTTGTTTTATTAAAATGAGTTTGAAAAAATAAAAAAATCAGTATTACCTCATTTCAAATGCATAGCAACTTGATGATAGCGTTCACCTTGTTCATCAGATTCGGTAGCCAATTGTTTGCTGAAGTAGTCCAGATGATGATGTAAATAATGGATTTTCAAGGACACGTGGGCACCAATTTCCGAGAATGCTCTTAACATCCTTGCGACAGAAACATCGTAGTTGTTAGAACGATGCTTTCCCAACAAGCCTTCTATTACTTCTTTGATTGCCTGCCATGCATTCAATTCAGCGTCAATCAAAATATTGTTGAATGCGTCACTTTTAATCAGCTTTCGTATATCTGGACCATTTAGTACGCCTGACTGGAAAAAATTAATTTGTTAAGATGGAAAATCATGGGAAATGAATGTGATATTATAACTTACCTTCTTTAATTTTACTTTCGCTGAGTCTCGGGTAAATTAGTTTCAAACACAAGAAAACTTCATCTCTTTTGGCGACAGTTTTGATAAAATTCTTAACAATTCCAAGTTTAATATGTAGTGGAGGCAGCAATATCTTCTCCTTCGGCACTAGAGGCTCACGAATAATATTGGCCGTTTGTAACCTGCTGTGCTCTCTGAGTTTCCATCCGTGGCATGCATATTGGTCACCGGAAAATCGTGTGTCTCAATCGCACAAAAAGCACATATATTTTATATAGCCGCTTTGAAGACCGCAAAGCATTGCTACAACTTTTAAATCGCAGCATATGCGCCACATATGTTTGGCGTAGTTAACCATTTTTAAAATATTTTCCAGTGCATCATATGTTTCTTTCGTTTCTGTACTATAGGCGATTGGAACTGAAGGTTTTTTATTGGTCTTATGCAGTAAAACCGCCTTCAAGCCGAGTTTTGAACTGTCAATAAATAATCTCCAGTGATCTGCTTCATATTTTATTTCCATTGCGTCCATCAATTTTCCTACATCCGGGCAATATGCAGAAGTTTTTTCATCATTCACAAGGAATAAACTTTGGAGTGTTGCCTGACGACTTCGATAAGCTGTGACTTTCACACCGGGTGCCAACAAATTGTTTGATTTCAAAATGGAAGCCAGCTCTTCCGATTTATGCTGTGTTAATTCCAACTTGGCAACAATTGAATCAAGCTTATTTTAATTTATTAAAATTGGCACATTGGATACTGATGGCTCATATGGGGGATCATCACGTGCATGATATGTCGGAGCAGTCGTAGAAGAGAAAATATCTGGGCTAGAAGCTTTTGGCACAGGAATGTGGTCCGAATGAGGCAATGGTGTTGCGGCACTTGCAACACCAACGTAATTACATATACGATTTTCTTATCCTTTTTGCGGCTCCTTTATTCGCACATGCATAGCAATTCAATGGATTGTGACCTTCGCCAGGATTAGTCCAAGCATACTTGCACGTCTTCTATTTTTCCAATCCATTAGACGGTTGTAGCAGCTTTTACACACTATATTTGGTACCCAATTTTCGTTCACTATAACATTTTGATTGAAGTACATCTCGTATGTTTGAACAAAATCAGTACTGAAATTTCCACTTTTTTTATGTGTTGAGACATATTGACCACAGCAGTAGCAAAAGCTATTTATATCTGGCTTGCACAGTTCCATATTCTGTTCTCTTTTGTTCACTTTTAAAAAACTGGAGAAAAATCACTTTTACTGTTCGCGTTCGTCGGCACTTGTTGAAAGACAAAAATCACAGAACCAGTGTGAGAAAGAGAAAATGTATAATGACAATGCATGTTTTATGTGAACATTACAGAACCAGTGTTGCCACACCAATATTTCTCTTTTATTGCAGTAGAAAAATATTAGAGAGTTCGGCTTGTGAGTGTCAATGTTTTCTCCAAATAATGTTGTGCATATCTGGAGCAAATTTTTGAAATTCATACATTTACCTAATTGTGAATAAATGAGAAACGCGTGCATCGATTTTCATGATCTATCCCTTTTTTTGCTCATGAGTTATGTGACTTTACGCGAAAGTAATTAGTTTTGGCACTTTTTTCCATTTTGGATTTTTTATGAATTTAAAAAAAAAATATTTAAATTTTTAGGCAAAAAATACTTCTTTCCCTTCATACATTAATTTTTAACTTCGAAAGTGTTGCACATATAGGAAAACGGTATAGAAACAGATTAGAGAAATTGTAATTCTTAATTTTTCTAAATTTGTTTCATCAAAATCGGACAAGTGGTTCTCGAGTTATGTTAAACTACGTTTTTGCCAAAATGTTACAACTAAGCGAAAAAACATCAAGATAAGGAAAAAATTTAAAAGGGCATAAAAAAACTGACACATACGAACGCCAAACCCTTTGAGGGTTTTACTATACTGACCTAGTACCATCACCCCGACTTGGAATTTCTCACCCCCAGACAATAATCCCAAAAATGTTCCATAGTGTAATAAAGGGTTTCATTAGAACTCTTTAAATTGCCATTTGCGCAATTGGGCAAATTTGCGAGACTTGTTTCATTGAAGCCGCTTTTGAAGCAGTTAAGCCAATTTGAATGAAAAAAAATATTTCTTTAATAAAAATAAAACACGAAAATGTCAAGCAATTTGTAAATTTAAATACATACATATTTAAATATTTCTATACAAATAAGATGTTTTCCAGCAGAAGACCTCACCAATCACGATATGCTGCGTTAAATGGATGTAGATATTAATTTTTGTCGAATATTGGACATATGTACATATGTACCTGGATCTGAAGTTTTTTTTAAAGAGAAGCAACACTCAGGCCTGAAAGCGATAGAGAAGACAGGTGGATAGAGAAGATAGAGGAAAGCTTCATTCTTTTACAACTCTGCCATTTTCTCGGTTATTTACAAAACCGAACAATTAGGGTGCTCTGATGTTACGTTAGGATTAGTATCCGCTGAAGTCGGTATAGTTCAGTGGCCAGTGACTATGCCTTCATCACTTGAGCTTTCCTACAACAACTGACACAGAGACGCTAATGCACATTAGAAAAATGCTTGGTGTTGTTATTTAATGACTTTACCGCTGACCGAGCTCAAACATAGAACCTTCGCTTTTGTAGTCAACGTAATAACTACTTCAACAAACCAAAATCTAATTGCAATTGAATAAAAAATTGTGGTTATTTATTGGTATAAGTAGGCAGTCGCCCCCAATGGCAATTCACTGATTTGATTCTGCCAAGTTCCCCGTTAGATCGATACAACTTCACCAAATCTGAAGTGCACAAAATATAGTGATAAGGTTTTCATTAGTAAAATATTTAGATATTTTTCTCGAAAGAATCTTTAGTCCTCATATACATAAGTACATTTTTTGGAAGTTATTGTGTTGAATTATTTCTTCTCCATGGTACAACATTTTATGAACTCTGGATGGTATACATATGTCTCCAAAAGTATTTTTCGTTATAAAGTTTAGTTGTTTTTATTGGCATGATATAAATTGTAATTTGATTTTGAATCGTTCTATTAATTCATCGTCTACATAAAGAAATTTAAAGAGCATTTCGAGCATACGATTGTGTTGTTCATTGCAAGAGCCCAAGGTGTGGGCCAAGCAACATAGCAATCCTATAAGAAAATGTATATACATCATAGGAAAGAATTTAATGAGAGTGGAGGCTATACATACACCTTCTCACGCAAAGTTGAATTTCTAAAATCGGTATAGAAATGATGTTGTTATGAAGCGACATACATAAAAAAATACAAACGAATTAAGAATATCCTCCTTTTGTGAATTCGGTGAAAAAGCATCAATTCAGCGCTTTTGGGTTTTTCAGACCTAAAGTAAATCTAGCGTGAATAGCGCTCCGTTGATTGACATACGTTGGCTAATTGTTTGACTATTTGCCCGAATTTTTAAGAAGGAAAAGTCAGGGCTACTGCGTGCAAGAAGGACCTAAAAATGTCTCTATCAAGAGCCAAAATTGCTTGCTTTTACCCAAGTTTGGAGTGCGAAAACTGTTTCTAACGTTAAAATAACACTTTAGATTGCCTATAAAATATATCTTAACAAGACTAATTTTAGAATCCTTTAAATTGTTGACTACGATGAGGAGGTATTGGGCTCAATTACGAGTGTCGTATTTCGACTTCGATTACGACGATTTTATAGTAAGGCCGGTACTCTGTTCGAAGTTGTGAAACATTTTTAGTACCATTGATTATTTCGCGTGAAAAATTTGGCATGCACTAAATGTAGCCCAAATCGCGGTTTTTTTTTGGATAGATTTCTAGCTGAAAAGTATGCAACATTGTTAAAATTCCGTGCGAAAAAAGCACTGCTCATGTTGTTTCGCAGCTAAACTAAAATGATGCCAGATTCATTTTGCATGGAAAAGCATGCTGCCAGATAGATTTTACGTGTTTTTCGCAACAAGAGCAGAGTACTACTTTTGCGAATTTATTTCGTAAATATTTCATACCAAATAGTTTTATATATAGTCTGACAGAATTTCGCACGAAATTGTGAACAGAGTCCCAGGCTTTAGACTAAAGAACATTTAAACATTTTTTCTTTAATCTAGTACAAAATCGTCGTAGTAGAAGTCGAAGCCCTACTATCATAATTAGGCGCATTGCCTTTAACTTTTTTTTTTAATTTTACTAGAATTCTCTTAATAACACCCGTTATATATTTTTTAGTTGCTCTGCATTTCATTTAAATAATTTATAATTTGGCAACGAAGATCGCATCCAGTTGATGATTTTGTCTCATATTTACGAAAAAAATTTTCTCACATTTTTAATAGATTCGCAATTTGCCAAGATTTTTTTTTAACTTATTATTATTGAATGTTTTGCATAATAAATTCCCACAAAGTAATACAAAATATGATAGATAACATTATTAAAAAAAACATATTCAAACAAATTAAATTATTCAAGTCACTGCACAACGTAGTTTACTCAAAGATCATAATAGAGCAAGAAGACGGTGTTGGGACAATTGAAGCTGTTTACAAGTGTTTTAGAAATGTGCAATATTCAACAACGAAGGCCTGAAAATGGCAATTAAAAAAATTAGCAACTGTTTGATGCAGTACGATTTGTCTAGCCACTCGTTAGCATTAGCATACACTATATTTGCTCATTGTCGCTTTCAAAAGTCGAAATTAGCCTGAGTTGGCGACAGCGGCAAAAGTAATTGGTTGCATTGATAAGGGGAAACTGTTGAGTGTTTGTCTTAGAAACGCATAGTTGAGTAGTTTCGCTCCATGCAACAGTTGAGCTGCCATTTTCGCCAAGGTAAAATTTTTTCCCTACCTATAGTCAACATGTTGTGCTCAGCCTGAACAGCTGGTCGAATACAGTTATGCCGTTTATACTATAATGCAACGCCACACGTTGCACTATAGGTCAAATCACCAATTTTTCTTTGCGAAATTAAAACCGCCTACCAAATCATGGTATTCAAACCAAATTCTGAAAAAATTTCTTCAAAATTTAATTTAACCCATTATCGACCAATAATAATATTAACAAATGTTAACGCTGTTATTAATATTCCCAAATTTTAATTTTACTTATTCAGTAAAATATTTTTTATTAAAAATACATTGAAATTTGTTATTGGGGGCTGAAGCTGGATCCTATGCGCTAATGCAGATCATAAGGGAGCCTTTACCCAAAAATTTTCTAAGAACAACTAGAGTTATGTTAAGCTTTCAATTAAACAAATGAGAAGCTCAACAAATAAGAAAGTTAAAACAAGAACTCAACAATCAACATGTTTTATATTTTCTTACTTTACCATTGCTACATTGGCTGATTTTATTGCCAGTTCAAAATTGTGGTAGTAAAGAGTATGTAATAAAGTCCAGCACAAGACCATTTATAAGACCTTTCAAGACATGAGCGATTTTTCAACTGCTTTACTACAGCGAAATATTCTAAGACAAACGCTAAACAACACTGTTGGCAAGACAAACAATTGAAACAAATGTCTTGCCAGCAGTGTTGTTTAGCGTTTTCGAGAATAGAGTGTTGCCAATGCCTGATAACCCAAGAGTTTTGGGCGTTCCTTCATTTAGCTGTTTTAGGCCATTGGCACTTGGGCGATAATTCGTACAGACGGTTCAGCATTGTCTGTATATTTCAGTGGTGCTTTGCCAAATCATCAGTAGACTTCAACCATATATTTTGAAGAGTCACAAACTTCTTATCTTATTAGGCGATAATGGAAAGAAAAGAAACACTTTATTGCACAATATCGATCAATCAAATCGTAAAATATGCGGCGATTTTTGTCGGTGAGAAACAAAGTGGATAATCAGCGCCGATATACAAAAATAAAAGTAGATGCAGGCAAATTACTACTAAATATAAACATAAACTTATAAATACACATGTATGTATGTATGTAGAAACGTACATACCCAGTAAAAAAAGACACTCCAAAAAAGTCATGAAAATGTAGAGTTTGCGATCTGGAAGTAGTGCAAATTTCGATCCGATCTAATGATTTTTACATAGGGTTGTCATTGCAAGAAGTTCTCTTTTTCGCTGCCTGGTCACCGAATTGGAAGCGATTTTAAGAAAAATGTCCTTTCTTGTGTTCTATGATAATATTTTCATCTAGGAAAAATTGCTAATAGTTACCTATTTTAACAATTAGTTTCTTTTTATAGGAATTTAAACGCGAAACAGTAATTTAATGTAAATTTAAGCAAATAACTTTAAAATTTTAGACCAAAAATAGTTCATAAGTTTCTTCAAAAAAAAAAAAAAAAACGATTTTTTTAAAATTCTGGTGAGTAATATCTAAAACTAGAAAGGAATTACAAAGTTTTGTATGACTAAAATAAACTTCTACTTGGTTTTCTGCTAACTATCGGCAAATTAAAAATAACGATTTTTGGGAAGCAATGAAAATGTACTTCCTTTAGAATGACTTCCAATTTTTTTTACTGGGATACTATATATAATTGATTGCCCATCTTATATGGCCATCATAATTTAATGTGTTTAAAATTTTTCTTTTATTGGAAAACCATTAAAAACGTAACACGATTGCACCGATTATTCTAACAGTTTTGTTTCGACTGATAACGAGTCGAAAATATTGTCGCAACATGAAACAATGTTGGGGCCATTCAAAAAGAATTTGTGCATTTTTCATCCATTTATCCATTTACAAAAAACCACTCAGATTGTGCTACTCGTATTAGCGCCGCTGATGGAATCTTAGTTTTTGAGTGTTTGTTATCGGTATTTTATAGTTTCTTCAGTTCTACAACGCAGCTGTGTATGTTATAATCAGGGGGTCTACTCTGTAATTCGAAACGAAAGCAAATGCTTTCGAACACTAATGTTAATAACATACAAATTCGATAGAATTTTCTTTCGTTTCGAAATATAGAGTAGATCCCAGGTAACATAGCTCGCACTATTTCGTGTATTATTTACACCACAATTGCAGATTTCGAATATTCAGAATTACTAGCAGCCCTATGTATAAGCAAAAATTGACATGAAGTTACCATAAGTGATGAAATTGAATTAGGTGTTAACGAGTTCCTCCATACAATTTGACATTAAAAATGGTCGCGCATTACCTAATTTTAACCCACCTCTAAGTCCTACCATGATTTTTAATGTGAAGTTTCATGGCAAAACTCTTTAAGATCATGATAAATTTTCCCACTTAAGCTAACTTCATCCCAATTTTTGGTAATACATGGGGCCGTAGAACTTTTGATGGCCGCGCTAATGGATATACATACATACATATACATATAACTCTTGAGAGTTACCGGGAAGTTGCTTAGAGGAACGATTATAATTAGGGAAAGAATTTTCATGTAAATACAAGTTTTGAGAATAAACAAATAATAAATAAACAAATTTGCGACAAAATGGCATCGATTTGTTAGTGCATATTTTATAATAAATACATATTTTTGCATATTACATTACAAATGTATATTTTTAATACATTTTTGGTTTTTTCATGTTTTAAATCTAATTTTGGTTATTTATTATATTTATATTTTTTTGTAATATTATTGGATATTCAAAAACACCGTAGGACTCCTTCAACTCATTTGAAAAGTTCAATACCTTGGCTTAAATCAAGAATACCAATACCATTGAAAATTAAAAAAAAACAAGAGCATGTGATAATAGCCCTTTTAAACCCAAAAATGTTTGTGTAATTTTTTTCAGCGCTCTCTACTGGTTCCGCATTAAGTTCATGTGGATATAAAGTGCTTTTGAAAGCTGCTTTGCGTGTTTCAACCCTTAATGAAAACCAGTGTTACGATATGGATACATCCTATAGTAACTAGATGGGAAACGTGGCAGAAGACTATCGGATACTATATTTCTTTTAAAAAAATTCAAGAAATTTTCAAGTCAAAAAACTTTCCTCCATATGTAAAAAAAAAATACGTGTGCTTCAAGTGTACGTTAAAACAAAATTTCCATACAAAAACTGGTTTTAACGTAAACTTGAAGTACACGTTATTTTTTTTGCATATGGGGGCAAAGTTTTTTTACTACAATTTCTTTAATTTTATTAATAGAAATATAGTATCCGACACTCTTCTGCCTAAATTGATATACATATGTGCACACTAGAGCGTCTCGCCCAACAGGCAACAGGATTCTCCTCACTCCAAATGCGAAAATTCTGCTTTTACGTACTTATTCAACCAAAAACGGGCTTAATCGGAAAATAGAAGAAGTGCACGATAAGTTTGACGAATATAACAATAATTTTGATTAAAAATTTCAACAATTTGCACACGTTGCTCTGGTGTATGAATCGACTCATTATAATGAAATTTCAAAGCAAACTAAACAAAAAGTAACTATCAGCTGTTAAATGGGTGCTCAAATAAAGTAGTGATACCAACTCAAAGTTGTGACACTCTAAAAAAAACTGAATTTACTATTAAACTTTGTTTACATTATGTTCAGTTGCCAATCTGTCATGATCGTATTTTCGTTAACATTTTGGCAACTGGAGAAAGTTGCCATACATAATTCGAATTTTAATATCAGTTGCGTTGCCAGTTAACATGGCAACTAAAGTACGCTTGTCATCTATAATCAAGAAAAAAAAATTTTAAAATCGATCTACGAAAAAATATAACCGATTTGAAAAGACAAACACAAATAAAAATCATTAGAAATTATCAGAAGTTGCACTACTTCCGGATGATATTCACTGGGCTTTATTGACTTTTTTGGAAACTCTTTCTTTGCTCTGTTTAGTTAGGTTGATTGTGGAGCATTAATTGAATCGTTGTAATTGGTTAAATTTGTCTTTATCTGTTTTTCTGTGTTATAGCATTACAAATGATTCCTCCTCGGTGTCTGTCAGTTGACGGCTCTGTATTTGCATACACAAATGTCAAATCAATTTAAAGCGTCATGGATGGACAATCAAATGAACCAGCCCTTTTAATAAATCTTATTACACTTATTGTGATAAATGTTAAAATTATGCTGATTTTATCAATTTCAAATAAAAAAACAATTTGTTTTTACTTGTAATCGTATTGAATAGTAATATTGTCAATAAATTAAAACAATCATTTGTAACTTTTTTTGCTCTTTTTGTTTTCGAGAAAAGAACAATTATTCTCGGGTCAATGTGAACGAATAATTTCACAGTGGCAAGAAATTGAATGCTTTCGTATAAAAAAAAATATTTAGTAATATTTCTCGGTATTTTTGTGAATTTTTGACCATCAATCTAACCATTCACTTTTATTAGATTATAAAAACTTATTTATGACCAGGGCTAATTTTTCTGGCTTTTTGCCAGAAAAAGCATTTTTTTTTGCATATTTTAGATTTTTTGTAGAAAAATGCTTATTTTGGATCACATTGCATAAAAAAGCTTACTTTTCACTCTGGCAACGCGATTAATATATAACGACTCATATAGCTCAAACTGGTGTAAAAGAAATTCACATAAAATATATTTCTTTCCTTTTTTTGCACATGTATGTCTGCATGTTATTTATTGTTTTCTTTTACTTTCTAGGAAAGTAAAGTTGATAGGAGCTATCAACTTGGACATGACATGAACATGACGCCAGCAGAGCAACTGTGAAAAATTCATCAACTTCTTTGTTGTGGTGAACACGGGCGATGTCCATGTTCAGGCATATCAAAGTATTTTGCGGTAGCGCAACAGACATAGAATTTTTACCAATTTTGTTCCGTTCCTTTTCTTTCTATTGTAAATGGTTGCGGACCGCGAATCTCATGGCGAACATCGTTGCTCAGTCATATGTTGGGGCATCCATGTCAGAGCATGGACGAAACATGGACATGAGCGGTCTCCATTCGCATTTAAATACGCTCCTGTTACATCTACTGATGTTGACCGCATATTTTCCATGTATTCATTTGTTTTATGTGACAATAGATCATTTCTTTTTGAAAATAAAAAAAAAAACACATTATTGTTCATTGTAATAAATATCTCTTTGAATAAAAATACTTTGAAGATTTTATTCTTGCATATTTTGCATATTTGTGCATATAACAGCGCATATTTTGAATTTTTTTCGTGCTATTCCTGGCGCATATTTTTAATTTTTATTTGCATATTTTAATTAGCCCTATTTATGACCATAAAGTTACACGTATGTATGTATGTACGCATATGACTTTTTTTTGACTCACGCACATGCAAAAGTCACTGTACTTATGTATACACAATGTACGTATTAGTGATGTAACGAATGTGAATTTTTGATATTCGCGAATATGAATACGAATACTATATGTGAAATTTATAGACATTAAATTGGGGTTCTATTTACGCCTGCAATATCAAACATTAAAAAATTGTTATGAAAAGAGACTTCACACTCCTACTTGCGTACTTTAAAGTACCAAAAATTTTAATGATCGTCATTAAATAATATTTGAAAATGATACAAAGCACAAATTTCTATAATATTTTTAGCCATTTATTTAAATTTCGTTTAGTATTCATGCATTTATTTATTTAATTTATTTGGAAAAATATTCGTATTCGCCTGAATTTGGCGACAATTCGAATACGAATATTCGTGCATCACTAGTACGTACATATGTTTGTAGACACATATATATAAATGAGGTCTAGTGGCAACCGAAATTGGATCATACTCATCGCTTTTATGGAGTGAGTAATGCTTTATCCAAAATTATTTCAAATTAGTTGCTCGATTTGTCTATTTCGCAATTTTCTTTTTTTTTCCTTCCAGTAGTTATTTTATTTATTTATAATATACTGGGTGGTGCAAAATTAATCATTAAATTTTGTTCTTGAATTTCTGGTGATAGCTGTTCGCATTCCTGTAGAGACAGGAATGCGATTATCTGGGGTTTGTTGGCATAAAACGGAGACTACAGGTAGCCCCAAAGAAATAAGTTTGGAATGGTTAAGTCGGGCGATCTTGCTGTCAATGTACAAATCGACAAAACGTGAAATTACGCGAATAAGGAAACGTTTAATTCACAATATCAATTGCGACTACAGCTGTGTGTACACTTGCACCGTCTTGTTGAAACCACATGTTCACCAAGCCTGGCTCATTCAATTCTGGGAGATGTGTTTCAGATTAACGTGAGCACCTGCCTTTGCGGCCTTATCTCACAGCTAAGAACGTAGTCAAAGCAGATTTCCCTGCAGCTCTGCTGTATAGCAACAGCACCTAGAATAACGTCTGGTTGACCGCATCACACCAGTAACTAACATTGATTTGACATTGGGGAGCCAAGACTACTCTCCCAGCGATTTTCTGGTAGCAACCACAGTCACCACGTAAGATTCTCCGTGATCACGCGCAGCGAGTGTGGTTGCTCATATCCACAGCGAGTTCTCCAAGAGAAATCGCCACCATCTATCGGCACAGTGTAATCACTCACATTGAATGCCCGCACCAAACAGAATTCAATACAGTGTTGCCAGTTTTTTCTAGAGCTTATCCCCAATTTTTGATTTATCATTCCCAAAAATCCCCAAATTTAGTTTTTTTTTAGCTCAAATTTTTTCTTTTGGGAAAAAAGTATAAAAATTTTAATTTTATTTGAAAAATAATGACAAAAATGACATATTTATAAAATAAAATTCATTCATATCGATAGTTACGAGTATATTTACATTCATATAAATTTAATTTGTACTTATAAAACTTGTAAAGAAAAAATTACACATAGTTTAATATACACAAGTATAAAAAAATTTGTAACCAAAGTTTACCATTTCATAAACTCCAGAATCGAAATCTTCTGATTCATCAGCCTCAGAAACTTTGTTGCACATAGTACTTGTATTAAAAAGTTTTAGCATTTCAGCAGAAGGATTAAATTTGTCACAACAAATTGTATTATTTTTAAAGTGTGTGTTTATTCTAAGAAGTACTTCCAACAAGTCGTATTGCATTTTGTTACGTATTTTAGTTTTGCTAGTGTTCATTATTGGTAAATCTGCCTTGATACTTCTTCTTTATTAGAAACCATTCACTATGAATAGTAACACACATTTTTAGACTTGCCTGGCGCATATTTCTTAGTTCAAAAATCATTCTTGTTACCATCAGTTATAAAAAAAATCCCCAACAAATCTCCTCAAATTTGGTTCTCAAATCCTCAGATCCCCAATACGAAATTTTCATTCCCAATCGCGAAAAAAAACTCCCCAATTTGGGGACAAATCCCCTAAACTGGTATCACTGATTCAATACCCACTTAAACTAGTGAACATCTCCGTAGGGTTAGACGAAGTTGGCCTTTCAGTAAAGCACCATGTTAACAGATTACACCCATCCAACCTCTAGAGCAGCTCTGCTGTCGGCCAAGCAATACCGGTGGTACCATTTGAAAAGCCAATGGTCAGACATCGAAGTTTCACCCGAAGGTTTCATCTTTCAATTCCAGGTAACACTGCACTTCCAATGCTACATAGCCAGCTACTTCCTTTTCTAAATGTGTGCTTATCAGTTGCTATTTTATTCCATAGATTGGGTAGTAACACACAAGTTCTATGGGTAAAAAGCCAAAGGTACGCCGAGTGAAAAAAGCCAATTTACCCCGGCTGGGGTCCCCGGGATCGCCACACTCGTAATCTCCCAAGAGATCCCCCTGAGGGAATAAAATTCCGGCAGTAAGAAGTAAGAAAAAAAACTCCCCAATTTGGGGACAAATCCCCTAAACTGGTATCACTGATTCAATACCCACTTAAACTAGTGAACATCTCCGTAGGGTTAGACGAAGTTGGCCTTTCAGTAAAGCACCATGTTAACAGATTACACCCATCCAACCTCTAGAGCAGCTCTGCTGTCGGCCAAGCAATACCGGTGGTACCATTTGAAAAGCCAATGGTCAGACATCGAAGTTTCACCCGAAGGTTTCATCTTTCAATTCCAGGTAACACTGCACTTCCAATGCTACATAGCCAGCTACTTCCTTTTCTAAATGTGTGCTTATCAGTTGCTATTTTATTCCATAGATTGGGTAGTAACACACAAGTTCTATGGGTAAAAAGCCAAAGGTACGCCGAGTGAAAAAAGCCAATTTACCCCGGCTGGGGTCCCCGGGATCGCCACACTCGTAATCTCCCAAGAGATCCCCCTGAGGGAATAAAATTCCGGCAGTAAGAAGTCGTTCATCATGGCAATGTATCATTCGCGGTTGATGTTCTTTGTTCTAAGCGATGTTGATGTTTGTTTGTTCTAAGTGACATCGGCAGTCACAGCCGCGATATGCTCAACAGAACAGCCAGTCTGGTGACGGCCAACCCTGCAAGATCTTTTGTAGTTTCAGTCGATTGAGTCGAGCAGCTAAGCAGTAGATTTTGGAAATCGTGCGATTTCCAAAATCGAAAACAGTGTTCTGCTGATCGGACGATTTAGTGCATTCAAAGTTAAGTTCGTATAAAATATATTAAACAAGTAGAACACTAAAACCAATTAAAAAGCTGCAATTAGTCACCTTTTTAATTGAGCTTTGACCTGGAAATTAGGCGATTTCAAAACGTGCGATTTACAGAACACCCCTGAAAGTGAATCGAGTTGAAAACTTATTCCACACTCTTGCGGGGTACAGCGCTCCATTGTTATCTGTTTGTATACTGCAGCTGTAAAGTTTACAAATGTTAGATATGATTGACGTACGATGCTATTTGAAAAAATTATAACATCTTCCCATAGGGTGATTAATTTTGCGCCACCCTGTATACATGCACTCATACATATGTATGTATGCACATTCTTTGAAAGAGTTCGGCTGCAATTCTTTCTTACATCAATAATATTCACAATGGATATCACATATCGGTTTACTTTTTTAACTTAAAAATTTTATTTTGCTAAAGCTGAAAACGACAATATTCATTTCGATATTAGCATATTCTATGCATTTCATACATAAAGGGTTTTTTTTAGAGTGTCACAACTTTTTTTTTTTTTTTTTAGAAAGAGAAGTAACACTCAGGTACAGCGATGCCAACTATATATAACCCAAACGCGCTATACCACTTCTCAAAACGCGCTAGAACGCGCTAAGTTACAGCATTATCAACAATTTATAGTCAAAATGCGCTATTTTCCTACGCGCTAAATTAAATTTTAATAAAGATCGATGTATGTATTAGTAAATACGAGTACAATTAATTTTTTAGTAACTCTTTTTCAGATTATGCATAGTGCTTCTTCGAAATTATATCCTAAATAACTAAAAACATTTAATACAGAATCACTCTAACCAGTTAAATTTTGGATATTAGACAAATGTTAAATTTATACAAAAAATTAAAAAGATATTGAACTGAAATGATATTTTTGACTTTAATCAAAACGCGCTAATTTAGCGCTTTTTTTATTAAACGCGCTAAGACGAAAAAAAGCGCGTTTGGCATAGTTAAAACGCGCTAAAACTAGCGCGAAAAGCGCTAAATTGGCATCGCTGCTCAGGTAATTAATGCCTACTACTATTACTAGGTGTTACTAGGTGATAGTGAGAGAGAAGACAGGTGGTTAATGAAGAGATAAACGAAAGCTTCATTCTTTTACAACTATGCTTTTTCGCACGTTTTTTTTTTTTAATAATGCAGTGTTGCAACGCCTCTCTGATGTTAAATGAGGCGTATTAATTTTTTGAAGCTGTGTCTTGTAGCCATTTTATTGATTATTTTACTTCGCCAATGATTTTGCTACACAACGAAGGAGGGCGTTCTGATATTACATTAGGATTAGTATCTGCTGAAGTCGGTATAGTTCAGTGACCAGTGACTATGCCTTCATCACTTGAACTTTCCTACAACAACTGACACAAAGGGACACTAATGCACATCAGAAAAATGCGTGGTGTTGTTATTTAATGACTGTCGGATACAGGGATTGAACCCAGGACCTTCGGTTTTGTAGTCAACGTGCTAACTACTTCAGCCAACGCCACCCTCTTAAACAAACAACTTTGAGTTGGCATCACTTTATTTGAGCACCCATTTAACAGCTGACATTTCATTATGAATCGACCTATACCAGAGCAACGCGTGCAAATTGTGGAAATTTTTAATCAAAATAATTGTTTCGTCAAACTCATCGTGCACATCTTTCATTTTTCGATAAAGCCCATTTCTGGTTGAATGGGTGCATAAATAAGCAGAATAAGCATTTGGAGTGAGGATAATCTATAAGCTTTTGTAGAAACAGCATTACATCCACAGAAAATTACCATTTGGTGCGCTTTATGGTATGGCGGAGTCATTGGCCCATATGTCTTCAAAAACAATGATGGTCAGAATGTTACTGTCAATTTTGAACGGTATAGGAACATGATTCGAAATTTTTTCGTACTTCAGTTACGTGGCATTAATCTTGTTGATATGTGGTTCCAACAGGACGGGGCCACATGCCACACAGCGGGCGCTACAATTGATTTACTCCAAGAAAAAAGTTTTGATGAAAAAATAATTTCACCCAATTAATTGGCCACCAATATTGTGTGATTTACCCCCATTGGATTATTTTCTTTGGGGTTATTGTTAAGTCACTTGTCTACGTCGATAAACTACAAGCAATTGAACATCTAGAAATCAGCATTCGAAGAAAAGTTGTTGAAAAATTGTGTTCCAGATTGCGCCTTCTACGCGCCAGCCGTAGCGGCCACATGGCAGAAATCATATTTAAACATTAATTTCATAAAATTTTCTTTCCAATAAAGCCTGTTTCATTGATATTAAAAATATATTTGCTTGTTTTATTATGATTTGAACTTGTGTCACTCTAAAAAAAACACACTTTACATTTGTACATTATACACAATCCGTGTTTCAAATTACATGTCACACTTATTTTATAGCAAAGCATATTCTGAAGGACTGTGAAGCGTTATGCCACTGAAGATATAGCCAATTGGCCAAGCACCTATTGGAGGTTTGGGAACTGCCAACTCTAGACCCAATGGCAATCCTGAGATTCATCATGTAATCCGAATCGAACGGAAATGTTTTCGAATTACAAGGTTAATAACATACAAATTCGAACAGTTTTCGTATCGAATCGAATTACATAATAACCCCCCAGGAGAGTAGGTCTAGATGAGGTGCTCTAGCACCAGGCAGGGTATACAATAGATCTACTTTGGCCGCAGTGTCATGTGCTTCCCGTTTGACTTAATTCATTCATATTTTATAGCATCGATGGTATTCATACAGAAGTAGAAGGCATGGTATACTTCTTACTTTGTAGATTACAATATACAAGGGGAAAATTACGGCTCTCGATATCGAAATTACGAAATATTTGAATAGAGTTTATATGGAAATATTTGAAAACTTCTATCGGTATCCAGTTTCACGCTTTCTCGCATTCTACACCTCTGCCAAGCTTCCATGACCCAGTAAACCACTCGAACTATGATATTCCTGCTACACTACAAGTTAGATAGACCCCATTAGACAGACAAAGTTTAGTTTACAAAGTCTTAATTCAGCTAAGTGAAAGACAGAGGTAGGAATAATTTCTCTTTCCTTCTTTCTCCCAGCTGAATTAAGACTTTGCAAAGTAAACTTTTCGTGTGTAAAAGGGCTGTTGCCAATATATTTTATATAGGGTCATCCATTTTTCGGTTTCAAAAGCAATGTTAAATAAAACAAAAAAAAAATATGATTTCGATGAAACTTTTATTTCACTATAAGGCTTGGACCTTGCCATTACGTACGAAATACAATTACATATAAATGACTGTCTCTAGATTGGTTGCAGCAGTCCATACTTTTGAAGTAATTTCGGCCACTTTTTCGCACATTTCGGGAGATATTTTGGCGATAACTTGACGAATGTTGGTTTTCAAATCCACAAAAAAAGTATAACGACATCAAAGCGCATGATCTTGATGCCCAATTGACGTCGCCAAATCCTATAATTAAGTGATCTGGAAACTTCCCTTGCAAAAAAGCCAAAATCGGTCGAGTTGTGCGACTCGTGGCATCGTCTTGTTGAAACCACATATCGCCCAGTTCATAAAATTCAATTACAAGGAAAAAAAAGTCGGTTATCATACGGCCATAGCGCTCGAAATTCACGGTAAAGGTTGTTCAGATTATCCGCCATACTTTCACTAACACAAGCAATGTTTTTGGCAATACGCACATTGCAATGATACACAGGCCTGACCACATCTGTCATCTGTAATGCTTCCAATCTCTTTAAATTTCTTCAGAATACAGAAAAAATTATTCCCCAAAAAAATTCAAACATACGTTTGTTTGAAATAAAATTTAGTTTCAGTAAATAGTTTCTTCCAATTTTATTTTAAACAAAAAAAACTGTATATGTGACCCGGTCTATGGAAAGGTGGCTTATGACTCAAAAAACAGAACGAAGGAGAACAACTGCAGAGAAACGGACGAAATGCATTGTTTGTCTTTAACAGCTGATTTCTCGAAATTTTGTTTTTGAGTCATAAGCCACCTTTTCATAGACACGTAATGAAAAATTCTAATTCATACAATTTATATATAAAGTAACATTTGTAACAAAATTTGTTGAATCAGACAATTTGTTGATTGAATAATTCTGAAAAAATAGGATTTCATAGGACATGTAATGAAAAATTCTAATTCATACAATTTATATATAAAGTAACATTTGTAACAAAATTTGTTGAATCAGACAATTTGTTGATTGAATAATTCATTTTCAGAAAAATTTATGGAACCAAACTGGAAGTGAACTCGTTAAAATTTTTTATTTTTTTTTGAAAATCTGTTGGTTAAGCAGTACACTCAGAGCAAAGCTGAAACTTAAAAATAAGAACGCGTCACATTAATTCAATAATTTTCAATATAATGGAAAATATATATTCAGATACTTAAAAATAAATAAAATTAATAAATTAATACTGTAAATTGATATTTTGCCATATTGAAATAAGAAATTTCAACATGACTAGACTTTCGTTAATGTTTCTTATTAATTCAATATTTTTTATTGATTTTAAGTTGTTTTTGCTCTGGGTGTACATGAAATATAAAATTAAATTTTAATGGGCGTGCTTCCGTCCATTTTTTCAAATGCGAGATTGTGAGTTTTTCAGAGCTCATTCATTTTAATGGGCGTGACTCCGCCCGTTTTTTTAAATGGAAGATTGTCTCTATTTTTGAGCTCGAGGTGTGTGCTAATTTAGGTAAAAGTCTACGTGAAATAAATAACTAAATAATATATAATAAATAAATTTTAATGGGTGTAGCCCCGCCCATTTTTTTAACTTTAAAATTGTGTAATTACAAGAATCAAGTAAGCATAATATCATAAAATCAAATAAAAAATTGTGGGCGTGTCTTCGCCCTCTTTTTTTAATAGGGCCAATTGGAAGCTATATCTTCACAAGACAGAAAAAGGATTTTTACAATAAAAAAATAAAGATGAATTGATAAGCTCCACCATTTTTTAAGTCGGTTAAAAAATTAGTTTTTTTTTGTTCAAACAAATTATTAAAAATTTTTGCATTGAATTTACAAATTTCTTTGTAGGACCAGAATTGAACAAATTAATATTTGATTCAGAGAATTTTGTGTTTGAATTGAAAAATTAGTTTTTTTTTCTGCGTATCTATATCTTTTTTTTTTCTTTCTTTTTTTGAATGCTGTTAAAGCCCTTATGACACTTCCATCTTTTCTTCATTGATTTGATATTGAATTGACAGAAAGAAACAACAAATGATAGAAAGAACAAACTATATACATAAAACAGAAACAAAATGTTTAAATTTGGTCAAATTTTCGTAATTAGAAACCGCTAGTATTAAGACAAAACAAACTAAATATCGCTATGTTTGACCATAAACCGCTAATCAACGAACACTTTTATGTTTCAAGCTTAAAATGTCAATTTGAAGTTGAAAAATTTTACATTTTTTTTTTTTGACAGGCCTTTATTTGTTATCGATAACTTTAGTCAAGTTGTTGACATTATTTAATTTTTTTTTAATTTAGCGGAACCCTTTTGTACCTGTTGAATTTTTCTATTACAATATGTTTGCACTTTTCTCTAAAGCTTCATAAATGAAAGAGAAATGAAATGTCATATGGGCTTAAACAAGCCAAATTAATTTGACAGCTTTTACATTGTTTAACAAAAACGTAAAATAGAAAACGGTAAAATTTTACCGCGTTTTATGGGCAATTCGTCTTCTGTAAACAGGCTGTATCCTCTCTCTCAAAAAAAAAAAAAAAAATATTAGTTGCCAAAACAAACTTCTTCTGCAGTACAATCGTCTGTAGCTCTTCATTTTAAAAACAAATTAGTTAATCACTTTTCCTTCGCTTATGACCACTGTTCGTATAATGCATAAACGCTTGCATTACACAACCATATTTGTGTGTCAAAAAAATTAAAAAAATAAAGATATTGAAAACAAATGTTTTTTGTTTTCCTTACCCTACGTCTACACCTGATATATTTTAATCATAACAAAAGTCAAATTTTATATTGAAAAATTAATTTTTTTATGTTAGCTATTTTTTCCTTATGGAATTTGACATTTGTCTTGATAAAAATATATCAGGTGTAGACGTAGGGTTAGTTTCTCATAAAAACAGCGGCGTAATTCAAAACACTCGTCAACTACCACAAATATTAACCTGCTGCACAAAGAAAATTCTCCGTTGTCAGAGACAAGAAACACACACACTCCATTGAACCCAAAAAATATTAATAAGCACTACGACTTTGCTAAAAAAATTGCTTTTTAATTCAATTAGACAAACTGTTGATATTTGACACATTTTTTTATTTACATATTTTATTTTGTTGAGATACCCAAATGCATGAATTGATGGATGGGACGGCAGGCACGGACAGGCGAGAGCAAGAAGGAAAAACGATCAATTACATATGTATGTATTATAATAAATGTCAATATAAAATGAAATTAATTTCATTTCAAAAAAGTCTGGTGAATCTTTAAAACGTAACGGCTGCTTAACGACGGCATTTCTAGTTACAGTTTCTTTTCGTTTTGCTTTTCTTTTTTTTTTGTGTGTTGGCGATGAATAGCATTTGATTAAAAATTTCTAATCAAAGTTGTAAAAATAACAACGAAATGTTCGGGTTGATGAAAAATTCTTTGCATTTTTAGAAAATAAAAGTATTAAAACTTAAAACTAATCGCTAAAAATTAATAAAAAGCAAAAACAACAATTGCGGACAAAAAATGCAATTAAGTGGAAATCGTTGTAATAATTTGTGCAGTGAATTTAAAGTGAAAAATTTGGGTTTCGATCACGATCATCAGGAGCAATTTTATCAATCACAGGTATTGAGAAAAATTAAGAAAAAAAAATATGCATGTACCAGGGACGGCATTGAGAATTTTAAAATTGTAGCAACAACTTTAAAAAATTTTACTTTTTTGACCTTAATTGTACTAAAAGATTTTTTTAGTTAAAATTACATACTTTTATTCGTTTTTATTAAAATAATCGACTTTGTTCTGGCTACTGAATCGTTTTTACAAATTTGCTTGTGAGTTGTGATGTTAAGGCTTGTGGATACACCTGTTTAAATTGAAATTTAAAATATACAAACTAATAACATGTGCTCTAGCATCCGAATTTAGGCAAAAATAAATTAATGGAAATGGACGAGTTCACATTTCTGATTTTCTCGCTGCGTTTTGCTTTTACAAGACTGTTTTCAAGTGAAACGAATATGAGTTTCATCGTTCAAAAGTGAAAATTGGCATGTGCAATCGTTTGAAAATAAATGCGTAGTGAAACTAAGGAGATTCCTTAAATGTACTAAATTAGTCATTGATGTTCTATTGCACTTTCCGAGTTTGAGTAGTAGAAGAAAAGGTACAGTTGTACCAACTTTGCCATCCCTGGCATGTTCATATCGCTCCTATATTGCAATATAGGCATAACTCGAAAAAGCCAATTTTGCCATAACTTTTTTTTTCTCAAGAGGTGAGTATATAAGAAATTTTTGTACAATATCAAATATGATATAACGATTTTTTCTGCATTATTAACGCCAAAAACGAATATTTTGAGATATGACTATGTTGCAATAAAAGATCGATATTTATGTACATATGTTACATACAAACATACATAAATATCCATCTGTAGTATTTGTAAATAGAGGAAAAGATTTTTAACATTAAAATAATGCATTAAACACATTGACCACAGCAGGCTAGCAGCATTTGTCGCCTCGTAGTCAGCTACTTCTGGCAAATAATATGAAATAATTCTACGACACCATTCATTCAACATTTTGTATTATACTGGCAACACTGCATTCGCTCATTGTAGCCAAAGAAATAGAAATTAGTTTAATTAGAGTACAACGACAAAATCAGCATAGACAAAACAACCTGTCGCCCTGTTGCCTTGCTGTCTTCAATATAATCATTCTCATATAAACATGTGTATTCTATCCTTGACATTTTGTAGTCGGTAGCTTGCTGTGGTGAATGTGTTTAATGCATAACACTAACAAGTTAAATTAAAAAGCCGTATAATGCTGAATTATGTGAGAGTTACCTAAAAATTATTCGACTTATCATGGAAAATGCAAACAATTTCGAAATTTTTCTTTACACAAATATGTATATTTAAATAATGTTATAATTCTTCAAGCACTATTTCTGCTTCCGTCGCAGTGTCCTGTATTTCCCTTTTTCCTGTTTGATATGTCAAACATTTTTCGGATTCTCCTTTTATATTTTATTCCTCCAAACAGGAATATGACACAATCCACATGTATCTGATTTTTTAAATTTAAGTTTTTTTTTTCCAAAAAAGCGGTCGACTGAACAATTTTTTTTCGCTTCCTTATCAACTACATTTATTTGTCAGTGTTTTTTCTTTTTGTTTTTTTTTTTTTTGCTCAGACGAATGTTATTTCTTAATCTAACTTTAACAATCACACTTGAGACCATTCAATAAATACTCGTATTGATTGTGTTATAAATTAAATTAATTTCATGTTTTTATTGATAGACCGGAAAAAATTTTAATTCAATTTCTTAGGGATTTTAAAATAGAAGGGTTAAATAATCAACTGAATAGTGAGCGTAGTACCTCGGCAGAGGATAACCCTACGTCTTCACGAGCCACTGACTTGGACCTGACATGATTATGACGCCGGCAGAACAACGATAGAAATAAGTACAACGCAAATTGACGCCAGGTTATCTCGATTCAGCATATGGTGATCAGCTGTTAATTTCTCTTGTGCAAATCAAAGCAAAACCAAGACGAATCAGCTGTTAATTTCTGACAGCAGGAAATTCTACTCTAACAAATATAAAAGGCGAATAAGCAGAGTTGCAAATCGAGACCAACTGGTTTTGTATGTGATAAATACGTGTACATATTCATGTTCAGACTAACCATAATTTTCAGTTTGTCAAAGCGTTTGCATAGTTCATATTTTGCGGTTACACGTTTTGTTTTGTATATTTTTTTGTGATTTACGCTGATGAAAACTGTCGAAAAGAAAATAAAATTTGATGGCCAATCTCATGGCGAACATTGATGATCAGCCATATCGCTCATTTACTTCAATAGTGTCACAACCAAGGTTGGAAACCGAAAAAAATAACGGTATCGGTATTGATACCGGTACAATTATTTTTTAAATTTCGGTATCGGTAGCGGTATCGGTATTTTTTTTATTTCGGTATCGGTATTACCGGTACATACCGTTATCGAGTTTATAATACCGGTATACCGATATTACTGATAAATTTATTATTTCAGGCAGTGGACATTACAAAAAATCTTTTTTTTATTAAATTACTTCAAAAAGGGAGTATTTTTACATTAACATACATATGTACTCGTATAAAAGCATATTAACTTATTTGTTTCTATATACATATGTATGTTTTTATACTATTATTAAAAAATAATTTTAATAATAGTGAAACAAGGAGACTGCAGTTTATATATGTATATAAAGTATACATTTTGGTTAATTAAACCAAATAGTAAAAATAAAAGTTTTGTCTATACTGATATATTACACTGTGTGACAAATTTTTATGAAATCGAAATACCTGGGACGTGTTACTATTTTTCTGCTAGGTATTGTCGAGTATAACAATACAAATTGTATTTGAAATTTTCCAGACACCTCCAAAATCTTGAGTTCAGGGTAAAAACCGGTTTTTCGTACCCGTAGACTTATCAACCTCCAACTAAGTTAAATATCAACCGATTTTAAATTTATGAAAGGATACAGAAAGAAGAGACTAAGATTTTTTGAACCATATAGATATATCTTGTTTCAGTAAATTTCAAATATGTCTTTTTTTTCACCAAATATGATTTTTTCGGTTTTTTTCGACACTTTTCTACTTTGTACACGTTCTTAGGCAATATTTTTGTAGTGGATATATATTGTTTATAACTTTGTTTATAAAACATAATTGAATAAGAGTAATTCACAGGACTGTTTTAAATATTTTGTTAGAAGACTTTTTTTTTTTTAAACAACCTGTATGATGTATTTCGCGTTTTATTTATACGCTTTCGGGGTAAATAAACTTCCAGGATGATGAAAGTACAATTTAATAGATGTATATAAACACAGAGTACAAAATTGGTACAACAGTGGTCGCCAACATTTTTTCCTTCATTTTAAAAGTACTTTTCTTCATCTCAAGAGAGGAATCTTTAACTTCAAATATAAAAGTTTAGAAGTTTTTTCTCTACCAACCTTATACATATAAAGGGTGTTTTTTATTGAGGTATAGAACTTTAAGTTGGCATCACTTTTTTAACTGGCGGCCATTTTGTCAGCTGTCAAGTGATTAATATTTAGTTTCGTTTGCCATTTCATCATGAACAGGTTGACAAAAGAACAACGCTTGCAAATCGTGCAAATTTATTTCGAAAATAATGGTTCAGTTCGCGAAGTTTACCGCAAGCTCCGTCCATTTTATGGTCGACATAATCGTCCATCAGAGCAATTAATTCGGTTAACCATGGATCGTTTTCGCACTACGTTTACTCTATGTGATAATACGCATCCGCAGAGACGTCGAACAGTGCGCACCGAAGAAACAATTGCCGCTGTAGAGCAAAGTGTTGAAGAGGACCCGAATGAATCGATTCGCCACCGTGCACAGCAATTGGAGCTTTGTCCATCAACTTTATGGAAGATTTTGAAGATTTTGAATGTGGATGAGTTGTGGTTCCAACAAGACGGCGCTACATGCCACACAGCGCACGTCACAATCGATTTATTGAAGGAAACATTCGATGAGCGCATAATTTCGCGGAATGGACCTGTCAATTGGCCACCAAGATCGTGTGATTTGACACCATTGGATTATTTTCTTTGGGGATATGTGAAGTCGCTCGTCTACGCCAACAAACCAGAAACGTTAGGGGACTTGGAAGCCAACATTCGTGGCGTTATTGCCAACATACGGTCCCATATGCTCGAAAAAGTGGTTGAAAATTGGACCTGTAGAATTGGCTTTATTCGAGCCAGCCGCGGCGGCCACATGCCCGAAATCATATTTAAACATTAATGGCATAAAATTATCCTTCCAATAAAGCCAAATTGATGGACATTAAAACGATTTTCTTGTGTTTTATTTCAATTCGAAGTTCTATACCTCTAAAAAAAACACCCTATATTACGGTGAAGTGTGTAAACAAGACCAAGACCAAAGAAAGAAAGTTAATTGAAATATATCTTTGCAATTTTTTCACATATTACGGTTTACAGCTCAACTAAGTTGGATTGAAACTGAAACAACTTAACTTTTAAACAACTGTTTTTTTTGGTATTCTGAATAACAACTAATTTTAGTTGGCTTCGAAACAATGCACTAAAAACAAAGGTTCTTATCTATGCTATATGTTTTGAAACCATAGTATCCATTACAAAACATTTTAAATATTTTTAGTTTTGGCCTTGCTATTTTTTCTTGAGATTCTATGTTTTATGAACATGGCAATAATATTGGTTGACAAATGGGATTGGTTGGTGTCTGGAATAGAAAAGTAAAACGAACACAATGGTCGAAATAAAAACCAAAATGCAACTGATAAAAAGCAGTTGTCTCATGGTGAAAAAAGTTGTAATACATAATAAAAATTTGGCAACTACAACTCAACAATCATTTATTTTTTGGCCGGAATCGGTATACCGGTACGTACCGGTATAGACGTAAACGGTAGTCTGGATACCGGTATTTTCTAACCGAAATGGATTTCGGTATCGGTAACGATACCGGTATCTAATTTTAGCGGTATTTGAATCGGTATCGGTATTTTTACGATACCGTTTGCCAACCTTGGTCACAACTCAAAAAAAAAAACTAGTTTTGCAGAAAATGCGTTTGAAGTTTTGAATTTATATACAACTCAATGAAGACATGAAAAAATATTCTTCTCTCGAGAGGTGATAGTAAAAGCTATTTATCGGGCATGTTCTGACGCTTGCAAATCGCATAACATTTGCGATTGTGACTTGAACTCTCAAGAGAGGTGTTCTGCAAATCGCAATCGCGAGTTCAAATCGCAAGACTTACTGAAGTGAAGTAATGACTTTAACCCAAACAAAACTTCAAAGAAACACTAAAATGGTTAATAAATGAAATTAAATATGTTTTCTTTTGATTTTAATCAGAAATATTAATAGTTTCGCAAAATTTTTATTATAAAATTTAAATTTATAAAATGTTCTTTTGTTTTGTTAATTTTGAATTTGCATTTTTTACTGATACACTGACGACTTTAACAAACAGCTGACCTAAATCAATATGGCAAGTCAAAAGCAAAACGAGGGAGTTACAGAACATGTAGAAACGAGTTTGGCGATTTGCAACTCGCATGCGATTTGAAAACGATGCGAATGTCAGAACATATCTGTATATGAAATTTTTACACAAGATAAAATACAAAATGCGGAATTATTTTGCATTATTAATTCAAGAAACGCATTTTTTGAATTATGACACTATCGAAGTAAATGAGCGATATGTTCGGACATCGATGTTAGAGCATGGACGAAACATAGACATGAGCGTTCTATGCACATTAGCTATATGCGGTGTCCGACATGATGCTCATACTAGGTTCATGGCTAATGGAGATCCAAACTTATTAGACGGCGGTTAAAGTAGTCGATTTAAATAAGATAAATAAAAAGAAAATACGATAGTTTCGTTAACTTTCAGACATGCCTTGCATGAAAGATTATTCAATACGATAAGCATATTCAATATTTATATCCGGTTTAAGACAAAGACATATAACATAAACGACGGCACGGCATCGGCGTCGAAACAGACGACTTGTTAGTTTGGATTTCGTAATAATGCAACTATGATCAGATGAAAAGTATTATCGTTTAGAAAATTTAAAAAAATGGTCAAGTATTATGGGATGTCAAATTTTTATCGTATTATATACCATTCGTTATGACATTTTGCATTCACATTTGAATTTTTGACATGTATTAATACAAAGTATAATAGTCTGAGTGGCCCTTAAATATTTTTTATTAGTCCAGTGAATTGTTTGTTTGAATTTAATTTTATTTAAAAAAATAGCTGTACCGAGTGAAACATCCTAATTCATTATGCATCAATGCAAATATGGAAATGGCATCATGCTGTGTGATTTTTGTTTTATGCCCCTATTACGGTTTACAACTCAATTGTGTTGAATTGAAACTGAAACCACTTAACTTTAAAACAACTCAATTATTTTTTGGTATTATGAATTACAACTAATTTTAGTTGTCTTCGAAACAATGATCGAAAAGCAAAGGTTCTTATATATTCTATGTTTTTTCAAACCATAGTAGCCATCACAAAATATTTTAAATATTTTTAGTTTTGTCCATACAATTTTTTCTTGGGAATTCTATGTTTTATGAACATGGCAACAATATTGGTTGAGAAATGGGATTGGTTGACGTCTGGAATAATGAATCAAAACTAATACAATAGTCGGAATAAAAACCAAAATACAACTGATAATAAGCAACTGTCTCATTGTGAAAAAAGTTGTAATCCATAATAGAAATTTGGCAACTACAACTCAACTTTCAATTTAGTTATAAATCATAATAGAAATGAAACATATTAATTAAAAAAAATCAGTTTGTTTTCAAACAACTTATTAGAAATTTTTGCATTTGAATTTACCAATTTCCTTGTAGGATCTAAATTGAACAAATTATTATTTGATTCAGATAACTTTGTGTTTGAATTGGAAAATGAGTTCTTTTTTATATTGGGCCAGAAGGCTGCTGCTCATACAAATCTAAGAGATTAATAAGAAACTTATTTAAGGCCGTTTCACACTATAATACAAATAGTAATATTTTTGAGAAAAATTCAACCCTGATGTGATCAAAAATATCAATATAATCAATTATATGTTGTAGTGTAGAACGGTCTTTGGTAGGGGCATAATTTTTTTTTAGTTTTAGTTAATTCTCAGCTATACTGCCGTCCCACAGGAAATCACCGAACAGTTAATACAAGAGACTAATGCTTCATGATTCGACCTATTGTCGAAAAGAGCACCTAGCATTTCTAGATAAAAAGTTAATTTCCCACTAAAACGTCTGAAATATGGACGTTGCGAGTTAGTTACACGATAGTTATTTCGCGCAGCTGATCGCGGCGGTAGCAGCGACTGGTCAGCTGTCTCAGCCATTATAATCTAAGTTACTCTATCTATCACTAAGTGATAAGGTCATTCTCCTTCATTCATCCTCTTTAAAGTATTCAACTATTTTAATGCTTTTTCTTTAACAGACTGTTCCAGTGACGATGTTTTAGACGAAGCTATTATGTTAAACGAACTTAATCACTTTTCATCAAAAAGTTCCATTGGCAATATATGTAGTTTGAAGAAAGTATAGATGTATTAAAATCTATACATCTATACTTTCTTCAAACTACATTACAAAACTAAACAAACTTTTAATGTATCGACGATACTAAAGGTTTTAGGCCAAAGCCACGCAGTGAGCGACAAAGTAAAAGGTTATAACTACAGTAGAATTCCGATTATCTGGATCAAATAAAACCAGGGGCATTAAGAACATATAATCGAAAATCCGGATAATCGATTTCAAACCAAATCATATCAAAAAATCAATTTACATACATTTATATTTGTCATGTTTGTCATTTGTCAATTTTTATTTAAATTTTAGTCGTTTAGATAATACGATATACAAAAAAACGAGCTATAACGAATATAATGAATTACATAATGCCTATGGAAGGCAATTAGACAATTAGAGCTGAGACGAATGATGAGTCCGAATAATCGGATATCCGGATAATCGGTGTTCGGATAGTCGGGATTCTATTCTACATATTTCTAAGATGCGCTGCTCAGAATTAAAAAAAAAAACTTATATTTTTGAGCGGCCCCCATGCGTTGCCATTTCGATAGTATTCGGTATGCTTTAATTTTTTGCCGCTCTGCTGCGCAAAAAAACAATCATCGTCACTACTATATATCCACCAAAAAATCTATTGTATAGTTTTTTTATAGCTATTGCTATTTATGGCGAGATACAGGGGTTAGAAAATAATTTTCGTAACAAAATTAATCGACACTATTACAGTTATAAATTTATTTTTGTTTTGATTTCTTTGTACTTAAAAGCAGCGTACGAAAATAACCGAAGCAAATTGTTTGAATTTCTTTTCTTTGGTTCTTTGAAATGAGTGAAAAAAAACAAAACAACAACAATGAGAAACATCGCTCAGTTTGTTTTTGTATTATTTTTTTGCAAATAAGCACAAGCCAGAGAACATTGCCGATCGACTGTAAGGGGAATAACAGCCGCCGCCGGCAACAAACAATATATTCATTTAATCGTTATCCGCTAGAAATGATAATAATGGGTTATAAATGGAAACGTTTTGAAATATTTTCGGCGAATTTGACATCATCATATAATATAATTTTATTGCATTGTATTGCATTAAGTTTGTTTTATACTATGTTCACACTTATGTTTTTAAACATGTTAAATACATGGTCAGCTGGTTTCTGGCTTGCGGCACAGTATATTCAAAATACATTATGTCTGCAGCAGACCAGAAACCAAACGACGACATTTTCACAATTATGTTTAAGACGAGTTTTTTTAGAACCAAAGTTTTTTAAGAACTAAACACAACCGTTCATATTATATTTGAGATGTTTAAGGTTGACGTTTTGTCAATAAAAAATTGTAAATTATTGTATTGTAAAAAATTGCGAATAATTATGCTTTTCAAACAACAAATGTTTTTGTAAATAATTGAGTATTTTTTAAGTAATTACTTGCTTACCAAATAATTTATCAGGTGCCGCCATTTAATAACAAAACAAAGGTGCCAGAGTTATAAAAAACGGACTGAACATACTCTATTTAAGTGCTTAAGGAAGTGTTTAAATCTTAAATACTTCATTTGAGATGTTTAACAAAACACTTCATTTGAGATGTTTAACAAAACAAGTCAATGTATGGTAAAAAATCCCAAAATCATCGTGTTTAATAAGCTCTTAAACACGAATGAGGCGTTAAAAACGTTTAAAAACATAAGTGTGAACATAGTATTATATAGCTTAGTAGCAATTGCTATAACCGGGTGTCCTAAGACACCTCTCTCCTTTTTTTATATATATTTTGCTTGTGAGTTTTTTTAATATAAAAAATATTAGGTGTGTTCGTAAATGCATCACTGCTCTGCATCATATGAGCAAACTTTAGTTTAAAATGCAATACAATTTCGCTGATAATCTTTTGTAGTAGTAACCATGTTTGAAGCCCATATTTGAAATTTATTTGTGCGTTATATACTTCAGTGAAGCAGTTTAGGACATTTAAAATTCCATTTGCAGCTCAGTGATGCATTTACGAACACAACCATTCTGTGGTTTTTAGTTAAACAAAATATAAAGTCTTTTAAATATTTTTTAACAACAGCTGAAATTATACTCTCTGTCGCGGAAAGCTTATACCGCAGGAATGAATGTGTTGAAATTTCCTTTCCGTGTGGAATCATTTACGAGAAACATCAATGGTTATGTGGCTTAAAAATAGTGCTGTATTTAACTGGACTTAGAAAAGGATTTTAGATTAATAGGTGTATAGTCGAATTCCTAACAAAAAGAAAAAGTTAAAATTTTTTCACGGAGTCTTATGACAACATTGTATGTTGTTTAAACAATTACCAAAGAGTTTCACTTTTTTTAATATTAACTTATCATAATAAAATTAACTATAGAATATAAAATTTATTGAGGAGAAAAAGCAGTTGGCTCTTAATTATATTGCACAGTGTAATATTTTGGAATGCTATAAATACGAGTACATAATTACTACAATATTTTTTTAGTAACAGTGTACGGTCGGTCAAGTTCAAGTAAATTTAAAAAAAATTATTGTGATGATAAAGAGAAAAAAGCAGAACGTCTGTATGAGGTTCATATTAAATAGTTTGACACAAATTTATTTAAAAACTGTAGTGCCACAATTCATGTTGCTGATTATCTATGTATGTGCATATGTATATCTAATAATAGAATTGCTTAATTGCAAAAAAAAAAAAGAAAAGAAAATACATAAATAACATATTCGCATACGAGTAGTTTCTGAATTATTACACATTTTCCCAAGATAATTTGCATTGCACAGTGGGATAGAAAAGAAATATTTCAGAAAACCTTTAAGTTTTAAGGGCCAATTTTTGACTTGGTAATTAAGTTTTAATTATTTTAAGTTCCATTTAAATAGGAAATTGTATTTTTCAGTGGATGTTTAAAATAAATATACTTACATGTCCAACCTTGGGTACATGATACAATTATACAGGTAACCGCGAAGCGCCAGCTGTTTTGCTTGTTTCGTGGTGCCATCTGCCAAATGTTGTTTATGTTTTACAAACACACACAGACGCTGTTTATCTTTCATTTCAATCACTTGCTCTATGACAGTTGGCACCACAAACTAGCAACAAAAAGCCCTGTTGTTTTATTTGCTGTAAATTTGTTGTCGATAAGAGTTCGACCGATTAATCGGCTTCGGCCTTCGGCCAAAAATTGGTAATCGGGCAACATTCGGCCTATGGCAAAAATCGGCCGATTAGCCGAAGCCGAATATTTTTCATTCCAAGCTTGAAAAATAACATTATTTTTGGTCGTTGCTCGCCGACAGTTTCTATTGTGTTTAACGTTTTGAAAGGGTTGCTTTGAAATACAACCCTGTTGCTTTCTATTTTCTTTTACTTGGACGTTCTTGTGAGTGATCATATGAAAAAGCAATCTAGAAATTGCAAAATAGTTTTATTTTTCTTGTTATGTATCCAATAGATATTACAGCTATTTCAGTGATCTCAAAAAAGCAAACTTTTTTCTTAATTCATATAAAACAAGTATCATTTTTAAAATTAAAAACATTCGGCTTCGGCTTCGGTTTTGGCCGAAGTTTAGGATTTTAGCCGAAGTTCGAATTCGGCTTCGGCCAAAAAAAACGCCTTCGGTCGATCTCTATTGTCGATTTGCGCTTACCTGTATAATTGTATCATGCTTGGGTATTTAAATTCTATTTAAGTTTTACGAGCATACCATATGTTTTTGTGCTTGTGTGTGTTTATAGAAAACATTCCCAGCGGGAACTAGAAGGAGTAAGGATGCCTTCTAGAAGGGTTCTGTACGCCTTCTTTTGGATGCAGAAGGCCTGCTCGCTCCATTCCATACTCATATTTTTTTACACGTGTTGTCATTGCGGATCAGGCATTCTGTTCTTGCTTCTTTCGCCAGAGAAACTGGAAGGCCCTCAAATTAATGAATTTTGCTTTTGCTTTGGTAAAATAACAAAACAAAACGTGTTACTCCTTCTCTTCATCTTCTCATAGAAGGGAGTGCGAAAGAGCCCTTTAATGAGGCATGCACCAAGAAGGTCTTTACCCCTGGGTTTGCATGAACAGCATGTAGTCGTATTAAAAAGAATTTCGTTCAGTTTGCATAAATATATGTACAACATCCCAGCAAAATATTCTGAAAAAGGTAATCGGGTATGGAATTAATAATTTTTGTGGAAGCTCTTCCTTACTGGATTACCTACTTAATGATTTTAACAAGGCGTGAGACTAAAATAATCGATTCTTAAGAACTAGTTACTTTGTTTATTTGGCAACATGTTCACGTAATGTATGAAAACTAATAGAATGATTATTTACATCAATCAACTTCTACATAATTTTTTAAAATTTTATGTAATGTGGTTTGTAAGCGAGTAATGAAATTTGGCAATCAGAAAAGTAAGTGATTATATATATGACAAGTAGTTCTGATGGTAATTTTAAAGTTTATGCTGGGATATACTATACATAGTGTCATATAATGGAATAAATAAATGGGAAAATGCGTTCTAATGGTCTTCTGGTTTCATAAAATGTATTTTTATGAAACTTTCTTATTTATGTTAAACAGCTGCTGTTTGGAAATTATTCCATAATATTTGGAATTGTTTTTAGTGCTGCCGTACTTTCAATGTAATTTAATAAGAACTTTAATTAACCATAAAAAGAATTAATCTGTATTTAAGTACAATTTAAGTTTAATTAATAATTAGCTTAATACGTACTTAAATATTGAGTTAAAAAGTAGGGGTAAGTCTGATTTCCATAGAGTTGCATTGTGTCGCTGTCAAAAAGGGTGCGATTTAAGCAAGGAACTTGTGCGTAATACAAGCTTAGTATTATACATAGATATCGCTTATTGTCAGAAAAGAAGGCTTGTGTAATTTAAATTTTAAAAATATCTTCTGATTTTCTGTGTACGATATTATGGGAGGAGAATAAATCGACGAAATTTTTGCTTATTTCAACTTTTCGAAAAATTTGTAAGGAAATATTGAATAAAATTATTTAAATAATAAATTAATACCCTATTTCACAATATCGAAAGAAAACTTTCGACTTATAATTTATATTAAAAAAAAAAACAACAATATGTGAATATTTGATTTTGTTTTCAATATAAATATTCATTCAAAAGTTCCCTTTCGATAACGCGCAACTTGCCATAGCATCAATAAATTTTTACAATATTTTTTTAATTTTTATATTTATGTATATTAATTTTCAGTGGCAAAGTGGCGAAAGAAGCTGGTTATTTTTATTTTATCGCTGGATATGGGCTCTATTTTTTATAGCTGTCTTTATAGCCTGTTTAACTTTGCAATTCTGCGAAGGCAAATATTTTATTTTCTTAACAAATTGGGGCATTATACTTTGCCTGCTAACACAACTCTTGGCTGCCATTCTGGTGACACGCTGGCATTTTAATTTAGGAGCCGCAAGATCAAATCACTATGATGATCGGGTGAAAGAAGACAAAACTTCGCTGCTTATTAAATGCTATTGGCTTTTATATGATGTAGCATTGCCGCTGGCCCTGGTAATAACAACCGTCTATTGGTTATTTCTTCATGGGAAAATGAGTAAGTTGAAAAAAATTTAAATTTAATTTAGGAAAAACATTTTATACGAAATATGTATTTAAAAAAAGTGAAAAAAAATCTTCGAAACTAAAAATCCATCACCCTTATTTCACTTGTCTCTGTCAACGGCTTCGTTACTTTATTGTCAACATCAACAATCAATTAAATTACAATTAAGCATTCTATAACAAGATGGCGACCATGCACATTGGTACGAATCTCGAATCTAGCTGGACAAATTTTATAAATGTTAGCATTTCAAAAAAAAAAAGTGAATTTCTGTATATCTATGAGCCTGCTCTCTGAAAACTTCTTTTTATTTTCGATCTCAGTTTTTATTGTAGCGTGACAAGAAAAACAGAGTGTATCCAACTGGTATGTATAGTCAAGCGAGAAAGTTTACTAATATTTGAATCGTTTATAAAAATATTATTATTATGTATTATTATTATTATTTTAACAAATATTTTTATCTAATTTTTCGACTTTTTTTTATGTAAAATTAAACTATTTTTCCGAGCTTTAGGTCAGTTCTTAAATTCTTATATTTATTATTACAATATTTCGTTAACCTTCGGTTAACTTCTATATATATAGTATATATATAGAAAAATATAAAACATAATACTATATCCTGAAGAAATTAACCGAAGGTTAACGAAATATTGTAATAATAAATATAAGAATTTAAGAACTGACCTAAAGCTCGGAAAAATAGTTTAATTTTATTATTATTTTAAATTTATTATAATTAAAATTACAATAAACTAAACTAAATAAAACAAAGCACTAGCAACTACTGGCTGACCCTGTATTTTTGAATTTTGTTCACCAGTTTTTGTGTATGTGTACTATTTCACGTGAACAAAATTGTTCGTTTCTGATTCCCGATAAGGGTGATTAAATTGATAACTTCTTTACAAAAATAATCCCGAACATAAAGTTCCTAATACCTGGTAATAAATGATATAGACATTTTGTAATAAAAAATCACTAAAATATTAAATTAAAAATTAATACTACCAAAGTTCGCAATGGCCAAATTCTATCTTATTTCCTTTAAAAATGTGGCTAGAATTTTAAACTTTAAATATTTTCGAATTCAGCAGCCCCAAAATCATATAGACTGACCATCAAATATTTTTGTCCGGCTAGATTCGGTATTTGTAACACTATGCCGCGCTGACTATTTATCGTCTATGTCAACATATCAAATACATACACATCTCTAAATATTTGAATCAGCTGCGTGGTTTGTTATTTTTGAGCAACCATTTTATTAAAAATTAAATATGTTTTTTATTTGTGAGGTAAATTCAGACTCCAAAGGAGGCACAACAATTTCAGGCGTTTCTACTTCCGTCAGTGACATACATATGTTCCGCTTCCGCCAACTCATTTCCCATATTTTTCAACTGGGCACACTGAACTGATCCCTCAGGACTCTGTGGATTTTGAAACTGCAGCAGATCTGCCACAGTTTCCTCTAACAGTCTAAAAGTTAACTTGCAAAACATTCAGCATTATTGTCGACCTGAAGTTTGGGTCTTGCCAAACCTATTAAAAACTTCATTTTTATATTGAACTATTTTCTAATCTTACCGGCGCACCAAACGTTTTTAATAATTTTCCAGTTTCTTCCCATTGTTCTTTAAAATTATTGTGAATAGTGCCTTTGCAAAATCCCACTGCGAGAGAGAGAGAGAGAGATTATTCTGCAACTCTTCCATAAAGTTCTCGAACTAGATTACATTTGTAATTTAAAATGTTTAATTTTAAAGCTATGCTATTTAACGTGCGATACACGAGTTAGATGTCAACGCACATTTTTCAGCACAATTCCGATTTATTTTTTTTAACATATAAGGTCATTTTTTTGTGATGGAGATGCAAAATTTTTCAAGTGATCTATTGTTAATTTCTTGTGATGAATATTGCAAGAAATTACCAAATCGTAATTCTCTTACAAGAAAGTCTTGGAATTCCAAATATTAATATTTTTTATACACTAAAATTTTGTGCAGATAAACCCACACGATTTCCCTTCATTAGTTTCGTAACACACTGCCTTAATTCGGTTTTTATGCTGGTGGATTTTTTTATTGTTGCATTTCCGGTACGACTGCTGCACACCCTCTACGCCATGCTGTTGCCTACAATTTTCTGCTTCTTTACGATCATTTATTATTTATGTGGCGGCACTGATGAGTAAGTATCCATTTGGCAAACTGTGAATTGAAATTACATCACAATAATTATTAAATTACGGTTTTATATATTTGACCTCATCAAATTGATTTTCTTAATTCTTTCAAGGTATGGCAATCATTATGTGTACCCTCTATTGGATTGGACAACACCCGTCCGTGGCGTATTGACATTTGCTGGTGTTTTCGGTTTATATTGCATTTATGGAATTCTATTGTTTGGTGTATTTAAATTGAAACGTTTGCTACAACGATCATTCAGTACCATGTGGTCACCCCATTGTGTTGGTTTACTTTGATCAGATTGATGAGTTTCTTCTGTAACGTCAGCATAATTATTTTTTAAAATTATATATTCGATTTTAATTGGTAGTCTTAATAATAATTATAATTAGTTAAGTTTAATTATTTCCACTGTATGGACTTCTAATTTTTTTTGCACTACATTATTACGTATAAATAAAGGCGTTATTCGATGTATGATGCAAATGGTCTTGCATAAGTGCAAATGCAAGATATCATAGCTTTTCTTTGGATTGTGTGTGTATTTTGTTGTTGGATTTTAAAGAAAAGCTACGATATTTTGCATTTACAATGACGCAAGACAATTTGCATCAAATACCGAATACTGCCAATGAAATAGAACGTCTTGACAAATAAAACTCGTTGCAGAAAGCAGCCGTCAGATGTATTCTCCTTTATTTTGACAGCGTCTTTTCTTCTGTACGCCACACACATTACAACTGTTAGTACAACTAGTCTGGCAGTTAAGTTGTGTGTTTTGTCCACGAACGATGCAACTTATATACAACCTCAGTGAACAACTTTATTAAGTAAAAAGTATTTTTAATAAATTTTAATCCGGAATAATTTCTTAATCGTGCTTTTAAGTTCAGTATTTTCAATTCTTAGCTTCTAAAGAAGAGAGCAAAAATTAAACTAGACTTTTAGCTGTGGGAAACGCCGTATTTTTCTGTGCAGCCACGCACTTCATCATGTCCCATGTCTATCTACTTGGGAAGAGATTTTTGTTTACACCAGCTACTTAATATGCATTTTTAATGAAATGGAATATAATAAATTGCTATATTGTGTATACAATTATTGATTTACTATTGTAAAATGCATTTGTAAGTACATATACTTATGCAACTACATATTCGTTTTCTGTTTATCCGTTTTTTTTAATTTTTCCTCTCAGGTTAGCATGAAGTTATATCACTCTACCTACGTATGTTTAACTATTCTGGTTTATCTTTTACGATCATAAGATTAATTATGTCTATTTATTATAGTTAACTTTTAATAAATGATATCATTGGGCATTATTGAGGGAAATATAGTCCATGTTCTTTTCTTTTTTTCTTCTATATTTGCAAGATTTATGTTTTTATGTGTTTGCCCCAAAATAAGCTTCGCGATCTATACAATTAGGTTGTAGAACATGTCCGCAAATCTTGCAACCTTAACGTACAACACGCCAAAGAATCAAATCTTTTTAATCTTTCATACAACCAAGGCAACATTTGATACACAACCTCATCATGTAGTACCACCGGTCGCAAAGTGTGTGGCTTGCATTATGTTCTCACTTTGAAACATTTACGGTGTTTTCTTTTCTAAAAAAAAATCTAAATTTCCATTTAAAGCCTGGTACTCTGGTCAAAATTTCACGCGAATCGTTGACATAATCCATACAAAAAAAGTTAACATGAAATTTTCATGCAATAATGTTGCAAAAGTTGTACTCTGTTCAACTCTTGAAAAATGTATGAAATGTAGCTGCCAACATTTTCTTGATATCTGTGAAATAATGTAAATTGCATTTATTTCGTGCGAAATATTGACAGCTGATGTTTTTGTTAACAAAAGTAGATCAGTGTTGCCTACTTCAAACCAATAAATACGAAAAATTTTTCCGAAAAAGTAATATGGGCATCACTTGTTACGTGTCAAATTTTTAACGCGAAATATTACCAGTACCAGGCTTAAAGTGTAATTTGATGTTCGTATTTTTAAATGTTTTGCTCTTCAAAAACGTGGTATGTACCTTTACTATTGGTTATTGGTGGCAGGCATTGCACTTTGCGCCCCGTATACATAGTAGAGTTCGACCGATTAATCGGCTTCGGCCTTCGGCCAAAAATTGGTAATCGGCCAACATTCGGCCTATGACAAAAATCGGCCGATTAGCCGAAGCCGAATATTTTTCATTAAAAGCTTGAAAAATAAAATTATGTTTGGTCGTTGCTCGCCGACAGTTTCTATTGTGTTTAAAACGTTTTGAAAGGGTTGCTTTGAAATACAACCCTGTTGCTTTCTATTTTCTTTTACTTGGACGTTCTTGTGAGTGATCATATGAAAAAGCAATCTAGAAATTGCAAAATAGTTTTTTTTTTTCTTGTTATGTATCCAATAGATATTATAGCTATTTCAGTGATCTCAAAAAAGCAAAATTTTTTCTTAATTCATCATCAATTTTAAAATTTAAAACATTCGGCTTCGGCTTCGGTTTTGGCCGAAGTTTAGGATTTTAGCCGAAGTTCGGCTTCGGCCAAAAAAAAAACGCCTTCGGTCGATCTCTAATACATAGACAGTGTTGTTTATGCATAGTAGAGATGAGCAATTTCCAAGGCGAATTCACATAAGGTGGTCTTAATTCACCAGCTGACATAGCTTCTCTGTTGTCAAATCAACCAAAACGTTAGGAAATATTTTGACAACAGGAAATTTTACACTAACAAATATACAAGGCGAATACGCAGAGTTGCAAATTAAGACCACCTTGTGTCAATTCGCCTTGGCAATTTCCATACCTGTTACTTATTCACAGTGACTATTCACTACTGTGAATGAATTTATCAAGTAACAGTGACTTGAAATATACATACATACATAGTTCTTTCATGCATACTATTGTATATTTACTTTACAGCAAATAAAGTTCTTACATTAATTTTTTTACATTTTCAGCTTTTATCGAAAAAGATCGTAAGATCGTGTCAAATTGTCTTTTGTGACAATTATAGCTCTCACATTTTTGTCTTCGTAACGTCATATGTAGTCACATGCACGTACACTTGTCGAGTTTGTCTTTTTGAGGACTGAAAACTTAAATTAGACGTGTCATATTCATAGACATAACCAAACAAAAATTCAATTGGTTTTTATGGCAATGACATTGGCGTATGGCGAGTCACCTATAATCAAATACAGTGTTGCCCCTAAGTATGATTCGAACAAATGTTTTGTACGGTTATGGTTATTTCACGTCTAATTTAAGCAATTGGGTCTCCGAGTGGAGGTGCGGTATAGCACCACCTTTCCTAACCTAAGCTTAAGTGCGACCAAACTGGTGTGTTGCTTAAGGCCGGGGCACAATGAATCCGTCATACTTTAAACTTCGTCCTTTTCAACTGGCATTAACGCAACAACGGAGAAGGTTGGCGCAATGAATACTTTGTTGACGGATATTGATCAGTTGTTTTTTATCGCATATTATTTTAACAGAATTTTATTTATTAAAGATGGAGTTCGAGGGATCGCCAACTACTTTCAGATTGCTCAACTACAATTTTGTGAAATTTTTAAGCAATAAACAATGAAACTATTTTTTTAAGCTTAAGGCCAGTTTTATATATTTTTAATTTTATATATCGATATTTCGTTAACCTTTGGTTAACTTCTTCGGGATTATTCTTATTTTCTTTTTTTTGATAATTAGTTTTGTTTTTTTTTCGTTTCAATCACGAAAAAAATATTGATTTATTAAAAAAAAACTTATTATCAAAAAAGAAAACAAGAATAATCCTGAATCATTGAACATACTTACATATATAAAAGGTTGAAAAATTAGATAAACAATTTGAGCAATAATTTAATATATACGAGGGCTACTATTTATATTTCGGGAATAGCAAATAATCGGCCATGTCACAGAGTTCAATTCCGTTCGGAAACGGAATACAATCCACCAAATTTTTGTAAGAGATGGTGTCTAAAAAAGAAAACTAAAATATGGATATTTGTCAGGTGTGTCCAGACTGTTGGATGCGCTGGTATTTTGGGGGGTATACTGGTATACTACGGCTAGGAGTCGAGATATTGAGGAGGATTCAATTCCGTTTCCGAACGGAAACTGTTTTGACTGCTCAAAAATTCACTTGTTTTACGATATGTGTGATAGCTCGCATTGTCAGAATGATTCATCTTCGGGGGTTAGTTTCTAACTTCTCCGAAGACTTCCGAAAAAAAAATGGTCGTATACCACTCAGAATTGACAGTTCTACGTTGCTCAAGCGGAACAGTGGCCACATGACCCATTCACTGTGCTTCTTCCACGAACAACTTTTGTTGAATTTAGCTCGTTTTGGAATACCCGCACGGTCGATTGCTATTTTGTTTCCGGCTCATAAGAATATATCCATGATTCGTCATCTGTCATGATTTTATACACGTCTTTTGAAGCACCAAGGTTGAACTTTTTAATAATATTCTTACACCACTTGACGAGATTCTTTTTTGAGCGATAATAAATTATGGGGTATTCCACGAGAACAAATTTTTTTTACAACTAAATGTTCATGCAAAATCGAACGTATTGAAGTGGAACTAATGTGCAAGGATACCTCTATCCCACAATATGTCACATGACGATCTTGCATTATCAGTTCACGCACTGCACCGATGTTTTGTGGCACAACAACCGATTGTGGACGACCTTCACGGAATTTGTCGGTGATGGAACTACGACCACGATTGAATTCACTATACCAGTGATGTACTGTGGTTTTTGAAGGTTCTTTATCGCCATACAAAGAACTGTGTTCATCGACAATTTTTGTTGAGATAATCCACGTCGAAAGTTATGCAAAATTATCCAACGAAAACCGTCTCTTAAAATTTCCATATTTTTGTCAAATTGATTTGATACTAACAAAACGAATAGCACTTGCACACAGAAAAGAATACCAATGTAAACTCACCATGAAAAAAGTTTGATTCAACTTCCTTCACATTACATTAAATTTACAAGAAATAATATCTTGTTTGAGTGTGTTGGTGTTTATTTGCTTTGTTCATAGCTGCAATACACTTATGTTCTTAGTTGTGCAGGTTGTTTTTGTATTGTTGTTGTTTTTTTGATGTTTGTAAACAGCCGACAAACTGCTGCTGGTAGGAAGTGTACTAGTCTTGCAATCAGAGGATCGCAGGTTCGAATCCTGGAGTTAAGTCAAAGTATTTAGTATTTCTTTTTAACTAAAACTTTTCAAGTGAAAGCATTTTGTTTTTCTAAATTGTATGTTAAATGATCAGTGAAATAGTGTTAAATTAAAATTTAATTCAAATACATGTTAGTGTGTATCTTAAGAATATTTAAAGTTGTTGTGGCTGCAGGGGTAAGCTTGTTGACTACCATGCGATGAGTTCCGAGTTCAAATCTTATCCGGGGAACCAATTTATATACAAAAATTTTTCTGATATCGATGTCAACCACACGTAAGTTATATAAGTAAGTTGAGGGTGGCGTTGGCTGAAGTAGTTAGCACGTTGACTACAAAACCGAAGGTCCTGGGTTCAATCCCTGTATCCAACAGTCATTATATAACAACACCACGCATTTTTCTGATGTGCATTAGTGTCCCTTTGTATCAGTTGTTGTAGGAAAGTTCAAGTGATGAAGGCATAGTCACTATAGAACTATACCGACTTCAGCAGATACTAATCCTAATGTAACATCAGAGCGCCCTCATATAAATCATGTTAGATTAACATGAAACACATATGAAGCAAAATCATTGCCGAAAAATATTAGATTAACCTTGTTTAAGTAGATTTTACGTTGAAATTTTTCTGTGTGTAGTGTTGCCAGTTCCCGACACATAAATGGTAGCCCTCGTAGACACTTACCTGATGCAGTTGCTACAGGTATGTTTCGGTACTCTTGTTTACTTTTATCAAACAGGAAAGCAAATATTTGGACAGCTTCAATAAGTTTGTACTCCATTTTAATTATTAAATTTAATTTTTTCTTTAATTTATTTAATTTCTTTTTGTATTCTGTTAATTTTTGCTGCCACAAAACACAAACACAGAGAAAGCAAAAAAGGCAACTGATAGATGTCAAACTACTCAACGTGCGTTAAAAGTTAAAAGTTGAGCAAATTTTGTACTTTGGGGTGATGGAGACGTACTGAATGTAACAGACCTCATAAGAAACCATTTATTTGAACTTAGCTGTCAGTTGAAAAGGTCAAAGTTTAACGTATGACGGATTCATTGTGCCGCGGCCTTTAGCCCTCGAGAGTATTGTATCGCACTTCCAATAGTCAATGGTTACCTCAACTAATTGTATCGCTTATCTGCCAGTGGATCATGAAAAGTCTTACTACATATACAATATATTCGGGTATGTTCTGTATTCCACGTGAAATTAAATCGTCCGGAATTTCCATAGCATTGTTGTTATAAATACATATTTCCAATAATTCTATGGCAATTCCACATGTTTTAAAGGCGAGTTACCCTATCAATTTGTGTACTTATGTACTTCTGCAAACGAGCAGTCCTCTTTAAGGGCCACTCAGACTATTATACATGTCAAAAATTCAAATAATACGTGCAAGTGCGATATTGTGAATGCAAAATGTCATAACGAATGGTAAATAATACGATAAAAATTTTACATCCCATAATACTTGACCATTTTTTGAAAATTTTCTAAACGATAATACTTTTCATCTGATCAGGGTTGCATTATTACAAAATCCAAACTAACAAGCCGTCTTTTTCGACGCCGATGCCGTGCCGTCGTTTATGTTATATGTCTTTGTATTAAAACGGATCTAAATATTGAATGTGCTTATCGTATTGAATAATTTTTCGTGTAAGACATGTCTGAAAGTTAACGAAACTATCGTACTTTCTTTTTATTTATCTTATTAGAATCAACTACTTTAACCGCCGTCTATTTTCAAAGGCCGGCACGACAACAGCGTGTATGAAATTGCTCTGCCGCCGGAAGTCAACGATTAATGTAGGCATGTTAATCCTCAACAGCTGTTTGCTTTATACTTGTTTGTAATGTAATATGAGGTGTGATGGTGTGAACATAAAATGTCAATTTACGTTAGATTTTTTGATAGTCGAAACAAATGTCTTTAGATTTCTTTTTCCTAAAGTGTGATGAAAGTCTTTATACATGTATAATAGTCTGAGTGGCCCTTTACCAGGAGATACCAAATATAAAGTTTTGTACTGTCCAGCATGGGAAGGGTAGAGCTGAGACTAGCAGAGGGAGCGAAATAACTGGGTGTTTTCCTAGTTAGCATGCTTTCTTGGAAAAGGAACACGCAGGAAAGGCTAAAGAAAAGTCTCAATGCCTACTTACTACGCATGCAGGAACTCCATAGGAAGGAACTGGGGTCTGCAACCGAAGATAGTAAACTGCCTTTACACATCGGTTGTCAGACCGAAGGAAAGTCACAGGAGTTTAGTAGCTAAGATTCAGAGGTATGCATCGCTGGGCATCACAGGTGCTCAGAGAAGCCTGAGGTGCCTTGGACGTCGTTCTTCACCTACTTCCTATAGAGGACTTTGTGGTGGTGAGAACGGCGACTAAACGTCTCCTTAGACTTGTAGAAACAGGTTTGTTGAGGACAGGAATAACAGGTAACACATCAATCTTAAATGAGATCAGTTTTAGTGATCAGGGGGTTTACTGTATAATTCGAAACGAAAGCAAATGCTTTCGAAATGCAATGTTATTAACATGTACATTAGAAAGAATTTTCTTTCTTTTCGAATTACAGAGTAGACCGCCAGGGATCCGTAACCCCTGGGTTCACGGACTATAAGGTCGCTGAAATTGATTTTACTAGAACGATCTCACTGTTAATTCCGGATAGGGACTATTGGGTCAAATCCGATAAGCTATATGAGGGTAGTGCATTTTCATTGCTTCCAAAAAATCGATAATTTTAATTTGCCGATAGTTACCAGAAAACCAAGTAGTTTATTTTAGTCATACAAAACCTTGTAATTCCTCCATAGTTTTAGAAAATACTCACCAGAATTTAAAAAAAATCTATTTTTTTAAAGAAATTTATGAACTAATTTTAGTCTAAACTTTAAAAGTTATTTACTTAAATTTAAATGAAAACACTGTTTCGGGCTTAAATTCTTATAAAAAAACGAATTGTTAAAACAGGTACCTATGTATTTACCATTTTTCCTAAATTAAAATATTGCCATAGAACACAAAAAAGGAAATTTTTCTTAAAATCACTTCCAATTCGGTGACCAGGCATCGAAAAAGACAACTTCTTGCAATGACAACCATATGTAAAAATCATTTGAACGTATCGAAATTTGCACTACTTCCAGATCGCAAACTCTACATTTTCATGACTTTTTTGGAGTGTCTTTTTTTACTGGGATGGATCAGAAATGGTGGAAGGCACAGGGGCTGGTGTCTGTATCTTGGGAACGAACATTTGTAATTCTTTCAAACTGCCAAATGAATGTGGCGTTTTCCAGGCTGAGAGATCTTGGCGATCCTCAGGGCCACGGAAGTGGTGGACAGGAATTTAGATGAAGGTGATGCCTTCTCACCTTCTACGTCGACAGCGGTAAAAGATTTGAAGGGACACGTCAAATTGAAGCTTGTTAGTGACTGATAGGTGAAATATATGGCGAAGTAGGGAGGATTGTAGAGTCTCGAGTTCTATGTGGCCAAAATTTGACTCAGGAAGATCCAAACTGCTACTCGACATGAATAGGAAGGCGATTCGAATCGTAATAGGATCGTTGACTGGTAACTGCTGGGTCAGAGCAAGAATCAGCATTGGGGAAACTGGCTTTCCAGATTTTTGTAGCATGTGCGGGGATGAAGAGAAACCAGAAACCATTGAACATATTATCTGTCACTGCCCGAAGCTGCAACGTCATAGGCTTAGATGAGTGCGCAGACGTTTCCATGAGAGCATTATTAATATCGGGAAGTGTAAGCTAGAGGACATCAGGGGCTTCATCATGGGAATTCAGTGGCTTAATGACGGATAATAGGGTTACTTCTGAGTACAAATGGGGTGTAAATATTACTTTTAATGGGCAAGAGAAGAGAATCACAATGGACATAATTGGGTCTACGAGTGAAGGTGCGTTTTTGGCAAAGCCTTTCCTAACCTAACCTAACCTACCTAATTGGTTCAGCCATTTAGAAGGATTCCAGTTACATATAAAAAAAGATAACATAAATATGTATTTATTGCGTTTCATTATATTTATATGTACTTAGAACTATTTTTAAACGTTTTTTCTTTGTGGCAACACTGATTTTCATTTATGTAACTTCTGTTTTGAAAGCTTATCCTAAAATTTATACAAGAACTTTATTTGTTCATTAGTTAACAAAAATATTTAACTAATATTACGGTCGATCGTGGTTAAAAGCTTTGGCAGCACGCATATTACACTCGCGCTCTCAAAGTCTGATCTAATGATCAAGCCGATCTTCATTAAACAAAAGCACTGAGAAATGTAAACAAAAGCAACAAACACCATAAAGATGTTGAATCAATTCGTAATACATTGTTGATAAATTTTTTTAAGTATTGCATTGAGTACGAAATTGTGTAAAAATTGACTATTAGAAAAAACAAGTCGATTTGTTTTTTGCCACACTAAAAAAAATACACGAATGCGTAAAAAAACAAGTTAAGGTGGCCAAATTTGGATGTGCCGAATATTTATTTATCGCTTTTGCACTAACAGACGTACACGCTGAATGTATGTACCCAGTTGGCCAACTTGTCGCAGAAGACACTTTCATCAACGACTTCTTAGGGCAATTTTGACATTTGTTGATTGCAGTTTCTTTTAAGACAATCTAACAGAAACCGTACTCTAATGGCTCGATTATGGATGGCAACCGAACTTTGGTTGCGTTGCTAGTTGCCGAAATGGTATTACGGATGGCAACTGGCAACTAACAGCTGGTAATTTCAGTTGCCATATTGGCAACCACAATTTTGTAGTTGCTGTATAGTTTTTGAAGCAAAAAAGTGGAAAAATTAAAAAGTTAGCGCAACATCATTTTAATTTTTGAATTTCTTCTTTGCATATTTAAAGAAGTTATGCTCAAAAGCTGAAAAAGGGGTTGATAAAACTTATTTTAGGCAATAACATTTACTCACTGTATATGCGATAATCTAAAGAGCCGTGTAAGAATTTCAACATTTTGTTCATCAAAAATTAATTCTATTTAACTAATCATTTTTATGATAAGTAATGTTTTAAGCATTTTAACTTAACAATTTTCTTTTTAGCACTTGTATTTCTTATATTTAAAATTTTTGTTTACATATTTTCAGTTGCCAATCTGCCATAATCGTATTTTCAATAACTTTTTGGAAACTGGAGGAAGTTGTCATACATAATACCAATTTTAAGTTCAGTTGCGTTGCTAATTAACTAGGCAAAATTGTGTATAGTTTCATTAATGAAAATGTTAGAAAAATGTTCAGTTCTACAGGGACACGAAAATTACGAGTGAAAGGCTGAGTTTACATCTGTGTCATGTGCCCAAAAAAGCATAACCCCTAATTGCTCATGAAAAACTGTTTGATTCAGACACGTATTTATTAAGTTAAACAGTTTCATACATAAATAATAGATAATTTTATAGAATCAAACATGATTGGAAACTTTTTAATGTGTAGTTTCCACAATGCAAGCGAGCGACTTGTTTAGAGAAAATATATGAAAAGCACTCAAATTTTTGAGTGATTCCTATACAAATTTTCTAGACAAGTCGCTTGCTTGCATTGTGGAAACTACACATAAATCAATAAATATATGTCTAAATCAAACAGTTTTTCATTAATAATAATTAGTGGTTACGCTTTTTTGGGCACATGACACACAGATGCCAAAGAATCGCTCTTGTTGTCATGTTTGAACTTAGGGATTACTTGTTCGAAAATTTCCTCAATGATCTGTCGTCAACATGTTCTCTACGATTCAACATTGTCGTGTATCCGTCTTGTTTTAAAGACATGGCCAATTGGGTATGTATTTACACGCATACATGCATATTAAGTAAAACATTGTGCTGAAAATAATTCTTGGAATGCTTGTCAGTATAATTTTTAACATTTTTATTTTGACATATTGGCGAGTTTGTTGTGAAGGTTAAAATTTACTGATTTTTCTTTTAAAATTTTTTGAGTTTTTCACAGGACGAGAAAACGAGTTTAAGGTTGTCATTTACACACAACTTAATGAAAAAAAAAATTATTTTCCTCTCAATAGCTTAATAAACATACTTACTTACAAGACATTTGAATGAAATTTTTACGCAATGTGAATAAGCGATATGAGAACTAATTCTGCATTATTAACTCAAGAATCGCATTTTTTTGAGCAAAATGTACATACATACATATCGTGCCATAACCACCAAAAAAGCTTAAGCGACATAATTTTCGAAATTGATTTTTTGATCAAAATCGATTGTAAATAATCGATTTTAGTCAAAAAAGCGATGTCCAAAAAATGTGCCAGTTAAGCTTTTTTTGCGGTTATGGCTCGTTATGAGGCGTTAATTTTGAAAGTAAGCCAAGACCATTTTTGGAAAAAATATTTTTATATTAAACTTGCTCTAAATTTGTACACAATTTGCAAAAATTTACTTGCGTCACTTTCAAAATGAACGTCTCACACCTACATACATACATACATATGTGTGTGTGCATTAGAGATGAGCAATCCCGTGATTTTTTTATAATTTTGCTGCTTGTGAACGTAATTTCCAAATCACTGTTCTTTTGAACTGTGACTGTGATCACAGTTTAGCAGTATTTTCTTTGTAGCAGTTCCGTTATTTAGAGAAAAACTAATAAGAAGAGTAGTAGTGAAATTAAACAGTGACCGTGATCGTAGTTTAACACATTTGAGCACTTCTGCTTTAAAAGTATTTATTAGTACTAGTGTTCGCCCAGTGGTTGAAAATCAACCATCAACGCACAGAGGTGGAGAATAGAATGAACATATTTAAAGTTTGATGAATTTAAAACACAATTTAAAAACTATATTCAAATATACATATGTATAGACTCCAAGGTAAACCACTTTCTTAACTACTAAATACGAATTTAAAATTTCATTTATCGGCATAAATAAGAATAGATTTTAAGCAAACTATTTAAAAAAAGTTGTTCACTTTTTGAACTAAATGTAATTAGATATTTGCTCCTAGTGCTTTCACTTCATATTCATTATTATTGCCCAAAACAAAAATATATGCTTATTTTTTCATTGAACGCTTTTTCTCTAAAGTTTTAGACTCCCCATTAAAACGTTTGTTACAAAAAAAGTTTCTATTCCCTATTCTTTGAGAAAGACCCCATATGTATGTACGAATATGCTAGCCTAATAATATAAACATTCCATCATATTCCAACATTCCATCATAATCCAACATTCCAGTATGTTCAGTAATTTAAAGCACAGAAAAATAATGAAAACAATGAACAAAAACAAAACGCCCACAAGATAAACCAAAAATAAAAAACTTACTTTGTGCTGTAGGTGAATTTAACTTTAATCAAAGTTATTAATAATTAAAAAAATATATTATTTTTAAGCATCTAAAGAAAAATAATACAGTACCACTCGTTATTTAAATATCCAAATTTTATTAGTTTCAGCAATAATCGTTTAAGTACATAGAAAGATGGAAATAAGAATAGAATGAACAAATAAAATACGTTTTTCCTTCTGAGTGTTTATGGAGTTGCCAAGCCAAATTGTTGTAATTTTTTTTTTAGCAAATTAAGAGAGAAAGAGAAATCATGGCTTTATGATTGGCTAATATTCTTAAATGTTTTCAAATATCTTAGACACAAAAATGTAGAAGAAAAAATACTTTCTGCACTGCTCCTATTGTCAATCTATCTAACAGAAAAAAAATCAAGCGAATACGTTGAGTTTAAGTCAGTTAAAATGGTTCTTAACTTTTTTCACTTGCCTATTTATATATAGATAACAGAAACAAAGGGCCCACATTTCCTTTTGTTTTTGATAAAATTATGCAAGCGAAAGTTTTTGATTGTCTTCTATAAACTGGCAGTTAATTTAAAAAAAAATTAATTTTGACCATAAGCATGACTTTTTGTGCTTGTTTAGTTGTGATTCGTAGCTCTTTCTTTTAGTGTAGTGTGTCGAGAAAAGTTCTGTTTGTACGAGGTTGGATCAATAAGTCCGTGACTTTTTAAATGAAACACAGTTTTTTTTGCAAAACAAAAATTTATTTTTCAACATAATCTCCTTTTAACTGAATACATTTAGGCCGGGTTTACATCTCTGTGCCATGTGCCATGGGCGTAAAAAAAAACGTAACCACTAATTACTAATGAAAAACTGTTTGATTAAGACACGTGTTTATTTAGTTAAACAGTTTCACACATAATCAATAGACAATTTTATAGAATCCATCATGATTGGAAACTGTTTAATAATTAATAAATGCATATCTGAATCAAACAGTTTTTCATTAGTAATTAGTGTTTACGCTTTTTTGGGCACATGGCACACAAGAAATGCCAGACGTAAACTCAGCTTTAGTTCAACGTGTCTCCTTCCAAAAAATAGGATTTTTCGAGGTCCTTAAAATAAGCCTTTGTTTGTGGGATGATTCGTTGTTGGAGGCAAATCTCTTTCCGATGAGCCATTTCTTCAAGTTGGGGAATAAGAAATAGTAAGTCGCAGCGATGCCAACTATTTATAACCCAAACGCGCTATACCCCTTCTCAAAACGCGCTAGAACGCGCTAAGTTACAGCATTATCAACAATTTATAGTCAAAACGCGCTATTTTCCTACGCGCTAAATTAAATTTTAATAAAGGTCGGTGTATGTATTAGTAAATACGAGTACAATTAATTTTTTAGTAACTCTTTTTCAGATTATGCAATATTGCTTCTTCGAAATTATATCCTAAATAACTAAAATCATTTAATACAGAATCAGTCTCGCCTTCCAAATATTCGAAATTCTTAGTTTTGAATTTAATTTTATTTGTCAAACTTTGTAACAAGTTATATAAATTATCGAAGAGTGTTGCGATTCAAATGCTTTTTGAAGTACATGCAAAAAGAATAGATGCTTAATAAGTTTTATAAATTTTTTGGGTCACGAGTACGAGTACGAGTACATATGTATTTTTAACTGTGAAATTTCAAAATATTTGCCATTTACAATATTAAAATGCGTTTTTAATTCTAACCACAGTCAAGGGAATTTTATTTGCAACATCTGAATAAATTAACGAATTTAAACAAAAAGTTAAATTTTGTTAAATTTATACAAAAAAGTAAAAAGATATTGAACTCAAATGATATTTTTGACTTGAATCAAAACGCGCTAATTTAGCGCTTTTTTTATTAAACGCGCTAAGACGAAAAACAGCGCGTTTGGCATAGTTAAAACGCGCTAAAACTAGCGCGAAAGGCGCTAAATTGGCATCGCTGGTAAGTCGGGGTAAATCTGAAGAATAGATTGGATGAGAGAGCAATTTAAAGCCCAATTAATGGATTTTTGTCATGGAAACTGCACATGCGTTTGTGGTCGATTGTGAGCCAATGCGGCGCCCATCTAGCAGACAACTTTCTTAAACCCAGCTGATCATTTAAAATCGAAACCACACTGCCATATAAAATGCCTATGACATCAACAATCTGACGCACTTTTACTCTGCGACCTGCCAACACTATCAGGGCAAATTCCGCAAGAAATTTCTCCCTTTTCCAATTAGGATTTTTTGTTTTCCCTATCACTTGCCATTAGTTGGAATTGTTCCCCGGGAAAAATTTCTCGCGGAATTTTATTCATAATTGCCCTCCATATCGTGGATTTTTTTTTAATATTTTCGGGTGCACTGACCTCGATTGGCCGTGCAGAACGTTCAGCGTCATTTGTACTTGTACGACGACTTTTTTTACCATTGAAATCGATGGTGCAGAATCCCCATAGTATTTATCGAGCTTTTCCTTGGTTTGATTGACGGTTTTTTCGCAAAAAATAGTGTTTGATGAGCACTCGAAATTCACTTTTTCCATTTTTAGAAAAATACAAGAGGTTGTATGTTTTGAACAGCTGTTAACGCAAAGTAAATAACGACACTTGCTCAAAATTGTACAGTAGTCTATTAACATGTGCTACTTGCTGGGAACAGTGTTGCATTTCATATAACTACGAGGGAAGTTCGAAAAAGTCACGGACTTATTATTTTTATGTATGCAACGTCTGCAATACGTGTCAGTATTGTATTGTTTTTAGTCTCCCCTGTAAAATTTTAAAGTATGTATGTATCTACTTAGAGCCTTTGCATGTTAAGCCAGCGATATGTACATATGTTGCTCTTTCAGCTGTTGGTTTTTTCCCAATATTTTTGGGACAGAACTGGTTTGAGAGCTTCTGCCGAAATATTATCATACTGGCAACACCGCTGAATTGTAAACAAAATCAGTGTTTGTTTAATATTCAAGTCAGTCTGTGATCGAGAGTGGCAACGAAAAGTTGAATTAGATTTTACCTGAGTCGATCGCATGGATTCTGCGCATTGATTGTGCGTAAAACAAAAATCAATTAAAAGCGTGTTCACTACGAGCGCTAAAGAAAAAAAAAACAACAACACAGGTGTCTTTATTTTAGTTACAGTGTGTGCTAGTTCTGCAGAAAGATTTTAGTAGAGAGCAATGATGATCTATTACTAAAACACAAAGTTCAAAACAACCGGTCGGTTGAGTTGGGGGTTTAAACAACAACCTGCAATCGAAAGCAAAAAAAAAAAAAAAAAAAAAAAACTATATTAAAGTAATAACCGTAAACAGCTGTTTGCTTGAGTGTGTGTAGCAGTTGAGGTCGTCTTTCGTAATTTTGTTTGGCTGAATGTAGATCGTCCGTTTATAAGCCAACAACTTTATTTACGTTTGCAAATGGTCAGAAAGCGCTGCTAATATTAAAATCATAGTTACCATTTAATAGTTGTTGTAACAGTTAAAAAAAAAAATTATAATCTAGTGGAAGTTTATTGTTGCATGTAATTGACCCACATAGAGGTTGTTGTTATTGCTGTTGCTGCTTCTTTTACCGGTGCTGTTGCTGCTGCTGCTGATGTTGTTTGGCAGAAATTTAAAGTATGAAATCATATTTTATATATAAAGGGGTATAAGGTAACAAAACGGGTAAGTGAACTCGAATAGTATGTCCAATTTATAAGACATACGTGCATACATACATACATACATATTTATGATTTATTATTTCCATATACAATAACACTCAATGTCAGTGACACGTTATTAATTAATTATAATTGGGCATAAATTTAATTTGAACAAGGCTGAGTTATACGCAATAAACATTAAATATTAAACTTATAAACGACTTTTTTTATTGTACAATTGTTGATTACCAACAAAATTTATCTCTCTCAGGATTACTTGGGATCAATTCAGGTTCTACTTTAATGCTCCACGAAAAATTGCAAAGCATTCGAATTTTTTTTATTTACTCGTATTAAAGCAAACGTATCATATCTTGGTTTTAATCGATTACTAAAACTAATAAAAAATAAAATAATTTTTAATGAAATAGTGGAACAAAATTTATGTAAATTTATGTATGTATGTATATATAAAACTAATATATGTTTAATTTTTTATTCGAGTAATCGAATAAACACATTGTTAGAATAATCGAACGAGTATTTTAACTAGGAAGACAAATATTTTACGAAGAACGAATTAAAAAAATGGAGATAACACATTGGTTTTACATATACATATGTATGTGGAATGAACTTTTTATGGCAGGAAAATCGTTACTAAAATGTATAACGAAAATATAAAACTTGTTTCATTATGTTAGCAAAATGTGTAATGAAATTAACGCAATAATATAATACAACACGACATAACAAATCATACGATATTGTAATATAAAAAAAGATTATATAACATAATAGTGTTATATAGCCCGATATAACTTCAGAAAGGATTAACTGTTTAATGAACTGCCACAATCTGGCAAATTATCATGACAGATTGGCGCTTGAACAATGCTGCCCAATTATCCAGATTTACATTGAAAATTAGTCATGAATTCGTGCAACTTAATGACGACTTCTCAATTATTATGGTGCACATAATAGATCGCCATGTATTGATTGGATTAACATTTCATTTATTATATTATTTTGTACAATTAAAAGTTCTATCAGGCTTAAAAACATCCTTTATAACACAAGGAAAACGTTTCGTTTCTACTCGTTGTTCTGCAGCTCATCGCGTTCTTTTTAGAGATATGCTCTTTATGCCACGACACAGGAGCTAGGACGTGGTTTTAGTAATAAAAATAATCGACACTATAACAGTTATAAATTTATTTTTGTTATGATTTCTTTGTACTTAACAGGAGAGTACGAAAATAAACAAAACAAAATGTTTGATTTTGAAGTGCGTGAAAAAAACAAAACAAAGACAATGGGAACGATTGATCAATTTGTTTTTGTATTGTTTTTGCACATGAGCACAAACAATCCATCAATTTAATAGTACGTAGCTAGAAAAGCAAATGGGAAATAAATGGATGTCGGCCCTTAAAATTTAACCACCCTTTATTTGTGGAGAATTTGACATAATCAATTAATATAATATTATTTCATTGTTATTTAACACATGCAATTTGTTTTATATAGCTAAGTAGCATAGTTCTAACCGGGTATACTAAGACATCTCTCTTTTATTTTTTCTTAAAATTCCGTCATAAATTTTCGTTTCTATTTAATTATTCGCATAAATATTAAGTAAAAAATTTTATTTGAACAGTAAAATAAAGTTTAAAAATAAACTGGTACTAGTTAATTTTGTTATTCGCATATCCGAATACATTTTCAGACTTATCGATTATTCGAATAAATAGCGAATGTAAAGTAAAGTACAGAAAGTACAATATCAGTAAATCATTTTATTCGTGTATTCGAACGAATTTTAATTTTTATTCGATTATTCTAATAATAACAAAAAAAAAAAAATATTAGTCCAGTACATATTTTATTGGGTTATTTTGAATAAAATTTAAGTTCTATACGAATAAGAAATTTCTTCGAATAAAAAAGTAAAAAACAAAGGATAAGTCCGGTTAATAGTACATACATATATTCGTAGGACAACAAAATAAAGTTGTATTAGATAAAATTCTTATCCGAATATCCACTTAAACTTTTTAGTTTTTAGTCGATTATTCGAATAAATAACACATACAATTTTTTTGAATACTGACACAAAAAAGTGAAGGAATGAGTTTCAGTTATTAGCTGAATAGTTGATACAAATTTTCGGTTATTCGAATAAAGAAACAATGGAATGTAATGGAAATGATAAACATTGGCAATGTTGCACATTATTGCAATGTCAGTATTAGAAATGTCAAGCATACCTCAATTGTTTTCTAAATAATTAAATAAGTTCCAGTTCATCTTCATCTGAGTAATCATCTAACTATAACTGCGACGTACCCTCATACCTAAATAAGAGCGGCAAGCGCTGCGTTAGCAGCAGGGTACGCATTTTCAGTATATTTAGATGTGAAAATATCATTTGATTATATTGAAAATACGTACCCTGCTGCTAACGCAACGCTTCCCGCTCTTATGTAGGTATAAGGGGTAGTCATATTTTGCTTTGATTTTTAATTTTTACTCAATTGGCACACTCATTCCTATTTTACAGTGTAATTTTAAATTTGGCTTTTAGTCTCAGCCGATATATTTGTCCTATAAATCACAACAAGTGAAATTCACAATAACAACGTTCTTGGTAGATTTTCTGACGGCAATCAGCGTTGCCAAATGTGCAAATTTATCTGTTTTTTGAGCTCTTGAGCAGTCTTTCAGTTTTTTGTTTAAAATATCACCTTTTTTTAAATGATCAGTTTTTGCTTTGGAGTTTTACTTTTCCATAAATTTGTCAATTCCTATAAAAATTTCAACCATCATATAATACAGTTCATCAAAGTGAAAATTATATGGGAAACAAACAAAAAAAAAAGAGTCAAAAATTTTAAAATAATTTTTATATTTTGCATAAAAGTTTCAAAAATTATTAAAGGAAAGAATTTGTGTGAAAAATTTTTAAATGTTTCGATATTTTTTTTTGTTTTTAAATGTACATAATTTTCACTTGGTGAGGAGTTTTTTGCGTTAAGGATTTTAATAGCCACACTACCTTTCCTGCACCATTGATCACATAATGCTAAAGAGAATTTAAATGCATTTAAGTTAAATACTTATTTAATTTGTGAAATTTTTTTAAAGAAATTAATGCGATTATTCAAACGCCCTACCACCAAATAAAATTTATAAACGTAATGCAACATTTTACAACAAATCTTGAAAGAAACAAGCAATAACTAAAACTTATCTCAAAAAAAGCTTTTTCTTCTCGAAAACAATTTTTTTTTGGAATTAAGCATTTTTGGTGGAAGCTGTTCCTTACTGGATTACCAACTTAATGATTTTAACAAGGCGTGAGACTAAAATAATCGATTCTTGAGAAGTACTTACTTTCTTTTTTTGCAACTTGTGCACGTAATCTATTTAGGGCCATTATTATGACTTCACGATAAGTTCCGGATAGTAAATCCTAAGTTTAGCAAAACTGAACTATAAAGTGACTTTTAAATTTTTCCATTATTACAACTGTCAGATAAAATAAATACTACAATTTTTGTTTGATGGCAACATTTCTGTGGAACTTGCTTTTGTTTATTTACCAAATTACAAACATAATGAAACCATTTTTCTCAATTATTTTGTTTTTTTTTATATTTGTTATGTGTTTTGTGTTATATTATTATTTTTTTTTTAATCATATTTTGTTAAAATAAATTTGGCTGTAGTTTATAAAATATAAAGTGTGGCAACTTATGAAACTGTGGCAGCTCCAAATGACTAAACCTCACGATAAAAGTTACAGGCAGCGATGCCAACTTGGTGCTTTTGGCACTATTTTTAGTGCTTTTTTAAGACTCAAAACGCCAAATTTTGAGCGTTAGTACCAAAGTAAGAAAAAGCACTAAGTAGTGCTTTTAAAAAAATTTGTGTATTTCTTAAAATTACTTTAATAAAAACTTGGTCTATTTATTTTTTCAGTGTAAAGCATACCTTTTTCGTCTGAGATATTTCATTAAAGATGATAATATTGCCAAAAAAAAAAAATAGAAAATATTAAACATTATTAAACTTCACTCGTTTGAATCTTCACTCATTTTTCACTTTAGTGCTTTTTACTCTTTTTAGATCTCAAAACTACGCCTTTTAGTGGTTTTTTAAAATTTTGGTGTGCTTTTAGAGCCAAAAAAGTTGGCATCACTGGTTACAGGTAGGATGAACTTGCCTTTAACTTATTGCTTACTTTTGGTTAAGGAGAAGTTGTAATAATGAAAAAGTGTTTATCCATCCAATAAAATTCTATCTTTAACTAATGGCAAGTTATAATATTGGCCCTTAATCTAAAAAAATTATTCTCCTCATTTAGAATTTTGTACAATTTTTTTTAAATTTTAAGTAATGTAATTTGTAGGCGAGTAATGAAATTTGGTAATCAGAAAAGTAAGTCATTATATGGCAAGTAGTTCTGATGGTAATGTGTAATTTTTTGCTAGGATATATAACAAGATATTGAAAGAAATACGCGGGGATCCAAGGACAAACTTGTTTCCATCAATCTGGCACTTGTGGTATTTCAATATCTTTCTCATTAAAAATTAAAAAAAAAAAGTTTTAATACCTCACAATTACTGTTTCTATAGTCTTTTGTAATGATTTAGTTTTTTTCACTTGCTTCAAACACCAAAAGTAAAATAAAAAACAATTCTAAAAAAAATTATCATGGAAAATTATCCCAGATTTTGGTAATATTATATGCTTCCATAGAAACCACAAATACCACCTCATTTACCACAAAAAGTTTCTACGTAATAATATGCAAATTCATTATGCATTATTATAAAAATGTTAAATAATACAACGCTCAGGGCTCGAAGTCATACCAACTTCACGCTGCTGTGGCAACCAAAACGGATAACGACAGCTCATTTTTTTGACAGGTGTCAGTAGGCCTCTTACATTCTTTACAAGACAGCTTATGTTATATATAATTTTTTATGGAAATGGATTTGAAATGTGTTATTGCTTTGTACTTGTAGTATATTTAAGTGTCAACAAAATGTTTGTGTATCGTTGCAATCACAAAAAAATGGAGATCCATAGCGACAACATTGCACAGTGGGATTTTGGTGTCGTCATTCAAAAACTGAATGATGAAATTTTGTAGAGAAATATCTGAATATAAAATATGAATATATGAATTTTTAGTTTTTTTTTGCAACGGTGCTAACCTAGTTTACACTATGCAAGTCTTATTGCTAAGCTGATTAGTTTAAGAGAGAGATAGAGAGGGATACGAGAGAGATACGTCTCTCTCCCCTAACAAACTAATCAGCTTAGAAAAAAGACATGCATAGTGTAAACTACGACTTAGGAAGTAAATTGGCTGAAAAAAACCCCTTTTTTTTTGACAAATTCAGTTTTATTGATATCATTGTAAATTAAAAATATGGGAATTAATAATGGAATATAATGTCGGGGAAATGTCCACCTCTAGCACGTCGGCAGACGTTCGTTCTTTTCATAAAATATTGAATATGCTGCGCAGAATTTCATCTTTCAGAGCGTCAATTCTTTGTGGTTTGTTCACATAAATCCGGTCTTTCAAATGTCTCCAGAGCAAATAATCTAGCGGCGTTAAATGGCATGAGCCAGGTGGCCAATTTGTCATTGCCAAATCGAGAAATTACGCGACCGGGAAATTTCTCATGCAATAACTGAATTGTTTGGCCGACTGTGTGGCGCTGCCTTGCTGTAACCAAAGGTCACTGATGTCAACATTAGCCAATTGTGGCCACAACAAATCGGTTATCAATGGTTTAATAGAGTAGAAAAATTACGGCCCGATAATACCACCTGATGATTCTTGGATGTAATGGTTTATGGAGGACTGTTTGTGGATTTTGTGAGCCACATATGCGACAATTTTCTTTGTTTACATAACAGACTAATTCAAAATGGGACTTATCATTAAAGATGATTTTGTTGAAAAATGCGAAATTAAATTTTCACCATTTTGATAGAAAGTATTCACAATTAAAATTATTTGTTCAATTTTATTTACAATTTTGTTAAAAATTGAACGCTTGCTTTTAATTTAAAGTCCAACAATAAACTAAATAGTTATGGACAAAATACTAAAAAAAAAGTCAAGACAAAAAAAATTATTTTGTCTTGAGTCAAATATGAGAAATGTGATATGGAAACACATCTAAGGATATTATTTCTTAAGAATTGTAACTTTTAAAAAGTTACAAGCTTCCGAATTTTTTTTTTAGTCCCAGGTGGTCAAATTTGGCCTACTGTAACGCTTCTCCAGCCTAAGCCAGAAGTCTGTCAAGACATGGGCTATAAAGCTATTCCAAGTTTCAGATAAATCCAAGCAGTAGTTTAGAAGTTCCAGATTTATTGCCATTTATTTTGCAAAAGTCCCCACTGTGTAACGGCACAATGTACCGATAAAGTCATAACTACTCGTAATAAGCCAATTTCTGACACTGATTGTCAAAATTTTCCCAAAAGAGCACACGATTGCCAACGAGCTTCCGGTAGATATATGTCTCTAGTCAGATCCTATATATCTGTCATATCTCATCGTCCCTTACAAAACTTTCACGCACTTATCTTTGTTTTTAACTGCTGGAATTCAAACTTCTTAATTTCTTTGCGTCGCTTAAAAAAAGCAATTAAACGCGAAAATCATTACTTGTGTGACTGGATTTGAATGGGGGTTTTTTTTCGTTCCAAGAGTTTCTTCAACTTGTTTGAAGAACTTCTGTTTGCCATTTTTATAAGTTCTATTTTTAAAACTTTATTATTATTTCTTTTTGAAATTTTGCAATGGTATTAGTTTTAAGTATTTTTGGGGTTTATATTTAAGTCTTGTTATTCCTTCTTTTTTGTTTGTTACTTCAATGACTTTAAGAAGAAACTGTGTTTATTTATAGAGTTGAGATTTGGCACGTTTGCGCACTTCGATGCAGACGATATAATTAAATCTTTGCATTCATACCTGGATTTACAGGTATAAATGTACATTTTTATTTAATTTTTAAGTAAATGTAGGTTATTTATGTCTGTAAATTTTTGCAAACTTGTTATTTCAACTCAGTAGTGCGACTTAAAGAAAAATTCAACTCTAGCGTAATGAGTTTTTGTAGTACGTTTTATTTATTTATTGCACGAATATGGGCGGAGTAACTAGACCATATGCCCAGGATGTTATTAACAGTATTTTCAAAAAGAGTTTCGTGACTAAATGTACACAACCTATGCCATCACATAGGAAGTAGCAACGTGGTTGTTAAAGAAATTCCACAAAAAACCGCAAGATTATACGGTTATCCGTGGCAGATCAGTCAACCAGTGCGAGCGAGACGAACAACTCTCGAAGATCAAACAACAGACACAAGCCTGACCGCACTTAAAAAATAATTACGATGACGCGAGAGATGTTCTCCGAGCTAGACACAGCATACACAGAAGTGAAGAAAGTGACAGGTAAAAAAAGCTCCAATCAGGTTTTTTTTTAATTCGTGGAAAAAAGAGAAAGGTATAGTGTATTTGATACTGTAGTGTATTACTATTTACCAATTAACACAGCTAATAAAAAGTGTTGTAATTTTATTGCACTAGAAAGAAGAATCAAAACAAAAACGCCGACAAAATTTGAGGGAAAACGAGACAAACAGAAAAATACCTTTATCTTCCGTCTCGTGACACTTCTGTATGTTTTGTGACCCAGAGCTTCTTAACGACTGAGTGCGTTTTATCTATATAATTAATAGGCGAACACGTTTTTTGTAATCCCTTTTACGCCGGAACTACTGCACCGATTTTGGAAAGATTTAAATCATTTTAAAGGAATTTCTGCACAGATGTGCAGAATCTATATTTTATTGCAATCGGTTTAGTATTTTGGGAGCTATAAGCGTTTAAAGTTGCTACTACTACATGCAAACATAGTACACACTCATTTGTTAGTTTACACTGTGTGTGTGTGTGTATTTGTGTACTATTTTTCATGCTATTCCATTTTTTTCTTATTTGTTATTGTATGAAAGCCATAAACCAGGGTGGCCGATGACATTTTTCAAAAAGTTGCACCAAATAGGGGATTTATAAAACAAAGGGGCAAAATTAAAAAAGACGTGAAAACTACACTCAATTTTTTATTTTTAATGTATTATTATATAATTCACTCTAAAAAAGGGGAAAAAAGTGGCAAGGCAGTCGAAAAAGTGGCAATTTGCCACTTTAGTCGGTCAAACGGTCACGCTGCATAAAACTTATAGGACGAGAGTTCAATAAATTGAATTAGGTTTAATAAAGAGATTTTGTTTCTGTTTAGAATGCGGACGATTGTGTCGTCCGTTTGGTATATCTAGTTTTAAATCACTTTTTGAAAGTATTTAATAATTGACCTGACTTTTTTCTCTTGATTTCATCTCCTAACCAGGCCTGTCAAATGTGGCAATTTTTCAACTTGATTTGGCGATATGGCGATTTTTCTGGCGATTAATTAAATTGTTGGAGATTTTTATGGCTAATTTTTTTTAGCAAAATTGTACTTAATAAAAGTTTTTGTAATTCAGGAAAATTGCATTGTTGATGGAGTAGTTTCAAAAATAAATCCTACCAAAACTCGTCTGCATAAAATTAAAACAATATGATTTAAATGATTTTTCTTATGTTAATTATAGTAATTAGTGCGTTTGAAATTTGGATGCGAAAAATTTACAAGAAATAATTCTATATTTCTAATCAGGCTAAAGTTCGTATCGCTTTGTAAGCCAAATTACATGTGATAATTATTAACGAACAAATAACACCAAAGTTAATTGTAATTATTCTGACAAACACGTAGTAGAACGGAACAACTAGCTGATTTTTGAATTGTTGTCGATTTTATTTCGCGGCGATTTTCAGCTAAATTTTCATACGATTATTTTATAAAAAATTTTATGGAAAAAAATGTTATAATAAACAAATTTATTATTAAAAATATGTTAAGAATTTTTAAAATCAATTTGGTGAAATAGATCGGACAAAATCTGACAACCTTGCTCCTAGCAGGCATGCTCTTAATGTTTTTTTAAGTATAATTTAATTTTTACGATAGTGATATTTTCTATATTAAATTCCTTGTATGCTTTAAATGCTTTAAAACTAAAGAAAATGTGATACATACAACCAAAAGCATTTCTTATTATCAAGTATTATTTGAATATCATGACTTATTTCTTTCAGTGCATCTAAAAATATATAACAGCCTCATTTTAGTGTTTTTTTAATAATTCGCAAGCGTTGTTAATAGATCTCTGTTTAAAACGTTGTGGATTAAGAAAAAATGATACGGCAGATAAAAGAAATCTCCTACACACAAATAGAAAATACAAAAATGTTACAACACAAACATGAGTACGTGTATGCCATTTTAACTGAAACTCTAAACATGATGTCGTAATAGTACTTCATGTCTAATGTAAGCGACAGGTTATGCTAGGAACACAACTGGGACGAACGACGAATTTTTCGGTGCGAACTTTCGTCATAAAAAATAAAACACATGTGTGCATATGAAAATGAACACAACACCACCGTACAACGAAATTCGTCGTGCGTGACGAATTCAGAGATAGGTTTATTTCTAATTTGTACGCTGACGAGAGACGAAAAAACAATTTTCTCTCTCTCACTCTCTGTCTTTGTACACACAACAACCAACTTTATCAAATATAAGAGAGGAATTCCTTGCGTAAGTTCATCGTTGTTGTGCTTCACACGACGAATTTACGCAGCGAACTCATATCGACGAATTCGTCGACGTGGACGAAATTCGTCGTTCGTCCCAATTGTGTTCCTAGCATTAAATAGAACAAATATCATTACACACACACAGAACAAAATACATGCAAAAATGTTGATTGCAAATCATAGTAAATTTATAAGAAATAATTAGCGAGTTCACAACAGCGTTTTAAAATATGTTTTCTTCATATTGCAACGTTTCAATTTTAGTACTTTAATATGGGCTGGCAAGTTTGTTATTTTTGTTTGTGTGTTAAGCAAATTAATTACCAGGGGCCTGTTTTTCAAAACTACAAATAAAATACACACAGAACAACAATAAAATTTTTAATAGCGTCGTTATTTTTCTTGTAGATTTGCAACTTATAGCTTTGAGAAACGAGCCCCAGGTTACAAATACGACAATATGGTAATGTTAAGCTAAACAATCTCAAATTGTTAGCGCAGCTGTAGTTGATAAATAAAAATATTTGTATTTTTCGCTGTCTTTGGGCAGTTTGCAGAACATAAAATTATTTAACAATAATTTTTAACACATATTTTTTTTACCATAGTACTTTTCTGCCGTTTGCACACGCCCTTTAATATAATAAGGGTTTTCATGAGAATGTTCAAAAGCCTCGCAGAGCTGTGCAATTGTGCATTTTTACACTCTCGTAAATAAAATGTTAAGTTTACCCAATAATTTTGATTCGTAAACTTAAGCTGTGAAAACAACAACTTTTTGCCTTTTTGGCTTTGTTTAGATATTTTTAGACACACACTTTTTTATTTTTATAGAAATACATATATAAACATGTCTTTAAATTAAACATTGCTTGAAATTTTCTTATTTTATTTTAATTAAATCAACTTTTTGCCGTTTGTTTCAAATTTATATAAAGGGGCTACATGAAACAAGTCTCGCAAGTTTGCCCAATTGCACAAATGGCAATTTTAAGAGTTCTCATGAAAACGCTTACTGTGTTTTACATCGTTGCCTGCTCAAAATGAAAATATAAAGATGCCCCAATGTTGCCACATTCAAATTTTAGGATACTCATTGTGAATTACCCAAATATGTTTTTATGTCCATTGGTGTGTATTTGCTTTATTCATAGCCAGTGTTGCCATATGCGTTTGGTGAAAAAACTGCCAATACCGAATAAAAAATCTGTTTTTCAGAAGGAAAAACTACCCAACATTTTTTAATTGTAATTTATTTCTTATCATCGCCACGTACAGCCTGCAGCATTAAGTCACAGTTACATATTTTTCTTGAGACATTATTTTATTATAGCTATGCTGTTTAATGCACGATACAGGTGTTAGGACGTGATTTTCGTAACAAAAATAATCGACACTATTACAGTTATAAATTTATTTAAACGAAACAAATTGTTTGATTTTATTTTTGTTTCGTTCTTTGAAGTGAGTGAAACAAAACAATGAGAAGGATTACTTAATTCATTTTTGTATTGTTTTTGCACATGAGCACAAACCAGAAAACATAGCCGATGGGCTATAAGCCGGCTAACAGCCGCCGCACAGTGGGGCCTTTTGACTTTTTTCGTTGCAAAAATCATAACTTTTGAACTGATAAAGATTTTTTAAAATTTTAAAAAGCATTTGAAAGTAAACTCCTTTAGCTTTAATATACATGATTTGCACGGTCATAGGTTAGGCGCGGCACTGTGCACAGTGTCTTCTTTCGACTGTTTTTATTACAAACATCATAACTTTTAAGGTAAGAATAAATAAATAAAATAAATTTTAATAAAAATGAGTATCATTATTGAACATAGCTTTGTGGAGGCACTACCCACAATGGTTTTTTTGTTGAAAACATCATAAATTTTGAAGTTACCAAGAAATTTGTAATGGGGAAAAACACTTAATTTTTAAATCTTTTAGGATCAAAATAAGTGCTCCCTTATTGTGATAGGCATTGGACACGATGACACCTTTGACCTTTCTTGTCGCAAAAATCATATATTTTGAAGTAATAATATTTTTAAAATTTCTCAAACATTTAATATACAACTTTTTGTGCTTTAAATGACATTCTCATAGGGAAGTCTAGAAAAAAATCATACTCTAATATAACATGTTATATTAATATAACTCATTTTATTTATATTACAGATAAAAATTATTGAAATATTTTTAATACTAATGTTAATTTATAATATTATTTTATAGTATGATATATTATAATATGATAATGAGTTATTTTTATTAATTTTTTTAATAGTTAGTTTTCTTCAAAATAATCATTAACATTTTGATCGATTTGTAATAGACTTAACATATCGGAGCTATAATTATATTCTTCCAAATCTTTTCGAGATCTTACATGTCTCCGCGATGAAATCAGTGGGTCTGAAGAGGCCGCCAACATATTAAAAAGATCCTCATTCTGTCTAATCCGTGATATTTTGCAAGTATTCGCATATCTAAAGTGCTTGTAATCTTTGTTTTTGCATTCCTGGGCTTCTTCTGATAACTCTCCAATTGGTAAGCAATGGTATTCAATTAAATTTTGGCCCTGCGCCAAAATCTTATGGACCGTAGGAGTAAGTTTCTTCTCAGGGTACTTTTGAGCCAAAAACTGGGCAGTTTTTGATGCATAATCCTGAAACTTTGGGCCATTTACCATTTCTCTAGAGTTTATAACATTTAGAATAACTGCTAACCTTTTTATAATATGGTTGTCGACACCAGTAATTTGGGCTGTTACCTCATCATTTTCAAAAAACGATCTGGACATGTTACCATCGTTAGTATTTCCATATCCCTGCTTTGGGCAGTCTATTTTTAGCCCAAGGTTCTTAAAAAATTCATTTTGTATAATATTTTTTCGAGCAGTTAGTTTTTCTTTTGGTGTTGCATTCTCATGAAAACTTTCTCCTTCTCTCTCTCCCCTAAAAACTCAAGACTTGACGACTCAGACCTGACGTGTGTGAATCAGGACTTAGTATAAAAACCAAGTTTTAAAACTACCTGCTTATTTTCATAATGTGTTCTTAAATTTAAATAAATAAAAAAATTGTAATAATTATGCCTACCTGTTTGACACAGCAAAATATTGTTTATCATTTATATCGGAATGACTTTTTATGGTGACTTTTGAAGACTTTATTGACGAATGGTGTACAAAGGCTATCAACTTAAAAGAGAATTAAAGAAAAATGTAGGGAAAGAGTCACTGCGAAAATTTCGTATTAACGAGAAGCAATAAATATTAGTAACAAGTGATGCAGTGAAAACAATTTTATAGAGAGAATAATTTCTTTTCATATTTGGAACGCATCTGTGTTACATATATAAAATAATTTTTTATCTTTTAGAAATAAAATACATTTTATAACATAAAGTACAAGTTATTTTTCTCTTATTTTTGTAAAAAAAGAAAACTAAGATTTGATCTTTCTATACGATTATATATATTTCAATGAAATAAGGCTACATACATATTTCTAAGTAGGCACATATGCATACATTAATGCCCTAATTCTGTTCGACGAATGTATCGTCTTGTCTATGGACGAAAAAAAGAAGCAGTTTTGATTCTTTAAAACAAATATAATTTATTGTCTATGCTAGAAGGTTCGTGTATTTGCTTTATGATTTTGTTCTAAACATTATATCCAACACATATTTTTCATATATTTTTCAAACTATTGTATAATAATTTAATTGAATTTTTAAGTTTTAAAAACATGGCAATAATATTTATATTTTTCATTGTCAAAGACAACAACCATTTTTGAAGAAAATAATTTAGAGACTTCAAAGACAAGAACTCAGAAGCATTTTCAAATAAAACCGTCCTAAATCTTCTTACTGAATTAGGGCATAACAAAAATATGTCAATCAGTTCCACTTATATTTACATTTTTGTGCTGTAAGATAACATAAAATATAAAATATATTAAAATTTTGGTAGCTTTTTTCCTTATTTGGCAATTTTTTTTATATTTTGGTTGCAAAAATATCTTGGCTGTGGCAGCGCTGGCTATAAGATTGTAACATCTTTCTTCAAATTTCAAGAAAACCTGTAATTTTTTGTGGACCAATTTAGCTTAATTATTTAAAGTACTGTGTAGTATATATGCTAAAAAAATATGGGCGTGACCATTTTTGCCCATTTTTAGATATTCTCTATTTTATTTGTAAAAAGTACCTAAATATAGGGTGTCTGAAAAACGGCAACTGCCGAAAAAGTAGGGTATCTGGTGCATATTTTCTTACTTTTTTTAATAAACAATAAATATACCTTTAAAACAATACCAAAAAAGTAGTGATCATATGGCAATATTTCTGACACTTCAATTCTAAAATGTTTTTTTTTTCTCAAAATCAAATTTTTTTTGGACTTTCCAAAAAACTGTCGACTTTAACCAGCTCCACCAGCTATAATTCTTATCCAATTAAGAAAAATGTTTTTGAATTCTGATCAGTAAAATGGTCTTTATACGATGTGTTCATTAATTTTACAAAATTTTGTCATCAAATTTTGTATTTTTGCCACGGTTTTTGGGAAAAGGCGCCACAGTGCGCCGCTGGCCACAAACAATACATTCATTAATTTAAGCGATGTTATTAATCGCAAAATAAAATTTTGCGATTAATAACATCGGCTCCATGGTATATAAAAAACTCAAATATACATCGTGATTTGAATATGCCACTAGTGGTTGAAGAAATTGCAAAATATGCAGGCAAATATTTAACAAAACTCGAATCACATCCTAATCCGCTTGCTCGTAATATTTTGAACTTTACTGGACACGTCCGCCTAAAAAAGAGGGATACAAGTGCTCTTATACTCAACACTCCAGATGGGACTGCTTGAAAATACTTTTTATTTTATTTTAATTTTTCTTCCTTTTGATTAATTAATCGTACGCCGCTAGAAAAGAAAATAATGGGAAACATATGGAAACGTTTTGAAATATTTGCGGTGCATTTGACATTATCATATATGCATTTTATTGCATTGTTTTGTAACAAATGAAATTTGTTTTATATAGCTAGGCAGCATAGCTATAACCGGGTGTCCCAAGACATCTTTCTTCTTTTTTTGCTTGCTCTTTTTAAGAGTTGATAGTCTTAAATAAGTATAACATTATTTTCTTCAAAAAATTTTATTATTTAAACAAGTTTTCAATTGAAATACATTTTTAGTGTGATCATTATCAGCCTAATCGTAAAAAACTCCTCACCAAATCAAAATTGAAAAAAAAAAAATTTCTAAACTTTAAAATTTTTCGCGTATTTTTCATACAAATTCTTCATCGGAGAAACGTATTGGAATATAATAATAATAATAATAATTTTTTAAACTTGTATGAGAAACATAAAGAAATTTTTAATATTATATTTGATTTTTTGTGGTTGCTTTTCATATGCTTTTTGACGAGGGGTTTTATCAGTGATGCCAACTCTTGGATCATCGAAAGCACTGTCACAGCATATAAAATTCGGCTAAAAAAGGGCAAAAATTGAAAAAATTGCGGGTAAAATAGCACTAAGCTAAATATTCTCTGCTATTTATGTTTTATATATACATATAATTCTTTATTCTTTGTTTGACTATGAAATATTAAGTCGCTATACCGGGCAATTATTTTAAAATTACATCAAATGCATAGTGACTTTAACGCATATTTTGCTAGTCCAAGCCACCTTATAAACACTCGATAATTTTTCCAAGATTTTTCTATATATTTGTTTTTCCGTCTTAAAGAAAACCATAATAAGTTAATAAGATTTAAAAAAAAAGTTATGAAAAAATTACTTTAAAGAAAAAGTTTTAATTTCATAAGAAATAAGACACTTTTTTGTTATATCTTAAATTTGTACAAATGAACAAAGCGCGTTGTTTAACTGTGTTCACGCATGCGAATTAAAAGAGTAAAATCATTGCTTAACAAATGAATAAAAAAAATATTTTATAAAGAATTAAAAAAATTTATTGAGAAAAGTCGAAGCGTTTGCTTCGTTGCTTTGTTTAAGTTGCAAAAACTTTGATTGCACTCAAAAGCACTGAAAAATTGTAAAAAGCGCTATAAATACCCGTTTTTCGGGTACTTATAAAGGAAAAAAGCACCAAAAAGTACCCTAAAAGCACCAAAATGGCAACGTTGGGTTTTATACTATTACGACAAGAATGAGCGTCTGATTGAGTTTGTTACTGATATGAAAAAATCTGTGTGCTTAAAGGCTCAGTTACTCGACTGTAATGTAAAGTAACAGCAACAGTAGGAAACAGCTGATCGATATTGTTATGTGAAAAGTAATGTAAATGGTTATAGAGATGTAATGTAACGTAACCTACTTCTCATATAAAAATATCGATCAGCTGTTTCCTACGTTACTTTTACATTACATTACCGTCGGGTAACTGAGCCTTAAGGCTATAAATTCATCAAAAACCACCCAAAATAATTGAGATTTTGCACAGCAGTACTTTCAAATATGGATATTACAGGGGTGTCATCAAGTCAAAATCAGGTTATCTCGACTTAAGTACTTTTTCCTTTTTGTCATAGAAATAAAGAAAATAAAAACGGATTTAATTGAAATTTGAATGAAAAAACAGAACGACTGCTCAACTGTTTAAACAACTGCGAAAAACAGATAAATCTGCTCATTTGTCAACACACTGTTCATAGCTGCAATGTACCGCTGTGTGACTTGTTCTTATTTTGTTGTTGTTTGGTTTCATATGCGTGATGTATTTACACAAACTTCGACAAACTTCGCATTACGAGCGACAAGTGTATGCTGCTGTCTAATAAGCAGTGTTGTAGTCAGTCTTGTAGTCGGAGGGTTACATGTTCGAATCCTGTCGAAAAGCCAATTTGCAATTTTTTCATATATAACTTTAATTACAAATAAATTTTATGTTAAATGATGAATTATATTATGTTAAATTAAAAATTAATTCATGGTAGTGGGTGTTTTTTATAGAGTGATTCAAGTTTAAATCATAATAAAACAAAGAAATATATTTTTAATATTAATTAAACGGGCTTTATTGGAAAGAAAATTTAAATATGATTTCTGCCATGTGGCCGCCACGGCTGGCGCCTAGAAGGCGCAATCTGGTACACCAATTTTCAACAACTTTTCGCAGCATTTGCGGCCATATTTCGCCGATAACTGTTCGAATGTTGATTTCCAGGTGTTCAATTGTATGTGGTTTATCGAGGCAGACAAGTTACTCAACATAACTTCAAAGAAAATAGTCCAATGGGGTTAAATCACACGATCTTTGTGGCCAATTAGTTAAATGGGCCATTACGTGAAATAATTTTTTTATCAAAAATTTCTTTGAATAAATCAAATACAACCAAACAGTAATTTTCTGTGTAATGTAATGTGCCGACAAAAGCTTGTAGATTCTCCTCGCTACAAATGTGACAATTCTACTTATTTACGTACCCATTCATGCAGAAATAGGCTTAATCGGAAAATTAAATTGTTAAATTTTTAAAAATTTTACAAATTTCAACATATTGCACGTGCTGCTCTAGTGTAAGTCGATTCATAATGAAATTTCAGAACAAACTAAACAAAAAGCAACAATCAGCTGTTAAAGAGTTCCTCAAATAAAGCAGTGATGCCAGCTTAAAGTTGTGGCACTCTAAAAAAACACGCTTTATTAGATAGTGTGTATCTAATGAAGGTTGTTGCGGCTGCAGCGGCAAGCGCGTTGACTGGCGCGCGATAAGTTCGGACTTGAAATTTTGTGCGGGGAAACCAACTATACTTACATACAAACATTTTGCTGATGCCTGTGCCAATTCACACAATTATGTAAAATAAAATAAAATGACTAAATTAAATTAAATTCACATTATCTCAACGTGAAATAATTTTGATACAACATGATGCTTCATTTTAATTTAACAGTACTGGAATATTTAATCAACATGAAATAAAGTCATTGCAAAAGGAAGAATTGTCTTTGAAGATTACTATAAATCATGTTGAATGAACATGAAACACATATGAAGCACAAACACATATGTTGAAAAATGTTAAATTAACCTGGTTTTCGTAGATTTTAATATGAAATTTTTCTCTGTGTATATACAGTGCATCTAGTATAATTTCCATGAATCTATTAAAGTTTTAAAAATATTTATCACTGCAATTAAAATTCAATACTAATGATACTAATTTTCAATGGACACCAATTTTATAAAAGTATGTATGTATGTAATTTGAAAATGTGACAATAAGTATTCATTAAAGTATTTAATATAATATTGCGGGTGTAGATAATACAAATTTACGTTTTGTAAAAACACTGAAGGCTGACGTTAAATACCTAAAATTATTGAATAATGCTTTTGTTATTGTGGTGATATGTATGTAATTATGTTCTTATGTACATAAGTATATTAAGATAATTGCTACTTTGTAAGAAATCAAACAGGGTAATTGAACTTTATAAACGTTAAGATTGTGAAGTAAAGTGGCTGAAAATATATGTACATACTTTTGAATCAAATTTTTTGATACCAAAGCACTTGGGTGCAATTAACGAAACTGGAGCAAAAATTATTTCCAAGTAAGATATCATCAGAAAACTTAGTAAGAAGACTACGGCCGCTAAAATCAGTATTTGAGAGTTTTTGAAAGAGTTCAAACACGCTCGTAACTCTCGAAAGCTCCTTAGAGAACAAATAGATGTTAACTAAATATTCATGAAGCAGGTGTTTGCATAAGACGTGGGCACGACATGAAGCATGAGTTTCCCAACAATAACTAGATATATAAATAGCTCTTGAAATTAATAAATTTACCCAAATTAAGTTTCACATTATACATTATACAAAAACATGACCATATAAAACCATGAAACTTTATAAATAGTACACCCAGAGAAAAACCATCTTAAAATCTATAAAAGCCATATTGAATTAATAATAAACATTAACGAAAGTCTTGTCATGTTGAAATTTCTTATTTCAATATGGAAAAATATTAATTTACAGTATTAATTTATTAATTTTATTTATTTTTAAATATCTCAATATACATTTTGTATCATATTGAAAATCATTGAATTGATGTGACGCGTTCTTATTTTTAAGTTGCAGCTTTCCCCTGGGTGTACAACATCTAGTAATATTTTAGATATAGCGAATTATTTTGAAAAAAAAAAACAATTTCTACCTATTAAAATTTCTCACTACTCGACAATTTGAAAACCTTACTTATGTATATTAAACATTGACAGCTGTTTATACATAAACCGTGTTACCAGCTGGCATACATATTTGAAGACTATGTGGCTGAAGTATTTGGTATCACACTACAAAAAAAAAAAAAAGGAAAAGGGACACATAGTCAGGGTTGCCATTTATATTAGAAGAAAAAGAGGACGTGAACCTCAGAAAAAGAGGAAATTTGATCGACAAAAGAGGACGTATCGTTTTAAATAAATTAATTTAAAAAAAACCCGAATTAAAATTTATTTTCTTTAGAAATAACATATAATAAATTCAGTAAAGTGCGACTTTGACTCGCGCACGAAGGGTTCCGTACGTTGGGCTTTGAGCATTTTTTTAATACAGTGTTTTTTTACGTTTTTTCAGCTGAAATAATTTTTTTTTTTTTACTATTTTTCGCTTTTTTCTCGTTTTGGCGATTTTTTAAATTTTGGCGATTTTTTTCATTTTGGCGATTTTTTTCATTTTGGCGATTTTTTTCATTTTGGCGATTTTTTTTTCATTTTGGCAATTTTTTTCATTTTGGCGATTTTTTTCATTTTGGCGATTTTTTCATTTTGGCGATTTTTTTCATTTTGGCGATTTTTTTATTTTGGCGATTTTTCCGGTTTTCCGCGATTTATTTTTTTAACATTTTTCGTTGCTCGTTTTGGCACACCCTTTAATTTCCAACTCTCATGTATTTGTTGTTGTAGCGGCCAAGGGTCCCATGTAATATACATACATACATACAATTGTATGTATATTACATGGGATTTTAAAATTTTTCGTTGCTCGTTTTGGCACACCCTTTAATTTCCAACTCTCATGTATTTGTTGTTGTAGCGGCCAAGGGTCCCATGTAATATACATACATACATACAATTGTATGTATATTACATGGGATTTTAAAATTTTTCGTTGCTCGTTTTGGCACACCCTTTAATTTCCAACTCTCATGTATTTGTTGTTGTAGCGGCCAAGGGTCCCATGTAATATACATACATACATACAATTGTATGTATATTACATGGGATTTTAAAATTTTTCGTTGCTCGTTTTGGCACACCCTTTAATTTCCAACTCTCATGTATTTATTGTTGTAGCGGCCAAGGATCCCATGTAATATACATACGATTGTATGCATATTAGATGGGATTTTAAAATTTTTCGTTGCTCGTTTTGGCACACCCTTTAATTTCCAACTCTCATGTATTTATTGTTGTAGCGGCCAAGGGTCCCATGTAATATACATACATACATACAATTGTATGTATATTAGATGGGATTTTAAAATTTTTCGTTGCTCGTTTTGGCACACCCTTTAATTTCCAACTCTCATGTATTTGTTGTTGTAGCGGCCAAGGGTCTCATGTAATATACATATATACAATTGTATGTATATTACATGGGATTTTAAAATTTTTCGTTGCTCGTTTTGGCACACCCTTTAATTTCCAACTCTCATGTATTTGTTGTTGTAGCGGCCAAGGGTCCCATGTAATATACATATATACAATTGTATGTATATTACATGGGATTTTAACATTTTTCGTTGCTCGTTTTGGCACACCCTTTAATTTCCAACTCTCATGTATTTGTTGATGTAGCGGCCAAGGGTCTCATGTAATATACATATATACAATTGTATGTATATTACATGGGATTTTAAAATTTTTCGTTGCTCGTTTTGGCACACCCTTTAATTTCCAACTCTCATGTATTTGTTGTTGTAGCGGCCAAGGGTCCCATGTAATATACATACATACATACAATTGTATGTATATTACATGGGATTTTAACATTTTTCATTGCTCGTTTTGGCACACCCTTTAATTTCCAACTCTCATGTATTTGTTGTTGTAGCGGCCAAGGGTCTCATGTAATATACATATATACAATTGTATGTATATTACATGGGATTTTAAAATTTTTCGTTGCTCGTTTTGGCACACCCTTTAATTTCCAACTCTCATGTATTTGTTGTTGTAGCGGCCAAGGGTCCCATGTAATATACATACATACATACAATTGTATGTATATTACATGGGATTTTAAAATTTTTCGTTGCTCGTTTTGGCACACCCTTTAATTTCCAACTCTCATGTATTTGTTGTTGTAGCGGCCAAGGATCCCATGTAATATACATACGATTGTATGCATATTAGATGGGATTTTAAAATTTTTCGTTGCTCGTTTTGGCACACCCTTTAATTTCCAACTCTCATGTATTTATTGTTGTAGCGGCCAAGGGTCTACACACTGTGTCCAAATTTCAGGTCCGTAGCTCTTACGGTTCTCGAGAAAATACCCTGTGACGGACAGACGGACGGACGGACAGACGGACAGACGGACAGCGTAGCGAAAACAATAGGGTTCCATTTTCACCTTTGGTGTACGGAACCCTAAAAATAGGAAACTTAACAATATCAATCGAATCTAATAATCAATTGCAATTTTTGTGAAAAACATAACCTATAGTAGAAAATTTACAAGTTACAAGCCACAAATAATTCGATATTTCGGAAACTATTTCTAACAAAATTTTGAGTTAGAGCTGATGTAAAGAAACGGATCGTAAATTTGTGTTCAGCATCTCCAGTAAGATAAGAAACAAATGCAGACTATGCGGCACCATATATTTTGTGTGTTCTTGCATTTCGAAAATCAAAAACTACAAGAAATTTGCTATATAAAAAATGTATGAAGTATAAGCAGGTACTCAGTCCAGGTGCTCCTTTGGCTCCTTTTGCCAGCCATACACTACACAAGTTAAGTGCTCAAGTCTGGCACTGCATAAGCTAAGCTTGCGACACACACTGTACAAGTAAACTGCGCATTTTTTATTTTAATTCGCCATAATGCTGGTGATTCTTTGTATAATTCTAGGAACTCTGTCCAAAATTTTTCATTTCTCGTTGTGAACTCTTAAAAAATCTCAACACAACTGAGCGTTTGCAACATACACTACACAAGTTCACTGTACAGTTTTCAAACTTGAGTAAATATCAAAATAATTTTGATATTTACTCAGTCCACTGCGTAAATAGCACAACCACCTCCATACACAACACAAACGCGCTGTACAGTGCCAGACTTGTGTAGTGAACTTGTGGCCGGCATTATAAGGAGCTGACGAGGCTCCGTACTGGCAGCCTCAGATCCAGGATCGAATGCAGAAGCCGAATCAGATAGTCATCTTAAATTAAGCAAAGAATAACGAAACCTGAAAAAACAATTATGGGCACATGTAAAAAAGAACTAGGACTACCACGTCACGTCACAAAAAACTGTCCTTCATTTTCCGGGGGGAAAAAGGACGGATGGCAACTAAACACATAGTGAATGTAAAGCAAAAATATGTGAAACTAGCACGTCGGTTGTACCAAAACTTAAGCATGCAGAAACCAAAGTGATTTCTGAACATTCTGTATTTCAGATTACATGTCACAATTCTTACGCAGCACTGATAGCATTAAATATAAATTAAAACTTGGCATCACTGAGCATCAAAATCGCCTGACTTGTTCGCATACCTTTTGTGACGCCTACAAAAATAGAAAGTAAAACTGAAAGTTTTAAACGTCATACATTAAATTCCATTCCATTTTATTCCACTCTTTTGGAAATAACATTATTTTGGAATTAGTCGAACAATTCTAAGCGTATTCAGTTTTCTGAATACCCTAACGGTCTGTCCCACGATATCGAAGGAAAGAGTTCGATCGATTACTTATATTGAAAAAAAGAAACAAAAAATTCTTACTTTATTGTTGTCTTTAATAAAAGTTGTCGATCGAACGTTTGCTGGAGACATCCTGGGACAGGCCGTAAAGACCACAATTCATCACAACAACAACAACAACAACAAACTGTTATTTGTTCATTAATAATTATCATATGTAATTTGGCTTACAAAGCGATACGAACTTTAGCCTGTTCAAATCATAAATATAGAAAGAAATGTATTTTAATTCTACTGCTACACGTTCAATATGTATTGTGATATTTGGATCGCGATCCATTCTAATGGATTGATGGATCACGAGCGTATGCTACATGTTCAATATTTATCGCGAGAATTGAGAGCCAAATATTTTTTTGTTAACCTGTTACATCCGAATTTATTTGACCTCTTTTTCAGCAAGGCTTAAAATATACCCATAAGGAGAAGAGAAGATATTGCAATAAATCTTTTCTTGTGGGATTTTACACAAAACTACAAAGGAGGTCTATACCTAACACATATTCTAAGGTCATTGTAATTTTTTATTTTTGGAAATTAATTCACGTAAAGTTTTTTATATGGCTACATACTAATATATATTCTAAAAGATCTTCAAGCTATTTATTTAGATTGCATTTGAGAAAATGCTAACGACGATGACAAAACACAACTCCGTTTTTAATAAAATGCAACCGACATTTTTATGAACGAGAAAAATCCAAAACCCAGTCACTTAAACCAGAAGTCTTTTAATGTGTTAGTGGGCCATAAATTAAAAGTATAATTTATTATTAAAGTTGCTAGAAAAACCTCTCATACAACAATTGGCTGACATGCATACATACAACCATATTAAGGTGTCCACTTTTTAGAAGAAAAAAAAATATGAAAAATTAATAAAAATATTCAAAAGTTGCAAAAAAATATTTCGGTTTTTAGTTGCAAGTTCATTATTATTTTATAACCTTAAATATATTTAATTAGTCCTTTTATTATTTTCGCCAGATGAGACATTTCTTCTTTAAAGCTGTTTTTTACTTTAAAGATTTTCAAGATTTCAAGCAACATATTTCCTTATGTTAAGCCTGGTACTCTGTTCACAATTTCGTGCGAAATGCTGTCAAACTACATATGCGAGGGCGGTTCGGAAACTTCTTAGCCTAGCACAAAAAGCGCGGTATAAACAGAAACAAGTTAAGTGTTTCGGAAACTTCCATCTCTGCTATGAACACATGTTAAATTTTGTTTCGATCTGACAACTCCTTCATATAAAAACAGGTGTTCACAAAAGACGCATCCGCGATTTTTTAACAATGGAAAAATTAGAAATGCGTGGTGTCATTAAATATTTACATAAAAAAGGTTTATCGGGACAAGAAATTCATAATGATATGGTGAATGTGTCAGGTGAAAATGCTCCTTTATAAATAAAGTAAAAAATTGGGTTGCTGAATTTAAACGTGGTCGTACAAGCATTGAAGATGAACCACGTAGTGGACGTCCAAAAACCTCAACAACAACAGAAATTGTAGCCAAAGTGCATGATATGGTATTAAATGATCGACGAATAAAAGTGCGTGAAATAGCTAATATCATGGGCATCTCAAATGATCGAGTCCATTTAATTTTGCATGAAGAACTACAGATGAAAAAGCTTTCTGCAAGATGGGTGCCGCATTTGTTAACAGTCGACCAAAAACGCACAAGAATGAACATTTCTCAAGCTTGTTTGGATCGTTTTAAGCGAAATAAAATGGATTTTAAGCGTCGTTTCATAACTGTTGATGAGACATGGATCCACCACTATACTCCAGAGACAAAAGAACAATCCAAACAATGGACTGAAGCTGGAGGAAGTGCCCCAAAGAAGGCAATAACAATTCAATCGACTGGTAAGGTTATGGCAACGGTTTTTTGGGACTTCAAAGGTATTTTATTGATTGGCTATCTGCAAAAGGGTAAAACAATAAATTCAGAGTACTATTGCAACCTTTTAGATCAATTAAATGTACAAATTCGAGAAAAACGTCCTGGCTTACAACACAAAAAATAATTTTTCATCAAGACAATGCACCAGCGCACAAGAGTGTTTTAACAATGGCTAAAATCAACGAATTAAAGTACGAGTTGCTTGACCACCCACCTTATTCTCCTGATTTTTCTCCCAGTGACTTTTACCTGTTCCCAAATCTAAAAAAATTCCTTGCTGGCAAGCGTTTTACCTCAAATGAAGATGCAATTACAGTTGTAAACCACTATTTTGAAGACCTTGAGGAAAATTATTTTAATCAAGGGATAGAATTGCTAGAAAAGCGTTGGACTAAGTGTATTGAAGTTTCAGGAGATTATATTGAAAAATAAAAATATTTTTGAAAAACTAACTATTCTCTTTCATTGATAGGCTAAGAAGTTTCCGAACCGCCCTCGTATATAAAAGTATTTGGTATGAAATATATGTATGCGAAATAAATTCGAAAAAGTAGTACTCTGTTCTTGTTGCGAAAAACACGTAAAATCTATCTGGCAGCATGCTTTTCCATGAAAAATCTGGCATCTTTTTAGTTAAGCTGCGAAACAACATGAGCAGTTCTTTTTTCACACGGAATTTTAATAATGTTGCATACTTTCAAGCAATAAAAGCGAGAATTTTATAAAAAAAAACCGCGAGTTGGGCTACATTTAGTACATGTCAAATTTTTCACGCGAAATAATCAATGGTACTGAAAGTTTTTCAGAACTTCGAGCAGAGTACCAGCAGCCTTTAAGCTTAAATTAGACGTGACATAGCCATAATGCCATAGCCATAACCAAACCAAAATTCAATTGGTTTCTATGGATTTATGACATTTCTCTATGTTTTTTTTGTACTCTCAGCATTTAATGTGTATAGTCAAAAAGACATAAGCAAAAAAAAACGTTCGACTTGTCGTACACTTGCGGCCTGTCCCACGATGTCGCCAGAAATCATTCGATCGACGACTTGTATTGCAAACAACAATAACATTAGAAAATTTTTTGTTGTTGTATTCGATCGAACGATTTCTGGTGACATCGTGGGGCAGGCCGTCACATTTGAAACAACAACATATTAAAATTAGTTTTTGTTTTGAATGTCAGTGTGCGACAATTCGAACGTTGTCGACATCGTCAGTAGTTTTTATATTTTAATTTATTATTAATTATTATTATTTTTCTGATAAATATTCTTGAAATATTAATATAAAAAAAATTATGCGAGTAAAGGAATAAATTTTAAGTTTTATGCGATTAATAAAAATCGAATAAAAATTTATATTCGAATAAATACCAATTAAGAAATTTTATTCGATTTAATAACGAATGAGTAACGATACAAAATTTTATTCGAATAAGTAGCAATTTTTTTTTGATATGCCAAAAAAAATTTATTTGAATAAATAACGAATATTTTTTTAAAAGCCTAAACATATGTATTTTAATGAAACAAACATTAAAATGTTTTAAAACAATATCAAAGGGATTTTATAGGCATATCAATTATTCCTTGCTGAAAGAAAAAATGAAAACGAATAATTTACTCGATTAATCGCATAAAAGTTAAAATTATTTTATCAAATACCGAATAAAAGTTTTTTTGGAATATATAAATAAGTAGCAAAGAAATATGTTTATTCGATAGAATAATAAGTAGAAACATTTTATTCGAATAATGGAAATCATTTAACTTTTGTTAAGCTTTACAGGAAGAAAACAAACACAAGGTTGTCAAGTATTCACATTTAAAATTGTTTGAATAAGAATTAGGAAAATACATTATTCAAATAATCGCATACATTTGTAATTCTATTCAACTATGCGAGAGAGTTTTGCTAGAATGTTTGTATGGATAACGAATAAAGAATTTTATTCGAATAGTTTGATAAATAATGAATAAAAATTGTTCCTTGAATACTAAAACAAAATTAAACATTACTGCACTTTAAAGAAATGAATTAAGTAAATACTACGTTTGGCGATTGTTCAAGTAATCGAATCAGTTTTAAGCTTTACGCAACTGTTCAAACAAATACCGTATGAAAAGTTTTATTTTAATATTCGAATCAAATAAAAGTTTTATGCAAAAATAAGAACGAATAAAAAATTTTATTCGATTGCTCGAAAGCATAAAGAAAGAAAAATAAAGTTGTTGCAATTTAAAGAAAGGAGATTTTGGAAAAAAAAATGGAAATAATTCTGCAGTTTCTAAATGGGCCGTACGATTGTTCAGCATACATTTAGAAACTGCTGAATTGCTAAAATTTCTTTTTTTTTCGATGAATTACTTGCATTGAAAATAATAATAATAATAATATTATTTTTGTTTTCAATACAAGTTGTCGATCGAACGTTTTCTGTGGACATCGTGGGACAGGCCTTAAATCTTATTGCGTTTTCGACTGCAAACTGGTAATAAGTACGATTTTTCGAATGATTCGAAATAATAAATTTTCAATGAAAATATAATTTTAACTAATTATTAATAATTTTATATAAAAAATATTACATCCTTTTCACCTTCTAATCAAAAAGTTTTCAGTTTAATAACCACCCTAATGCTGACTTAAAACAAAAATGATTTAATTTACATTTATTTTGCCAGCAACAGCTCCCATAATAATTCGTTGTTACATCAGAGTTTTGCATTTTGAAAGTGAGTTTGCAAATAAACATCTCCATGCATAAATACTCATATGTGTGCATGTAGATTATTTTACTATTTATAACATGAATGGATAAAATAAACTTAATTAACATTTTAATGACTGACATGCGACAAGCATCTATCTCATTGTTGCTTTTATTCCAATAAGTTTTTACTTTCATTTGGGATTTCATTATAAATTTATCTTAACATAAAGAAGGAAGGGTTGCCTCTTTTGTATTCCATGAAGATTATAATCTTTTCAGAGAATTACATATGTGTTCAGTTGAATCGAACCTCTTCACGGTAAAGGGAATTAATTTTCGCCAAAACTCATGGTACCTATTAAAACCTGCTAAAATCGATTGCGCCTGAAAGTTCGAATTGAATTTCGAAGTCTTATGCCTCAAGTAGTCGGACATAATTTTATTAATTGTGTGCACATATCATAAAATAATAAAAAATAATCATAAAAATGGTAAAATTATTATGTTCGAAAATTCGGACTTGATTTCGAAAATGCTGAAACTTCATCTTAATCATAATTTATATAAATATACTAATCAATCATTAACATTTTAAAATTAGATTTTATGTTCGAAAACTCAGAGTTGGTTAAGAAATTTAGGACTTCTTCCTTTCATATTAATTATTATTTATATAAGTATATAAGTATCTAATTGATATCAATAAAAAAAGGGCAAAGTCTTGAACATTTTTTTAAACATGAAGTTTTATAATTCGAAATTATTTTCGATTGGTACTATTTATGACTTAAGAAAATAAGAAATAATTTCAGCGTACATATACGAAGATCAATATGTTCGAAAATTCGGACTTGAGTTCGAAATTCAGGACTAGTACCCTCCCCCACCCTCGAATGCTGGGACTTCATCTTAATCATTGTTTACGTATAGTCGCACAAATCAATCATACATTTTTTTTCATTGTCATCTTCGAAAATTCGGACTTTGTTTCGAAGTTTAGCACCTATGCTCTTCATCTTAATCATTGTTTATCTAAGTATGCAATAATTTATTATGAAATGTTTTAAATTGTTAGGTTCGAAAATTCGAAACTAAAGTCAAAATTCATGATATGACAACTGCATGCCCCAAATATTGGCATTGATGTCAGTGAAAAGCTGCAAAGTCAATGACAATGTTTTGCTCGTTTTGGAACACCCTTTAATTTTTAACTCTCATGTATTTGTTGTTAAAATTTTTTTTACATTAATTTAAAAATGATTGTTTCTCAATGCAAATATGATAAAACAAAGTGTTTTCACGAAATTTTAATTTTTTGGTGTCGGTGGAAATGCCCATATGAAAACTTGTAACTATTAATTGCAAAATTTTTAATGTCTATTCAAATTTTTAAGTTTACAATAAGGTTATATACGTTCATAAAATTGAGTTATACATATTTCGAAAATTCGATATCGAAATACATAGTTTATTCACAGAATAATTAATTTTGAATGGCACAAATATTGGTATTGAATTTTAGTACATATTTGCAAAAACTTGAACCAATAAATCACAAATTTTTCAAAATTATGTTCGAGAATTCGAAAAAAAGATTCTAGATTTTAAGAAAATTTAAACATAGTTTCAGTATTTGTGAAAAAAATCAAACATTATCACAAAATATTTGAATACTCCCATATTCGAAAATTCGAAGTTGATCTCAAAATTAGCAATATACACATAATTTAATGTTCGAAAGCTCGAAAAAAAATTTCGACTGTCGAGGAATATTGAAACGTTTCATTCAGTACATATACTAAAATAATTGTCATAAGACATTTGAATATTATAATCTTCGAAAATTGTTTCGAAACTAGCATATAGCTAAATTTATGGATCGTATGTTCTCTTTCTCTCTCTAAATGGGTTATGTATAAATGTAAATTTCCTTACTTTCTTTGTTTTTCTATGAAAATATGATAAAACAAAAAGTTTTTAATTTTTTGGTGTCATTGGACTTTTCGGTGGAAATGCCCATAAGAAAACTTGTAACGATTAATTGTAAAATGTCTATTGTCTATTCTAATTTTGAAATTGACAATTGACGGCAAGAATATAGCATTAACACTGTCATAAAACTCCAAAAACAAAATCGACATTCGAAATATTTTTTACAGTATTTACAAAAACGTAAACGAATCGATCACAAATTCTTTAATTTTATGTTCGAAAGTTCGAAAAAAAATATTCTAAATTTTGAAAAATTATAAAAAAATATCAATAGTTCATCACAAAATGTTTGAATATTTCAATATTCGAAAATTCGAAATTGATCTCAAAACCAGATAGATATAAGGTTATGTTCGAAAACTCGTAAGAATGTTCGACATTCGAAGAATATTGAGACATAGTTTCATTAAAATAAAATAATTGTCATAACATATTTGAATATTGTAATGTTCGAAAATTCGAAAATTTTTTTTTAGCTAAATGTATAGCTCGTATGTTCTTCATGAAATGTTACAATAGTACAAATTTAAGTATTTTTGCAAATAAGATAAACAATTTTGAGGAAAAAAGTGATGTACATGTGTATATTGCGTGACATATAATGAGAATATTAGATCGTATTTTTATTATATTAGATCACAATATTGTATTGGTTGAAAACACATCATGTTTGGTTTTTCACATAACAACTTGTGTAGTTTAAAACAACATATTTTTTATTATAATTACTAACTTCCTTCAAATAATGAGTTATCACGTTTTTTTAAATTTAGTAAAAATTTTTTTTTCGTTTTAGCTCTGATGCATGAATTCGCTGTTTTAATTGGTAATTGGAAAATAAAATGAAAATCTTTGAAATATTTATTTTTTAAACAACAAAAAATAATATAATATACTGTTTTCTAAATTGGTCTCAATTTAATCGGTATTTGCTTTGAGACGCCAATATGAAAACACTGAAAACTATTTTCCATCCTGTGAAAAAGGAGCTGCATCGTGAAAAATGTGGATTTGAGCACACACCGCCAGATGACTTTGTTAAATCGCAAGTAAGTAAAAATTTAAAAAAATATTGGATCAAAACAGGGGTCTACTGTCTAATTCGGAAGGAACTAGTAGATGAATATTTTGCACTTCAACACAATTATAAAGTGATGAAATAGTTTTGGTTAGACCACTTTTACAAATAACTGCAATATGGCAAAAAAAAAAAAAAAGAACCTGGTGAATAAAATTTTCATTAATTAATCGAAAAATTATCTAAACTCTTAAATTTCGAAAAAGAAAACTTCTAATTTCGATTAAACACAAAAGAAAGCAAAATCAATACGTGAAAGCTCGAAAGAAATTTCAAAGCTCAATAACAATTCAAAATTCCTTAACTTCGAATTAAACTTCGAAAATTAGAAATTTTAACTTCAGCTTAAAAACATTGAAAAACACCTTAAAATTATTCTTTTGTTTACGAAATTTATTTAAGAATTCTCAAAATTCGAAAAAATTTAATTTTCAATTTGACTTCATCGAAACTATTTGAAAGTTCGAACATAACCTAAATCGAAAATGATGAAGTTTATGCAAATTTTTAAAAGACAATAACAATTCATCAGATCAGGGTTGTATTTTTTTTTAGTAAATCGTGCGATTGTGTAGGATAGTGAGTCATGGACTTAAGCGTCAATTGATAAAAAATTTTAAATAGTTCAATATATTCCCATGTCCAGCAACAAGAAAAATATAGAAATTAAAGAAAAAAATTATTCCTTTAAAAGCCACAGCAAATATAGGAACATGTAATTCCCACACCTGACTTTAAATTCCGTTTGATTTGAGGTAAAACCAACAGCTGTTAAAGTGTTCGTAAATATCTCAATGTCAGTGTTAAGAGTGGATTTTTGTAGCTAAAATTTATGTGTCAGTTCCAATTTATGGTTCATTTATATAATAACATGTATTTGTTTTAGAAGCACAATAATAATATGAAATTTCTTTATGTAGTTTTAAGGAAAATCCTACAATTATAACACGCGACCTTTAACCTTTTTCAAGTAAAACATATCAAAAACTTTTAATCAAAGAATTACTAATTTAGGCTATACATACGTTGGCGAGAAATTCGATTTATTTAAAACCATAATAAATGGCAACTTAAATATTCATATTTAATTTGAAAGAAAATGTAAGTACTATTAAAATTAAATTATAACTTGACTAACATATATAGTGGGTGGGTTATACTTCCTTTTGTCGCACTTTTAAATCACACTGAATCAAATGAAAAAGAAAACAATGAAGAGGCTTGCACAGATGTTTTAAATCTCAAAGTTAAAAATTAATAAATAACTATTAATTGAAATCCCCTAAATTGGGTCAATATCACAAAAAGTTTAGTAAAAACCAATATACACAAATAACAAGCAAATCCAATTATTCCATTTTTAATTTTGACATTGAAAACTAAAACACGCACGCACCCTACTAGCCTTGTTAGGTTTTAGTAATTCATGTTACCAAAATCACAAGAAATGCGGGAGATGGTGCTAAATAGGCATACTCGTTTCCGTGTCAATGGGTCACCTTGTGAAGAATGTATTTTAAATGGAACCTTTTGCTTTTATTTTTTGTGTCTTCTCATATTGTATCTGCCCTCAATCAAGATGCAGCGATTATTTTGACATAAAATGAGCGATTGTTCATTGTGTTTTGATTTATACAAATGAAATAAGTGAGAAACATAACTATATTCTTCTTATCTTATCTTCAAATTTATTAGTAAAGATGGACAAATGGAGGAAGCGTATTAACCAAATAGTATAATGACTTAAGCTTAAGTTAGATCTGCCATAGCCATAACCAAATTTGTTTGTCAATTGGTTTATGACGAATCACCTATAATCAAATACAGTGTTGCCCATTAGTATAGTTCGAACAGCTGTTTTATATGGTTGTGATTGAGGCCCGTCTAATTTAATATTAGATACGGCGATTAAACTCGAAGGCAAAGCGAATCCATGTCAGGTGGTCTCAACTGTTCAGCTGACTGTTTTCGCCGCTTGTAATTCGAATATCCCTTACGTGTCAACACATATTTTTAATGAATTTTTTAACATCCGAAGTATAAATTTTTCAATTCAAAATCAATTACTAGCTTTTACCCGCGGCTTTAACCGGGTTTAAACTGGTTAAACAAAGAAACCCGAAAAGAAAATTACCCTAACCAGCGCAAAAGTTTATTTTTCGGAATAAAATGAATGAAGCTTACTATTGGTGAAGGAATTTTAAAAATTTTCCGGTTTAGGCGTGAAAGCGTAGCAAACAAAGACACAAACAAGCTCACTTTCACATTTACAATCACCCCTATCTTGAATATTTATTCCCTCGAAATATTTCCCTTTCCCCTAAAGTTGCAATCGTGAATTATTACCCACGTGAAAAAACTCGCATGTTCGAAAAAAATATGGCATCGCCGATTTTCATTCCCTTTTTAAGTATGCATTTCTCAAAGGCTTATTACGGAGCAATATTCGTTCTAAATTGTTTACCAATGTCCAAGAATTTATCTAAAATTCTGCCTGGTACTTTGCTGGCGGAAATTTTACTGTATGTACATATATATAAATTAATTAATTAAAAGTTTTAAAATATTTTTATTCTCATATTTTCAGTGGCAAAATTGTACGAAAAGTATTGTATATTTAATTTATCGCTGGTTTTTGGCTTTCTTTTTTACTGCCGTTGTCATTGAGTCCATGGTCGATCCCGATGAAGGCTCCAATTTTTGGTTATATTTCATATACATGACAAATTGGGGCATCATGATGTGCATGATAACAAATTTGTATGCTGCAATTTTAGTAACAATCTGGCATTATCATCCAGAGTATGCGGGTAAGTTTTTCAGCCGGCATTTACACACGCCAAGTTTGTGTTTGTGTTCACCCTAGCCAAGTGTGAACAAATGCAGATTACGTATAGCAGAAGGGAATTGTAAAGGGTGTGTTAAGGCACGATTTGAATTAAATAGAAAACAATGTCCTTTATTGTTTTTTATTAATTTTTTTTATTGAATCTTATGGCCTGTTTCAGAATAACGAAAGAAAACTTACGACTGAAAATTTATATTGAATACAACAATAAAATATGAAAATTTGTTTTTATTTTCAAAACAAATTGTAAGTCGAAAGTTTTTTTCGTTATTGTGAAACAGACCAATAAAGTACATAGGACAGGGTTATTTATGGATTAACACATTGGGCAAATCTCTTCCACGGCTTTGCTTGAACATACGCACTCGTTTGTCAAAATTTTCCATGACCATTTTGGATAAATATGCCTGAATTTCGTTGATGCAGCGTTGAATCTCCTCCTTTAATGGTTGTGGTGGTTGTGGGATTATTGGTATATTATTGAAAAGAAATCTAATGGTGTTAAATCACACGATCTAGACGGCCAATTCTAATCATCGAAACGAGAGAGTACACGACCTGGAAATGTCTCATGCAGTAATTTAATTGTTGTGGCACCGTCTTGTTGAAACCACATATTGGCCACATCAATATCATCTAAGTTCGATAGAAAAAACTGTCAAGGACGCCTAATTGAGGTTCCTGGATTGTCAACGGCATTCTTGAGCCATGTTTTGATGTTGGCATTTAAACGGCTTGTTTTTGGACGACCACTGTGTTTGGAGGCTTCGACGAATCCAGTCTCCCGGAAGTTTTCAATTAATCTCTTCTCACTTCGATCATATTTTTTCAAACTGCGGCTGCCAAGCTTTATTTTTTAGGGATACAATAGATCTACTTCGGTCTCAGTGTCCTGTGTTTTTCGTTTAACGTAATTCATTCATTAATTTAATTATTTTTGAAATATTGCTCAACAATGAAGACATGTCGTTAGTAACGCTACATTTTTACTACCCCTGCATTGTCAGCTGTCGAATTGCTTTTTTAGGGTTCCCAACCTTTTAATGCACAAATGGCGAAAAATTCAAATCTAACGTTATAATTGGGACACCCTTTACAAGAAAACTTGCCCGGTGTAAAAAAAATTATTAAGCCTTAAATTGAATTTAAATTTAGGAAAACTTATGTACATATTTTTCAGATAAACTTTTGAATTTGGGATCCTTGAAAAGTCCATTTCGCATCTACTGGAGCCTGCATATAATAACTTTGGTCGTATCGATTGTTATAACAATTATCTATTGGAGCATTTTATATAATGGTGGGGGCTAATAATAGAAAATCAGCGGTATTTGTAAACGTTTATTAAATTTAGTGTTGGTTTAAAGCACGAAATTTTTATGAGAGATGCGGTTTAAAGAATCCTTTAATTTTAACATTCGTTTATATGAATACCGCTGTATGTCTTTGTTTAATTTAATTTTTTAATTAAATTTAATTTTTTTTGCCAGCTAACGAAGATGGTTTAAGCGCTACAAATGTGTTAACTCACGCCTTCAATTCCATTTGCATGTTCATCGATTTGCTAATTGTGGCTCATCCTTTAAGGCTTTTACACATATTTTTGCCAGTATCTTTTGGTCTATTTTACGCGCTCTTCTCTGTCATCTACCAGCTGTGTGGCGGCCTTAATAAGTGAGTGTTATTAGCAATTTTGTTATTATCTATATAAATTTAATTTTAATGTAATATTTTTAGGAAGGGTCAACCTTATATTTATCATGTAATTGATTGGAGCAAGCCAGCTTATGCTACTTTAACCTTAGTGGGTGTCATATTTCTCACCTGCTGCGTTTACATGTGCCTATTTACCATATACAAATTGAGGACTCTGCTCTACAGGCGGCTAAACAATGCCACATTCATCTTGCCGACCACAGCACCACCGCCGTTAAGTAAAAAACATGTGGGCACTGGCATCAAACATAGCTCTTCACGCATTTCTATGGTGTTGGGTAATTTTGAAGAACAGACGAATCCAGCCTTCTCCAAAAGTTCGGAAAATATTACCAAAAATTAAATTTAATTTAAGCTCATTCCAAGGTGATAAGACTATGTAGTAAATAATACCTAGACTTTAGATTATGTTAGAAGTCCAGCACTACTGCTGGACACAGAAAGCGTCAAGATCATGGTTGCTAGTGCTACTGATTTGCATTTAAAGCATTAAATACTTTGCAATTTTTAATGATTACACTGCACTGTAGAAGAAAAGTTAAACCTTTCTTCAGCTAATGAAGAAAAAGGATCAAAAATTACCCTTAAACAGGGACATCACGAGTCAAAATGTTCTAGAAAAATATTTGCCATAAAATACTACTATAAGTCTCTGAATATACTAACTTCGAAATTCAACTCTAATACCAGAAATAAGTCCAATTTAGTTGTAATTGGTGCTACAAGAAAGTCCCACAAATCCGTATTTTCTCGTTTTAGGTTGAATTTCAAGCTTATGGGACATTTACACCTGCAAAAAATCTAGCAGATATTTGATCAAAAACAAAACCCATTAAGGGAATATTTTCCAAAACTACAACCAAACATCTGCAATTTAGCCAATTCACACACCTTTGTAAGTACACATACAGACTTTTTAGTGCAAATTTGAAAAGAAAACCATAGTCGCATCCCTAAGTTCTACAAAAGAATACAAATTATATAGAATGCGCATATGAGCTAAAAAATTAAAAATTGTTTGCTTACGCTTCAGATGCGGGGGAAAAGTATAAAGCGCAAGCAAACACGCATGAGAGCATTCGCTTCCAGGGTGACCGATGACGTTTTTCAAAAAGTGGCACGAAATAAGGGAGGATTTATCAAAAAAAAAAGGGCAACATTAAAAAAATCGAGACAACTACATTAAAGTTCTTATTTTTAATGTAATATTATATAATTCACTTTAGAAAAAGGGGGACAAAAAGAGGCAAGGCAATCGAAAAAGTGGCAATTTGCCACTTTAGTCGATCAAACGGTCACACTGTACGCTACAGCGACAGAGTTTCGTGTTCTTGCTGCAGAGCTTGTCGTCACTGTTGCCAGTTTTGCAGATTTCTCTGCATTTTGCTGATTTTTCATTGAAAAAATTATAAAATGAAATTTGCAGATTTTCTGAAATGCTTGTGTAACATCTTTATTTCATGTTTTTCTTTACTCCGTAACAGAAATAACCATGGTGTCACTGTCAGAAACATACACATAAGAAACACTAACAAATAAGTAGTGTTTGACGTTTCATTTTGCAGTAACCACACCACCAACATAACAATGGTAAATAAATACAATACAAAAAAATACAATACATATATACATATCGCACACTAAATCATAAACAGTCACAACTCAAAACTATGAAAATTGTTTTGTTTTTTCATGGGCCGAAAAAATTTCTTTTGCAGCAAAGTCTTCGTGAACAGTTTTTTGCCACTCCTAAACAACTGCGATTTTTTGAGTAGTGACTGTTCATGATTTAGTGCGCGATATTTTGCACAGATTTGTATGTATATTTCCCATTATTTTAAAGAATTTGTAATATCGGCATATGTTTTTGTACAGCAAGATAATTTATGTTAATTCGCAAATTAAATAAAAAATGCATACATGAGGAACATGACGAACCTCCTCCTTAATTGAAGTCGGTTAATAATTCGAAAACAAAATGAAAAACAGTTCAAAATATAGGTGTTTTTGTTGTTGCAGATTTTTTCCCGATTTTTTTAAATTATTTTGCAGATTTTTCAGATTTTTTAGCCAATTTTTCCATGATTTATATTCTTTGGTTCTACTTAATTTTAGGTAGATTTTGAGAAAACCTAGCGACGAAGTAGATTTTGTTTTGTATGAGTAATCTATTAGATTTTGCACGAAATCTCGTAAGTACTAGATTTGGCTCAAATGTAAACGCACTATTTTAGTAAAATTTCATGGCGAATATTTTGTGACCGAAATGTCAATAATACGTTTTTAATTTGTCTTTCAATTGTTGGAACCTGTTTCTTTTGAAAAGTTGATTATTTGGTTTTTTGACGGGGTAAAATTATATAATAATTATATTATAAAAAATTATAAGACCCACACGGAGAGGAGTTATAAGGTCGAAATGTTCCACGCATTGCTAGTTAATTTTGTCAGCTTTTTTTTAAAGCACCGTTTGCAAAAAGTACCTTTTATAATTAGTGTTTATTTTCTAAAAGTAATTAAGTGAAACATTTTTTGTTCAAAAAGTACTTTTTGTAAAAAATATGATTTTTGTAAAAAGTACCTGTTGTCAAAAGTTTATATTATTAAAAGCATCTGTTGTAGAAGTATCTCTTGTAAGAAGTGGCCTTTTATAAAAAGTACCCTTTGTAAGAAGTTTTTTTTTGTAAAATGTACCTTTTCTATTCCTTTTGTAAACAGTACCTTTAGTAAAAAGTACCTTTTCTAGAACGTACTTTTTGTAATATATACTTTTTGTAAAAAAAAACCTTCTGTACTTTTTTTTAAGTATTGTTTGAGAAAAGTACTTTGTCTAAAACGTATTTTTAGGAAAAAGTGTATATATGTTCAATATATGATATTTCTCTAAAAAGTATCCTTTTGTAAAAAGATCCTATTGTAATTTTTTTAAAAGTACCTTTTGTAAAAAGTACTTTTTACAAAAAGTACCTACCTTTGTTAAAATTTCAATTAATAGAAAGTGTACCCTTTGTTAAAAGTACCTTTAATAAAAAGTACCTTTTGTAAAAGTACTTTTCTAAAAAAATACCTTTAGTAAAAAAAACCTTTTGTGACAAGTACTATTTTTAAAGTATCGTTTGAGAAAAGTACCTTGTCTAAAACGTAATTTTTCGTAGAAGTACTCTTCTCAAAAAGTGCATATATTTTCAAAATATGACATTTCTCTAAAAAGTACCCTTTGTAAAAAGTACATTTTGTAAAATTAATCTTTTCTGGTAGGAACTTTTTGTAACATGTACCTTTAGTAAAAAGTACCTTTTGTAAAAACTGCCTATTGCAAAAAGGGACTTTTGTAAAAAGTAGCTTTTCTAAAAAGTACTTTTTGTAAAGAATAAGTTTTGTAAAAACTACCTTTTGCTAAAAGTATATTTAATATAAAGTACCTTTAGTAAAAACTACTTTTTCTATAAAGTACTTTTTGTAATATGTACTTTCTATAAAAAGTACCTTATGTAAAAATTACCGTTCTTAAAGTACCGTTTGATAAAAGTACTTTGTCTAAAGCGTACTTCTTCATAGAAGTACCTTTTCAAAAAAATATATTTTCAAAATATTACCTTTCTCTAAAAAGTAGTATTTTGTAAAAAGTAAAAAATTAAAAGACATAATGTATAGACTTCCGCAGAAATTTAGGATTTAAAAGGACCTATGGGCTTTAAAATGAAGCAAGCAACATAACAGCAGTAGCGTTTTATATGCGGACGAATTTGATGGCACATGTGCGGAAATGTGTGGAAATTTTCCATAACCGCGTTACTTAAACTGGGCCAAATAATTCAATAAAAACTAATATAACGTGATGTATGATATCACATGAACTATAGGCCAAAATCAGATTATGGAAATGACAAACTGCATAAAAAGGAAGAGATACATATATTAATTGATTTGTTTTATGTGGGCTGCACGGCATATATCCGTTTAGAAATGGCTGATTTATTTCTAAAATATTTTCATTCTGCCCCACTGTGCATGAAACTATCATTTCGTTTAGGTGAAAATTACACAATCGCCGATAAATTTAAAACTCTCGGGGGAACAGAACTTGAATCTGGTGAGACTTCCCGGGTTGTACACCGGAAAATTTAATTTTGATTAATATTTGAAATTAAATATTTAATTGAATTAATTAAATCTTTAATTCATTCAAAAGAAAAATGCTTACTTATTTTTTATTTAATTTAATTGAAACAAATTTTTAATTGATTCAATTAAATTTTTAATTGTTTCAATAAAATTTTTAATTGATACAATTCAATTTTGAAGTGCTTCAATTAAATTTTGAATTAATTCAATTTAATTTTGAATTAATTCAATTAAATTTTTAATTAAATTTTGATATTATGTAATTGATGGCATTAAACGTTTGATTTATATTAAAAGCTTTTAGTTGATGCAACAAAAATATTTAATACAAATTAGAAAATTTAATTTTATTTTTCGGTGGCTGCAAATTCCGAAGAATTGATATTAATTATATTTTGAATAAAATTGATTATAATTAATTAAGTAATTTGTAAAGTGTTAGCTTAAATTTTATTATAATATTTAGATTTATGAAAGTTATTTTTTAAATTTTTAAACTTATTGCAATTATGCGAGTCGTACAACAAGTATTTAGTTTTAGTCTCAGGGGAAAAAACTAGAAAATCGTAAATATTATAAGTAAAGTTAAATATAAAAAATGTATAAGTAAAAATTAAATTTATAGAAAAATTATTATGTTATGTTTTGTTGTCAGTTAGTTTAGTCTATATATTAATTTTTATTAGTATATTCATTATAAAATTATAAAACGGATGGAAGATAAAGAACTTAAAGCTCCATTACTATCTATTACAAAGTGAACACGATTTATCTGAGCAATAAGACGCGATATCCGAAAACGGATTGCAGATTTGAAAAATTTGGGATCGAAAACCTAAGATGGCACGCTTAACTCCAAATTGTCAAAATGGCGTAAACCCCCGAATGACGAAATGTTCCGGATGCGTAAGCATTACGTATAGCTTCAATGTTTGACGATGTAATTAAAGATATGATAAATGAAGAATAAATGAAGATATCGAATGATAAGCAAATTAATAAACAAAAATTCTTAACTGTATTTTGTATTGGTTTCATGGGTCGTAGGTGTTCCCGATGTTGGTGTGCGTGTATTTTATTCTAGGAGGTGTATGTATAAAATTTAAAGATTTGTGATTGGATAAGGCACATTTTATGCGAAAAAATCGATTGGGATTACATGGGTGGTAGGCGGAGGGCTTGGCAAAGAGTGGGATCTGACATCCCACTATCGGCGCAATATACCAATTTTTGTCGGCTCACTGCAATTGAGTCATAAGTGAGGAGCTGGCGAACAAAAAACAGAAATTTCTTCAGTAAATTAATTTTTTAGGTTTTTTTCGCGCTCGCCAAGTATTGGGTGTTTTTTTAGAGTGTCACAATTTTAAGTTGGCATCACTGCTTTATTTTAGCACCCATTTAACAGCTGATAGTTGCTTTTTGTTTACTTTGCTTCGAAATTTCATTACACCAGAGCAACGTGTGCAAATTGTTGAAATTTTTAATCAAAATAATTGTTCTATTCGTCAAACTCATCGTGCACTTCTTACATTTTCCGATGAAGCCCATTTCTGGTAAATAGGCAGAATTATTTGGAGTGCGGAGAATCCACAAGGTTTTGTCGAAACACCATTACATCCACAGAAAATTAAATGGATAAAAATCATTCTTTTTAATATTAAAGATGACAAAAGATGACTGATAATAAAAAAGATGACAAAAAGAGGACACAAATTTTATAGATGACAGCGGGTTAAAATAGATGATTGTCCTCTAAAAAAAGAGGACCTATGGTCACCTTATATTACGCTAAGTAAGAAGAAAGTTTTTCCAACATGAATTGACTTAATAAAGACAAACAGAACTTTTGCAAAGTCAGTTCATGTAACAAAAAAAAACTTATACAAGACTTATAAAATATTAACTGATTTCACATTGTTTGATGAGCACTAAACTAAATATTTCATGCAGCTTAGTTTTAGTTATTGAAATTTGTCCTTTTAGTTTTTTATTTAAAAGTGTAACCATTAGAGATGGCACTCCGGGTAATTTTCAACTCACTAGCGTATACACTCAATAGCAACTCAATTTCGTTTTTGATAGATTTTTCCTAGGGGCAAATTACACCATTTGAAATTGTATGAAATTTTTTTCGATATCGAATGCTTGGTAAATCCCTAGAAATGGGTTTATAATATTCGTTGAACCGAATTGAAAAAAAAACTACACAAAGAAAGAAACAACTTGCTCTAAATTTAAGATTTTTTGTTTAAGCACGAATAATACGGCATAAGCTTCCGCATTAAAAGATGGTAGGAGTTTTTCGCAAAGACTCATATTAGCAGAGCAAGTTTAAAATGGCACGAAAAATTTTTCAAAATGGCTGGCAAAATGGCATGAAAAAGTAAAATAAATGGCACAAAATGGCAAAACTGGCAAAACTGGCACCAAAATAAATATGTTTTTTTCGGAATTATTGTTCTTCTTTTCCATATTGCTTAGTTAATTTTTTAAGTTCCACTCTGACTAAACCATAAATGGTTCAAAGGGCTTAATGCCTACTATGGAGGAACTCCATAGGAAGGAACTAATGTCTGCAACCGAAGGTATTAAACTATAATTACACATCGGTTGTCAGACAGGTTATTTGCTATGGTAGTGAGGTAAAGTGGGGCAGTAAGCAGGGAGAATTACCTCCTTTTAGCATCACAGAGGAGGTAAGCTTCTATGTCGACAATCAGGCAGCTCTAAAAGCTGTAAAGGTAAGAAATGCAAAGTGCATTTTGTTAGAAATTTCTTAACGGACGGTTTAATTATTTTGTACATATTATACAATTTTGGTTTATTAAGCTTGCAGTCGCACACTACACCATAAAGCACTGAGGAATCTCTTTTTCATACTTTCGGAAACTTTTTTACCATTCGTAAATTAAAATCCTTAACCGTTAGACATTTTTTTTAAATATACATATACATATATAAACGTGTATGAAAGCAAACGAACAAAATTGTCGGCCCTGTAAGCCGAATCCAAGAAAATTTCTGGTTTTCAAAAAATTAATAATGGTCCTGCAGACTTGTTTAAAATCATACACGATAGTTTTGTTTCAGATATGATATTTGGGAATCTATTTAGTTTAGTTTTCTAAAATCGTGCTGCTTCAAATCGATCGGTTTAGAAAACAGAGCCGTATGACTTATTAGGGCTAGGAATCACTATCCTACACAATCGTACGTTTTATGAAAATTAAAAAAAAAAAACGACAAGAGTTCATTAGATCAGGGTTATATTTTTTCAAAAGTCGTATTTTTCGAAAAGAAATATTACGAAATAAAACGCCTCTCTCGATAACGAGCAGATTCGATCACGTTTGTCCAGTTTAAGATTATGGCATTCGCTATCGAACAATGTCATAATACTGCTCGTTATCGAATGACATAATCTCAAACTGAAAAAACGTGAACGAATCAGCTCGTTATGGAAAGCGACGATTAGACCCCTGAATGGGATTTCAGTACGTTCACGTATGTCATAATCCGAAAATGGTGTTTTTACGTGCCGAGTTGTATGTTCACGGATGTAACGATTCGATCACAGTGCGGGAAAAAAGGATGCATACAACAAATTTTTTAAAAATATTATGAATTATTGATTTCAGCAGCGTGATTCCGGTAAAATAAAAAAACTCTGACATACAAAAATGTCTACTAGGTTGCAAAAAAAATTGTTATGGCAATGTGCCCTATATACTCATATTAGCTTATCCTCGGTCCTACAACTACCTATCCAGAGCCATTCAGCAATCTGGAACCATCCGTGTACCACGCGATGGTCACAGGTATATCTTGTATTCTTGGTGAAATCTGTTCTCATTCCTTTCTGTTAACCACAACAGTATCAAACATCTTATCAAAATCATAAGCTTTAGTCACCACATCAGAGGGTTGTGCAAGTAGGGGGAAATGTCTAGCAAGAGACAGCCCCTCAGACGCGTGAGTTCACGAAGAACTTCCGTTGCTGCAGTATGCAGTGATGGATTTACGTATAGGCCCGGTCCTAGGGCGGCATGGTTTTAGGGCCGCAACATTTTAAGAACCCTAAGAATTAACATTTCAAATAGTTTAAAATTTATCATTTTTGTGAATTACTTTTGCTTTATATCAATAAAAAATTTATAATATAATTCTGACCTTGCAATGTAAATTTTTCAGATTTACATATATGATAGTATTCTAAAGCACTTGTGCATTGCTGAGATTTAACGACAGTTCGGGGTTAAGTGTATTTGACATGTTTGTTTATGAAACTAGAGCGCACTCTAGTTAGGAGGTATTGACAAGTAGCGTTTAAAAACTTCTGATTTGTGTAATTGCTTTTGCTTCTGCTTCTGAAAATGTAAACAGTCGCAGTCAAAGCGAACGCATGAAACGAAAAGTTATATACAACGGAGAATTTCAGCAGTCAACATGTTCGAACAGCTCTCGGTTTGATTGGCTGCTCCTTGAAATAAATTCAGATGTTAAATTTTCGTTTTTTACTATTCTATTCTAAATTTCTCGTTTTCCAAAAATAAATAATGGCCCCATTGATGTGTTTAAGTCCTACATATTAAATTAATTTCAGATACGATATTTCAAGCTCTGAAAAATAGAAAACTGAGCACAAGTCTAAAAAATCAGTTATTAGTGGATTCAATATTTCTAAATCGAGCGTTTTTAAATCGACTTGATTTACAGAACAGGCAGGTATACATTTTTTGTTTGTGCAAAAAGTGTTACTGAAACTCAGCAGAGAGAAGTGTGCATTTATTATATGATTTTCGGAAAAAAATGTTTAGCGTTGAAAAATTGTTATTAATATTAGGGTGCCTAGACGCATTCAGATTATATTGCCAAATATTGTGAGCAAAAAATTGGGAGTCCCTGTTAGTTATTCTGAATTCCTGTTAGTTATTCTGTTAGTTATTGCAAAAAACAGGGTGCATGAAGAAGTAATTTTTTCGGAGTAAAACTTTAATGAGATTTATTTAGTGGACTCTTAGTTACATTATTGCCATATATAGTAAAGCGCAATCACTGAGTCTGAATTAGCTGTTGGCCAAAATATGATAACACCATTTTCTGATTTTCGAAAACTTTGGAGATTAATAAAAATTAATTGGTCTGAGTATAAAGATTTACTTAACTTTGGTAATACTATCGAACGTTTGCTGTCAAGACCATGCAGATTTTTTACTTTTGCACAGTGTAATTTAAATATTTGAAGGTTAGCCGCGAATAACGTTTTAAGTGACAAAATAATAATTTTTCAGGAGAGCCAATAAATAAACGTATTTTGAAGCAAGATTGCTTTTTTCGTTAACATTTTTTTTAGCTTATTGAAAATAATGATAGCTAGCATTAGCTTTTTTTTTGTATCTCTGCTACATTTATCAACTATTTTCGACAATTTCGTTTGCATGATTTTATTAGTTACTTACAAAGTTTTGCACTGACTGGCCGATTTGTAATTGTATTTTGACGGCGACAAGATGCATAATTTTGAATGGTTTTATATTTGAACAACGCAAGAGAGTTATGTTAATGGTAATCTGTGAAAAACTGGTTTTTTAAAAATTGTCTTTTACAACGTTATTCGCGGCTGTGCTTCATTTATAGATTGCATATATAATTTTAAAAATCATTTCTTTATAGAGCAAAAAAGGGGCGGCATATCTCACGGGGCCTAGGGCGGTATTAAACACAAATCAGCCACTGTAACCTTGTCCGATTAAGTAGCAGCACCATAGGTGATGATAGGTCGGTCTCACTATTACAGTGATTTTGTTGTCTTGTCACCTTCACATGCTGTCTTCACAACAGCTTTGAATCTAATATAACTTCCAGATGTTTGACCAATGATGAACGTTCTAGCACAATTAGTTATGGCGGGCGTTTTTAAGTAGGTATGAGTTAGGCCCAATAATTGACTTCTCAATTATATGTCATTTAGCTAATCGCCACTTAAATTTAAGTTGCACTTAAATGTATTTTAATTTTCTTCTTCTTATTATTAAATTACTTTGAAAGTACGCCAGCATTAAAAAATTCCAAATATTATGGAAAGCTTTCCAAACAACAGCTGCTTATTATAAATAAAAAAGTTAGTTTATCAAAATTAAGAAAATGAAAATTGCATAACAAAACATTTTATAAAACAAAAATAGCATCAGAATTCATTTTTCTATTTTTTTTCATGATATGAAACTATATATTTGGGGTATTCAGATGGTACTCATAAATTAACTATAATGCTGTGAGTAACCCCCAGTGTTACCAAAATATATATTTAAAATTACACCTCGTAGTAGCCAAAATTACCCGATTTCAAAGGAATTACACCCAATATTAAAATAAATATTTCACACATTTCAAAAATCTTGTTTAAGGTCTACTTATGATTTGGTATCAGCCCCAGTGAAATGCAACTCAAATTTTCCCAAAATAAGTTTCCGATGGCAAAAAATTCTCCTATATAATGTTCATCTGTAATATAAATTTCGAATAAAAAAAATTATTTTTTCTTGTTTTGTATAAATTTTTTTAGGTGTTTAACATCCAAACTCACAAGAAAACATGTGAAAACGATGTGAAAGCCAGAACACACACGATTTATTATATAAAACAAACGAACTTCAAATCACCCGTAAATTACACCTGAGAGCAATTACCCACGAGCTACACATGCACATAAAAATTACACCTGATTTGGGTAATTACCCGCGATTCGGCAACACTGGTAACCCCTCATAATTTTGGTTTTAGCACCTTTGTACATTGCTTACTCTCTCTCTCTCTCTCTCTCTCTCAATTCCTTTGGTAAACTCTCACGCATTTCTACATGTAATTATGACAAACAATAAACATAGCTGAGAAAGTCTTATTACTTTATAACAGTGGTGTCAAAAATAAAACTATAGTTGTATGTGTGAGAAAAGTTGTCTCATTCGTCTCTGAAGTACATAGGAAAAAATAAATATTTGGAACAAATGCAGTTTAGTAAAGCAGCTAAAAATAAATAAAAAGGAGCCTATGTGATAGAAAATTAAAAAATAAGATGAAAAAATTAAATAAAAAAGTTGGTGGCGATTCATATTTTTCAAGTTATCGGGCTCTGAACTTTTCATAGGAAACTCTGAAAAATCTCAAAAAGAGAATTTTTAAATAGCTTATCAGATAGTAATGTGAAAATAAGAAAAAAATATTTGCTGCAGGCCATATTTCCCGAGTTATTGGTCTTTAAAGTTTAAATAGAAAGTGCAGTTTAGTGAAAATGTTCCAAAAAAAGACATTTTGGTCTTTTAAATACATATTAATTTCTTTCCTTAAACGTTTTACAACATCAAAGACATTAAATATCTCGAAAAGCATTGGTGATCATAGATTATATTTCGCATACCACTTCTTTTCTTTCACTGTATCTATAAACAAATTAATACACCCGCTACGCATGTGTTCTCGTCGCTGTCTCATCGACGACTAAATGGAAGAGAATAAAGGTAGAGGTCCATAGCTCGCTTTTTACGCGTTATGCTTTACACGCGTTTCATCCTCTTGTTTCATTCTATACTTTGTTCGCGTTGAGTTACATGCACTGCTTTTCATGCGCCATTTTATATTTTTGTTTTGATCAGCTGTGTGCGCTTATTTATAAATACTTATAAAGAAAAAATGGAGAGTGAAATCGAGTTTTTAAAAGAATTTGTGGAGTTAGTCGAGTTTGTATATTTAATTTTATGTGCAAAAAATGCCTATGAACAATTTCAAAAAAAGAAAAGGTTTTGGGTGCGGCCGTTGTACTTAGAACGGAAATTAAGTGGGTTTTTTGAAACCACATTTAAAAAAATTAAAACTTCTGACCCTGAGCAATTTCGAACCGCGACAAGAATATCTGCAGACGTCTTTGACTATTTATTCAGCATTTTAAATGATATTCTTGAGAAGAACTCGGCCAGGGCTATTCCAGCAAATTGTCGGCTGTTCTTGCCTTTAATGTAAGGCTGAGTTTTCATCTGGCATTTCTTGTGTGCATTTGCCCAAAAAAGCGTAACCAACTAATTATTAATGAAAAACTGTTTGATTTAGACATGTATTTATTGATTTAAACTGTTTACAATCATGTTGGATTCTATAAAATTGTCTATTAGTTATGTATGGAACTATTTAACTTAATAAATACATGAGTGAATAAAACAGTTTTGCATTAGTTATTATTTACGCAAAATTAATTAAAATTAATTAATTTTAATAAATTTTGCCGTGGATAATTAAAATTAATTATCCACGGCAAAATAATATTTATCGATAACGTAAGAAACAAAGTATTATTTAACGTCTTTAGCTTTCAAGAACAGCTGACTTTCTTTCATGGTGCTTATAACGCGTACAAAAGTAGAAAGTAGACCTACTTTTCGCTTTGAACGCGCCAACGCGTTCTGCGTTTTTTGCAATGTAACTTGTCACATACTATTGCATTGATTCTACTTTTTGGAAATTTGCATAGAAAGCGTAACGCGCATAAAGCGAGCTATGGACCTCTACCTTAAGAATGTGTGTGATTTTAGTTTGCACAATTGTGCCATGAAACTGACATCATTGCTTTATAACCTTTTTGTTTGAGCCACAACACTTTTTTTAAACTATGTTAAAATTTTAAGACATTATGACACTTAGGACACTTAAGACACTGTTATGAATACCCCAATTGTATATGTTATATATCTACATATTTATAAAAATTAAACGAAATTCTTTTAAATACGACCACCTGATGTTCATGTACATGCTTTCAATAAGCACACACAACCAAAATAACAAATGGTATGCCTAACCTGACCAGACATCCCGCTTTTCACAGGTCGATCACGCCTCGAATTTTTATCCCACTTTATCCCGATTTTTAGAGTTTTGAAGAATTCAATCTCTTGTTCGATTTTTATTAAAATGTAACTGATAAAAATACGTTGTAAATATTTTTTTTAAGTGCGGTTATTGCTTAACTACACCCCATAAACGATTTGAGATGAAAAGAAATTTTTTTTTATTGGAAGTGCCACCCTTGCGTTTCAACCTTCACTATTTTGTAGAATACAATTCTCATTATTAAGATAAATAGCCACGAAGAGTTTCGAAATTCTCACTGTATTAGTTTTCAAAATATTTTTTAAGTTAACATATCCTCTATTTGAGAGGAGCCATGCTCACTTCTCCAATTCCTATTATTTTCTATCATTGACAGAATCAGCGGCATTTCAAGTTTGTGTTTGTAGCAGATACCAAGATAACTAATATTTAATTTACTTGGGATGTGACACACTTGTTGGTCCATTATTGATTCCTTTTCATAATACTATTCTCGTTATTGGGGTTACTGCTTACGAAAAAATGTCAAAGTTTTGATTGTTTTGGCTTCCAAGATATCTTGAGTAATAGCCTCTTGTTCTTTCTATACCATTAGTAATACCCTGGAAGCAAAGTAGCTAGATCGGTACTCTGGTATTATTTTTGAAGACAAATAAAAATTTGCACTATCGGGCCTGTTCTGAAAATCACGTGATTTCAAAAGTAAACTATTAATAGCTGACTTCATAGTGGGTTTTTATTGCGTTTTAAGATTTTTTATTTATAATGGAATATTTTCTTCCAATTTCCAAAGCTTTAAATCATAGAATTTACAAAAGCAATGATTAAGCTTTTACTAATTTTTTGAAATTCCCGTGATTTGGCATGTCGTGATTTGCAGAACAGGCCCGTATATGTGAGGCACCATATCTACGTGTTAAATTCTGAAATTGTTTCCAGAGACAATGCACAATATCAGCAAAGTTATCCCCACAATATTTCAAGGTTCTCATTATATTAGTTTTTCAGATATCTCACAGTAAATATTTTTTTGCAATACAAAAAAATTTCACGTTTCTTGATGAAAGATATTTCAAAATAAAAAAAAAATATCTTGGAGGTGCCACATTAAAAAAATATACCGAAATCGGTGCAGCCGCTTTTAATTGATGGGATTACCAACGAACGATATTGATTTTTATTTACATAGATTAATAATTTTTTTATAAATACATACGGCCCTGTTCTGTAAACCGATTGATTTGAAACCACACGATTTTAGATAACTAACTTTTTTTGTTATATAGATTCCCAAATATCATATCTGAAAGAAAATTATCTCTTATGATTATCTGAAAACGAGAAATTTACTCGGATTATTTTTGACTTCCATTCCAATTCAAGCGGATTCAGTTCCCTGTTCGATTGGCATTTGCGATGACAATCAATAAATCGCAAGGCCAATCATTAGAAGTCTGTGCGATTAATCTCGAATTTCGCTGTCTTTCACACGGTTAGCTGTAAGTTGCATGTTCGCGTGTTGGGAAACCGCCTTTGTTATTTGTTTTTGCGCCGGAAAACAAATCGAAAAACATTGTTCATCAAATCGCTCTCTACTGATTCCATTCAAATAAATCACATTGAAAATTTAAATATTTGTGTTGTATTATTATTATATCTGGTTAATCGAACAAGTTTTTATATTTATTAACTTATGACAATACAATTTATTTCACTACACACGTTTTAAGAGACAATTTTCTTTTTTTAATATACATAAATATATATATTTTCTCAGTTTCACTAATATTATCTAAATGTCAAATGTAATACAGAAAAGACGAACATAAATTAACACCGCGTTTGACGTTTTATGTTCACAATAATTGTCAACGAAAAACTGTTGACAATTATTGCCGCAATTATTGCAAGCACTGGCAATAAGCTGTCTCCATTGGCAATATCAATAATGAGACATTTGCTGCAATATATGTTCGTCAATTTTTAATATCGAGTTTGACATTTTATGTTCGGAATAATTGTCAACGAAAAACTGTGGACAATTATTATCGCAATTATTGCAAGTACTGGCAATAAGCTGTCTCTATTGGCAACATCAATATTTTGACATTTGCTGCAATATATGTTAATGAATTTATTGCCAGTCTAGACGGAGGGTTAAGTATGATTTAAATACACGAGGATGGGCATTTAAATGTCTCTCAACTGTGTACTGAAAAAATTAATTCGGTACTTAAATGGCACTTAAAGATAAATGACAATTATTGGGCCTTAAAACCCATAAATTTTTAAATATTATTAAACAATGGGTAATATGAATAAAATAAAATATTTGCTTTTTACTTAAAAATTTGTTTTAAAACCCCAAATATGTGTGTGTTTTTTTGTATTTTTAAACAAGTTTTTAAGTAAAAAGCAAATCCTTTTTTTATTCATACTACCCAATGTCAATTAGCATTAAATAATTTTAAAATGGTAAAAGCAATGCGAAATGTAAAATTTTGGTCTCAAAGCAAAATACAGAAAATATATATAATGTTAAATATATCTGCAAAAATGTTAAGATGGCCACACTGGTTGGAAACCACAGTTAAGGACACATATGTATATGTACATACATACATACGTGTGCGTGTATATGTAAATATGTATGTGTTATGTGTAAATTAATTTAAAAGTGGGCGTATTTGTATAATTGCAGTAAACAAGTTCCAAGAAATTTTATTTTATTTTTTTTTTTCTCTTTTCAGTCAATAACAATTGAATAAAACATCCTTCCTCTTCCCAGGAAAACCTAAGCAAGCATTTTAAAATTTATTAATTATTTTTTTATGTTAATACATTAGTGAGTGCTGTTCGCAGACCAAAATGTTGCGACATTCACACGCCCCGAAAAAGGTGTATAACTTAAAACGTAATAGATATTTATTTTTTTAACGACTTCAAAAAAAGAAGGAGGTTATCAATTCGTCTGTATTTTTTTATCTTTGTTACTTCATAAGTCGGTACATTTTAGATCGATTTTAAAAATTCTTTTTTAGTCTGAGACGGTATAGCTTCCATTTGATCCCATTTAAAAAAAAAGTGGGCAAGGACAAGCCTACAATTTTTCTTTGATTTTATGATTTTTTTTAGTCATCAGATTGTTGCGAAAGTTAACACACACATTCGGCTTTTGTAATGACACAATCTCGAAGTTTAAAAAATGGGCGGAACCTCGCCCATTACAACTTAATATTATATTTCACGTGCTTCTATTTGACCGATTTTTACGAAACTTGGAACAAACAATGAGCTCTAAGAAAGACACAAACTTAAACTTAAAAAAGTGGGCGGTGCTACATCCGTTAATTAAAATTAAATGTTACATTTCACGTGTTTCCACTTGTTTAATTTTTACGAAACTTTGCACAAATCCTGAGCTATGAAAAAAAAGGATCAATATTGCATTTGAAAATGTTGGCGGTTCTACTCCCAAGAAAGGTTAATATTAAATTATATGTACTTCTAGTTATCCAATTCCCATGAAACTTTGCAAACATTTTCTTCGCCTCTTGAATTGAAATAATTTTGAGGACATTCTCATTAAAGCTCAATATATAATATTTTGCGTGCTTCTTCTAGAGCGATTTTTATGCAACTTGGCACAAACCTTGAGCTCTGAAAGTGACGCGATGTTGAGTTTATAAAAGTGGATGGACACTAGCGTTTGCAAACTTGGGCGTGACCACGGCGCTGAAAACATAAAATTTACAAAAAAAATTCAACTTCAAAAATAAGCACTAAAATGTTAAAAATAATTTATATTCAATTAAATAAAACATGCTATTCAAAGACGGTGAGGACAGAAAAGTCTATAGCCATTTAGTCAGGTTAATTTATGTTACCACTTCTGGAGATAAAATTTCCGGGGAAGCCAATCTGATTGACTCGCATCCAGAAGCTCTCATCCTTGCGCCAATTGAATTTTGTAAGGATTCAGTTTTTGTATAAAATTCGCTGTAATAAATGTAATGGCTTGCACCCCATTGAGGGGTTAAAGATCAGAATAGATTCAAACTTTTCTCGTATTCTACCGTTCTTGATCTTTCTTGGGGAGGAGGATAGAGGGAGTAGTGTCTGTGGACATTTCATTTTAATTTTTTTCACGTTGCAAGTGACAGGGAAGATCTTCGCAGGTAGTTTTTTCCACAAACGAACAGTTCGGCTAAAGGAACGAGTTTTCTATGCAATGCGTAGTGCGATTTATTGGTCAATCGACTGCAAAAGGATGTGCCCTGAAGGAAGCACGTGTTGTGCGTACGAGTTTCAGGCTAAAGTTCCCGCATTTAATCAGAACACCACCACATAGCACCCCACATTGCGCTGATGCCTTAATGAATTAATAGAGTTGGATGCCCTACTGTCACCGATGTGTTTCTTCGCTCATCTCATGTTCGCAGTCGGACAGCCCAAAAATAGACTTTGAAGCGCCGGCCCATACATGAGAGCTGTATTCTATTTTCGGGCGGATATGAGTTTAAAAAATCCTGGGCTCTTGAATGCTTCTTTTGAAACTTGAAAAATGTGTTCAGTCCATCGAACATCACAGTGAATTTTCATGCCAAGAACATCAAGACCTTCTGATTCCTTTATGCTTATACAACCCATGGAACATATATATATCTATGTGTAATCATGCAACATTGGGTCTTACGAGCGTTAAAATCGTCCCTATTCACATGATTCCATTCAGAGATTTTTGTTAAATCATAATTTAAAGTATCATTAATAGTTTGTCTCAAAGCCTCAACCTCCGGGAGGCTTAGTCTATGGCTGAATGAGAAAGAATGGCAGATGCTACTGTCGTCCCCGAAAGAATAGATAGGATTGGAAGTTTGACATAGATCATTGAGAAAAAATAAGGAAAAAAGTTGGCGCAAGAACGGTTACCCTGAATTTACCCATCTATAACAACTCTTGTAGTGCGATCCCTGAGGAAGCTCGTTAAGAATCGAGAGAAACTATCAGCGACACCAAGGGCAATACATTTTGTCAAAAGAGCAACATGCCACACTCTATCAAACGCCTTGGAGATATCTAGAGCCAACAACTTACTTTCGCCAAAATGGTGAATTGAATTACACCATTTCTCCGAGAGGAGAGCAAGTAAGTGTCATGTACAACGGACTCTACGAAAGCCATACTCCCGGTCGTTGAGTAAGCTGGTAGACTCCAGATACCTTGCAAGATGGAAATTTACCATACCTTCCATCACTTTGAAAAGTGCAGAACATATTGCAATTGGGCGATAATTTTCATTGGAATTAGCCTCTCCTTTTTTTTAGGGATTTTTGTAACATTAGCAACCTTCAAACACATTGGGAATTCACCAGCGTCGAAGAGCACTGCTTTGAGACCAGTCCAGCAATGCCGTCCGGCCCAGGAGACTTGTTTATATTGAGTTACGACAAAACCCTTATTACTGCCCGAGCTCGAAATGATATTCATAGTAGTCGATACTCTCTCTAGCACACGCAGAGGCTGATTGCTTTTCGGCATTACTTGCAAATATTACAACCAGTAGATTAGCTTTATCAGCCGGGTCAGTGAATATTTGACCATCCTTTAAAAGAGTCGGAATTGAAGAACTTGCATTATTCTTTACTTTTTTAATGAATGACCAAATGACACTCGATCGTGTGAAAGATTCTTCACTTCATTCCATCGTAGATTTAAGCAGGCTAGCTCAATTTTGATTTATCGTTTCCAAGTTTGTGTTGGTGCAGATTGTGGACGATCCAACCCTACTTGCTCTTTCGGATTACAGCTGTGATTAGCTTCTGATTGGTTTCTGACCACAGCTGGTTATTTGGGATTCTTCTTGGCCAGTATACTTGAAGGATTTTCCTTAAGCATTTGTTTACAAGAACTTTCGTTGATTTAAGTTCGTGTGATCATGTGTTCCATGTCTCGCATGCGTATAATGGTTTGAATTTCACATTTGTGTCGAATATTTTTAACTTTGTTGCTCTTGACATTGCATGAAGAGAGTTCCATACTGGTTTAAGTCGACAAAATTCTTGGCGAGCTTTATTTATACTACTGGAGATGTCCAGGTAACAGAAGGAGTCAACTTCTTCAAGAGTTTCCTGCTTATAAAAAATCTTTGATCGTTGTTTGAATGTATTCGTATTATTTTTCTTTTATTGATGTTTATTTTTAAGCAAACATTCTCGTAAATACAGTTTCCTAGACCATCATCAGTTTAGCTTTCATATCTGAAGGCGTGTGGGTGAGAAACAAATACTGTCAAAGTAAATCCTAGTCCTCCAATCTTCCCTGTAACTCCAGGTTATTCCTCTCCTATTGGCCGTTGACTTAGTTATTATTACATCGAGTAATCAATTAAAAAGCAGCAGTGATAGTACATCACAATTGATTTGGATTTTCCTGGTTAGCTGGTTGGCAGATAGCGTTCGCATATAGGCCCTTTATGTAAGTCTTATTATTTTGGGGGTGTACCTTTACATTCTATAAATGTTAAGTAAAGAGGTGATCTCCACTCTACGTATTTTTCAACAATCATTCTTATGCTATATACATGATCAACACAAGATTTATTAATTCAACATAAAGTCAGTTTTTCCCTATGGATTAACATTACAAGACGCTTCTGCAATGTTTTTGGCTATAGGCAAATATCTAATACAGAATTGTCATTGCATAGAACAAGCCATTTCGAAGTAGCAAATCAAATAAGTAAACGCAAATGACAATGGATTGGTCATGGACTTCGCCACGGTTATGGCAACATTTGCAATTAAACTCTGGCCTAGAGTGCAGCAAGTGGGGCGAAGAGTTGAAAGACCGCGAAGTACTTGGAATGAGGTATCTAAATCTAACTGGGAGTGAACTGAGAATTATACTAAAGAATCAGACTATTGTTTGCGCTTTATGTTCCAGTTGTTGTTAAAGGTCACATAAGTTCATATTAAGGAACATTTTGTACTCTTTTATGACCCTGAGGGATTTCAAAAACCTCTCAACGAAAATAAATTGTAAAAACAAAGAAACTCTCACAATAGTCCTTAATTAGTCATCCTTGCTGTATTAAAAAAAATTATTACCGACATTGACACTTTCAATCACTGTCAATGTATTCGCTTCGTAGACCATCAGAACACTTTCGTTTTTTTTCTAATAACTTTTTATTGTTCGCTTGCGTGGTAATAATGTGTTCGTATTGTAGAAAAATAGTACAAAAAAAAACTAAAAAAAAGCTATCATAAAGAATGTCCTTGATAAGTTGTTGGACATTTTTATTATTATTATTTTGTATTTTCAAACAACAACATGTGTTTACACTCAACAGTGGCATGCAGTGTAATGGATAAAATAAACTGCAGACACACCAGTGAATTGGCAAAGAATAAGGAACACGTTGTTGCATGTTGTAACTTTTTTTTAATTCTCAGTCGTGAATTTTTGTCTTTCCGTTTCTACTAAGTTGAGGCAAAAGAGATGAATTTATTTTTCTATAATAATATACACACAATTGCCAGCTAATTGTCAGTATCGCAAAATGCTTGCTAAGCTTGGTTATAGTATGAGTGAAAATTTTGTTAGTATGTGTGGCACCAACGATGCTTGATGGAAAATCAAAAAAATTTCATTTGCGGCATGCTTGCTGTCACTTGTTAATGAGTGTATAGTGTTAATCCATCAATCCCGTACAAATTTTCATTATAATTATATTTCCATATTCAACGGTTGCCAAAAAAATTAGAATTAAAATCAGAAGAAAAACATAAATTTTACTGGTGAAGAAAAAAAGAGGTATTGGAACTTTTTTATTGTGCTTTTCTCTTTTTTTTTTGTAAACAGTGCTGCCATTGTTGTTAATAAATTTCTTTATTTCTTTATTTCTATAGCACAAAATTAAAATAAAAATACATGCTTGGTGGGACATCAAGCACAGTAATATTAAGCCAACAATCACGTACGCGAACTTGACAGCAAGCATTTTGATCGTGTCCAAAGCCCTTTATGGGCGCTACAGACGATCAAATAAACCATCAAGCGTGTGTATATGTATTTAGTGAGGCTTTTTCGAAGACGTACATATATAATCGTCAATCAGTATTTTAATTTTGAGTTTGTTGCCGTATGATGATTTCTTGTTACTAGCGGCGAGTGCAGTTTTGTTAACAAAAAAAAATGTTGATTGAAATCTTGATATAAAAAACGTAACGTTAGAAAAATATTATTTAGAGTTACATGACAATTTTTCTATCTCCCAGGCTAATTTTTCTTCTTGTTTGTGAAGATTTGTTTCGGGAAAAACTACACTTAAGCAGAACAATGCTGGTAAGCCCCACGGTAATTTTCGATAAAACGAATCACAAAGCAAAAAAAGTTTGTTGTCTGTCAGAGTTGGATATCATCAATCAGCCGTCAAATAAAAACTTTATGATTTTCATCTAGCATTGCCGACAACGCGCACGAGTATGCTCCGTCTAGGGCTTGACAGTTTCAGGTGGATTGAATTCCGCTTCCGAACGGAATTGAACTCTGTGACATGGCCGTATATGGCCGATATTTATTCGTTTGCAGTAACGATAATTTCATTTTGAACTTTCTTTTTTACGATAGTGTGGAGATCGGTTTTACTCACCATAAAATTGTATATATTGTGGCATCTCTGCATACAAAATGTCAAAGTAAAGGAAAAGCACGAAGAATAAAAAATAAGTCCTCTTTCACACACGTCAGGTTTACCTGAGCAGTTTTTGTTAAATTTTCTTTTGAACCTGCATTTACGTTCACACACACCGTCAAGTTTCTTTCATCTAGTTTCATCAATTTGCGTTGTCGTAGAGTATTACGAATGACAAAACAAAACGAAAGAGCAAACTTGACTGGTACGGTCAAGTCTGTACGCCTCTCCATTCTCTTTTCCTCTCTCTCCTAAAAACTCAAGACTTGACGAGTCAGACCTGAAGTGTGTGAAAGGGGAATAATAAATGAATTTGAGCTTGTGATTTTACTTATTTTTTACTTCAACCGCAAGTGTATATCGTTAAAGTTTGTTACTGAATATCACAGTCGATAAGTTTTCGTTATATTTATTATAGCGATACGATTACCGTAATAAACGTTACTGATTCCAGCTATAGGGCACTTTAAGCAAACATGATATACGGGTATCGAACGCAAAGGTCTACAATTTATCTAGATTTTTGCAAAGAACATCATTTCCTTGCGTACTAATGGCTCTGCATAAAAGTATTTTTTACCTTCTTCTAAAATGTTTAGTTAATTCTAAAGAAATTGTGCTACGATTGTCTTGTTATAGAGGTGAGTACTGTAAGATATTTAAAATGAGCCAAAGCAACCCACATGCCTGTTGTGAAAAAAAATCAACAACACTGTAATTGTCTTTGACAACGTAATGCAATTTGTGTCAAACAAAGTCCTCAGAGGCACCCCCTTGCCACGGTCACTGTCACACTTTCCAGCCGACCTATACGATGTTAATTAACTTTAAACCATTTCATGTACCCGCTGTTTGTATTTATTTTTTTTTTTATTAAAAATTTCACTGGCAAGGATAATTTCAGCAGAATTTTATTTCATTATTTGTAGTATGAATGAAAGAATAAATGAATGAATGAGTAAAAAAAAAAGAAATTGAGAATTTATGATATTCACGTTTGCACATTCACATTTGTCCGTTATATTTGTTTCCGTTATACGTATAGCGGTGTTGGTAACTTTTTAAATATGTACATACATACGCACGTGTATACACACGCACATACACATACACACCCACAGTTGCAATTACATATAATAATTCCCATAGACGTCATAATTCATTTCAAGTGCATGTCTCATGTTGGCAATATGGTTAAGATATATGTATGTCCATAAGTACATACATACATATACATATATATGTATGTATATATACTTATGTATATTTGTTTACACTATTAGAAAGTTAAATACATATTTACAAATTTTTATACTGGGTAGTGGTCTTAAGTAGCGAATCCATGATAATGCTTATGAGGGTGTATATTTCTTTCAGTGTTCGATTCTTTTCTAAAAAGAATTCTAAAATGATAAATATTTTTTAACTAATACTTCGTATTCACAGTGGATTGTTTAACTAAAGTTCTTAATATGAGCAAAGAATGGTAACCCTAGCAAACTATTACGTTTCACTATTGGCAGCTCTGCTATAGCACATGGTTTTGTTTACATTTGTTATATTATTTCTTAAAAATGGATAAAACAAGTGCTCGCTCGTTTAACTTTACTGTGCAATATATTGAATTAGTGCTGAAATTGGTTCGGGAAACCAAAATATAATAGAAAAAAAAGAATGAGTTACAGCTAAATACAAAGAAGAAATGTGTATAAAATTGTTCACAAAACAACAATACTAATAAAGCTTACAACGAATCAGCTGTTGTCTTAACTATTTGTCAACCAATGACATTTGGCGGTTTAACTAATGGTAATGAGAATCAAATATTATTGCTTAAACTATTGCAATTAGTTAACTAATGACTGTGAATTTGGGCCTTAGAGTCCAACCTAAATTAGATCGTGAAGCGTTGCGTTAGCAACAGGGTACGTATTTTCAGTACATTCGAATACTTTATACGTTTAAATGTACTAAAAAAAACGTACCCTGCTGCTAACACAACGCTTGACGCTCTAAAGTATGTACATACACGCGCTCAATGCGCTAATGCGGTACAAACTTCTGTCAAAAATGTTGAAATAGTATTTAATACTAGTGACTACTTTTTTTTCTCAAAATTATATACTTCACATTCTTTCTAATTAAAAAAAACTGATTGATCATGTAATTTTTTATAAAACATTTTTTTTATCGCATAAAATAATAATTTTATGAATTGAAATGAAAATAAAAGAATACCCTATTGGTGTCAGAAGTGGGATTGTAGAGGCTACACAACAATCAGTAGCCGCTCAACATAGTACTTCTAGCTCGTCCACGAATGGACGAAAAATGCCACCATTTTGCGTGGCTGAATATAAATCCACTGATGAAATGACAGTGCAGGATTATTTCAAACGGTTTGACTGGGCACTAGAGTTGAGCAAAATTCAACCAGAAGAATTCGGGACTTACGTGTTCATATGGGAAGCGAATTAAATAACGCATTGAAGATTTTAATTTCATCAAAAGTCCTTGAATCACTGTCCTATGAGGAAATAAGAAATATACTGGTAAGCAACTTTGATGTAAAAATAAAAAGAACAGATACCCCGAAAGTATAAAATTTCGTAAAGTTCAACAAGAGAAAAATGAAAGCATAGCCAGTTACGTATTACGTCTTAGACAAGCCGCCAGCTCATGTTAGTATGGGGAATTTTTAAATCGAATGTTGATTGAGCAACTGCTGTATGGCTTAAATTCAAGAATTATATGTGATGAGATAATATCAAAAAAGCCTGAGAATTTTACAGATGCTTATGTCCAAGCAATGGAACTAACACACCACACAACAGTGGAAATGAAGGACGACTTACAATTTCAAGCACAACAAGAATTACATAAACTCGGGTACTCACCAATTTAGCTGAAACTAAACAGGAATCACCCTACAGGGGGACGAAATAATCCTAACCAACCATCACAATGCTTTGGGTGTGGAGGCAGGCATATGCGAAGCCAATGCAAGTTTAAACAGGTTAAATGCGTTAAATGTGGTGCAATAGGCCACATTTCCAAAGTCTGCAAAAGTACCACAGCACAAATAGTGGAAGAAAATTTGAGATCTGACGAGTATGAAGAAACTGGTGGCGCAATACAAAGGCTGAATCAAGTAATTCATATAAACACTATTAAGACAACTGATAAAAAGATAATATCCGTGAATGTCAATGGAATGGAATTAGATACGGGAGCCCCCTGCAATAACAAGGTTAGGTTACGTAAGGGTTGCAGTCAAAATCCTTGTTACCTATTTGGTAAAATTAAAGAAACAATTTTTCTTACTTAGATCAGTCCATAACTGCCTCACGTAATAATTTCTTGTAATCCACCTTCTATTTTTTAAGGGTAAAGGTAAGGATGAACCCAAACATTCCAATTCCGATGGCACCTGTAAGGTTGTCCCAGTTCTAGCAAGCTCATCAGCCCTGGAGTTCTCCTGAAAGAATGGAATGCTGAGGTTATTACTATCTCCTTCCCTACTAAAGCCAATAGTAGCAGATGCAGGAGCTACAGCAATGCATCCGCAGAGGTATTGCCAAGAGCACTGGTTATATACAAGGATGCGAGCCTTGGAACCTTGTTTAAGATACGTCTTTTTTCCAGGAACGGCCATGGTATATGAGAATTGGGCGTATTATGGCAGTATAGATCTAGTGAACGATCTTCAATGGATTTCGTGCATAGATATAGTGAAATTGTTGCTTTCCTCACTCTTTCTCGAATATTAATTTTGAAGCTCAGCTTGGAATCAGGAATAACTTCGAGATATTTTGCATTGTTGGACACTTTTATATCCGTGTTATTAAAAGTAATGAGTTGAAAATCAGGTATCTTATACTTCTTGGCGAAGAGGAATTATTGGAATTAACGGCAATCCGCTCATCTTTCTAAATAGGAAATATCATCCTGTAGGATATCCCTTAGAGAAGAGAGGAATTTTCCTCTGACAAGCAACGATTTTGCACCCCCACAATTCTAGAGATAGCAGGACTTAGAGCTAGATTCCACAACAGTGGTGAAATAACTCCTCCTTGTGGTGTTCGCCTACTTACAAACCGAGTTTGTCTATAAGCTCCTTTAGCTGAAGTTATTCTGCCGTAAATTAGTAGATTTTGGGCAATGACACAGAAAGCGCTTCGTCGTTTCAATGTCCTCGCCGTATGCCCTGCATTCATTGTCATCTGTAGCTCCATTCCGGTGCTAGAACCGTCATAAGGCAGAGTACCCCGTTAAAATGCCGATAAACTTTCCTAGTTCTCGCTAGTTTAGTTTCAACAATCCTTTCGTTTTGTCTTCTTCCGGGTCACCCCATAGTACGTTGGTTATGTTATCCACAGTATCACCATTCCATCGTGTCTTGGCCTAAATAGTAACTCTATCTTCGCTGCCTTTAATAGCTTAGCGTTAACTGGTGTTACTGTCTGTAACGTTCTGGCCTTTTTCAACATCATAGCATCCTAGGCTATAGAGAGTCTACTAACACCTCAATTTCTACAAAGTCCGAACTTAGATGAGTTTAACATGAAGGAGAATCATCCTGGCATCACTGGAACTCGATATTCCTTCTGTGCTGTGAAATGTAATGTTGTGTAATGGTGATTGTGGTGTAAGGTCGATTTCTTAGTTGCCAGTTGACAACGCAATTGAAATTGGGTTGCCATCCATAATTGAGCAAATAGTCTTACGCTCTTACATACATACATATATATGTATATACACACACATAAAACTAACTTTATAAGTGCAAACTTTGTTTATTAAACTCTCATGACCTTTGACCGCAATTTTTTAATATTTATTAGTTTAGCAGTCTGTTAGAAACATCTATTTCCCCACCAAACAAACAACAATGGCGTGTCCTTATGAAGGAACCTAAAGACTCAGCTGCCTTACTTGGACAAAAAATACCAGTTTATTACGCCTCTTTTGTGATTACTTAAATTTTGGATTATAGTTCAATATTAAATATAAAAACTTTAATTAATTTAGAATTAAAAATTAATTGAAACAATGGTAAAAACCAGGGACCGAAAATAACTGTTATTTTTGAATTTTTGATTAAAAAAAGCAACCTCAAGGAAATGTCGGAGAATGAAACCAGGTATACCATTTTGCAAGTATTGGACCAAATTGTCAGAAAATACGATGCTTTTTAAAAATCTGACTTTTATTTTTTCAAGCAAAAATAAAAGTTATTTTTTGACTTTTATTTTTTTGAGCAAAAATAACAGTTATTTTTGACTTTTATTTTTTCGAGCAGAAATAAAAGTTATTTTTTGACTTTTATTTTTTCTAGCAAAAATAACAGTTATTTTTGACTTTTATTTTTTCGAGCAGAAATAAAAGTTATTTTTTGACTTTTATTTTTTCGAGTAGAAATAAAAGTTATTTTTTGACTTTTATTTTTTTGAGCAGAAATAAAAGTTATTTTTGTGTTTTCAACCCCTTTGACAAAGAAATTATTATTTAATATTCCAAATATTCTTTTCTAAATAAGTAAATTTAACGATTCACTATTGCAAAAGCGCCAAAATTTATAATAAATATAATGAATTTATCACAAAATAACTTTTATTTCTGCTCAAAAAAATAAAAGTCAAAAAATAACTTTTATTTCTACTCGAAAAAATAAAAGTCAAAAAATAACTTTTATTTCTGCTCGAAAAAATAAAAGTCAAAAATAACTGTTATTTTTGCTCAAAAAAATAAAAGTCAAAAAATAACTTTTATTTCTGCTCGAAAAAATAAAAGTCAAAAATAACTGTTATTTTTGCTCAAAAAAATAAAAGTCAAAAAATAACTTTTATTTCTGCTCGAAAAAATAAAAGTCAAAAAATAACTTTTATTTTCTGACTTTTACGATAAAAGTTATAACAGTTACGGTCCCTGGTAAAAACACCACCAAACAAGAAGTGAGAAATAAAAATTAGTAACAAAATAAGTTAAAGTTCATTTACCCAAAAGTCATTATTACAAAGAATATAAGAAAATTAGTGGAGACAACAGAAACGCCATAGAAGGGCTACAAGTTCACCAAATACGGCTACATATAAACATACATATGTACTATATATGTATGTATGTACATACAGGATTAATTATGTACATACATATGTATGTATGTGCATATGTATAGTGAGCCTTTTGAGTTAGGTACACACAATTTCCAGTAGCTGGAGTAGCAATTTTATATTCACTTTCTTTTTTATTTTCTTTGAGGGGGTTTCGACTGTATTTCATTTTCGAATGTAATTACAAATTGTACAGCTGGCAGAAAAAAAGCTCTGGCAGAAAGCGCTCCGTTTTAAATGAAACGGCATTAGAACACCTGTGTACACCTGTGTGACAATAACTTTCAATGGTGAGCGTAAGGATTTTGGGGAAAGGAATCAAATTATTATATTGCAGGCCCTTTTTCAATAAATGTCCCATTTATAGGCAGGGTTGTCAGATATGGCGATTTTTCAAGTTGTTTGGCGAATAAATTTTTGATTTGGCGATATGGCGATAAATACATTTTTTGGAGATTTTTATGGTTACTTTTTTTTAAACAAAATTGAACTTCAAAATTTTTGTAATTCAGGAAAATTAGTTTGTTGCAGGAGTAGTTTTAAAAATAAATCCTACCAAAACTCGTCAGCATAAAATATTATATTATTACTATATATCAATTATAGTAATTAATGCGTTTTGAATTTGGATACGAAAAATTTACAAGAAATAATTTTTGGCGATTTTATTTCTACTTTTGGCGATTTTCTGCTAAACTTTTATACGATTATTTTTTAATACATATATTAAAATAACTGTTGTATAAAAACAAATTTATTATCAAGTATACATATATGTATTAAGAAAAACTACATAAAATCAACTTTGGCGATTTTTAAAATCAATTTGGAGAAATAGGTCGGAAAAAATCTGATAACCCTGTTTATAGGGAGTAATTGAGCAAACCTAAAACTTGAGAAAACACAATCATGCATGTATGTACATGCATAAATAGACAAAAGTCTGTCATAGATACCAAATATGACACAAACATGCATACATACATACATATGAACACACAACCAATCGTATTTGCATGTATGTGAAGGTGTATGGCCTGTAGTTATGTACTTATAACTACAAAAATATGTAAGTAGATACAAATAACGATGAAAAGGATTCCATTTATTGTAAGTTATGTGAAACTTGTCGTTGCCCTACAACTCAAGCAATATTTTAATGAAAATAAAAAAATATATGTACATAAATACGTACTAGTATGTTTGTAATATGTATGTGTCACTGGCCTCAATTTACAAATGAACAAACTCTTGACCTTCAATTGCTGTTGCGATAACGACTGTCCTTGTTCTAGTTGGATTTGATATTCCGCTAAAATAACAACTGTCACTTTTTCTCATAGAAGTGAACTGTCATGACGGTCCAAGAGATCGGGCGAATAAATGCGTGACTATTGCAATTTTCCTCCTCTTAACTAAAAGGGCAGCACTGACTGTTGCCTGTCAACGAGCCACTGTCAGTTGACTCCTGTCAAAATTTGAACAAGCTCAGCCATTTAGCTTGTGTTGGACAGTCGTTGGTTGATAGCAGACTACTGCGTGATTTGAGAAGAAAATAGAACAAGGTGAATTTACTGAGCTCATAAGCATTCTTTTTTTTTATGAACTCCATCCTAGATTAGGTTAGGTTAGGAAGGGTGGTACTATACCGCACCTCTACTTGGAGACCCAATTGGGGCCACTGCGATTCCTTCTGTTTCCAAAAAAAAAGTAATATTTACCCCCTCTGATTTGTAGCCAAATATTTTTTTTCGTGTACTTCAGAGACGAATTAGACAACTTTTCTCACACACACACAAAACAAATTTATTTCAAAAGAAAGATTCTTCTTTAAAGAAATAATGTTGAATTAACATGAAACACATATAAAGCAAGCTCATTGCCGAAAAATATTACTTAATTAACCTTGTTTTCGTAGATTTTAATATAAAATTTTTTCTATGTGTAGATTGGTTAGGCTAGGTTAGTAAGGGTCCGTTGTGATTCCCTTCTATTGCCCATTAACAGTAATACTTACCACCCATTTTTACCTAGAAGTGACCCTATTATCCGTCATTGAGCCACCGAATTCCCACGAGGAAGCCCCTGATGTCCTCTAGTTTACATTTCCTGAGATCATTAATGCTTTCATGGAAACTTCTGCTAAGCCATCTAAGCCTATGACGTTGCAGCTTCTGACAGTGACAGATAATCCCCCTTATTGTAAATATTGTCACTTGTCTATTCTTTATCGGAAAGAATTGGCTCATATTGCCAGTCTCTTACTAATCTATAAGGCTTTGTTAATTAATGGAGCATGTTATTGTTGTCGACAAAGAGTAGACAAGTGACAATTTTTACTGTCGTCTTGATATGATGTCGACGATGGCATTCGTAATAAGGGGGAATATGTTCAATGGTTTCTGGTTCCCAGTTTCTGGATTGCCAGTTTCCCAAATGCTGGTTCTTGCTCTGACCGAGCAGTGACCTGTAAACACGCCTATCACGATTAGCATCGCCTTCCTATTCATGTCCAGTAGCAGTTTGGATCTTCCTGGTTCAAGTTTTAGTCACATATCCCTCAAGACTTTACAATCCTCCCTACTTCGCCATGAACTGTTGATCCTGCTTTCTACCCAATTACTGAGTTCCCTATATGTAGTAATGACCTATCGGTAATTTCACCGATCTGTCTGACATTCCACCATCTATCCCTATTCTTGCCAGCTCATCGGCAATTTCATTTCCCTCAACACCTTTGTGGCCAGGAACCCAACATAGTCTGACACTATATTTATCCATAAGCAAGTTAAGGGCTTTCAAAGCCTTTAGCGCTACCTGGCTGTCGACGTAGAAGGTTACCTTCTCACCTTCAGGTACATACGTACATAAATAATTTAATTTAAGGACTCTATACCATCAATCTCAGTAGTAATAAATTCAGTAAAGTGCGACTTTGACTTGCATACGAACGGTTCCACACGCACACTACATACTTATGTAATACTAGTCGAACTTTTGCATATATAAACAAATATCTTACCTGTACTGCGATTCAGTAACTTTTAACAATCCGACAATCGTAATTTTTGTCTATACATTTTTTCGCTTGCAATAACGATTGTGTGATTCTGTAGCTGATATTTTGTGTTGATTTTTGTCGATAAAATTAACAGCACATTATACTACAGCGAATATCGTTAAAAATGTTACTGAATAGCAAATTCGATAAATTTTCGTTATAATTATATTAATGATGCAACTATCGTTAATAAAAGTTAGTGAATCACATTACTGATGTAGACATTTTCCTTTTTTTCTTGAGCCTTTTTTTTTTGAATTTTTTTCGGTTTTTTTGAAATTTTTTAGTTTTAACCTTTTTTTTCGGCGATCTTTGTTCGTTTTGACGATTTTACGGTTTTTGGCGATTTTTTTAGCTTTATCGTTTTTACCTTTGGTGTAAAAAGTGCTTTACTGAATTTCCTTGTGGCCGTACAAGCACGGAAGACGTCGAACCTTCTGGACGCCCAATTGAGGTCTCCCTCTCTGAGATTGCCGATCTAAGATTGAAAGTGAGAGCGATTGTTGAAGCCACAGGCATCTTACATGGCTGACTGGTTTGCATTTTTAATAAACACTTGGGTAATGAGAAAGCTTCTTTGCAGATAGACAATTTTTTATACAAAACGTGGATCCTCTGCAACACACCAGATACCAAACAACAATCAAAAGTGGGTTTCTCGGTGGTGAATCGGCGTCAAAGAAGGCCAAGTTGGGTTTGTCAGCCAATAAAGTCATGGCGGCCGTTTTTTCGATGTTATTTTCATTGACTACCTTTAAAAGGGCAAAAAAATCAATGGTGATTATTCTACCCACTTACTGGGTTCATTTAATGAGGATTTTAAAAGAAATTTCCACATATGGGCATCAGAAACATGCAAGCGGGCACACTTGTGCAGTTTCCTTAGCAAAAATCCATGAATTGACCTAATCTCTAGAATTAGTAGAGAGTGACTGTTTCTTGTTCCCAAACCTGTAGAAATGGCTCGGCGGAGACTTGAATCCAACGACGAAATCATATCACAAACAAAATACATATTTTGATGACCTGGAAAATCTTATTTTTTGGAAGGGACGAAAAAAATTGGTGAAACGTTGTATTAATGGTAGAATTAATCGATTCGTATCGTGTTACTTTTGAAGTTGTCTTATCGTTTAAGTTTGGATGTTAGTTAGTAAAAACGTGGGGCTGCCAACGAACGTGCCAGTAAGGAAGTTACTGGTTTTATCCCATTTTTTCGTGTTGAGGTCCTGCGAGTCGATTCTGTGTGTGAATGTGTGTGCTTTTGTGTATGTGTGAGGAAGACAGAAACCACCCTGAGATCACTCCTTCTGTAGGCTGCATCTACTTCCATCCTATAAGTTTTCTTACTCATAGCATCACTCTGTATGGGGGCTGCATATAGAGCAATCGATTTGACTACTCCCAACATCATTTTTCCCTGCTTCGAACTGCCCAGGTTGGGACATTTCTCTCCAATTGGCCTAAGATATTAAGATATTCATTCCTTGATAGTCAGTCTATTGTCAGTCATAGCCCCTAAATACTTGATAGCATGCTTAGAGGTTATTCGCTGATCGCCCACAGTTGTGTTGAGCTCCTGTTATTACTAGACCCATGTCGTCTGCAAAAGCGCACCAATATGGAGCTCAAGCCTGAGTACATCATCACACAAGGCGTTCCATAGAAATGCGCCCAGTACCGAGCCTTGATTGACTCCTGATTATACCGCATATGACTTTCTTCCATCATGTATGTCGTATAAAAGCACTTGAAGTAGTCTGTAATTAGCTCCAGGAGGTATCTCGGTACGCGCAAGTGTGACGTCCCAGTCTGTCGAATTGAACGCGTTTTTTTTTGACATCCAGAGTGATGACAACGCAGTATTTTTTTATCACCTTCAAGCTGGTCACCTTTAATGGCATCGAGAGATGTTGAGCTCACTTAGTTGTCGTAAAATACTGAATCGATTCGGTTCGGTAGATTTTTCGTCTTAAACAAATTTTTAACCACTTAGCCGATCGAGTTCAAAATCTAATCAGCTCAGTGACGTCGATTACTTCCATTCTGACTAAAATCGTCTGGTCCGTTCGAGAGAAATCATTGACGAAAAATTTTATGTTCTTTTTCTCTAATAACTTCAAAGGTCTTAGTCAAATTGATTCATTGATCTTTATCGACTTAAAATGTGTAGCGGTTGCCTCAAATTTTACCGCAATCTATAGCTTAGCGGGAAGTTTTAAGGATGTCCTACATGGTCAACTGATTTCCATAATTTTTATGTTAGGTTAGGTTAGGAAGTGTGGTGCTATAACACACCTCCACTCGAAGACCCAATTAGTTCCATTATGATTCCCTTCTATTGACAACCGTTAATAATAATATTTGAACCCCATTTTTACCCGAGTTTTCTTGCGAAAGTATAGGGTTATTCTGCCTTTTGTTGTATCGCAAGTTCATAATGATTTTATAGTTTTGTATGTATTGCCTGCCTTATTACACACATTGGTTGTTTTGTCAGCGTATATTGCTTTTGGGTCTGACTTGGTACTCTTATCTACCTTCTCCTAACCAAGAATGCTCCAGGTATCATCATACTCATGGACTTAAGCATAAGCCCTTTAATTATGCATATTATTTCAGGCATATCTATAGATGAATATTATAGATAAAAGATGAATATTAAAAGTAATTAATTCTGAACGTTATTAACGTTCTCAACTCAACTCAGTTGGGTCGTCTGAGAGTCAACCAAACTTTCCCACAAACCAATTTTCTTTTGTGAATAACAACTATTTTTTACTTAAAAATGTTATGGCGCACAACTGCAAGCTCAAGCATTATATTGAAGTTGAGAATGACAATAACAATGTGTATGTAGGGTTGACTCTCGAAAGAACCAAACTGCCTCGAGTTAAGAACTCCAAAAGGAGTTAAAGGAGCTTAAATTTCCCATCTGACATCTCTAATACAAATTGTTCGAAAGAATGCATTTGTGGGGTTGTTCGTATTAATAGTCAATTATGTAATTACAAAATTCAATTTATTTATTTTTAAAATTACAGATTACTTATATTTTACACAAAAAGTTTTATTGAAAACAAAGGAAAAAAACGAGTCTATTTGCAACGAGAGCTGGACGGGTAATAATCAAACTTAAGCTGTTTGCATTTCAGCGTAGTACAAAAAGGTACTTTTTTAGCATTAGTGCTGTCACTCACCACAATACCCTGCTCCTAGTTAAGACTTTAACGATACTTTAGAGGAATTCTGACGTGACGCCCGGATGACGTAAGGCGTTGTTTTTGCATGGTAGTCTCCTGAGACGTGTCTGTGTCCACATGTGTTGAAACATTTTCTGAATTCTCGGATTCGTTTCCACCTTCTGTTGGTGGCGCTTCAGCTGGCACAGCGTCCTCGCTAAAAATATACGCAGCCTTTAGGCGATCTATTGTGATTTTCGCTTCTCGCTGGCGTATTTTTACAATATAATACTTATCATGTTTGTTTAAAACTTCGTAAGGGCCCTCGTAACTGGGCTCCAATGGTGTACGCACATGATCTACCCTCACAAATACAAACTTGCAGTCAGCCAATGCTGGTTGAACGAAACATCGTTGCATCCCGTGACGGACAGGTTGGGTAGTTGGTAAGTTTGAAATGGTTCTACGCAGTGTTTGTACAAACTCGGTTTCCGTAATATTTCTTCCTGAAGGAATGAGAAACGCTCCAGGTATTCTTAAAGAAGCGCCGAAAACGATTTCTGCTGGGCTTAGCCCAATATCACTTTTTATTGTTGATCGCATGCTCAAAAGAATTAGCGGAAGTGCAGAACTCCAGTCGTTTGTTTCAGCACACTTAATGGCTGTCTTTAGTGTACGGTGCCATCGCTCAATTATGCCATTTGCCTGTGGGTGGTAGGCCGTTGTCCGCAAATGCTTAATTCCCAGTAACTTCGTTAATTCGCTGAAAATGGTTGACTCGAACTGTCTTCCTAAATCGGTGGTAATACGCAAGGGGACGCCGTAGACAGCAATCCATCCTCTCATAAGGCCACTTGCAACACTTTGAGCTGTTATGTCTATCAGTGGTATCGCCGTGGGCCATCTCGAAAAACGATCGATACACGTGAGGCAATATCGGAATCCGTTTGATGATGGCAACGGTCCCACGATGTCTATATTTATATGTTCGAAGCGGGCATCGACTGCTGCATAATTACATAAGGGTGCTTTTGTATGACGTTGTACTTTTGCTCTCTGACAAGGAATACACGCGCGCACATATCTAGCGACGTCTGCAGATATAGATGGCCAAACGTAGTGATTTAAAACCAATTGTTTTGTTGCTCTTATGCGATAATTTTTCGGAACATAAGGTCTTACTCTATCCTTCGAAACGTGACAGTAAATTTCTTTAGTCGACTGTGGGATGGCTAATTTAGTGAGCTGTAATGACGTGTTTGTGTTGCTGTCCAGCAGTGCCTGCAGTTCAATATCATTGCCTCGCTGCTCGGCCATTTCATCAAAATTTACTACTTGCTCCTCTATGGCGTTGATGCGGGAGAGTAAATCTGCTATGTTATTGTCAGCCCCAGGTAAATGTCGTATGTCCGTCGTATATTGGCTGATAAAGTCTAATTGCCGAATCCTTCGCGGTGATGCCTTCTCGCTTTTTTGCTTAAAAGCAAAAATGATTGGCTTGTGGTCTGTAAAAACGACGAATTCTCTTCCTTCAACTGCGTATTTGAAATGTTGAATTGCTTGGTATATCGCCGTGAGTTCTCTATCGTACGCGCTGTAGTTTTGTTGTGATGGTGTCAACTTTTTGGAGTAAAATCCTAATGGTTGTACTTGCCCTTCGACTATCTGATGCAGTACTGCCCCTACGGCGTCATCTGAAGCATCTGTCGTAAGCGTTATCAATGCTTTCGGAGCCATATAATTCAAAAAAGTAGCTTCTGCTATATCGTTTTTACATGCATTAAAAGCAGCCATTGCTTCAGGTGTCCATTCTATTATGGTGTTATCGTTTTTTTTATTGCCAGGAGTCAATTCTAACAATAATTTTTGATTTTTTATTGCATGCGGTATGAATGGGCGGTAAAAATTCAGCATGCCCAAAAATTTTTTTAAATTCTTCACAATCATTGGTCTTTCAAAATTTCGGATCGAATCGACCTTGTTTTCAGGCGGCGTAAGTCCTTTGGGGCTAATTTTGTGGCCTAAAAATACGAGTTCACGCTTACCAAACTGACATTTATCGAAATTAACGCACAAGTGGAATCGGCGAAGGCGATCAAATATGATGCGCAGATGCTTTGCATGTTCCTCCTCTGTTTCGGACGCTATGAGGATATCATCGATGTATGCAAAAGCGAAATCGATTCCCTTCAAGACTTCGTTAATATGACGTTGGAACGTTTGGGCCGCGTTCCGTAGACCAAATGTCATGAAACAAAACTCAAATAAGCCAAACGGCGTGATTATGGCTGTCTTAGGTATATCGCATGGCTCCACGGGTATCTGATGGTAAGCCCTTTGTAAGTCGATAGAGGAAAAAATGTTCTTTCCGTGCATAATACTCGTTATGTCACGTAAAAATGGTATTGGATACCTGTCGGGTAAGGTGATGCTGTTAAGGGCACGATAATCGCCGCATGGGCGCCAGTCCCCGTTTGGCTTTTTTACCAAATGTAGTGGGCTGGCCCAATTACTTTTTGACGGTCTACATATACCCTTTTCCATCAAGTACTCAAACTCTTTTTTTGCAGCTTGGAGCTTATCCCCCGCGAGTCGACGTGCGCTAGCGTATGTGGGAGGACCGTTTGTGGTAATGTGATGCGTGACCGTAGAGTCCACTGGGCGCTTGTTGGCATTAATCGTACCTAACTCTCTATACTCGTATAACAGCTGGGCGTAATTATCTTTTTTGTCGTATGCTAAAATCTGAACATAGGCAGTACGTGCGGGACGTGCCCTTGCCTCAAGCAGCGTAGTACGATCGATAAGCTTACCTCTCTTGATGTCAACCAAAAGATCGTAATGCTTCAAAAAATCTGAGCCTATAATAGCACAGTTGACATTCGCTACCAAAAAAGTCCATGTAAAATTGCGACGTAGACCCAAAGAAATGCTTAACATTTTCTCACCGAAGGTTTTGATGGGGGACCCGTTAGCAGCAAACAATTTTCTAAAAATCCCTACACGCAAACCCTCAACACTACCAGCTGGTAACACCGAAACGTCGGCACCAGTGTCGATTAAAAAATCCTGTTTCGATATGCTGTCATTAATTATAAGACGGGCTATTTGGCATTCATCTCGAGATCCGCCCGCCAGATCGGAAGATGAATTTAGTTTTTTGACAAATTTTGTTGATATGAACATGGCTGACGACATTTTGTGGCTTTTTCGCCAAATGTCCGTTGGTACCAGCAATGGTCGCTCACTTGCTTTGCTGGAGTGGCATCTGTTTTTTGTCGTCGTGTAGAACTTGATCGTGACCGACGTACATTTTTATTGTTCTTGTTACAAAGGCTATTTATCTGTTGCTCTATGCGATCGAGTCGTCTATCAAATTCGCTTTTAGAAGTTTGTGGCATTGTAGATACCACAGATAAATGCTGAAACTCTCCCACCTCCATAATTTTGTCTGCCAACTTCGCTAACTCGGTCAGATTAGCATCTGACGCTTGTAAGATTGCTCTGACTTGCGCTGGCAAACGCTGCAACCATAGCGTTTTCAAAAAATCAGTTGTTACCTTGTCCTTTGACAATGTGCTTAACTCATTTAAGAGTTGTGTCGGTCGCTTGTCTCCCAAATCAATTTCCGATAGTAATTTTTGCGTCTTTTTTTGTTCGCTCTCACAATAGCGTTCTATTATGCACTTTCTAAGATTTGTGTATTTATCGGTCTCCGGTGGATTTAAAATAGCGTCTGATATTTGCACGAGAACATTCGATTCTATTGCGGCGATGACTGTATTAAACTTCGATGTGTCACCACTTATGCCGGCAACAGCAAATTGTGCTTCTACCTGCGCCAGCCAAATTTCAGCGTGATCGGGCCAAAAGGGTGGAACCTTTACAGCTACACGATTAACGGTTGTTGGCTCGGTACTTGATGTGCTCGGCGTCGGGCCTTGCTGCGTGCTGCCACCAATATTGTCTTGCATCCTGAAATATTCTTTAACCAATCGACGGGGTCACCACTTTGTGGGGTTGTTCGTATTAATAGTCAATTATGTAATTACAAAATTCAATTTATTTATTTTTAAAATTACAGATTACTTATATTTTACACAAAAAGTTTTATTGAAAACAAAGGAAAAAAACGAGTCTATTTGCAACGAGAGCTGGACGGGTAATAATCAAACTTAAGCTGTTTGCATTTCAGCGTAGTACAAAAAGGTACTTTTTTAGCATTAGTGCTGTCACTCACCACACATTCTTTAACACAACTTTTGCAGAGCAAAATGACAAACGGGACCACGAACTTAAATACATCCAGAACTTAAAGTAAATACGGAAACTATAAAATAACCAAAACTTAAACAACAAAAAAAAAACAAGAAGGAAGTAAAAAGAAAAATTAAAACAAGAGAGAAATAATCCAAACGGCTGGAATTATTTATGAATTCCAGGTCTAGCAGTTGTTAGTACGAGCACACGACCAGTGGCTAAACTAAAAACTTAAATATTAGACAGTAATAGAGTTTAGTTGCATTTCAAACGTTGAGCTTTACAAAACATAAATTCGGAATAAAAAAAACCAAAACGTTGACAGTAATAATGAAACGTAGAGAGAATGGAAGATAATTAGTTATGGGAACACTTCTTTCTAAGGGCACTTGGTAAAAATTTATAATGAAAAAATAATTTATTATTGTTATTAGTAGAACAATTTTTCAAAATATTTAATGTTAGAATTTAGAAAATTGATATAGTAAAATTTAAATTAAAGTTAAAAGAAGGATATAAAGTGAATTCAATAAATATTGAAAATGTACATAAAATAAAGCAAACATATTGTTTGGTTGCATGGCATGAGTGTTAAGAAAATGAAGGAAATTTTCCTCCAAAAAAAAATTAATTTTCCATAACAAGAATAAGAAATTTTATTTAAACCAAAAATTTTTCACTAAAGTTTATGAATTATTTGTAGTTTTTTTTTTAATAAAAATATGGGCGCATTTATGTATTATAAAAGAGTTTAAGAAATATTTTAAAATAAGCCTGTCTATAATTTATAAATAAAAGTAAATTTTGAAATAAATTTTTACAAAATAAAATTCAATATTCATAAATTGTAAAACAAACCATTCAAAAATAATTTTTCTTAAAGAAATTTGTGTGGTGTCAAGTAAATATCAAAAACATATGAATTGAGTGAAAGAAAGAAAAGCAGCCGAGAGTACTTAAGTCACACAAACAACATTTAGAAGAATAAAACGAAAAAGAAAACGAAAATAGCTGTGATTCCGCTATATTGGCTACCGAATGGATAATGGGTATTTGTTTGGACACAGGTAAGTAATTATTCTTTCTTTTGTTTAAGTTCTTCTAAAAACAAAAACAATTTATTTTCCTTTTAATACAATTTGGTTTGTTGACGAATTTTAAGTTTCACGAAATTTTTTTTATGGAATTCTTGTCAAATCATTATATTTTATGAAACACAGTAAACTCCCGAATACATAAACTGATTTATATTTGTGTAGGCTGTGGTAAAATGTAAACAAATCAAGAATGATGTAAAAAGTGCGGCATATTTTTCTATTTAATTTTTTTTTCATAAATGTACATTTATAAATTTAGGTTTTCGTGAGTTTACTGTAAATTTTTAAAGTATATTTTATAAGCCAAGCCACTCGGATTTTTTTGGATTGCATACATACATATATTTTTTGTGAAGTGAAGCTTACAAATATCTTTTGTCTAGAACAACAGGGGAATCAATAATGTAACGTGCTGCCCGAAAAATATATTGCTTTTAGTAGATCAGTAGACCTATCCTCTCTACAAACAACTTTATACTACATTTAATAAAAAACACTAAGCTTCTCAGTGCCTTTCGTAAAGCCAATTACTTATGTATATGCTAAAAATCGCAATTTTTTTTAAATCACTTGAGTGATCACAAAGCGCCAACTTTTAGTTTCGAGATTAAACTTGGTATCTTTCCCTAATTAGCTAATCCCAAATTTAATTTAATCTAACCTTAATTAAGTTTGATATTTTTGAGTGGTAGTTTAAACTTCTTATTATGTGTAGTATTACCATACTGAGGAACAAAATAGTGGCAACATTGTCAGTGCAAAATTTATACACATGTTATCAACACACTTTGATTTTTTGTGTGAAGAAATAGAAACTGACATATTTTATTATTTACAATTAAAATATTGCGCGTGTTAAAGGAAATAGATAAATAATATAAAACATATATGTATGTATATTTATTTATGTGTTTTTAAATTATTTACAAAAAATTATATGTTTCACAAGTGTATGTTGCCAATATTAACGCAAGATTAAACCACCACGACTGGCCGCTTAAACTATCAAGTAAAACCATATAATCGACTATCCAAAAATCACGCATGAAGATTAAGGTTAATTTAATCTCTAATCTTGAACTCAAAAAGTCGCCCTTAATGTTCGAAGCATTTTTACGCATCAATGTTTAAAATTTCTTAACCTTGCTTATTAAGTAAACATCTAGATTTTTCAGACAATATAATTCATATCTTTCATAATTTTTCATCCCATATGTAATTAAATTTGTTTTCTTCGCTGAAGAATTGTATTAATATAGTAAACCTTTTATATGAAAGAAAATAAAAATAACTTTAAACTGGTTTAAGATATTAGGACTTTTTGACTTTATGGCACTTAAGACAGCCGTGTGAATACCCCACCTATGTATTAGAAGATAAAGCACATTTTAATTTATTAGAAATAAATAGATTTTGACAGTCGGAGTCTAAAGCAATTCAATACGGTTTTGAACAGTTGATTACCATCAATAGTGAAATAGATAAGTTCCAGTAAAAGAAGTTATTTGTTTCTACTTAGTTTATTTTATAGAGCTCATTTAGAAGCTCATAGGATTGTTGTGTAATAATTGAATTTTAAAACTAATTTACATGGGCTTATATATGGGCATACTAACTATGAGAATAATGCATAAGCTATCTTAACATAAGAGGGAAAAGAAAAGGTATATGCTTACTAGCCAAAATTTTCCTTTCAGTTTCCCACGGTAGACGTGCGGCGTGTGCCTCATAAGTAATTTGTAAAAACCCAAACAGTGTCTACATGTGTTTAACTGAGATTTTGTATCGCGGTTATTAAATATGATTTATTGAAGTGCTTCATGCCGCGGCCTTTGATCAAACTCGTGAGTGTCAATTGGCCGTTATACAAAATATTTTAGTTGCAGTTTGTCAATGCAACTTGACACTGCAATGTTTACTACACAGTGCTGGTTAAAGTGATAATCAATCCATGCTACATTAGGTCTGCTTCAGATGCATAACAAAACAGTCCGAACTTGTACAAAGTTAACCAAAAGCGTTCCAGATAGCAATTTTTGTGCAATTTTGAGAGCGAGTGAGCGAGTAATTTTTTTCATTTCTTGTGCAAACTAGTACGAACTTTTTCTTCTGGGTAAGTTCGGACAAGAATTAAATAATGAGCTGTTTTTTGTTTAGATATGAAACTGAAAACTTAATCAGAAATTTTGCAAATCTAGGAAAAAAGTTTTTACGTAAAAATTTATTAAAAAACAAAATGGAAGAATTTTTGAACAAAGTGAAAGTTGTAATTAGATTTGTACATATTTCTCCATTTCTTTAATATCAAAAAACGTTTTTTAATAATTCACGTAGCTATTACTTTTTTGGGACTTATTTTCATTTACTTTTTACAGCTGTTGCCAATGATGCAAAATTTTTATTTTCATAATGTTATGCGTTTCAAGCGACTAAAATCACTTAAATTTAATGTAAAAAGTAAGCAACATTAAAGTCTCAGTTACCCGACGGTAATGTAATGTGAAAGTAACGTAGGAAACAGCTGATCGATATTTTTATATGAAAAGTAGGTTACGTTACATTACATCTGTATAACCGTTTACATTACTTTTCACATAACAATAACGATCAGCTGTTAGCCTTAAGGCTCAGTTACTCGACTGTAATGTAAAGTAACTGCAAGTGTAGGAAACAGCTGATCAATATTGTCATGTGAAAAGTAATGAAAATGGTTACAGATATGTAATGTAACGTAACCTACTTTTCATATGAAAATATCGATCAGCTGTTTCCTACGTTACTTTTACATTACATTACCGTCGGGTAACTGAGCCTTTAGTATTTCAAAATGTGCAATATTATGGTTATTTGCGTTTCAGCAATTTAGGATAACTTTTGCATATTCAGAGAGTAATTTTATTTTTTCTCTCATTAGTCTGAACTTTTACGAAATCTTGTGGAACACACCTATTGCTGACAAGATCACTTATTTGTCAATGCGCCAAGCAAATTTGTTTCATAATTAAAAGTTTCCATGAATTTTGTGGTCATAAGGTCTTAAGCCAATCCTTGGACAAATATATACATACTACATCTTAATAATTCATGTTAATGAAAAGATTGGCATTTTGAAATTTTCCAACTACACTTTTTGCCTCGTAACGACAGATAATTAACCCATTAGAAATGGTGTCGCATATTCATTTAAAGCATGTATTTTTGTTGACATTGCAAGTAAATACTTGGAGTGGGTGTTTGTTTTGGTTATGGGGTTGGCTTTTCTTTCCTCGTATACGTTTCTAAACATTTACAATAATGCCCGTAGGTTTCTATCGTTGTTGTTGCTGTTGCTGCTGATGGTCATTCCCTTCAGTCATATTCGTATTTACATGTACATACATATGTTGTGGTTGTTGTTTTTTTAATAAGTAACATGCCATTTTAATACCATTTTATTCCCTTGTTTACACATGCCTTCCTAACGTGTTTATTGTTGTTGTTGTTGTTCTAATAAAAATGACCTTGATCCTATTACAATTGTTCTATCTGGTTACCAATAGTTTTGTTCCAGTTTTTATTTCATTTTCTATTTTACTTCTACATTCATTCATATATATGTAAGTTTGTTTTTTCTTATAAAAATAGATAAAAGTAAACGTGTTTATTGTAATTGCATAACGTCATGTGAGAACTTAAGTGTCCAATATCCAATAGTTTATAATGGCGTATTGGACACTTAAGTTCTCACATGACGATAATTTTAAGCAACTACATGCATAAGTATGTATTTAATTTTTGTATTACTCGTAAAATCCTATAGGAAGCAAATGAACAAAATTCCTGTAGGATTTTTATAGCTTTTAAAGATAGTGGGTCAAGACCTTTTCCACTGTACAACAAAAACTTCAAACTACTCACTTAAGAGAGGATAAAAGTTCCATGCGGAGTCAGTGTTGCCATATAGGTATATTTTTCAAAAATCTTCAAGTCAAGCAAAAAAAAAATTTTTTTTGTTATTTTATTGAACGAAAATAAGTTAAAATCGATTTTGTTTCCAGGGAACTATTAAACGTAAAGCTAAATAACACAAAATATTTACTGAATAGAATATGTGTAAAGCGGCCCATCCATTATATGTATAATATTATTGCATATGTTGTTGTACATATTATTGTTGTTTTGACCTATACTATGCAATAAATGGTACAATATTTTCAAAGAAAATATTGCCCAATTTACCTGACAGGGGAAAAAGTAAACAACATTGAACAATGTTGCCACCACATTACACAATTGACATCATTGTACAATAAAAATCAAAAATCTTTTGATATTTGCCAATAGATTGTGCCACCTTCGAATATGACATACACACTGGCGATATTATTGTACAATACGAAAAATTGCACAATTATATTGCAAGTGGGTGGGCCGCTTAAGATTATTATGAAGTAAATGAGAAAATACGTAACTATTTTAGTCAAAAGACTCCTGAATAATATATTAAAAGTACCAAAAGTCACATTTTTAAAAATCTTATTTTTATCAAGAAATCTTTTTGGTCGATTTTTCGTGTCTAAAAACTTCAAAAATTAGATAAATCTTCACATATGGTAACACTGTGCGGAGTAGAGTTAGAGGGTGAAAATGTTCTACAAAAATGATCCTCGTGAGATTTTACATAAAGTGTTAAAAACAGCCCATGTCTAATATGAAAGTATGAGTAAGAGCAAGTACAATATTAACCCTCAAAGCGTCCGTGGAAAAAATTTGGTGACAATTGATCCAAACGTACTCGTCCTATGACTTGAGAAAATGGAAGTTTTACCAAAAGGAAAGAGTAGTGTAGTAAATGCCTCCCTGATCTGATTGCTGTTCAAAAAATTTCAAAACACAATAACAACTCAACATGTCAGAGTTGCATTTTCCGCAAAAGTATTAATACTTGTATTATAGTCTGAAATGGCCTTAAATGGTTGTATACATATTCACCATTGTCGTGATGTATAGTTGTGATATTTTGTCAATTTAATTGGGATTTGGTCCAGTATTATAATAAAAGGCACTGAACAAGTTCGATGTGGTTGGATAGAGGACCTATCACAGTATAAACTTATGTTCATTGTTCCCTCCAATGGTACCGCCAAGCCACTCTGGAACCAACCCCGTAACTATTATTAGATATTAACCTAAGATTAACTATACTTTTTAACCTTATTTATACTTTTGAAATATGTGTGTCTCTGTGGTCGTGTGGGTAGTGTGCAAGCCTGTCATGCGGGAGGTTGTCAGTTGCCCTACAAGAAATGAGTGACTGAAACTAACACAAACGTAATTTTTTCACATATATGTAAGAGTGGAATATGTAATCAGGCTTATCATAAATAAAATTTCACATGGAAATTTCCGAACGTATGAACAATTGGTATTAAAAAACTTCATACGATTGCGAAAAATGCTGACAATTTATGAAAAAAATTATTCACAAAGATTTGTCTGTTGGAAAAAGTGGAAACATGCAAGTTTTTAATTTGATTGGAATTGACGATATGAAATTAAAATCTATGTGAACGAAAAATTTCATTCGGAAATGTTCACATGTTGAATTCATGATAAGGCTAAATATGTATGTATATGCCAAAAATTTAAAAACCTGGCATTTTATTGTAAAATATACAATTCGTTCGGTCTGTGTAATAAAAATATATGGAAGTGTTAAAAAAGTTAAGTAAAAACAATAGTGAATAAAATAAATTTATGTTTAATTTAAACCATACTTTTCTTTTTAAAATTTTAGAGGTTTATAAAACAAAGTGTGGTGGTGGTTCAAAACAGTATGAAGCGGCAGATACCATCTACGTTATTTTGTGTTTTTTGGTTATTATTCTTAATTTTTAAATAGTTTACTTAATTATATATATTTTTTTATAATAATAAACGTTTTAAACAACATAAAAATTGTGTTTATTAATGTATGTAATTATGCAGGTTTGAATAGTTTACTATGACGGTTATTTACATCAAGTGTGATCAGGCAGACGTGATTACCCCATGCATCATCAATGCCAAGTAAAAATACGGCAGAGCAAGCAGATCAGATATATATGTTCCATAGTAAATATTTTTAATTAGTTAGACAAAGATGCAAAATCACACGTATACAAAAGTTTGCATCACTTTTTCCACATTGGCGTTAACAAACTGATAGAAACTTAGATAGCTAAAGCTGTGAGTGTTCTTGCTGGGTGGATTCCCAAAATATATCTGTTTAAAAATATATTATAATTGCATTTGTAAGAATAAGAAAAATTATAAGTGTCGGAATATTCCGCACCGATTAGGTCTCCATGAGATAGTTCAGTGACAAGTCAATAGGTGCACACAAAGTATCAACAAACCAACAGATTTGAAATTTTGTTTTTTTTTTGGGACCAGTTTGGTCCCATAAATTTTTTAAAAAACTATTCTATCAGATCTTTTCATTGAAGTCGGTTTTTTAAATGAAGTATTTATTCGACGCTTTAAGGCATGTTAAAAAAACATATTTTTAGGGTTTTCTAAAACCCTATTGTTTTCGCTACGCTGTCCGTCTGGCCATCTGTCCGTCCGTCTGTCACAGGGTATTTTCTCGAGAACCGTAAGAGCTACGGGCCTGAAATTTGGACACAGTATGTAGACCTTTGGCCGCTACAACAACAAATACATGAGAGTTGGAAATTAAAGGTGTTCCAAAACGAGCAACGAAAAATTTTAAAATCCCATGTAATATACATATATACAATTGTATGTATTATATACACTTGAATTTTGTAAGGTTAGTGTATTTTTATACAGACTACAGCAATTAACACTAAAATTTAAAAAAAAATTAATTAAAGGGTGTACCATCAGTTAATGTAATTTTGACTATGTAATTTTGACAACTTGCTGTATCTTGGAAACCGTAAGAGCAAAACTCTTGAAATTTTCAAAAACGGTAAAACAAAAAAATCCCAAAACTATAAAATCGCCAAACAGAAAAAAATCGCCAAAATCAAAAAAAAAATCGCCAAAACGAAAAAAGCACCAAATTAAAAAAAATTTCTAAATCAAAAATAAATCCCGAAAGAACGGAAAAATCGCCAAAATGAAAACAACGCCAAAATAAAAAATATCGCCAAAATTAAAAAAATCGCCAAAATTAAAAAAAATTAAAAAAATCGCCAAAACGGAAAAAACGCCGAAAACTGAAAAAAATCGCCAAAACGAGAAAAAAGCGATAAAAACAAAAAAAAACTATTTCACTTGACAAAACGGCAAAAACGCCATATTAAAAAATGCTCAAGGCCCAAAGTACGGCACCCTTCGTGCGCGAGTCAAAGTCGCACTTTACTGAATTTTTTAAATCTCAATTATGTTTTGAAAATTTAAATAAAAATGTATTGCCAAAGAAGAAATGCATGAGATGTGTTACTATTTTTCTGGTAGATATTGTCGAGTATAACAACAAATACATGAAATTTTCAAATACATGCATTAGAATCCCGATTATTCCAACACCGATTATCCGGACTCATCATTCCAAGCAAAAATGAAATTAAATAGGTATTACGTAATTCCTTATCTATCGTTATAGCTCGTTTTTTGTATATCGTATTATCTAAACGACTCAAATTTAAATAAAAATTGACAAATGACAAACATTACAAACTTAAATGTATGTAAATTGATTTTTTTTATTTGATTTGCTTTGAAATCGATTATCCTGATTTTCGATTATACGGAATACCCCTGGTTTTATTTGATCCGGATAATCGGGATTCTATTGTCCACCCAAAATCTTGAGTTACGGGTAAAATCCATTTTTACGTAACCGTATGCACTTATCAACCTCTAAGTAAGTTGAATATCAAACGAATTTAAATTTATAAACGGATTTGGAAAGAAGAGACTTAGACCTTTCGAACAAGGTGTATTTTATTTCATAACATTTCAGTTAAAAACTACCTGCGTAATGTGGTTTGTATTCTATTTATGCCTATTCAAGGTATTTAAGCTTCTCGGGTGATAAAAGTACAATTTAACAAACATAGATCAATACATAGTACAAAATTGGTACACCAGTGGTCACCAAACTTTATTCCTTGAGAGCCATACATACACCAACCTCAATTTTTTATAAGAGTTAAGGTCTTTTTACAAATTTTTGTTGCTTGTTGTTGTTGTCTATGAGTATATGAGGAATTTGCAAATCGTGTTAATTATAGGTATAGGTTACAAAAAAGATATAAACATAGAATGGAAATAATATTCCACTGTGGTATATTAAACAATGATACACACGCTGAAATACATTTTACAATCGGTACTGATTTAAGAAATAACATAACAAAAAAAAAATTAAAAAATACAGACGAATGGATAATCTCCTCCTTTTTTGAAGACGGTTAAAATCACAAAAAACCCTTTTACACAACCAGAAAACCACTAGAAGTAAATATGTGAATTGTGATACAACAAAAAGTGAAAGCAAAATAATACAGACAAAATACAAAAAGAGAGAGATAAATAAAAAAGGAACATTAGGAAAGTCGTATTCAAAAAGTAACAATTCAAATAAATATTTATTTAATAGTTATATACACACACATATCTACTGATGCACGAATATTCGTATTCGAATTGTCGAATATTCGGCCATATTTAGATATTCGTATCCGTATTCTTATTCACCAAATTCAGGCGAATACGAACATTTTTCCAAACAAATTAAATAAATAAATGCATAAATCCTAAACGAAATATTAGTTTGTACAAAACCATTGAAAGTTTTTATAAAAATTTGTGCTTTGTATCATTTAGAAATATTTTTTAATGACGATCATTAAAATTTTGGGTAGTTTTTATTAACTTTAAAGTACGCAAAGAGGAGTATGAAGTCCTTTTTCATAACAATTTTGTAATATTTCATATTGCAGACGTAAATAGAACCCCAATTTCATATCTTTAAACTTCATATATTATATTCGCATTCGTGAATATACGAAACGAAAATACCCCTTTCAGACACGGAAAGTTTACTTTGCAAAGTCTTCATTCAGCTGGGAGAAAGACTGAAAGAGGGAGTATCCCTTCCTCTGTCTTTCACACAGCTGAATTAAGACTTTGCAAAGTAAACTTTCCGTGTCTGAAAGGGGTATTTTCGTTTCAAACATTCGTATTCATATTCGCGAATATCAAAAATTGACATTCGTTACATCACTACTACATAGATATATAAATAAGTACATTTTAATATCGCACTCACAAGCGGAATGAAAAAATTACAATAAATATCAACAATAAAATTAGTCCTTGCGTGCTCACGGATGTTCATTGACCACCAATATGCAATACGATTTATTGTACTTCATACATATATATTTGCCATTTGTTGTGGGTGTAGCAGCAACTAAATACTCCCAGTTTTTAGCCTTAATGCCTCCAATTTTATTATGACAATACTTTGAATAAATAGCAGACACACTCTTTTTTTAACAGAACAGAACAACAAAATATGGTGTGCAGACGATTAATACTTTTTTTAAGTCGGAGAACAGAACAATAAAATATGTTGTGCAGGGGATTTATATACTATTTTTTTTTGAGACGGAGATTTTTAAATTAGCTAGATTGCTTTTGCTGTCACAGTGAGATTTGGAAATTCTAAGTGGCTTTAAGGTTAACTGGGTTCGAAAAACTTAAATTCTCGAAATTTATTAAAAAAATTGTTTCCGTAATTCGAAACGAAAGAAAACACTTTAGAATTTGTATCTTAATAACATTTAAATTTGAAAGCCTTTTCTTATGTATCCAATTACAGAGTAGACCCCCTGGACCTATCGGAAACAAGTGAGCAGATTTCTCATGGAACCTTGTAAAAAATATTGGCATTTAAAAAACAGATTACGACGCTTTTGTACCATATTAAACAGCACGGCAGTATTTTTTCTAATCTAATCTAGGAGAAAATAGTCGTTGTCGAACTGGAAGTGCGCCAACCGCGGTAAGGTTCATTGATCCACAATATTTTATCGTAAAAACAAGATTTTCTGATAATAACGCATGATGTCCTCCATGAGAGCGGTGGTGAAATATATTTCGTAAAGATTTCTTAAAACTCACTGTGAATAAGTCCAATTTTCGGAACAAATCTAGTTTAGGGGCACCTCTTAAATTAAAAAAAAAGTGTGTCCTATAGAAAATTGAATAAGAAAAAAAATTGGCGGCGAGGGTTAGTTTCCAAGTTATGTGCCTCTGAAATTGTAGTACAAAATTGTGATTATATGGTGTATTTTTCAACGACTGCGACTTTTTTTCGTCTAATGACAAAACAACGATATTGTCGAACAGAATTAGGCCGTAAAAATTTGCTCCATAATGGTGTTTCCCGACACGGCTCAACCTAATAAAGATTTTCAGCCTTGAAAAGTTTTCTTGCCTAATAACGTTTTCCAGCACAGCAGGCCTTCGGCCGGGATTAATAATTTTCTCCATCATGGTGTTTCTCGACAAAGCGCAGCCTAATAAATATTTTCTGCCTTGCAAAGTTTTCCGGTATAATAATGTTTTTCGCACTACCGGCCTTTGGCCGGGCTTAAGCATTTTCTCCATCATAGTGTTTCCCGACACACGACAGCCTAATAAAGATTATCTGCTTTGCTAAGTTTTCTTGCTTAATAACGTTTTCCTGAATGAGGGCCGGGCTTAAGAATTTTCTCCACCATGGTGTTTCCCTAGACGGCGCAGCCTAATAAATATTTTCTTCCTCGCAAAGTTTTCTTGTATAATAACGTTTCTTGTACTAACGGCCTTTGGCCGGCCTTAAGTATTTTCTCCACCATGGTGTTTCCCTAGACGGCGCAGCCTAATAAATATTTTCTGCCTTGCAAAGTTTTCTTGCTTAATCAAGTTTGCTTGCATTGAAGCCCTTCGATCGGGATTACTGACTTTCTACACCATGGTGTTTCACGACACGGTGCAGCCTAATAAAGATTGATGAAAGGTATTGTCAAGAGCTTTAAGATGATAGCTACATTGGCCATATTCGTTGGAAAACACCGTATAATGACAATATTGTACTAGAAATTCAGAGGCCCATAACTGGTAAAATAAGCCTTGCCGCCAAATTTTTTTTTATTTTTTTCCAATACTAATTATATATATACATACATATGGATGTACTTACCTTAACCTTATCTCGTTGGAGGAAATTACTAAACACAATTTTATTTTTCACTTTCAATAAGCTTTAAAATTAATTTCGAACCAATAATTAATTAATATATTAACGGAACTCACACTTAGGGAACGAAGCCGATACTGATTTATCGGCGACGGCGGCGGCTGACCAAAAAAATCATCGGCGGCGGCTAAAAGTCGACTTGCGCCGAAGAAATTCCGGCAGTGGCGGCAAAAAAAGAAACCGTCAGCGGCTAGTACAAATCGGCGGATAGTCGGCTAATGTCAACACTCTGCAGCAAGGCGTTTCAGTATCAGGTGAAATCTTCCCTACAACAATTTTACAACACAAAAAACAACACGTAGTTTGCTATCATGGTGTAATTATACAGGTGACTGCGTAAGGATTTATTATACAAAAATACGGCAACCATAGCTGTGTAAAGAACCGAAGAATGTCAAAAGCACAAAAATTATTGTACCAAAACCAAAACAAAACGAAGTTTTTGACATTCGTTAGCTACAAAGCACATAGAGCAAAAAATTATCAGCTGAAGTAACGCTGCCACCTGTTTAAATACACCTTGTTTGCTATGCTACAAAACCAATCTGTCAGAAGATTTCTAACATAGCTTCTATACCTGATATAATATCAAATATACATATTTCTATCAGCAAACGTCACATTTCATAGCAGAGAGAATCATATTACGTGTGGACTGCAATATTAGTATTATATTAATATTATATCAGATATTATAATATTGTTTTCATAATATATATTTAGAAAACAATATTATGATATCAAGTGTCAAAAATCGCACACATACATAAATACGTGAAGAGAATTTTGTGTATTAAAGTGAAAATTTATATTGTTGGATAAAAATAATGCGGAAATGTTTTAATTATACATGATGTATCAAGGAAATTCCAAACTTTTTGTGAAACACACATTACTATTAAACGAAGATGTTTACTGCACGGCTGCATGATAATTATGAAATATTATGATATTTACAATAGTACGTTGTCCCCTATATAGATATTAATATTAATATAAATATATTTTTCTCCTTATTCTGCCGACGTTCTCTCTCATATTATATCGCAGTTAATATCAGGTATAGACGCTATGTAAGCAAATTTGACATTTTGGTTCAAAATGCTCAAGGTGATAATAAGCCGGGCTGATAAGGTAACCTGCTGATACGCTTCGCCTTGATTCTGTACAAGGCACATCAAACAGGTACCCTCATTACTACAACAAATATTACAACAGCAATAACCTCATTTCTCATTCATTCTGTTCTGTTTCGAAATAAACTTTGATTGTGCTTAAGAATTTAAACAATTTAGTTTTTACCAGAAAAACATAAACACTATATTGAAACATAACAATGGACGATGCAAAACTCATCAATTTAGTGGAAAACTGTGACCGTTCTGGTCAGAAACAGCTAATTTATTACGGAAAATGTATGGAACTATTAAAATTTAGAAATAGAACGGCACAGAACAGCAACACAAAGCAAAAACTAATGAAGCCTTGCTTAAACTTTTTTTTGCTATTATGGCACGATATGTTATGATGTGCATTTATTTTAGATTTGGAATATTTTGGCAACATTTTTACTCAAAAATATCGATATATCGATGTTTTCAAAAAATATATATCGATACTGTTCAAAAATATCGATACGATATATATCTATACACTTTTTTCATTTTCCCATCCCTAGTACCAACGGCCGCAAGGCTTGCTTAGCAGCGATGCCAACTATTTATAACCCAAACGCGCTATACCCCTTCTCAAAACGCGCTAGAACGCGCTAAGTTACAGCATTGTCAACAATTTATAGTCAAAACGCGCTATTTTGCTACGCGCTAAATTAAATTTTAATAATGGTCGATGTATGTATTAGTAAATACGAGTACAATTAATTATTTAGTAACTCATTTTCAGATTGTGCAATATTGCTTCTTCGAAATTATATCCTAAATAACTAAAATCATTTAATACAGAATCAGTCTCGCCTTCCAAATATTCGAAATTCTTAGTTTTTTTTTTAATTTTATTTGTTAAACTTTGCAACCAATTATATAAATTATTGTATAGTGTTGCGATTCAAATGCTTTTTGCAGTACAATAAGAATAGATGCTTAATAAGTTATATAAATTTTTTGGGTCACGAGTACGAGCACATATTTTTAGCTTTGAAATTTCAAAATATTTGCCATTTACAATATTAAAATGCGTTTTTAATTCTAACCACAGTCAAGGGAATTTTATTTGCAACATGTGAATCATTAACGAATTAAAACAAAAAGTTAAATTTTGTTAAATTTATACAAAAAAGTAAAAAGATATTATATAAAAAATATCAAGTTATATTTTTTACTTTAATCAAAACGCGCTAACTTAGCGATTTTTTTATTAAACGCGTTAAGACGAAAAAAAGCGTGTTTGGCAAGGTTAAAACGCGCTAAAATTAGCGCGAAAGGCGCTAAATTGGCATCGCTGTTGCTTAGATATAAAAAAATAATATTAAAGGTATATAAAAATTGGTATAAGTCAAACTGTTAATCGTATAGGGATTGAACCATTCAAAAATTGGCTATTGTATTGTATTGTGCTCTCGTCGGTGTGAAAGCGCTAAAGCTCTTTTGTAAAGATTTACACCAGCGTGACCGTTTGACCGACTAAAGTGGCTAATTGACACTTTTTCGACCCCTTTCCACTTTTTCGACTGCCTTGACATTTTTTGTCACCCTTTTTTAGGGTGAGTTATATCAAAAAGCATTAAAAATAAAAAGTTTATCGTAGTTTTCTCGTTTTTTTTTTAATTTTGCCCCTTGTTTTTGATAAATCCCCTATTTGGTGCCACTTTTTGAAAAATGTCATCGGTCACCCTGATTTACACATTGTGCATATGGCTTGCGCGTAGCTGTTCTAAATGATGTTCTATACTATAGAATCTATAGTCAAAGCACATACATACAAGCCAAGAAGGACGACTAGTAACATTACCATACATATTTAAGAAACTTTTGAATGTGCCGTGAATTGCTGGATGGTGCTAACATTCTTCTGGAAGCTTTGTCTTAAGTACAGTCAGTTTAGTCGAGCCGAGTCAAGTATTGTGCAAAGCACAGCGAAGTTAACATCGTGGTATTCTAGCAGTGAATTAATTTAACACTGTGTGTTTTAAAATCTCTTAATATCTGTGTTGATTTGATAGGAATTATCCAGTGGGACTTTTTATTTAATTAATTGCACATATTTAAACCTACCACCAGCGTTAGCATTGCAAAATTTCAAAAAGTGGAACAAAAAGGGTATTTAAAAAAAAGTGTCATCAAAAAGGGGATTTAAAAAAAAGGTGCAACCTTAAAAACAATACAAATTAAGACAAACTAAAACAAATCTACTAATTTTTAAATACATTATAAACAAAAATCAGGTTTAGCATATGAGCATTTCTCCGAGAAATTCCATTGCGTGCGACAGCAAATAATTAACCTGGTATTTCTGAATAACGTCACTCGATTTTTCTTAAAATTTTACCCAACGTAGAGCTCCTGACGGCCTACACAAATATATAAAGAAGTAAAAAAAGTTTCGTTTTCTTTGAAAAAAAAACAAGCATATTTGCCTGGTGTCACACGCTACAAAAAGGTGACATTCATATATATATACATATATGTATATATATATATATATATATATTATATATATATATATATATATATATATATAAATATATATATACATATATATATATATATATATATATATATATATATATATTATATATATATATATATATATATATATACATATATATATATATATATATATACATATATATATATATATATATATATATATACAGTGGAGGCTCGAAAAAGTTAAGTCATAGAAAAGTTAAGTATATGGAAAAGTTAAGCAGCCTTTATTCACCATTGGTGACTCCAAAAAGTTAAGTAATTCTCAACTTTTCTGAGACAATTTTTTTATATATAGTTTTTTCTCTTTCTAAGATGATCTCAACTTTTGTATGTAAATCCTCAATACATATTTATATATATAGTGAGTCATATACGCCTGTATACATGGAAAAATAAAACCGTTACCGTTATATATTTTTTTTGTGAATTTCATATGCATAATGTAGTTGCTCTCATCAGTTGGTTGTAAAAGAAATTAGTCGTAGAATTTGTTTTGTTCTGATTGCAACAATGTTAGCAGCAGGGAAGCAAAAAAGGTTGTCAGTCGGCGACAAATTCAAGATTTAAAAAAAAATTAGATGAAGGCGTTCTTGCTAATCGATTGGCTAAGGATTTTCACGTATCTGAAGCAGCAATTTCATATCTTCTAATTAGTTTTCATGTCAAAACAGTAATAAATATGTATGTATACATGTATATACATATGCACATATAATTCTAATTGACAATTCAAAAGTAAATAAACAATGTACAAATGCAAATATAACCTCTTGAATTTTTCATACTACGGAAAAGTTAAGATTTCGGAAAAGTTCATCACCCCCAAAACAAACTACTTAACTTTTTTGAGCCTCCACTATATATACATATCCATAATAATATAATAATGCTTATAGTAATAAATTCCTTGAATTTTCTGAAGATACATATGTATGTACATATATATTTTTAATGCTTCTTTGGCATTGGCACTTATTTACAAAAAAACATGCTTATTTACTTTAGAGAAAATTTATTTAACTTTTGCTAAATATCTGAATATTGAATTCTGAAGAGACAGGCACAATACAATTCTATACATTTTTTGTACATTGCATTTTTTAATTAACTGAAAAGGTCGTTTTTAGATATCTGTAATTGTTATTAAATGCCAATTTTTGAAACTGTTTATCTGTAGTTTTGAATAAGTTCATCATTTGGAAAGCAGTCTTCCAAATCACTTTGCTACAAACTTGAAGCAGATATCATGGAATGACAATATTCAACTTTTATACTATGTTTAGACGGTACGTGCTTCGCTCTCTATTCATGCTTCACGCCCCAATCATGACCGAATCCACTTGCTTCGCCATACAAAATTATGAGAGCGAATCAAGTAGATTCAATATGAATCTACTTGCGAAGCACGTAAAATTGGTATCTTCTCTAACTTTTATCGCAGTTAATCGCCACTTTATCTGAACTAGCTATCAAAACAAAATAGGTATATGTGTATGTGTGTGTTTGTAAACAAATAAAAACAAACCAAAAAACATGGATGTGAGTTTAATATAAATAAATTTAATTAAGTTATGAATAACATAAAAAGGAAAAATAAGAAGAAAATATAGAGATGCCTTCAAAAACAAGATTTTGCATGAGTGGAATTTATGTAAAGTATGTATGCTTATGTGTATGCATGTATATACGTGCGTATGATACGTATGTTTGTGTGAATATACATAAAAAAAATGCCACGCGAACAGTGATGCCAACTTTTTCAGAGCAAAAACCACTGTGTGTTCATAAAAAAGCACTAAATGAAATAAGTACTCGTATATATGTACATATGTATCTATGTATGTACATAAATATATTTATATTTATTTTTTTATATTTATCTATTTATTTGCAATACAGAGAAAGCCCATATGGCTAATTATAAATGTATTGAATTAGTAAAAATTTAAGTTAACTACAATTTTAAATTTACTACATTTCATAGGTTTTTGTAATAATTTCAATTATATCGAGCCATATTTCGATTTTGCTTATAAGTAGAATATGAGTAGGAAAATAATTGAAGTTCATTTGGGAAGACACTCCAATTATGGTGTACTATTTTAACAAAAGATGATCAACGAGAATTATACTCCTCGTTTCAAGAAATGCAGTTTCATCTTTTTCCTCTGGCCATAAAACTGTTTTAATAAAACAATTAGATTTTTAGGTGTTTCGTCTGAATTAATTTTTACATGAACATGGTTCAGTATGTTACATTCTGAACAACATAAGCCTTTTCTTTTTAGACCGTATTTTATATGAATGAAACAATTTGATTTATAAAATCATTATTATATTTCTAACTTACTTTTAAAATATTTATAAGCGCTAAAAGTCATTTCTACTACAACATTTGAACATTGTAATGTTAATAGTCTTAGAGAAAATATTGACAGTATTAGAAATGGATTATGATTAGTTGAATTTCTATAATTATAAACTTCAATCCAAAATTGATCAGTTTTGAGCAAATTTGTCCATTTATGTATCCTTAAATTTCTGATACTTCGTTCTATTTCTTCAATTTTACCATCCCAGCAAAAATTACCCTTTCCCAGAAGAGTTTTTGTAAGTTAGCTAGAAGCAATGCATTCAGTTTCCAAAAAGCCGTTCATTTTTTGCTTTACTAATTCGTTTTACAGAAGCAATAATGTGTAGTTTTTGTGTACTCAGATGCAAAAGTTACTGGTGTACATTTTTTTACTTTTGTCCACTTTGTTAGAGAGCCTTACGTTAGTACTTTTCAGAAGCATTTTTGAAAGCTTTCGTTATCAAGAAAGCAATACATTGCTTCCCTCAGTGGTTAGTAATTAGATTATTGTAATTAAGTTATTTTATAACGTGTATGGTATCCTCTGTAATTGCTAGAAATATATTATTTTTTTTTTCACTATGAAAGATAAAGTTTTTCTTCCTTCATATTTCACCATGCTGAATTAACATTCTGCAAAGGAAACTTTGCATGTCTAAAAGGGATAGTTTTTGAAAGTGAAAATAAAGCCACCACACTTTAACAAATTAATATTTAGTAGATTTGTAAAACGCACTAAAATCAAAGGTGAAAAGCACCAAAAAAAGGCACTAATTTCTTTTTAAAGCAACAATTTGAAAAATTCCGCACTGTTGTGAATTAAAAAACTCTAAATTTAGTACGAAAAGCACTAAATTGGCACGATGCACACGAAGCACGAATGCGTAGTCTAAACAGCATGATTCATAAATATGATTCAGAGAGCGAAGCAAGTGATTCAACTCGTCGTCTAAACATAGCATTAGCCCGTTAGTTAATTTATTTTCTAATGATGCCAATTTAGAAAAAGAACCGCTCAGCGGGAGCAATTTTGTGAAATTACTGTTTTCGTACCAACATTTACAAAAACTTCAAGTTTGCATATTATATTGCTAAAAACGGAAACAATTTAATAAATACCGGATCTAAATAAATACTTTAATGCAATCAGTCTTTTATTGCTTCTACATACAGACAGAGTTATACGAATATTTATAAGCAAGCGTATTAATTATGCGAAAGATATGCATAAGAAAAAAGATGTCGTATAAACTTGCTTGCATATCAATATATTAAAACAGCATACTTATATATTAATAAATCTGAAAGTACATCTTCATTTAGTAAAAAGTATCAAAAGTGGCAAAAATTAGAAAATTTATCAAATTTGGGCGCATTTTGTAAAGGTAGCATAATATTATCCAAGCAGACGAAAAAGTGGCAAATTGCTACTTTAGTAGCACCAACGGTAACGCTGCCTAAAACGGTATGAAAAGGTAAAACCGTAATAGTAGTTTTGTGCAATCTACTTTAACTAAAGTTTACAGTGTAAACTAATCCATCTCAGCAAAGAAAACCCGTTATTACAAAGTTACATACACCCCTATATATGTATGTAGATACATACATATCGATAGCTTAATATAAAAAGGGCGTATCTTAATTTTCTTTCGAAATAGAGTTTAACGTTTTGCGGGAGACAACGTATAATTGTATCCTCCTTGAAGATCTTAGTACGTTACAGTTCAAAATCAAGGACTTATGCCCAGTTAAAAAATTAATTCTGCATGTTGCCAGATAATTTTATTATTTATTTTTAAAAATTGGCTAAAAAATCTGAAAAATATGTTTAAAAAATATGCAAAAAGTCTGCAACAATAAAAACACCTTCATTTTGAATTGTTTTTCATTTTGTTTTCGAATTAACATAAATTATCTTGCTATACAAAAACATATGCTGATATTACAAATTGTTTGATAAAAATAAACATTAACAAGAGGATGAGGACAAATATAAACATAAGTTTTCTTCATAAAACTTAAAGAAAATGGTGCATTACATACAAAACTGTTCAAGAAAACTTTTCTGCAAAAGAAATTTTTGCGGCACACGAAAAAACAAAACCATTTGCATAGTTTTGAGTGTGACTGTTAATGATTTAGTGTGCGATATCTATGTACATATGTATATATGTATGTACATATATATCTTTGCACTAACTTGTTAAAATAGTAAAGAAAAACATTAAATATTGATGATATACAAGTATTTCAGAAAATCTGCAATTTGGCAGTGAAAATCTGCAAATCTCACATTATAATTTTTACAATGAAAAATCAGCAAAATGCAGAGAAAACTGCAAATCTGGCAGCAGTGTTCAGAATTAAAGTTCATATCATTGAGGTAGTTTACACGAGAACAATTTTTAAGCCGCATAATTTTTGTTCTTTTCCAAATTACACGAGACTAATTCATCTGGTATAAAATGTATACGTATTCACAGCTTTGTGTGTGTTAGTGTTTTTCGTATTCATTTAACATTTGCAGCTTTTTGAGTTGTGTGTGTATTGGTTTTGTGCTGCTAATGCGGGGTTGTAGCTGGTTGAAAAATTATGCCAAACACAAAACCCCTCTCTGCCTCTCTCACCCACAAACTGGCATGTTATGCCAGCACAATTAATCCCGTGTAAATCAGCGCATTCATATTGTGTAAAAATTTCACACAAATATCTTGTTTACTCAGATCTTGAGAGGAAAATAAAATTTTCTTTCTGCACTAAGTTGTATGTAAATTGAAAACTTTAAACTCTTTTTTTCTGGAGAACTTGTTTTTTGAAGTTATGACGTTCTTTGAGTAAATGAGCGATATGTCCACATGTGTGTATGCGACACTATAAAAAACACATGACAATTAAATCGTTGACTGACTCTGACTAAAATAATAATAAAAACAACAGCAAAAATCAAGTAAATCGATAACAAAAATAAACTAAAAACTGGTTTCAAGTGTGTGTGTGTGTGTGCTTGGAAAGTGATTAAAATGCACGTGCCGCGTACGTGTGTAAAGTGGGATGGATGTATAAGTATTAGTATTTTTCAAACGATTTTCAATCTTAATTCAAATCGATTAGAAAATTGCAGTTCTTTGTAGTGTTCATACTTTAAAATGGATCTTGCATGCACACAGTAATTATAGAACGGACAATGTTTGCACAGAAGGAGGAAACTTTTGATTAAATATACAACAAAAAATTTAAATGACACACTGGCAATTTTAAAACAATATGAAGCGATACGATGAAATTTTGAAAAGCATTATTTTAGGCGCGAAACACTTTCTCCTTGGGTTTTTTGTATTTTTAGTCAATGGGATTTTTTTTTCACATATTTTAGACATCGTGATAAAACCCTTTCTCCTTAAGTATATGGGAAATCGTAGCCATAATCAGCCCAATTATGAATATTCCCGGGGAGTTTTTTCTCTTCCCTATCATTTCTTCCCGGGGAATAATCCTCCTACTCTAATTAGCAGGGGAATAAGCAAATGCGGGAGGGAGTAAAATCTGAATCAGCTGTTTAATGTTTACATTTTATTCTGCAATAAAGCAAGAGTTCAGCAATAGAAATTAAATAAAAATGTTGTTTTCATTGCCAATAAGATAGTACGTTAATATAAATATATTTTTTGCTTAAATAAAAAATAAATAGACAGCGTAACCATATACAACCATGCAGAATAATTTTATGATGGTAAAGTGGAGGCTATAACTGCCCAGGTGCAGATGCGAATGGATTAAATTTCCAATTACTGTATATATAAAGGAAATTGTAAATTTCATAGTTTTTCTTATCGGTTTTGGTATTATAGGAAAACAAATTTTCCATTTACCTGCTATGTGAACTTAAAGGACGCGTGAAATTTTTAGTGTTTTAGTATTATTTCTACAGGCAGAAGTAGTTCACGCTTTTGAAGTTAATGTGCGCAGGGCTTGGATAAAAATGCCTAAAACAAGACATATATAAATATTCCAGTGCTTATTGAAACTTTTTGTTCTAAGCAAATGCATATACCATTGTTTTATAACATTTATTAATTTGATTTTTAAAATTTTTGCATTAATTCCCTTTAAAATGTTTGGGGAGAAAACTCTCAAAAAATTCTCCCTCTCCCTCATATTTAGAATACCTACTTTTTTCTCGGGGAGATTTTTCCCGGGGAAATTTTAATTCATAATAGGAGGAATGGGAAAGGGGAAAAACTCCTGGGGAGTTTCAGTATTCATAATTGGGCTGAATATGAAAAAGGCAACAAGGAAGGTGCGGAATAAAAATATAATTCATTTGTAAATGTCTGGTTAATCGAACAAATTTTTATATATATTTACTTAAAACAATACAATTTATTTCACTACACACGTTTTTAAGAGACTATTTCCCTTTTTTAATACACATACATATGTATATTTTCTCAATTTCACTAATATTAACCAAATGTCAAATGCAATAGAGAAAAGACGAACATAAATTAACACCGCGTTTGACGTTTTATGTTCACAATAATTGTCAACGAAAAACTGTTGACAATTATTGCCGCAATTATTGCAAGCACTGGCAATAAGCTGTCTCCATTGGCAATATCAATAATGAGACATTTGCTGCAATATATGTTCGTCAATTTTTTGCCAGTCTAGACGGGGGGTAATGAATTTTCATCATGATATCAATTTGATATTCATCATGATATATGTGGACACTATGTAATAGTATGTTTCCACCGGCATGCTTAATACAAATCATGCTGATTTGTCACCTCAAAGTGGTTGATTTATTTTAAATAATGTCGAAAACCATATTTTTCGAACTCGATTTATATATGCAACCCTGCGTTGCTTTTAAAATTCCAAAGACCATCTCTGGGTCATCCATCAACAACGATTGACAATTTCGAAAAAATTACATTAACTAATTAATTTAATTATTATTTTTCGAACTGTATTTGTTTCTATATTCTTATGAATTGAATAGGCTAAAGTTCGTAACGCTTTTTAAGCCAAATTACATGTGATAATTATTAATGAACAAATAACATCAAAGTTAGTTGTAAATATTCTGACAACAACACATAGTTGAACGGAACAGCCAGCCGTTTTCGAAGGCCACTAAACCTTCCTCATCAGCGTTCTTCTGTGTTTTGGTCCACTGTGTGTGGTGTCAGTTGATGTAGATGTCTGCCTTATATACGTAACTTTATTGCAAAATGGAATATGTGAATTGGTTTGATTCATTGCATTTCAATTTGCTAATGTGTTTCGTAATGTATACGCAAGTTACCATCTATATATATATACCATCTTCTATATATATTACCATCTTCTATATATATTACAACAGTCTTACCATTGTCGTTTTGTTCCTTACTAACTATACACATGTTTGTTAATTTGCTTATTTTTGTTCTACTTAAGACAAACTTTTTTGGTTTGTTACTATTAAGTATATTTTTATTTTTAATTTTTGCCACAAGCCAATGACTATTAATTAGTTAATTTAATTATTATTTTTCGAACTGTATTTGTTTCTATATTCTTATGAATTGAATAGGCTAAAGTTCGTAACGCTTTTTAAGCCAAATTACATGTGATAATTATTAATGAACAAATAACATCAAAGTTAGTTGTAAATATTCTGACAACAACACATAGTTGAACGGAACAGCCAGCCGTTTTCGAAGGCCACTAAACCTTCCTCATCAGCGTTCTTCTGTGTTTTGGTCCACTGTGTGTGGTGTCAGTTGATGTAGATGTCTGCCTTATATACGTAACTTTATTGCAAAATGGAATATGTGAATTGGTTTGATTCATTGCATTTCAATTTGCTAATGTGTTTCGTAATGTATACGCAAGTTACCATCTATATATATATACCATCTTCTATATATATTACCATCTTCTATATATATTACAACAGTCTTACCATTGTCGTTTTGTTCCTTACTAACTATACACATGTTTGTTAATTTGCTTATTTTTGTTCTACTTAAGACAAAATTTTTTGGTTTGTTACTATTAAGTATATTTTTATTTTTAATTTTTGCCACAAGCCAATGACTATTAATTAGTTAATTTAATTATTATTTTTCGAACTGTATTTGTTTCTACATATATTATAAAAAGTGTGTAATTGCCATAGATTTGTTGTTATAAATACATACTTCCAACAACAATTCTATGTCAATTCCACTCCTTTTAATTTCACGTGGAATACAGAACATACCCGATTGTCTAATAAATGTTGTTCAAAATAAAATAAATCTACTTGAAAATCAAGTTATTGTACATAAAAAATTTACAAAATTTTGTACTACAAATACATTATAGAATAAAACTTTTTTATCGGCAGATGGATGTCAGTCTATCGTCTATTTCCACTTGCCCGAGGTCAATGAAAATATTGCTGCTGCATCTCTTTTTAAGTTGAAAATATACTCGTATCAATTGCTATCTATAATTATTCACTGGCATAAACATTATCAGCTGCTTCCGGTCATTTTAACTTGGAAGCACTGAATTTAGCACAGCGAAAACAACGTTGCATTTCATAAAACCAGTTTGTATGGTAAAACCAGGTTTTAGCAGTTGGTTTTAACTTTACAACCAACTTTTATTAAAACCATGTCAGTGTGAAAACACCATTTGCAATAAAGTTTCGTATATAAGGCAGACATCTACATCAACTGACACCACACACAGTGGACCAAAACATAGAAGAACGCTGATGAGGAAGGTTTAGTGGCCTTCGAAAACGGCTGGCTGTTCCGTTCAACTATGTGTTGTTGTCAGAATATTTACAACTAACTTTGATGTTATTTGTTCATTAATAATTATCACATGTAATTTGGCTTAAAAAGCGTTACGAACTTTAGCCTATTCAATTCATAAGAATATAGAAACAAATACAGTTCGAAAAATAATAATTAAATTAACTAATTAATAGTCATTGGCTTGTGGCAAAAATTAAAAATAAAAATATACTTAATAGTAACAAACCAAAAAAGTTTGTCTTAAGTAGAACAAAAATAAGCAAATTAACAAACATGTGTATAGTTAGTAAGGAACAAAACGACAATGGTAAGACTGTTGTAATATATATAGAAGATGGTAATATATATAGAAGATGGTATATATATATAGATGGTAACTTGCGTATACATTACGAAACACATTAGCAAATTGAAATGCAATGAATCAAACCAATTCACATATTCCATTTTGCAATAAAGTTACGTATATAAGGCAGACATCTACATCAACTGACACCACACACAGTGGACCAAAACACAGAAGAACGCTGATGAGGAAGGTTTAGTGGCCTTCGAAAACGGCTGGCTGTTCCGTTCAACTATGTGTTGTTGTCAGAATATTTACAACTAACTTTGATGTTATTTGTTCATTAATAATTATCACATGTAATTTGGCTTAAAAAGCGTTACGAACTTTAGCCTATTCAATTCATAAGAATATAGAAACAAATACAGTTCGAAAAATAATAATTAAATTAACTAATTAATAGTCATTGGCTTGTGGCAAAAATTAAAAATAAAAATATACTTAATAGTAACAAACCAAAAAAGTTTGTCTTAAGTAGAACAAAAATAAGCAAATTAACAAACATGTGTATAGTTAGTAAGGAACAAAACGACAATGGTAAGACTGTTGTAATATATATAGAAGATGGTAATATATATAGAAGATGGTATATATATATAGATGGTAACTTGCGTATACATTACGAAACACATTAGCAAATTGAAATGCAATGAATCAAACCAATTCACATATTCCATTTTGCAATAAAGTTACGTATATAAGGCAGACATCTACATCAACTGACACCACACACAGTGGACCAAAACACAGAAGAACGCTGATGAGGAAGGTTTAGTGGCCTTCGAAAACGGCTGGCTGTTCCGTTCAACTATGTGTTGTTGTCAGAATATTTACAACTAACTTTGATGTTATTTGTTCATTAATAATTATCACATGTAATTTGGCTTAAAAAGCGTTACGAACTTTAGCCTATTCAATTCATAAGAATATACATTAACTAATATTTAATCAATTTTAAATGTCAACCACATGTGAACAAAATCATAAGGCACGTGCATAAATTGATTACGAAAATTCGAACAACAAATCACTCACAACCTCGGTCGAAACACTTATAAGGTGGGCAGCAGCAATGTGAATTTTATTCGCATGTGGTTGCCATTTAAAATTTATTACCCTACGTCTACACCTGATATATTTTTATCATAACAAAAGTCAAACTTTATATTAAAAAATGATAAAAATATATCAGGTGTAGACGTAGGGTTAAATATTCATTAATGTGATTTTTTCGAAATTGTCAATCACTATTGATGGATGACCCAAGGATGGAGTTTGTAAGTTTTCTATATGATGTTATGGTGACTATTCTGGGATACGCGTCGACATGGTGAAAGTTACATGGAAATCAAAAACAAAACTGTGTAAATGTAAAATAATTGTTTTTGTTTTTCACCCGTTGCAATTCTCACGATTATTTCATTTTAGAAATGAACGGAAAACAAAAGTAATTTTTTAAATTTTGGTTTTGTTTTAATTTAAAGTTTCATTTCTTCGACGCTTTTTCCGGAATAACCACCTATATTTTTGATGATGAGCAAGATAACCAATATATTACTCGAATAATTTAATCGAACATTTTCCTATTTTTTAAGCTATTCCAATGAAATGAGTTATTCGAATAGTATCAATCGTATAATTTGATTCGAATAATTTTAGTCGATTAATTTTTTTAGTCTGTGTGCAAATTACAGCATTCTATACGATTCGAAATTTAATAATATTTCCATATAAACTCTATTGAAGTATTTCGTGATTTCGTTCGATAACGAGTGCCGTAATTTGTTCCCTGTTCCAATGAAATTAATTATTTGAATAACGATTGATAGTTTGAATCGAATAACTTTAATCGAATAATTTTCTTCGATTAAGTTGTATATTAATTTTTGCCAATGCATTTCCTAATTGCTGCTAATTAATATAATAAAAAATTGCTCTTCAGTGCTTATATCAGTTCAATCCGTTTCAATTTGAATTCAAAATCAGCGCTTAAATGTTAGAATTATCCACAAATCCATTTCTATTTGTTTCTAATAAAATAGAGATTCTAAGAGAACTTATTAAATTTTATGTTTGTTTATGATACAAACAGCTGCTTAGGCGGATTATCAGCTGTTTGTGAATTTCACTCAAAATAGTATGCACCTTTCTATCAGCAAGAGTAAAACTAAAAAGGACTAGAATGAAAATTTTTGCGGCACTTGGCTTATCTTCACATATACATACATATATGTATATATTACATAATTCTACTGTACGTGTTGATGTCACTGAACTCCTCCTAAACGGATGGAACGGTGTGAATGAGTTTTTCGTATGCGTTTGGATGGCGCCCTGAATGGTTTAGATTCACAAACCAGCCCGACAGATGGCGCTGCAGTCGGTATCTAGATTATTTATCTATACTGCAACTAAACGGCTGGATTGGCTTTAATGAATTTTTGCTTATGCATTCAAGTGGGGGCGTAAGACAACGTTTGCCTCACTCAGCTAGTTTTAGTACGTAATTATAAAAGAATTTTGTTTTAAGAAAATAGTAAACAACTTGATATTTGTTTGGTTTCTGTTCAAAAAATAGATTCTTCGATGCTAACTGACAGTGTTACCAACTCATTTTGAAGAATTCATCAATGTGCTGGTCTCTAGACTAGTTCGTTTTTGACACAAACCGATATTCAAACGAGTGTAATTTAAATGGGTTTTAACATGGGCTTATGTCAAAATGAGCTACGAGTTCGATCCAAATCTAATCGGCTAAGTCTCACTATCGTACACATTCGTACGACTTTTGAAAAAATAGAACCCTATCCTAATGAATTCTTATTGTCTTTTGAAAATGTTCGATTGTGTAGGATAGTAAATCCTAGCCTTTACAGGATTCAAAAGATTTTTCATATTTACATACAACGTGATTAATCCAGACGTCTTGTAGCTAAAACAGGGGATCTGCTCTCTTATTCTAAACGAAAGAAAAGGTTTTCGAATTTAGTACTAGTTATTATTAAGATACAAATTATAAAAAGTTTTCTTTCGTTTCGAATTACAGAGAAAACTCCCAGGATATCTATAAATCAAATTTTGAAAAACGCCACATCGTCTGCTATAATTTTAAAATAGTTCCATGCAAAAAACCACTATGAAATTCTATATCCCAAGGAAACAAATATTCCATTGCTATGTTTAACATTTCCACAAAAACAGTTTGACGGCATTAACATATTATTATAAAAAGTTCTACAAGTAATTTTATCATAAAGAAAAACAAAATTTACTAAAACTTTAAAGTTTAAAGTCATTTCATGCCATTTTTTTATGAAACGATAAAATAATACATAAAAAAAAATTCCAAACTATACCGGAAACACTTACACATTCCTGCAAGCACACCTGCAAAGACAAAATGAAACTTTTTACCGGCAAATGACTGTTTATTTTTTTGTCTATTAATCATTTTTCATTGCAGTCATTTACTCCATTTTTTTTAGTTAAATCTATTAACATTAAAGGAAACAACATACTTGTAAATTACAACTAAAATGTTTAACAGCACGTCAACACGAATTGTTATCGTTTTTCTGCAATTTAAATGGTAGTAAAACTATGCCCACCTTTTTACATCCGGTTCTACTCCTTATTTTATTTATTACCTGTGAAACTCGCAAATGAAACATGATGCATGACATGTAATGAATGTCAACAAGTCACTTTAGATTTTATTATTTCAGCAATGAAACTTAAGTTTGATTCAGGCTAGTTGCCTTCATGTAATTATAATTAAATATTCGTTTTACATTTTCAGATGCCAGTGCAGCTCAAGACACCGGCGAACCAGGCAACGAATGGAATCGTACGCAGAATCAAAACAGCGCCAACAGAAACGTTGGCCGCATAGCCGGATCGGCGAATACAAACGTTATCGATATGCAAAATGCTGGAAAAATAAAATTCGATCCGCCCAAAGTGCCAGTGATATTTGTTTTAGGCGGCCCAGGTAGTGGCAAAGTAACCCACTGCGACACCTTCTTGCAGGAACGCCGTGGAATAATACACATCAATATGATGGACCTTTTACAACAATATGCCATGGGCAACGGTAATGCTTCATAATTTTCCTTTTCATCCCAATTCAATGTGCGATAATAATTTTATCTCTTTCCTTTCAGATATGCAAGATTTTTCCCAGTTATCTTCAAGAACCGTAGCCGAAGTTTTAATGTTAGAAATGAAAATGGCTCCAGCTGCCAAAGCATACCTCATCTCAGGATATCCACGCTCAATGAGGGATGTAGTCGAGTATTCAGAAAAGGTAAACGATCAGGGGGTTTAAATAATTCGCAAAAAAAACACAGCTGTTGCAGCTATAGATTAAGAACCACAAATCGGGATGCTTTTTATCTCTATCGAATTTTATGAAGTATTATTGTTTAATAATCAAATGCTTCAACATAATTTTTGAAAATATTCACGTTTTGTTTCTAAAAAAAATAATTAAGCTGCAGAGCTCCCTCTGATGTTCCTGGTAGTATTTGTAATACATACTTATCTTCCTGCTGGAAACCAAGCCGTAATGATGTGTATAGTTCTTGTAGTTTTTGTACCAGTTTTTTTTTTTAATTTTTTTAGATATACAGTCAAATCCCGATAATTCGTAATCGCAAGGGACCGGCCATTTCTTACGAATTATAGGGGTTTTCGATTTAGCGGGGGTTCGATTTAACGGGGTTAAAATAAAATAAATACGAATTAACGGGGGTTTTCAATTTATTTACTAAATTTGTTGTTTTTGTAACACCGACAGAGTTTTATGCGTGCGGTTTGACATTTTTCTTTATTATTCATGTAAAAAACTGATCTTAAAAAAATAAACACCAAAAAAAGCAAAAACCAACCGAAAAAAATAGCATTAAACAAAAAATCATTCTTTCCATGTTTCTGTTGTTTTTATTACGAATTATAAGTGGTAGTTAGCAAAAAATTACGATTTATAAGAGGTAAAGGAGATTTTATTTGAAAAAAAAAAATTACGAATTATCGAGGGGACCAAAATGTATGGAAATTTTACGAATTAACGAGATTTTTTCAAGGGACCGACTGTTTATTACGAATTATCGGGAATTACGATTTATCGGGGTACGAATTATCGGGATTCGACTGTAATAATATTTTAGAAAATTTTGTTGAAAATAAAGTTAATTGTAGGTGCATTGACTATGCCTGAACCACTAAATCCAGAATGTCGTATTTGATTGAAGTGTTTCAGCGAGATAAAATAAAGTTACAAATCGGACTTATGAATGAGTTTTTCTTTAGGTCTTATAACCAATGTAAGGGAACTCAAGTATGTAATTTATTTTGACTTGGAAAAAGATATAATGGGTGTTTTTTATTGAGGTATAGAACTTTAAGTTGGCATCACTTTTTTAACTGGCGGCCATTTTGTCAGCTGTCAAGTGATTAATATTTAGTTTGGTTTGCCATTTCATCATGAACAGGTTGACAAAAGAACAACGCTTGCAAATCGTGCAAATTTATTTCGAAAATAATGGTTCAGTTCGCGAAGTTTACCGCAAGCTCCGTCCATTTTATGGTCGACATAATCGTCCATCAGAGCAATTAATTCGGTTAACCATGGATCGTTTTCGCACTACGTTTACTCTATGTGATAATACGCATCCGCAGAGACGTCGAACAGTGCGCACCGAAGAAACAATTGCCGCTGTAGAGCAAAGTGTTGAAGAGGACCCGAATGAATCGATTCGCCACCGTGCACAGCAATTGGAGCTTTGTCCATCAACTTTATGGAAGATTTTGAATGTGGATGAGTTGTGGTTCTGTGGCGTTACATGCCACACAGCGCACGTCACAATCGATTTATTGAAGGAAACATTCGATGAGCGCATAATTTCGCGGAATGGACCTGTCAATTGGCCACCAAGATCGTGTGATTTGACACCATTGGATTATTTTCTTTGGGGATATGTGAAGTCGCTCGTCTACGCCAACAAACCAGAAACGTTAGGGGACTTGGAAGCCAACATTCGTGGCGTTATTGCCAACATACGGCTCGAAAAAGTGGTTGAAAATTGGACCTGTAGAATTGGCTTTATTCGAGCCAGCCGCGGCGGCCACATGCCCGAAATCATATTTAAACATTAATGTCATAAAATTATCCTTCCAATAAAGCCAAATTGATGGACATTAAACGATTTTCTTGTGTTTTATTTCAATTCGAAGTTCTATACCTCTAAAAAAACACCCTGTACATATGTATGTATGTATGTATATAATAAAATCTTGGAGTAGTTACGGAACTTCCTGGGGCAAGGATATTCCAAAAGGTAGCCCTGAATTTATGTACATCCATATGTATATGCGTATGTAAATATACTTACATAAGTATGTATGTACATATGTTTCTTGTATGTATGTATATACATATGTATATCGTCACCTTAAATGCAAACGGACGTAACTACACTTATATATTTTACAGGAGAGACAAAAAACGTTACAAAATCAATAATAATAAAGTACATATTCTTGAACATTTTTTTCTAAATTTACTTGTAGTATGGATACTTATATGTTTTTAACCATTTATTTCCTTTTTATACATATACATATATTTAAGCTTTTATGTTAGTTACATTCCTTGCAATAATAAAAAATAGATGCATTCGTAATTACGTCCGTTTGAATTCTTTTAAGAAAGTCGTAATTTTTGATCGCAGAGGTCTAAATATTTGCGTGAACACGTAGTTTGATAAAATGATAATACTTTTCCTTTTTTTAATTTGTTTCCTTTTTTTAATTTTTTACTTCTTAGTACTTAATTAATAATTACTTTGTATGGTAAGAAGCCTTTGCACCGCTCTTACACCACCATTTTTCTGCTGGATTTCGCGTATTAAATATAAGTAATTTTCACCAAGCCTGTCAATGATATAGGGTTACATATGTATATGCCATGATTAATAATTATAATATAATAATAAATCTTATCGCATATTGGTGAAAATGGGACCACCTGTGGAGTATACCATTTCATATAGCAAAATAATTTCTAAAATCGCTTCACAAATGATGGAGAAATCGGTGAACATATAAAGAAAATACATATGTACATGAAGAACATATTATGTATGTATGTATAACCTTCTAATTTTTTGAAGTCTGTTAAAATATAGGAGCAGTTCCAGCTATTTCTCCAAAGTTCTGCAGACTTTCTCAATTAGATATAACGTAAAAATTCTTAAACCTGGTTCACACACTTTAACTTTTGTTGACCAAACTGTAATTCAGCTGTAAGAAAGACGGAAATACAAATGTCTCTTTTTTATACAGCTGAATTAAAAGCTTATCGATAACAGTTGTAGTGTGTGAACCGGTACTTAGCTGCCTTGGGAAGCTTTAATAAATTGGCCACACAGTTGGTCATAATAAAGGCTCTGATTCACTATGATGCATTAAACACATTCACCACAGCAGTCTACACGAACACACGACTTCAAATGCCGCTAGCAGGATTTGTCGCCTCGTAGCCAGCTACTTAATTATTTTGGAGACGGCAGCAGCACCATCTGCACCTGATATTCAAGTACAAATACATACTAGTTCAGTATTGCCACTTTCATATATTTTGCATTTATAAAAATTAATTGCTCTTTTAAAATATACTTATTTCACATAAAAGTACAATAATGAATCAATTTATTCTTTATATACATTTTTGGATATTGTTTCTGGTAAATAGTATGAAATAATTGTACGATATCATTCATTCACCATTTTGTATTATACTGGCAACACTGCATTTGCTCTTTGTAGCCAGAGAAATATAAATTAGTTTAATTGGAGTACAATGACAAAATCAGCATAGACAACAACCTGTCGCCCTGTTGCCTTGCTGTCTTCAATATAATCATTCTCATATAAACATGTTTTCTATCCTTGGCATTTGGTAGTCGGTAGCGTGCTGTGGTGAATGTGTTTATGTATGAGCCTGTTTAGATGAAAGGTTACATACCTGCGACTCATGTTTGTTGTCGGTAAGTGAAGAGAAGTAGTAAAAGGGGTAGTAAAAGTCGCTCGTAATGAGAATTAAAGCGACAATTTTAACTTTTATCAAATAAATTTCAAAAATTTTGCAACAATAAGGTCTTTATGTAAACGCGTGTGGATTTAAGAAGGGACTCCTACTCCAAGAAAACGTAAGCGTTGTCGCAGTTACGACACCTTTCATCTAAATGGGCTCTATCTTACACAATCGTACGACTTTTGAGAAAATACAACCCTGGTATTATTCATTCATTGGATCATGGTTGCATTTTTTAAAAAGACGCACGATGTTGTAGGATAGTTACCCCTCAAAAGTTACGCCCTTTTCAAAAAACACAAATAAAACAAAGTTACTGCAAACAATAGAAAAACTTAAAAACATTAAACAAAATTGTCCTTCAACAGGCTTTTGCTGTTCATTGTATTGCTTACAAGTGTTTTTAATTATTTACACAATTATATACATCATACATATATAGTATGTATGTATGTACATGAACATGTTTGTATGTAAGTACATTGTAATTGTCATAAATATTTAACCGCACAGTTTTTACCGAAAATATTATCGGTAACTTGCCATCTCTTCTTCTGCATTTCCCTAACCACACACCTTCGGTTTTGGCTAAACTTTTGTCTTTTGTTGTGGAAGTTTTTGTTAAAAACATGTGAACAAATGAACATTTAAGCTTGTGAATTAATTAAAATGTTTAATTATTAATAATGACCGCCAGACCTATCCATGGAAATAATGGATAGTTAGTATTTTAGGTTGAATAAACAATCATTAATGTTCCTAAGCAATTCAATATTCTGTGTCTCCTTGATTGGCGGTCATTTCGTGGTTTGTTGTTTAATTTTCCTCGTGAAAATTTTTATTTTTTTACTGTTTGTGGAGACAATTTCCCTTCTTATAGGTATATCCAATTCTTTTCCCACACCCAAAAGGCTTTCAATGTACTTACATACATACGTATTTCCTTTGTGTGTGGCTTTTTTTCTTATTTATTAATGATGGGAAAATATTCAAGAAATTTTTATCATTTGCTTTTCTAACAATATGTGCGACTTTTGAAATTGTTAATAATTTAAAGATTTTTTAAATTTAAAAAGAATTAAAAAATATGTACATCAAGGTCGCATTTAATAGTATGTTTCCACCGGAATGATTTACACAAATCATTATGATTTCCGCAAAGTCATGCTAATTTATACATGATTTACAATACGTTTTCCATCTGGATAAATCACCTCAAAATAGTTGATTTATTTTAAATCATTTCGAAAAGACTATTTTTCGAACTGGATTTACCTATGCAACCCTGCATTGTTTATAAAATTACAAGCTACATCCCTGGGACATCCATCAATAGTAATTGACAGTTTCGAAACAATTATAGGTCTGTTCCAGATGCATAACAAAACAGTCCGAACTTGTACAAAGTTATCCAAAAGCGTTCCAGATAGCAATTTTTGTGCAATTCTGAGAGCGAATGAGAGAGTAATTTTTTTCATTTCCTGTACAAACTAGTACGAACTTTTTCTTCTGGGTAAGTTCGGACAAGAATTAAATAATAATCAGCTGTTTTTTGTTTACATATGAAACTGAAAAATTAATCAGAAAATTCAGTCGTTAAGCAGCTCTGGCACAAAGTATACAGAGGTGAAGAAAGTGAGTGATGAAAAAAAAGCTAAAATCAGCTACGACACGGGTTCGGCGAGAAAGGGACAACTGTACTATATTTGTTATTAAGTTGCTAACAATATAAACAAAACAAACAAGAGAAAATGTGTACTTTGTGAAATAAACAAGAGGACATTTTTACAAAATTAAATGAAAGATTTTGTAGTGTTGGACTACAAAACTCAATGTGTTAAATGTTATTAGTGGTAAAAAAGTGATTAAAATTAGTTTCCACATAATTACAGACATTATTTTAAGCATTTTCATTAAAAAATATTAGTTTTTACCATTTACTTCCAAAAAGTATATAGCGAATAAGACCACACAGAATAAAATGAAAATACATTTGAACTAGTGAACATTTGTACAAAATTAAATCAAGGAATTTGTTGTGTTGAATTAAAAACTGAATGTGAAAATGTTTATTAGTATTAAAAAAGTGATTAAGATTTGTTTTCAAATGATTCCTGATTTAACTTTGAGCTTTTTCGTTCATAAATGTTAATTTTAACATTCTAATTGCAAAAATCTCATAGCGAATGGGGACACAAAGAATAAAATGTAAAAACGTTGAATCAATGCAACTACGAAAGAAGCTTAAAGAAGACACGGGTTCGGTGTGAGCGAGACGTCAGAATTTGCAAAATTATCTTCCGTCTCGTGACCTCTCTGTGTACTTTGTGGCTCTGGGTCGAAGAACATCATTTCGCGTCATCGTAATTATTTCTTAAGTGCGGTCAGGCTTAGATCTGTTGTTAGGCCTTCGAGAGTTTTTCGTCTCGCTCGCACTGGTTGACTGATCTGCCACGGATAACCGTATAATCTTGCGGTTTTTTTGTAGAGTTTCTTTAACAACCACGTTGCTACTTCCTATGTGAAGGCATGGGTTAACATCTTGGGCATATGGTCTAGTTACTCCTCCCATATTCGTGCAACAATACTTTACAAATTTACTTTTGTAATATTATAATTGATAAAGATGGTTTTCTTTTTCTTTAACGTGGTCTTCTTTCTTTATTCAAATTTAGAATGCCGGAAATAATAATTTCGCCATTCTATATCAATAGTTAACAAGTAATCGGTTATTAAATACTTATATAGATACTTAAATAGTAATCGCAATACAGCGTTGCAACAAATCATTACAACTCGACCAACCTGACCTGCCAATCGACCCCGATTGTCAATTCTGCAGATCAAATTCGTCATCTAAAAATTCATAGTCAACACAATCATCCGAAGTGTTGCCCTCACAATCCTCTGCTATGCCATCAGAAATTCCATTGGGTTCCAACCATTTTCTTAATCTAGTGGAATCAATCACACCACTGTAAGGAATCTGAGTTACTTGGCAACCTTCAACATCAGTTATCAAGTACCGATCATGACCCAACTGTTCTCGAACGACATAAGGACCGCGATACTTAGGTATTAATTTTTTGTTCAGTCCAACCGTTGTATCAACATTTTTTATAACAACCAAATCACCGATCTCAAATAATCTAGCTGGCTTATGATGCTTCTCAAAGTACTCTTGATTATATACCTGGGATTTCCGTATGGCGTCTGACGCCCTTTGCCTAATTGATCGCAAGTCCCTACCCCCGGTAGAATAAGCCTGCAAGTGCTCAGTAATCTCGTCAACAACTGCACCCCGCTGGCAAACCCCAAATAACAACTTACTCGGAGTCTCATGAGTGGAACCATGCACGGTATTGTTGATAGCGAACTCAACATCGGACAGTCGGTGTACCCAATCACCATGTCCAATCGGCTCAGTCAACTTGGCCAACATAGCCTTTAGGACCCTATTTACCCGCTCTACCTGACCATTAGACTGAGGTGAAGCGACAGAAACCTTAATATGCTGTATATTATTCGCCAACACAAAACCTGCAAACTCACTTGACGTGAAACATGTACCCCGGTCACTTACAATCCTTCGTGGACGACTATAGTATTCGAAATACCTCCTGAGTGCACAGCATGCTTCTTTAGTCCCAGGAGAGTTCACGGCATAAAGCTTAACAAATTTAGTAAATGCGTCAACCACAACCAATATATGCCTACGTTTAGAGTGAATCGAGGGGAGCGGGCCAAAGTGATCAATATGAATTGTGTCAAAAGGCTCCGGCTTCTTGGCAATGCTGTACAAATTCCTCTCATTATTAGTCGCAGGTGGCGAATAGAAAATACATTTCAAGCAATTCCGTATAAAACCTTCCAGTTCTCACGCATTCTGGGAAACCAATAGTGTTTCCGTACCTGATCCGCACATTTCCCAACACCCATATGTCCATATTTTTCGTGCACCAGTCTCATCACACTATCCTCAAGCTCCCGAGGAACATACAATTGCAAATGTCCTTTCGCATCAGACCTGAATAGTAAACCGTTTTCCAAGACGAAACCATCCAAATCACCCTCTTCCAATTTTCCAACTATTGACCTAATAGTTTCATCGCGCGACTGTGCGACATCCCCACCATCCACAACGGCCGAAATTTGCACCCGGCTCAAGGCATCAACATGCGCCATCATCACACCTCCACGATGCCGAATCTGGTAATCGTAATTTTCCAGCTCAAGTGCCCACCTTGCAATTCGAGGATTCAACTGTTTTCTATTCAGAGTCAACGTCAAGGAGTTACAGTCTAAAAACACTCTAAATCTTCTCAGAGCATAGATTATAGCCAGGGTCTCCAATTCAAAGCTGTGGTACCCTGACTCAGCAGGCGAGGTAGTCTTAGAAAAATATGATATGGGATGGAATTTACCATCATCCTTTTTCTGCAGCAAAACGGCTCCAAATCCCTTGGAGCTCGCATCAGTATGCAATTCCGTTTCCTGAAACGGGCTATACACCGCCAAAACAGGTGGATTAACCAAGGCGTCCCTCAAATCCAAAAATGCGCCTGTGCACTCATCGGTCCACTCGAAAGTAGAATCCCTCTTCGTCAATTGAGTAAGAGGTTTGGCACGCCGTGAAAAGTTTTCAACGAATCTCCGGAAATAGGAAAAAAGCCCCAAGCACCCCAGTAATTCCTTCCCACTAGTCGGCATAGGATACTTACGAATAGTCTCTATATGACTATCACTAGGCCGTACACCATCACTGTTCACCAGATAACCCAGATAGTCAAGTTCCCTATAAGCGAACTTACACTTTGCCAAATTAAGTCGAAGTCCATACTCCCTAACAAGTTTCAGCACGTCGATCAGAATCCGCATATGTTCATCCAGAGTCTTCGTAGCAATGCTTATGTCGTCCATATATACCACGATCTTTCCCGCATCAATCAAAGCCCTAAAAATTGTATTTATATACCTCTGAAAAACCGCAGGGGCATTCCTGAGACCGAATGGCATGCGGCAATACTCGAACTGTCCCAGAGGTGTAACGAACGAAGTATAAGGTATCGAATCGTCATGAACACTAACATGGTGAAACCCATTCCGTAAATCCAGCGTACTAAAGTATTTCTTTCCCCCTAGATGTGCAAAGCAATCCTCAATCAATGGCAAAGGATAATTGTCCCTGACCGTCACCCTATTCAGGGCCCGATAGTCCACACACATGCGAAGATCGCCATTCCTCCGCTTAACCAGAACTATCGGTGAAGCATATGGGGAAGCACTTGGTCTAATTATACCCTGATCCAATAGTCCATCCAATATTTCCCGTACACAATACCTCTCACGATGCGATAACCGTCGCGGCCTACAATACAATGGCACATCACTCGTCAAACTAATCCTCATTGAATAATCCAAAGACCTCGTAGGGTCGGAAACACAATCCACATAATTATCGACAACGAGGGACTTCAGCCTATTTGCATCCACTGGATTCAATGCACCATCCACATCAATACCGACAACACCTTCCACGGCACACACCTGATACCCGAAATGACCCCGCATATCACCAACAGTAATAACATTAACACCATAAGCCACTTCATCGGTACAACGCAAGTCAGAATACTTCGAATCATAATTGTCAATTTCATTGTCGTCAATTCGCTCAAAAACACTCGAATCACTCTCATTCAAGTTAACTAGACAAATCCCGCCTCTACAACCATCATGCTCAACGATGGGAACCCCGGAACTTAATTCTTTATGACTATTATTGAAATCAAATCTAAGTGCACTGATAATTTTATTAAATTCAAAATATTTATTTGTGTCATTAAAGTCTAAAGGTTTGATTTGACATAAATGTATATTCATTTTACTCAAGAGATCACGACCGATAAGTAAAGGTACAACAGTTTCCTCGTTTGGCAGAACAATTAAATTATGTGTATATACACTGTCTCTAAAAATTAAATTACATTTCACAAATCCATAAGTACTTATATTATTTCTTCCAACTCCAACATAAGACGACAAAGACTTCGTGCCACAAAATTCAAAAGGAATTAAAGATTTTTTTATAAAACTAGTTGGGCTACCCGTATCGAACAAAGAAACACAATTGATTAAATCAGTGCACTTATCTTTATTGAAGAGGACAACACTTACCGATTGGAATGCATCAACATCATCATCTCGAGATCGAACAGCAGCTACGGCACGTTTCTTCGGGCAATTTTGATGATAATGCCCAACTTCAGCACATACGAAACAAGAATTCTGCGGTCTTCTTGGCATCTGACACTGGCTCTGGTAATGGCCGAATTGAGAGCAATTAAAATAACGGATTTGTAAATCAGATTTTAGAGCATCAGCACTTTTTTTACTGCAGTAAAATTTAGGGTCCCCTTTGGCTTTGGAGAAACAGCTTGCAAAATATTTCCACCGAGAGACCTCTTTTTCTCGTATCGTTCCAATAAAACTTTAAAATCTCTCATATTTGTGGCACTATAAAGCATCGAAACATGTTGAGATTTATCATTAAGTCCGTCAATTATTATGTCAATTAAATCGGACTCGGGGATTTTAGACCGCTTTGCAATTTCTTGCATTTCTATGACATAGCGTTTAACTGAATCGGAAGGTTTCAGAGTTCGGGACTTTAATTGATGAAAAACTTCCTGCATCGTAAAAGCCTTTCCAAATTCTTGCAAAAGTTCCATCTTTAGTTCATCATAGCTGTGAACTGTAATAGTACGCAAAAACAGCTTAGCAGTTCCATCAAGCAATCGCCGCGTAGCCATAAATTTATCCGATTGTGTGCATTCAAACATACGGAAGGCATCTTCTAAGTCATCAAACCATTTATGAACATCGTATGAGTCGTCCCCACTAAATTTATGCATCATTGCCTCAAAGGCAATAAAATCAAATCGTCTTGCATTTAATCGTTCCAAATCTCGTTGCCTTTGTAAGATATCAATTCGGCGATTCAAACGCTCAATTTCATCAGGATATAAATCATTGCCAGCCTCAGCATCATGCATGAAATTGGCTCCCATATTCAAGTTTGCATCGATATGGGGATTGACTTCATTTGCACTAATGGCAGCAGCCGCATGGGACTTAAGCACAACATCGACGATGGATTTGATAAAATCGGCAGAAACTTCAGCAACTTTTGGTGAAACAGCAACTTCAGGAACTTTTGGTAAGTCAGTGACTTCAGCACTTTCTTGCACAACAGCAACTTCAGTAATTTTCTCCGCATCTATTTCGTCGTACAATCCACGCAATTCAGCAACAGTGCTGTTTTCGTCGAATGTAATACCTGCTGCCATCAAACCATCCATAATCTTCTGTTTGGTAATGTATTTAGAAATTTTTTCCATACCCCACACCTGAATTTGTAATATTATAATTGATAAAGATGGTTTTCTTTTTCTTTAACGTGGTCTTCTTTCTTTATTCAAATTTAGAATGCCGGAAATAATAATTTCGCCATTCTATATCAATAGTTAACAAGTAATCGGTTATTAAATACTTATATAGATACTTAAATAGTAATCGCAATACAGCGTTGCAACAAATCATTACACTTTGTAAATTATTTATGAAATAAATAATCAGAAAAGCAAAAAAAGTTTTTACATACAAATTTATTAGAAAGCATAATGGAATGTTTTTGAAATAAAGCTGAAGTTGTAAGTACATTTTTGCATATTTCTCCATTTCTTTATTATAAGAAAAAATGATTTTTATGATTTTTTAAATAAATGATCAAACAGAATAAGTCCGAAACTTCAGGAAAAATCGCTGTCAAATTAACAAAGCCCATAATAAAATCTGAGGCAGTAACTTCAAATGCTCTCTAATTTTTGTTTTATTTTCTTTTGTGCTTATTTTTCTTTGTAGTTTTGTTTACAAAATGTATGAAATTTATTGAAACTATGGTAACATGTTTGAGAGAATATTTATTTATATGTGAGAGCATAAGAAAAAACGTTCTCAAAATAAAATAGATTCTATCTATCGACTGCTTTCTGAGGCTAGTTTTTGTGTCATTTTGTATGGAAAATTTGTTTATGCCCCAATTCTGTTTGATCATTAATTCACGTAGCTTCTACTTTTTTGGAGATTTTTTTCATTTACTTTTTACAGCTCGTCGGTTGGTTTCCGTTTTCATGTATCGAACATTTAAAAAAAATTGAGTTATTGTTTGATTATATAATATATATATAATATATATGAATACAGTGTCCTCTTTTTAAATTCTTTATCAGTTTTCCGATACCTTGAATATATCTGGAGATATAGAGGTGCAAATTTGCGTCGTTTCCACTATTGTTGAAACTTTTTTGAGTGCTTTGTTTTTGTTTTCAATATAAATAGACAAACGAGAATTTTTACATGGCTTCCATAAACTCGCAGTTAGTATAAGCTTGCTTACATATTAATATATTAAACAGCATAACTTTTCTATCAATAAAATAAAAAGTACAATAAAAAGTATTAAAAAGTGGTAAAAATTAGAAAAAGTTTCAAATTTGAGTGCATTTTGTAAATGTAGCACAATAGTATCCAAGCAGTCGAAAAAGTAGCAAATTGCTACTTTAGTAGCACCAACGGTAACGCTGTGTATGACCACACACACGGACCCACACATACCCTATAAATCTGTCACCTTTTATGCTTCTGTTTTCGCTCTTTCTTTATGCTTCACAAAATGTTTCACTACAAATGAACTGAGCTACTGAGCCAACTGAATGAAATACTTCCGTATCTCACTTTACGGCGTAAAGTGAGCTGAGCTGACAAGAGCGGTCACTCAAACAGGGAAGGAAAATTACTTCTTGGATTTTGTACCAACTGTGAAAACAAAATGTACTTTTAGGACCATGACGGTACCATTTTTTTAATATTTATTAATAAGAACGGAAACGTAAAAAAATTTGTAAAAATTCAGAAGTAAACAATAAAAAACAGAAACTTAATAAAACTTTGTATAAAAATTCAGTATAAAAAATAAAAAATAACATAAAAAAATATTAAATATTACATTCATAAGGGTACAGTCGTAGATCAAACTTGTTAGACATCGGTTATTTTAAAAATTTTACTTATTAACAGGCCTGTTATTTTCATGCACTATAAAAATGTATGATTAAACCTAAAACACACTATTGAAGTAAATGATCGATATGTAGTTAACAAAAATAAACATGTATTACCACAGCCAAGGCGAGTTCAGGTACAGTAAAAGTACTAAACAGATTTTTTTTTCTGCAAGACTTGACACCACCTGCCTTGACAAAAGCATTGCAACAAAAACAGAGAAACTGACCGTCTAAAATAAAACACACACAAAAATATTAAAGACAACATAGTACCAAGTAACTCGCGGTAGTACCACGGTACCAATGAGGTGAAAAATGTACCATAAAAAGTACAATTGGGGATTTATTAAAGAAAAGGGGCAATATTAAAAAAAACGAGACAAATACACTAAACTTCTTAATTTTAATGTATTATTATGTAATTCACCTTAAAAAAAAAGGGGACAAAAAGTGGCAAGGCAGTCGCAAAAGTGGCAATTTGCCACTTTAGTCGGTCAAACGGTCACGCTGCTAATAAGTTATATAAATTTTTTTCGTCACGAGTACGACTACATATTTGTAGTTGTGAAATTTAAAGATATTTGCCATTTACAGTATTAAAATCAGCGATGCCAACTTAGCTATTTTGGAGCTATATTTAGCTCTTTTTGATTGCTTCTAACTCGAAATTTTTCTTTTTTAAAAAAAAGAGCTAACACAACTCTTTTCAATTGTAAAAACGGCACGTTTAGCACTTTTCGCATCTTATAGTAAATATTCTCGATTTTACCCTATTGTTTCGTGTTTGAGGCATTTACATTTTTGGCAAATATGTTTTTTGCATATGCAGATACTTTTTTGCATGTATGTAAGATATACATATTTATGTATTTAGTGTGTTCGTTTCTGAATAATTAGAAAATGTTTGACAAATTATTGAAATGAATTCTTACTGCCAAAAATATAGGAAAGCTTAGAAATCAAATTCCTCGTTTAAAAAATGGGGGTCTACGCTGTAATTCGAAACGAAAGAAAATGCTTTCAAATTACAGAGTAGACTCCATGGATTAAACCAACAAAAGATCCACCTAAAACTTAGTGCAAATGTTACAATTCAACTATAAAATCGAAATATTTTGATTTAGTACGCCGTTCGAAAGCATAAAAATGTATGGCTCCATTTAACGATATTGTGCTATCCTAGCCATATATATCATTTTCACAAGAAGTTCCAACCAGCGTTACCGTTGTAAAATTTCAAAAAGTGGCACAAAAAGGGGATTTTTTAAAAAAAAGGTGGCACTAAAAAGGGGATTTTAAGGAAAAAAGGGGCAACTTTAAAAACAAACAAAAAAATAAAAACATCAAGAATAAAAATCAGGTTTTGCATATTTAAATACTAAAATATACTATTTTTATGATAAAATAAAGCCCCAAAATGTAAAAATAATTCATATAATCTGTGCTTATAATAACAAATACCTGAATTTTCTGAAGATATGTACATACATATTTATTTTTAATGCACTTGTTTACAAAAAAAAACTAACTCAGTTTATATATTTATTTATTTATTTTAATCCAATGCATGGGAAGCCTAAAAGGCCAATTATACATGTATCTATAGTATTATATTAATAGTCACTTAAAGCTACGGAATATAAATTATATGTTATATTATATAAAAAATAAAAAAATTATATATATTGATGAAATTAATAAGTCTCAGCGTCAGTGACTCCCCAGCCACACAAAATTAGTAAGAAGGAAATAAAAAATTTAATAATAGTAAAAAAGATCCAAAAATTGCCGCCGATGTGTTAAATGTTATACAATCATATTATAATCGCGAGCAAAACCAGTTCAAAAGCATTTTTTTATAGCTAAAAATTGAACATGAGAATAGTTTCAAAGGTGATGATAAGCTATTCTTATTTTAAATGGCCGTTAAAAAATAGAGAGGAATATACGAGGAATTTCAATCTGAACATTACGTGTAGAGTTAATGAAAGAAAAGTTATTTGTAAGAAGTGTAGGCTGTCCCATTTTAATAACTTTGTAGAAATAAAGAAGCAAACTCAGGTCAATGTAGTCAAGGAAATTACAGCCTAGAAATTCAGACACAAATGTTGTAACACGATCATGCTCACGTACTCTAACTTGAAATACATATCTAACAATTTTTCTAACAACTCTCTCAAGAACATCAATATTGCCTCTTAATGAACCGGAGTATAACTCAAGACAGTAGTTAACCTTAGTCATAAGCAATGCATGGGCCAATCGATATCTAATATGTTTAGGTGTATATGATTTTAATGCATACAATCTTCTTAAGCTCATAGAAATTCAAATTATGTGATTTTCAAAGTTTAGTTTACAATAGAGACCTGCGTAAATAGTCTTGAAATGTAAATACGTCTTGTTTTTTTTAATGTATTCTCGTGGCTGTAGAATGCAAAGCACGATAGATGCAGTGGTGTATGTGTATATGAGCGCTAACCCAGCTAGCATTTGGGTGATCATTTTTGGCAGAAATCTCTTATATGATTCTCCACAGATCGCTTTTGATGATTAGAAACGGATTTATCACTTGGGCGATTAAAAGAGGATTCAATTATGATTCATCTACATGATCAAATAATGATTTCTTGAAAATAGAGGAACAACATGCAAAGAAACCGCAAAATGGTGATTTAAAGGATTTAATATTAAAATTGCTCAAAAATAATCGGCAAATCGTATCATAACTGATTCTTTGGTATGATTCATCTGTAGGGTACCATTTTCTCACAACGGGAGTATCATTTATGATCGAAAAATGAGCTCATATACGGTTATTTTTCCCGTCAAGCTGATTCGGAAAAGATTGGATTATGATACAAAATGCTAGCTGGGAACAAGCAATGTCGTGAAGACTTCTTGTTATGAACAAACAATCAACAAAGTAGTGTTGATACGTGTATGCTTGTTATTTTCCATATTGTACGTTTGAGTGTGTGTGTGTAATATGTATATGGTAAGCTATTATGTGTTTAAGGGAGGTTTTTTTAAAGCAAGCGCACAATGTACATGAATGACGCTTGTATACGCGCCCATGCGTAGAAAGAAGCAAGCATCACGAATTTTTCAGTCACGAAGTATTTTCTTCTTTAATCCTATACCTAGAATAGCTGAAACAAATTATTGCAAACAGTATTGTTTAGCGTTTGTTTTAGAAGATTTCTCTGTAGTAAAGCATTTGAAAACTCCCTCATGTCTTCAAAGTTCTTATAAATGGTCTTGTGCATTACTTTAGTTTAGAATCAACAACTATACCAAGACATTTGAGAGAGTCTGCATAGCTAATTGGCTGATTTCCGATACAAAGTCTAAATATACATATGTATATGAAGCAATATTATAAATAAAATTTTGATTACAAATTTCCATCCAAGCAATGTGAGAAATTGCTTTTTTCGTACCAACACTTCATATTAAGATATTTTGAAAATTGCTTCACAGCTTTCTTAATTCCCTAAGCTTTCTTACACGCGTAATTTTAACTCTTTTACAAAAACCTCAAGCTCACATATTATATGGCTAAAAACGGAAACAATTTCAAAGTAGTTAGTATCCTCAATTGATTTAATAAATACTGGATCTAAATAAATACTTTAATAAAATCAATCTTGTGTTGCTTCTATTAATTCTTGGCAAAAATTCACTACTTCAATTCATAAGAATATATGTAGAAACAAATGCAGTTCGAACAATAATAATTAAATTAACTAAAGATTCACTACATTATTTTGACTAGAAAATTTTTTTCAAGTATATACATATTTTAATAGGAAAATATTTCTAATATTTACATATCCATACAGACAAAGGTATACGAATATAAGCCAGCGAGGGCATACGAGTATTTATTATTCAAAAGATATGCATAAGCTAACCACGCATGACAAAAAAAAAAGATTTCGTATAAGCTTGCTTACATATCAATATATTAAACAGCATAACTTTTATATCAACAAAATCGAAAGTACTAAAAAGTATATCTTCATTCAGTAAAAAGTCTCAAAAAGTGGCAAAACATAGAAAAAGTATCAAATTTGGGTGCATTTTGTAAAGGTAGCACAATAGTATCCAAGCAGTCGAAAAAGTGGCAAATTGCTACTTTAGTAGTACCAACGGTAACGCTGGTTCCAACACAAACACAAATTGCGCAAGCGAAACTTGCATTATATGATGCAGTACATACACCGTTTTTAGCAATGGATCTTTTATTTTTTCTTACTATTATTTTTATTAATGTTAAAAAATCTTGAAATACAAATTGAATAATAAATACATTCATAGATTTAAAACGGAAAAATCTAAAATTTTTAGATTTAGCTATTTTTAGCTCTTTTTGACTACTCCGTTGGCTCGTTTTGCCTCTGAATTGTTGGCATCACTGCAAGTAAGTATCGATGCTTTTTATTCGATACTGAGTAGGTATCGATTCTTTTGAACCGATACCGTATCAAGTAAAAGTATCGATACCTTAGTGGTTTTGTTTCATCCCTAAACTAAACCAGGGTTACCGTTCACCCGACTTAAGTCGCAATTTGACCCTTTTTTAGCGGTCTGCGACTTTTTGTGAGTCTTTTTTTGTCATCGACTTTTCCGACTTTTTTTAATTTTGTTGCGACTTTTTACCATTTTTTGTGAAACTTCTCAAAAAAGGGTAAAAACTTCTTAATTTGAAGTAAATTAAAAGTTTTTAGATTATTTTTATCAAAAAAAAAATCGTCAAAATAACGTCGGCAAAATTTAAAAGCAATTCACAGATTATTGTTCATTTGGAAACACTTTTATCACTTTTTTGCAACATGCATGTCATGTATAAAATGTATTCAAGAAATGTTTCATAAATTTTGAGTAGAAGTTGCAAAGAATAGTTTTAGCTAAAATCTTCAGGGTACATGAAAACATGTACATACCCAGCAAAAAATTTCAAAAAAGGTAATCGGGTTTGGAATGAAGCATTTTTGGTGGAAGCTGTCCCTTACTGGATTACCAACTTAATGATTTTAACAAGTCTTGAGACTAAAATAATCGATTCTTGAGAAGTACTTACTTTTTTTTATTTGGCAACTTGTTCACGTAATCTATTTAATCTAAAAAAATTGTTCTCATCATAACTTGTATATAATTTTTTTAAATTTTAGGTAATGTGATTTGTAAGCGAGTAATGAAATTTGGTAATCAGAAAAGTAAGTCATTATATGGTAATGTGTAATTTTTTGCTGGTTACATATATAAGCTATATAATGCAACTTCATGTGTTGTGAAATATGATAAAAATGGATTCTGCAATAAGCTTTTTGTTTTGTTTCAATTGTTTTTTTGTTTTGTTATGCTTTTTATTAGTCTTGTGTAGTTCATGAACGAACTAGTTCAAATGAACGATTCAGTACTTTGAACTATGTGAACTAGTTCAATTGTTTTACGATCACTAGTTCAATTTTTGATCTAGTTCAATTTTTGAACTAAGAACTAAGACACAAAATGAACTAACACATTGGATATGAACTAAATGTTTTCAACGTTTTGCTTTACTTTTTTACTGTTTGTGTGCTTTGCTTCTATACTCATCCATATGTATGTATGTATGCATGTATACTTAGTTCTTTTTATCGATGGCTACTACCACAAATGCAATAAACAAGAAAACACAAGTAAACACTTAAAAATATTTTAAATTTTAAAGGTTTTCACACTAAATATGTTTTATAAACTCATTATAAAGCAAATTTATTATTAATTAATTAGTTTTCGTAGTTTTTTAATCACAGAGTCTGTGTTTTAAATTTTTCCAAAGACCACACAAACATACATATGCATGTAGAATTGTAGATGTAAAATCATTGAACTTTTTAGGTCTTTTTAGACCTAACTAATTCATTGAACTAAAAAGACCGATTGAACTAAATGAACGAACTAGTTCATTTATAAATAATGAACTAAAATGACCGGTCACTGAAATGAACTAAATGGCACAAGTCTAGGCACAAGTCTACTTTTTATTAATAAAAAGCGTTAAAAAAAAGAAATGCAACTTTTATTTTCTCAAACGACTTTTTTGTGCGACTTTTCTAACTAAAATTCCTAGCGGTAACCCTGAACTAAACCTCCAAAAAAAGTTTTTTATAAAATACTTCCTTAAATTTATTATATATGACCCTCCTTTCGGAAGGCACTGCAAAAAATTTTTTTTAGACTCATTAGAGTGCTCCTCTCCACGGAAATCTTTAGTAAAAGGCGAAAGATTTATTCGACAACTGAAGAGAAGCCAGAGTAATTAAGTACTGCACAAACTCAACATTAAGTATTAATATAAATACTTACCGAATGAGAGTTGAACAACAAAATAAGCAAATTTTACGAAAACGAACAGAATACACAATATGAAAAGTAAAACACCACCAAAAACATAACACATACACAGCGTTACCATTGAGAATTTTCTAAACGTGCTTTAAAAACTTAATATTTCCCACATATGATTTTGGTAGTATGAATAAAAAATGTTTGCTTAATAATTAAAAATTTGTTTTAAAACCCCAAATACATATATATGTGTTTTTTTTTGCTTTTTTAAAAAAATGTTTAAGTAAAAACCAAATACTTTTTCATTGATACTACCCATTAATTGTTTTCTTCCACCATACATCCATCATACATATTAAGATATTTTTAATTATTTCTAGGAACTAGCATAACAATGGTTAATATTTTGGAAACTTTTGTCGGAAATCTTCATATGAACATATGTATGTATGAATGAATATCCTTAGATGCGTTTTTTTCAGATATAATGATATATTGCTTATTTTAAGAATAAAACAAAAAATTTAAACATATTCTAAAGTTCAATGTTATCAAAATCGTGTAATTTGCCACAAGTTTCATTTCATACATTACTATCATGATCAAATAATATAGATACCCTCGAAGCGCCAGCTGAAAAATTTTTTTATTTTGCTTGTTCCAAGCAGGGCTGTCAGATAAGCCGATTTCTTACCAAATGTGGCGATATTTCAACTTGCTTGGCGTCTACATTTTTGGTTTGGCGACATTTTGTGGCTACTTTTTAACAATATTGAAACCCAAAATTTTTGTAATTCAGCAAAATTAGTTTGTTGATTTTGATAATCTTTCTTATATTAATTAATTCATTTTGAATTTGGATGAGAAAAACTTGTAAAAAAATAATTTTTGGTGACTTTGTTTCTATTTTTGGCGATTTTCAGCTGAATTTGTATACGATTATTTTGTAAAAATTTATATTAAAAAAGTGTTATATAAAATCAAATTTATTATAAAATATTTATTAAGAAAAACTACATAAAATTGATTTTGGCGACTTTTTGCGATTTTTAAAATCAATTTGGCGAAATAGGACAGAAAAAAATGTGACATCCCTGGTTCCAAGATGTGATCTGCCAAATGTTGTTTACGTTTTACCAATACACGCGCACAGTGCCTATTAAAACTGTACTAACACAACCAAGCTTTGCAAAGACAACCCACCAAATCAAACGCTCCGAATTCGTAACGAGTCGTCGACAAAATCTTCCGATTTCGGAATCGAAATATTAGCGAAATCGTTACGATTTTTGTATGAAATGGTTGACACGACTTCGAAACCACATGTCGGTACGAAATCGATACGATATGTCAGTACGAACTCTTAACCAGCGTTACCGTTGTGCGACTAAAGTCGCATTTTGCCCCTTTTTCTAATGCCTTGCCACTTTTTATGCCCCTTAGTTTTAAATCCCCTTTTAGTATCATTTGCATTATTTTGTGCCCCTTTTTGCTCAAAGTCTGCAATAAATGTACGTAAATTTGTACAGATTATACCACATTCGACAACAAGATTTTACTTCCTATGTGTATATATGAAAAAATTAAATTTTTTGGAGAAATTGACAGTATGGCGCAATATTATTGTGTGGGATGAATCTTTTAATTTGTTTAAGATTTTTATATATCAAATTACATACAGTCATTCAAAGATAATAGCTAAATTTGATAAAAGTACATAATTTTAAAAGGTGAAAAACTTTATGCTAGGGGAAATAATATTGTATGAAAATATCACACTGAATTGCTATCATCAAGTAATGCTTTTGATTTAAGTTCCCATGAAATTAGTTAATCATGTGAGCCTATTATCTTGGAAAAACCAGTAAAAAAGAAAAAGCAATACGCAAGTATTCCAATGATTAGGAGAGACGGCATAAGTGGGTTCAGATGGATGCAGATACCAAAAAATCAATCAGTTCCTCATCTGCCGAATGAATCATTGAATGTCATGTTAAAACACGTGGCCAATTCCAAAAAACAAATGATGTATAAATATCCGAGAATTTACCACAAAAAATACCGATTTTCGAAGGAAAGTTGATATTGCTGAAATGAAGCTTGTTTTAAGGATGATAAGGTGAACCCGTTTAAGCAAATGGACAAATTGGCCAAATTAAATGCAAAAATAAATCCAGATTCGCCAGTTGCAAAGTCTGCGAGTTACACCTTATTTCTTTATCTACATAAAGTAAAACTAAAAAAACACATAAGGCATAAACATAAATTATTACTCGTATTACGAAAAAATTATCAAGTAGACTAAAAGTAGACACTTGTCAGTCCATGCTGTCTGCTTTAAATTTATTTCAAAACGATTTGAAAGAATGGATTCCAAGTAAAAAACTTATTAATAAATACAAATGTACAATTTCAAAAGAAATGTTATTTAAGGTATTTGATAATTATGCATAATGCCTAAAAAGAATAATATTCGGGTATGTTCTGCATTCCACGTGAAATTAAAATGAGTGGAATTGCCATAAAATTGTTGTTGGAAATATGTAATTATAACAACAAAGCTATGGCAATTCCACTCGTTTTAATTTCACGTGGAATGCAGAACATACCCGATTATCCTCTTCAGAGTCGAGTTTTCAAATTTTTATCAAAACTGTATATGGTTAAATAAATTTTTTGAATTATGCTGGTGTTTAAGTAAATAAGTGATATGAACCATGTCCCAAAAATGATAAAAAAATGTACTTATGTATTCTTTAATTTTGTGTATATCATAAGAACTGGGGCGAATTGCTGTATTCGATATCGAACGAAATTTGAATTTATTTTCTGTTGGAATTACGATTGATATCAAATGCAGCAATTTGACTACTTTTTTATTATTAACATAGATTTTATGATTTTTTTATATAATAGCTGTCTATACTACGCTTATACTGGTCGTATTTGCAAATAGAAGTATATATGAAGACTGTGAGTCAAATAAGCAATTATAAAACTAAAAATTTCTTTTTCTGCATACATACATCTCATCCCCAGCAATAAGTAATTGTTCTCGCGAATTAGTAAGTTACAATTTTTACTTGCAAATAACACGTGCGTATAAACGTAGTATATAAGTTCTCATAAAATTAATGTTTTTGTACTTCTTATACATGAGAAATTGTTGTTATTTGTTTTAAATAAAAATAACTTAATAAATATGCTTGTTTCTTTAGTTTTTATTGATTTTGAAGTTGCCTCTTTTTTTCTTTGAAATCCCCTTTTTGTGCCACTTTTTTTTTGAAAATCCCCTTTTTGTGCTCCTTTTTGAAAATTTTCAACGGTAACGCTGCTCTTATCGGCATGTAGGTAGGATTTCTTTTTTTTGTACAGCAGAGTACCGCTTCACCCTTAATTGCTGGTTTTATCGAAATAATTTGCACATATGTACATATGTACTTACATTATTTAATATACTATATTAAAATTTTTATTTATTAGCTTATTATATTTATTTAAAACAAACATTATCACAGATTTTTTCTTATGTAGTAATTAAATATCAAAGTTTGATTGTTTTTAAAATTTTTATTAAAAAAAATTGTTCAGAGAAACTGCCAAAATGTCTTAACAAATTCGTTGCGGAAAGTCTGAGTTTAGACAAAGTCGAAACATTTGGTTTGGGGGGAAGAGAAAACGCAAGTACATGTTTCGTGTTTTCTCTTGGTTTCTTGTTGTCATTGCAAAACAGCAATAAAAATACCGGTTGTTTTATTTGTTATATATGTATGTGTTGTAGATTCGCGGGTAACTACTTACATATATTATTGTATCATGATTAGTATCACTAACGGTAACGTTGCATACACAATGCCTCATACAAAAATTTAATAAATATACACATCAGGGATGGCAAAATTGGTACCATTGTACTGGTTTTGGTACTATTCAAACATGAAAAGTACAATTGTACACCAATAATTAATTTAGTACATTTAATGCCAACCATACACTACACAAGTTCAGTGCTTAAGTCTGGCGCGGTGTAAGCTAAGTTTCTGACGCACATTATACAAGTAAAGTGTGCAGTTTTTATTTTAAAGCTATAATATATATCATTCTAGGAACTCTGTCCAGAATATTTTTTCTGTGGTAATTTTTTGTTTTGAACTATTAAAAAATCACGACATAACTGAGCGCTTGAAACATACACTACACAAGTTCACTGTACAGTTTTACAAACTTGAGCAAATGTCAAAATCGTTTAGTTATTTACTCAGTTCACTGCGTAAATAGCACAACCACCCCCATACACTACACAAACGCACTCTGCAGTGCCAGACTTGTGCAGTCAACTTGTGTAGTGTATGAACGGCATAAGGAATATCCCCAGTTTTAGTAATTTCATTTCACATTTATTTTCATAGTTAAAAGTGAAAATTCACATACAAACAATTTTCACTTGTAAACACTGATACTCATATTCTTCTCACTTGAAAGCAGAGTTGTGAAAATAAAACCTAACGATAAAATCAAAATTACAAATTACTTTTATTCATAATTCGGATGGTAGAGCACATGCTGTTAATTTGTATATTCTAAATTTCAACTTAAACAGGTGTAGCATATGCTTTAAAACGATTCGGTAGCCTCTGTTCTGGCTAACGACAATTATTTTAACAAAAATGAAAATAATTTCAACTAAAAAATATTTTAGTACAATTAAGCTCAAAAAGGTACAATTTAGAAAGTCGTTGGTACAATTTTAAATTTCTCTAACTCATCCCTGATACACATCCATACATTTATACTTTCAGGGATGGATTTCTTATATAATTCAAAATTACTCGAATTACTAGTTTTTAGATTAGCGAATACAAAATAAAATTTTATTTATCGTAATGGAAAATTTCATGTCGCACATGATTAATATCTCATTTTATTCATATATTGGTACCGTTTTAGTGTTAATTTCGATAGCAATAGTTATGTGTACTTAAAATCCTACGCTGTAGTACTCTTTTTTTTGTCATCCGCCCGGAAAAGTCGGAAATAAATGCGTTTTTGTAGAAAAAACTTGTTTTTATTTAGTTTTGTCCTATTTTTATTTGGAAAAGTAATAATATTCATACATAATGGAAATGTTCTTTTATTTAATTTCATAAATTCCTCGTTTCAATTACAAGTGCTAAAACAAACTATGATCAACAAAAAAAAGAATATAATTTTTCTAATGGATAAAATAATAACAAATAGCTGAGCTGTGTCTTCGCTACTACATGGTGAATATACCCTGCATATACGTGTATCTACTTTACTGAAACAGCATAAGTCGCAAAACTAATAGCAAACTTCCATCCTTGCTGCTATCAGTGCTACCAGCGTTTCTAAATTATATTCATAGTAACAGGCTTGTGTCCAACAGCTCTTTAGAACTAAAGTTAGATGTTTGAATCAACTTGTATCATACAAGTCATGCAAAAGACGCCGCCTATGGAAATCAACTTTTTGAGCTGTTTGTCACAAGTTTACTTAATACACATTCACATACAGAGCAGGGCTGTCAGATATGGCGGTTTCTCGCCAAACGTGGCGATTTTTCAACTTATTTGGCGTCCAAATATTTGGTTTGGCAACATGGGGATTTTTCTGGCGGTAAATAAATTTTTTGGCTACTTTTCAGCAAAATTTGACTTCAAAATTTTTTGTAATTCAGAAAAAAATCCTACAAAAACTCGCCTGCTAGAAATTGAAACAATTGGATTTTGATAATTTTTCTTATATTAATTAAAGTAATTGATGCGTTTTGAATTTGGATAAGAAAAATTTACAATTTTTTGCCGATTTTCTGCTAAATTTTTATCAGATTATTTTATAAAAATTTATATTAAAAAAATTGTTATATAAAATCAAATTTATTATCAAATATATATTAAGAAAAACTACATAAAACTGATTTTGGCGATTTTTAAAATCAATTTGGCGAAATAGGTCGAAAAAAATCTGACAACCTTGATACGGAGTATCAAAATCTTTTTGGACTAAAATTAAAAAACTCTGCATCTATATTATATATTATATATTCTATAATATTCCGTATACATTTACCTCTTGTATATGTTAATGTTTTTTAAGCATCAAAATCTTCCAGATTGTTATTCCTTTGATGTAAATACATACATAATTGTGATGCACGAATATTCGTATTCGTATTCGAATTTTCGAATATTCGGCCATTTTTAGATATTCGAATCCGCATTCGTATTCGCCAAATTCCAAATAAATTAAATAAATAAATGCATAAATAATAAACGAAATTTAAATAAATGGCTAAAAATATTAGTTTGTACAAATCTATTAATTTTTTTATAGAAATTTGTGCTCTATATCATTTTCAAACATTATTTAATGACGATTACTAAAATTTTGGGTAGTTTTTATTAACTTTAAAGTACACCAAAAGGAGTATGAAGTCCTTTTTCATACAATTATTTAACATTTTAACATTCATTTTGCAGGCGTAAATATAACCCCAATTTAATGTCTATAAATTTCACATACAATATTCGTATTAAGGCGGTCCACCCATTTGCAATATAATTGTGCAACTTTTCGAATTGTTTGTACAATAATTTCGCCAATGTGTATCGAAGGTGCCACAATACATTGGCAAATATCAAAAAAATTTTGATTTATATTGTACAATCAAGACAATTGTGCAATGTGGTGGCAACATTGCTGTTTACTTTTTCACTGTCAGGAAAATTGGGCAATTCGAAACGAAAGAAAATACTTTCAGATTTTTATATTTATAACAAGTAAATTCGATATTTTTTTGTCAATCAGAATTGGCGACGATCAAATAATCATAATACATTTATAGTGCAAGATCTACGGACCAGAAATTTTTACAGACTTTGTAGAACTTTCAACAACAACAAAATTAAGGTGTTAAAAATTAAGGGGTGTTCCAAAAAGAGCAACGAAAAATTTAAAAATTCCATGTAATATACATACAATTACAGCGATGCCAATTTAGCGCCTTTCGCGCTAGTTTTAGCGCGTTTTAACTATGCCAAACACGATTTTTTTCGTTTTAGCGCGTTTAATAAAAAAGCGCTAAATTAGCGCGTTTTGATTAAAGTAAAAAATATCATTTCAGTTCAATATCTTTTTACTTTTTTGTATAAATTTAACATTTGTCTAATATCCAAAATTTAACTTTTTGTTTTAATTTGTTAATAATTCAGAAGTTGAAAATAAAATTCCCTTGACTGTGGTTAAAATTAAAAACGCATTTTAATATTGTAAATGGCAAATATTTTGAATTGTCACAGTTAAAAATATGTACTCGTACTCGTAACCCAAAAATTTATATAATTTATTAAGCATCTATTCTTTTTGTACTTCAAAAAGCATTTGAATCGAAACACTATTCGACAATTTATATAAGTTGTTACAAAGTTTGACAAATAAAATTAAAATCAAAACTAAGAATTTCGAATATTTGGAAGGCGAGACTGATTCTGTATTAAATGATTTTAGTTATTTAGGATATAATTTCGATGAAGCAATATTGCATAATCTGAAAATGAGTTACTAAAAAATTAATTGTACTCGTATTTACTAATACATACATCGACCTTTATTGAAACTTAATTTAGCGCGTAGGAAAATAGCGCGTTTTTACTATAAATTGTTGATAATGCTGTAACTTAGCGCGTTCTAGCGCGTTTTGAGTAGGGGTATAGCGCGTTTGGGTTACAAATAGTTGGCATCGCTGTACAATTATATATAGACACTTGAAATTTCAAAGTTAGTGCATTTTTATACAAACTACAACAATTAACACTAAAATAAAAATAAAAAATTAAAGTGTATTCTATTAGGTAATGTAATTGTGATTTTGACAAATTGCTGTATCTTGGAAACCGTAAGAGGCAAACTCATGAAATAAAACTGAAAAAATCGCCGAAAACTGAAAAAATTGCCAAAATTAAAAAAGCACCAAACTAAAACATCTGTAAAACTAAAAATACATTGCCAAAAAGGGAAAAAATCTACAAATTGAAGGAAAACGCTGAAACTAAAATAAGCGCCAAAAACTGAATAAAATGGCTTTAACAAAAAAAATCGCCAAAGCTAAAAAAATCGCTAAAACTAAAACGAAACACCAAACCGAAAAAACGCTTAATATAAAAAAAATAACCACAACCCTAAAAAATCTCAAAAAGGAAAAAAATTCCGAAACTATATGTTATATAGGCTAAGGTTCGTGCTGTATTGCATATGTAGTGTCCGTCTAAATGCATCAACTGAATAATAATAATATTAGTATAATTTTGTCTGGTTGCTTGAAACATGTGATTTTTCACACAAAAAAAAGTTCCATGCGTTCATATAATTAACCACGTTTCAAAACCAATATACAGACTCACGTATGTACCATGTATTTTCCAAGCAGTACTTATGTATATATAAGCATAAATACACTCAATAATACAATAGCTATACATATTGTTAAACAACGGTAACTCCGCTTCGAACAAACTGCGCCGGTCACACAAACACACATTATCACACAAACACGAGTTATTAACGTGGTCACAATTCATGAATCATAATACAAATAATCACACAATCAAATGTTTTCAGTGCTTTGCTTGCGTGTTTTTATTGTATGCTTCTTGTGTACATTTTTCTTCTTGGTATTTCAGTTTGTTTAAATTTTTTTACGTTTGAAGTAGTTGAGTTATACCAGGTACATAAACATGAAAATAATTCTCATTTGATTTAGCTTATGAATTCTACAAGTAATTGGAGTTAACGGTAAATAGGTATCGCTTCTCGGCCTTATGGCTAAGATCAAAGTGTAGTATCTGTTCTTATCAGCTTAACATCTGATAGATCCTCCATCGGAGGACAACAAATGTTAAACTGATTTTTGGAAACAGATGGGATGTTTAGGGGCTTGCCCCACTCCTGTCACGGGTTGGCCCGGTATTGCAGTACCGCCGGGATTTCGGCCCAAATAATTAATAAATCTCAATTAAAAATATAGTTGTATTCAGTGTTGTCAGACAAGGTAACCGATGACATTTTCCACAAAGTTGCATCAAATAACAGGGACGGTGATGTCAAACAATTCAGAGGCAAAACGAGCCAACGGAGTAGTCTAAAAGAGCTAAAAGGAGATTTTTCCGTTTTAAATCTCAGGGCTGCCAGGAGCTTTTCGAAGAAAAACATCATTTGCCGCAAAGAAAATCATATTTTGAAGAAAAAAATCATCATAAGTCCAATTTTTTTTAATTAAAAAATGTAACAACAATTGAGATATGTATATAAAAATCTAATTTCTTCTTATTAGCTCAATTCACAACACTGAATGTGTTGTCAGCAGCGATGCCAACTATTTATAAACCAAACGCGCTATACCCCTTCTCAAAACGCGCTAGAACGCGCTAAGTTACAGCATTATCAACAATTTATAGTCAAAACGCGCTAGATTAAATTTTAATAAATACACACATCGAGTATTATTAGTAAATACGAGTACAATAATTACCTTTTTAATAACTCTTCTTCGAAATTATATCCTAAATAATCATTTAATACAGAATCAGAGTCTCGCTTTCCAAATATTCGAAATTCTTAGTTTTGATTTTAATTTTTTTTGTCAAACTTTGTAACAACTTATATAAATTGTCAAATAGTGTTGCGATTCAAATGCTTTTTGAAGTACAAAAAGGATAGATGCTTAATAAGTTATATAAATTTTTTGGGTCACGAGTACGAGTACATATTTTTAATTGTGAAATTTCAAAATACTTGCCATTTACAATATTAAAATGCATTTTTAATTCTAACCACAGTGAAGGGAATTTTATTTGCAACATCTGAATCATTAACAAATTTAAACAAAAAGTTAAATTTTGGATATAAGACAAATGTTAAATTTATACAAAAAAGTAAAAAGATATTGAACTGAAATGATATTTTTGACTTTAATCAAAATGCGCTAATTTAGCGCTTTTTTATTAAACGCGCTAAGACGAAAAAAAGCGCGTTTGGCATAGTTAAAACGCGCTAAAACTAGCGCGAAAAGCGCTAACTTGGCAGACAAGGTGACCGATGACATTTTCCACAAAGTGGCATCAAATAACAGGGACAGTGATGCCAACAATTCAGAGGCAAAACGAGCCAATGGAGTAGTCTAAAAGAGCTTAAAAGGAGCTAAATCTAAAAATTTTAGATTTTTCCGTTTTATGCATTAAACACATCCACCACAGCAGGCTACACGAACACACGACTTCAAATGCCGCTAGCAGCATTTGTCGCCTCGTAGCCAGCTACTTAATTATTTTAGAGACGGCAGCAGCACCATCTGCAGCTGATATTCAAGTACAAATACATAGTTCAGTATTGCCACTTTCATATATTTTGCATTTATAAAAATTAATTTTTCTTTTAAAATGTACTTATTTCACATAAAAGTACAATAATGAATCAATTTATTCTTTACATCAATTTTTGGATATTGTTTCTAGTAAATAGTATGAAATAATTGTACGATATCATTCATTCACCATTTTGTATTATACTGGTAACACTGCATTTGCTCATTGTAGCCAGAGAAATAGAAATTAGTTTAAAGTTGGCGACAGCTACAACCAGTGTTGTCAGATATGGCGATATCTCGCCAAACGTGGCGACAAAAATTTGTTTTCGGCGATGAAAATTTTGAAATGGCGATTGGCGATTTACTTGGCGATATTCGAACTCCTTGGCGATATTTTTGGCTATATTTTTACGATTTCAATAAAATATAATAATGTTAAAACTATGAAATTTTTTATATAAGCAATTTCTTCTCCAACATAAAATATTTCGTGAAAAAAATTCCAAATGTTGTAACTCTTTATCTCAAACAAAAATTTTCTGAAACTCAAGAAGTTTAAAAAAAAAAATTATGGACCAAAAAATCTCATTTGGTGTTTATGAAACACAGTGGGGAAAACTTCCTTTTATAAATTGAAACCAACATTTTGATAATGAAGCAGGAAAAAGGCTGCAAGAGTTATCGCCTAAATTGTATGATTACGACGATGCTGCTGGCACTTACTACTTCAGGGATATGATATGTGTACTTTAACACACATTTAATTAAACGTTAATTCCGTTTTATCACAAGATTTAAATAATAATTTTGATCTTGGTGTTCAACTTCAATTTATCCTATTAAGACTGATTTTTGGAATAAGTTATTTTTCAGTCTTTTTATACGTCAGTATTTTTTATATGTCAATTTAAATACTTTGCAATATTATTGCATATGTTGTTCTAAAAAGAAAATATTGCCCAATTTTCCTGACAGTCAAAAAGTAAACAACATTGAACAATGTTGTCACCACATTACACAATTCTCTTGATTGTACAATAAAAATCAAAAGTCTTTTGGTATTTGCCAATATATTAGAGCTGTGCCAAATCGTTCATTCAAGTGACCGCTCATTTTCGTTCATTTTCTAAAAAAGAACGAGTTCGTTCATTTCGTTCATCCGCTCTTTTCAAGAAATAGAACGAAGTGAAAACAAACAAGCAGTTGATTCGGTACATAAAAAGGGAAACATGCACAATGCATTTTGTTTTGAATTGAAAGTAAAGAAATGAAATAAGATTCATATCGCCAAAATAGCCATATACTTGTACACAATAATGACAATGAAAATAAACTCTATATATCTAAACTAATTTTGTTAAAAAAAACTATTAATACCTACATATGTTCTAAACGCTTAATAAATATGAATGGCAATTTAATTAATTTCATAATTGCCACAGTGTTAATAAAAGTATGTAAAAAGTCAAATGAAAACAAGAATATGACAACAAATCTCACATGAACAAAGAAAAAGCCAAACAAAACAAAAAAAAGAGCCAAGTGTGCTCGGTCGTTCATTTCGTTCAATTGTACCACAGTTTTGTGATTGAACTGAGCTGCTGAGCCAAAACAGCTCAGTAAAGTGACCGGCTCACTTCGTTCATTTCACTGATTCGTTCAATTGTACTCGTTCGTTCATGAACGACACAGCTCTACAATATATTGTACCACCTTCGAATATGACATATACTTTGGCTATATTATTGTACAATACGAAAAATTGCACAATTATATTGCAAGTGGGTGGGCCGCTTTAAATAATATTTTTTTATGTTTTACGATAGACTTTACCTACTGAATTTAAAATTTAACGATATTTGTAATGTACATAATTACATAATAAAAATATTTTTGCAGCTAAAATTTAATGTTTTATTATATTGGTGATATTTGGCGATATTCGACAATTCATTTGGCGAGGAGGCCGAAAATAAATCTGACAACACTGGCTACAACGGTGGTCGTGCAGTCGTGTAACCTGCTGTCGTTAAAATAATTGTTAATTGTGCCTGCTGTGTCGAATGTGTTTAATGCATAAGTTCGCACACAAAGTTCTATAAATTTGATGTATTTTAAAAGAATTTTATTTGAATACTATAAAATGCAACCCTTAAAGTATTGAGTAGATACTTTTGTGTATTGAGTACCGGGAAAAACACTCAGTATTGAGTACCCAGTACTCAAATACTCAATACTTTTACAACACTAATTCAGGCACCATCGTGTTGCCAGAATTTCTAAGCAGTGACCAACTTTTCAGGCTAGATTTAGCCCATTTTCAGTCACTCAAAACGCGAAAAAATATTTTTGGCCCGAAACTAAAAAACGCGTTTCTCTAGCACTTTTTACAATTATCTTTCAGCCCTTTTAGCGCCTTTTAATGTTTTGCTCGATATGTCTACATTTAAATTTTTACGAACTTTTTTCTTCCTTTAATCTAGCAATATCGACTTATGAAATAACGTGACAGCATTGTTTTACTAATTTTCTTCTCTTATTTATATGTTCTATTTCTTCAAAATTTTTTGTGCTTTCAAAGATTTTCGGTATAGCCTAAGAACAGATTTTTGTTTAATAAATTTAAAATTTACTTACGCAGCCATATGTATGTATACTAATACTGTATATATACATATACACTATTTAATCTACGTATGTACCTTATTGAAATGTTATATATCAAGCTGTGTGTTCATCTTATGTTAGTTATTTATTTTCTAACAAACTACTTTACTTTGGCTTTGATTTTCAACAAAAACATTTAAAAGTAGCCCCTTTTCGCGCTGTTTCCAAAAATTTTACTTCATGTTGCATTAAACGTATATTTTTTCAGTTTAGCCCTTTTAAGCCCCTTTTTCAAAAATTTTTACGCGTTTTGAGTCTAAAAAGTTGGCATCACTGTTTCTAAGGATAAAATCTGCAAAATTCAAAAATTTTTCACGAAAAAATGTGCAAAATCTGCATTTTATTTTTAAAATCTTCAAAAAATCTTCAAATCAATTTTTAAAAAAATCTTGTTTTATATTTTATTGAACAAATTTACATAAATATGAATGTACATGTGCAACAAATATTTTATTTATAGAATGACTATCAAATATGTTATTAAGAATTACGTACATAAGCGTAATAGGTAATATTCATAAATATTATTTTGGGTTACAAAACGTTTAACAAAGAAAAATTTGTTTTGTAAAGCTTTCGTAAACTAAGGCTATTTTTTATGAATACGGCAGAATAAGCTTATGCTAGAGTTAATGTCGACGTCGTTGACGGCGTCAAATGTCAAAAAAAGTTGAATCGTATGAAATTGTATGAGAGCAGTTAATCTCAACGACGTAAGAAATTCGGCGCCGAAAAAGTTCAATCTGTTTCAACTTTTTCGGCGTCGTTGCGGTGTTGCTCAGACAAAAACATATGATGAAACGTCAAAAAGGATGAATCAAATATAGTTTTCTGTTGGTTGCAGTTTTTTAAAACTTTTGTCAAATTTTTTTTATTAGGAATATTTCACTAAATAACTTTTCCAAATGAACAGCTGTATATTCAATGCAGTAGTACACAGCTGTGTTAACGTCGTCGACAGCGTTAACATTAACAGCAAAATGAAATTTTACGCCGAACATCCGAATTTCGGCGTTAAGACGCCGTCAACGACGTCGACATTAACTCTAGCATTAAAAGCTTCAAGCAAAAATCTTTACACGCTAACATCTTCGTATTTGAATAAATTTTTAATTTCTCATTACCTTCTTACAATTAGCTGCCGCACTGGTTGAAGTCTACTGATGAAGAAAAGCCGTCAATTTTCCATACGTAAAGTTTACTTTGCAAACTCTTGAAGAACAAATAATATATTCTCTACGATGTTTCCTAAGTTCAAAAATTTTAATTTCTAAACTATGAGTCGATCACACATAAAAGAAACAAGAAGTAGTAGCAGTATTAGGAAAAATTTAGAAAAAATTTCAATATAATTGGAGTTGAAAAATCTGCGTTTTTAGCCCAAAAATCTTCAAATCTGGATTTCGTCTTTTTGGAGGGTAAAAATCTGCAAAATCCAGATAAATCAGCATATCTGGCAATCGTGGGCACTATGCCAAATTTATAGCCCAAACACGCTATATATTCTCTCAAAACGCGCTAGGACAATTTATAGTCAAAACGCCATTGATGCAAATTTGGCGCGTTTTAACTAAGCCAAAAGCGCTTTTTTTCATCTCAGCGCGTTTAATAAAAAAAAGCGCTAACTTAGCGCGTTTTGGATAAAGTCACTAACCAGCGTTGTCAACTTTCATATTTTAAAAAGCACTGAAATCAGGAAAAAAGCGCGTAATTTAAGTAAAAAAGCACTAAATTTAAAATTTTTTCATTTTATTAATTTTTTCATAATATTAAAAAAAAATTAATATTTTTTTCGCTAAGCAACAAACAAATCACTCGAGTTTAGTCAAGTTGGCAGTAATCGACAAGTATTTATGAGGTTAAGAGCTGATTATATTTTGAACTCGATGTGCTTAAAAGTTTATTTTAAATCAAGGCGTACCAAATTTGGTTGTTATTAAACTATGCTGTAAAACATTCTTTCGGCTGCAGCTGAACTATGCGACAAAGGCAATAAATTTTGAACGAAATAAAAAAGGTGTTAAAAGTATTGTGCAGCAAACGCAATATAAATAACAAAGTTATATATAAATAAAAAAAGTGATTTGCAAGTTTATTAAGTTATATACAAAAATAAAAAATATTGGACATTGGGAAAAAATTTTTGAAATTTTGGTTATAATTAACCAAAAACGGCAGCTCTATTCACATGAAAATTGTCTCGTTTCAGGCCGATTTCGATATAAAGCAAAGTGTTAACCAAGTGTAAGGACATTCTGTTACGTAGTTTAGACTAAACTACAGTGATAGAGGTAAAAGCGCGTTCAACTTCTTCGTTTAAATATGGAAGTGACAGAAGTTTGATGTTAATGCAATTTTTGATAATGCCTCAAACGAGTTCATTTTAACTGAATCGCTATTATATTTTACTTCTGCCCAAAACTCGATAGTTGACTCAATACTTGTGTTATGTCTTCCATGTTGTGTGGCAAAACACTGCTTACATTAATTATACTGAAAATGTTAAAGCTTGAGGGTAATATGGCGCTTATTTCTTCAACCAAGTCTTGTACAATCTTATTATTGTTTTTGCAATGATAGACTTCCTCGAAAAAGAAATAGATAAGGAAATTTCTCTTTGAATTTTTGGTTTAGTGCCACTGCTCGAAACAAAAAGCACCGAAAATGAATTTAAAAAAGCACTGAGCACTAACTTCAAAATTCTTCGCGTCGAAAATTTCAAAAAGCACTAAAAACGGTGCGAAAAGCACCGAGTTGACAACGCTGTCAATAACAACATCAGCGATGCCAACTATTTATAACCCAAACGCGCTATACCCCTTCTCAAAACGCGCTAGAACGCGCTAAGTTACAGCATTATCAATAATTTATAGTCAAAACGTGCTATTTTCATACGCGCTGAATTAAATTTTAATAAAAAAAAGTTGATGTATGATGTATTAGTAAATACAATTAATTTTTTATAGTAGCCTTTTCAGATTCTGCAATATTGCTAATTAGAAATTATATCCTAAATAATTAAAATCATTTAATACAGAGTCGGATTCGCATTCCAAATTATCGAAATATTTAGTTTTTATTTTAATTTTATTTGTCAAAACTTTTTTTATCAACTTACAGATCCAAGTAGTCAACGGTGTGATCCTGATATCATGGCGTGAGTCAGTGTTGCAGAAACAAATCGATTATGGTGCCAAATTAGGTCATGTTGTACTCTCCTTAGCCAAAATGGAATTAGAAAATTTCTTTAAAAATGTTATGCCCGTAGCTGATTATTTTGACCAAAGTGATATGCTAATAGCGGTAAATAGTTCGAATTGCTTGCATAAACAATTAATTAAGAAATAAAGTATTTTATAATTAATACTTGCATATATGTATATCTCATTTTTAGGTGAACGGTGAGAGGGCGCCCTCTGAAGTGTATAAGGATTTCCGTATGGCTGTGCTTGACATACTGAGTACATTGGAAAATGAGGAGGCCATTCTAAATGGAGTAACAGGTATGGGCAGAGGGATTAATGATATACCCGGCAGTATAGTTAGCGTAGATACGGCACCTAGTCAAGCACAGAATCATAACGCTGGTCCACTTTCAACAGTTTTATCACAGCAACAATCTAAGATGGTAGAAGCCCCCTCCCAGATGATGGAAAATCCCTCAAGCAATATAACCAATGCAGTGATTTCTCATATAGCCTCGAATGCAGCTCAGGCGGTCAGCCAGGACGTTATAACTCAACAGCCGATGATGACAAATGCTGCCACATCCATGAGCACGGACGTGAAAGCCATACCACCAGTTATATGGGTCATAGGTGGACCGGGCAGCAACAAGACCACTTCGTGTATGAAAGCGGTGGCCTTAAATCAAGGTTGGGCTCATTTTAGGTAAGCTTTCTGGTGGTTTAAATCATAGCTGTTAAGTAATGATTAGTAATCGTAATGATTACTAATTTGATTATTTTTTTTTAAGGAAAAGTAATAATTAAATAACGATTATATTCAGTTTCGCACGATTACTAATTTATTACGATTATTAATAATGGAAAAGTAATCTGAATTACTTAAAATTACTAAAAATAATCAAAAGTAATCAAAAGTAATCAAAAAATAATAAGCATTACTTTTGATTACTTTTTATTCTTTTTGACTATTTTTAGTAATTTTAAGTAATTCAGATTACTTTTCAATTATTAGTAATCGTAATTAATTATTTATCAGCAATTCTTTTGAAGGCAATTGTATAATCATTACAATTCTTTTCAAAATGTAATCTAATTGATTACTAATCGTAATCGAAATTTAACAGCTATGGCTTAAATACATTTTTAAAACTACTTATTAATGGAATTCAATGTAATTAGTGTGGGCCGCTTGCTGCGTTCCATAACCGATTCAGCGCCACGTGCCAATACCGAAAACCATGCTGTGAAAGAAGCTTTAGCCGCTGGCGAAATGGCACCAGAAAAGGTCGTTAAAACTATACTGGATACGAATTTAAGACAATTGTCGGATAAAACTGGCATCATTTTGGATGGCTTTCCCAGAAATATGCAGCAAATTAAATATTTTGAAGATAAGGTAGAAGGATCCCTGAAATATATGCATATACATACATATGTATTATTCATTTAATTTCTTTTGATTTAGTACAAACAACGTCCCCCTTTAATATTATTGGATTGCACTAAAATGCAATTGGGCAGAGGGCGCATCGATGATACTGTTTCCGCCTTTCGCCGTCGACTAGAACTATTTCGTGAACAAACCATACCCATGCTTAAGGTTATGGATAATAGTAATCGCTTAAAAATGGTAAGTAAGATTTTGTATTACGAAAAGGAATTTTCGCTCCACTTATTTCATTAAAAAAAATTTCAGATTGATGGCGACCCCGATAGTCCCTCGGTTCAACGGGAATTTGAAAAAGCTATACGTAGTCACATACAAAATCTCACAGCTGCTCAGCGGCCAAGAAGTCGCCAACCGCCACTTGTGGACCAACAAACCGATGCCATATTGCAGGATCTGGAAAGTAATGTACCTGGTGCAGTGCCAACAATAAGCCATCATGTCAGTGTCATGAATGGCTACTTAAAGAATCGCAACACAAGTGCTAATCAATTGGCCGCCAATAATATCAGTAGAACCACTGGTTACATTAACGGTAATATCGGCCAAAACGCACAGACAATGGACTTCCGGCATATGTTGGAGGAGGCCGAACGCTATCCGGTTGATTCGTACATGTAACGTTACAATGATTAAACTTGAACTCGCATGAAATGTATTTAAGCAAGCAGGAACTTACTAATTTCTCAATTATATAGCTCCGGAACTCATACATGTATAAAGTCATAATATTCGTTAAAACTTAGGGCCAACAATATTTTTGCTGGGAAAAGAGCAAGTAAGTTTTCAGCTCACTTATGTTCAAATAACAGGTTCTGGGAGTAGGAAAGGGATAGTGAAAGCACAAATACTTGACGCACTACTTCAGCAAATAGCACTTTCTTGTGTTTATATGGAGAGAGTGATCAAAATTGATTTTAGAGGGCATGTAGGTATACAATTTTTACTGTGAGATAGACTTGGGTCTCACTTGTTCACTTGTTAATTTTTGACACAAACCGATGACCAAACCCATTTAAATTACATAGGTTTGTTCATAGGTTTGTGTCCAAAATTAACTACTGAACGAGTTTGAACGAAGTCTACTGTGAGAGATTAGGTTAGGTTAGGTTGACAGGGAATATCACATAAGAGATTAGGTTAGGTTAGGTTGACAGGGAATGTCACATAAGCCAGTATAGGCCTGTGGTGTGCTCTCATGTGAATCAGATACGAACCCCAACTTAATAGCAACTCAGTATCATTTAAGTAGTCCCTCAGACTTGTTCAGGCAATACCTCTAAGGTGAGTAATGTTCGGTAAGGTGTCGTCCCCAAAATAACGCGATCTGGGCTGGGTGAAAGCTAGACAATGACAACGAAAGCTATCCATTGTGTCGATGTCCTCCATGCATGCCCTGTATTCATTATTGTCTGTGCCTTCGTAAATTAGAGTGTTCCGCTAACACGACGGTCAACTTTCCTAGCTCGGGCTTGTTTTGTTTCAACCGCCCCCTTGTTCTGTCTTCGTCCTGGTAGCCCTACAGAACCTTGGTGATAAGGAGAACTGGTTTTGCTATGAAATACCACACTGTTAGTGTAAAATTTCCTACTGTCAAACAATTAACGAATTTTGTATCTGATTTTGACACCAAGGAAACTAGTTATGTAGCAGCTGATCATTATCTATCTAATGTAATGAAATCACCTGTTATAAATTCGCTTTGGTCTGGAATAACGTGTGCCAAGATAGCGTCGACGAAATAGCGTAGATTTTGGGAATTAAAAAACCGGGGAAAAATGGGGAAAAATCGTGGGTATTTTTAAAAATATATCAACAAGCTAGCAACGATTTTGGGAATTCAAAGGGGAAACAAAACAAAACTCGTGGATGAATTTTAGTACGGTTGTCTCATTTTGTTCTCCTAAGCGTCCACTTTAAGAATATATGAGACTTTGGCGTGGGGATCCAAGAGTGCTCCTGGGAAAACTCATCCACGGTTTTTTTGGCCACTTTCGATTAAGTCGATTTTCTCGAAAACGGCTCGTCAGAATTTTAGCACGGTTGTCTCATTTTGTCCTCCTAAGTATCCACTTTTTTTTGTTTCCCCTTTGAATTCCCAAAATCGTTGCTAGCTTGTTGATATATTTTTAAAAATACCCACGATTTTTCCCCATTTTTTCCCGGTTTTTTTAATTCCCAAAGTCGACGCTATCTTGGCACACGTTCTGGAAAAAGTTTTTAGCTAGAGTCTGAGCAGCTGATTGCACCTATTTTTGAAAAACTATGATCTTATTGTATGCGTTCTGGATGTAGTGATTTGGAATTATAAATACATTTTTATGTTTCAATAAAATGTTTGCAAAGAAAATTATAAAAAAATTATATTAAGATAATATTAACTTATTTAAGATTTATTATAAAATTAAGCAATATTTTAAATATAATTAAATGCAACAATTGGTTTGAGCTTTAAAACATAGAATATTTTAGCAGTAAAAAAAATTTGTTAGAACTTTTGTGGAAAAAAACACTTTTTTTATATAAAACTTTTTATTAAATTTAATTAGCAAATTTATTAATTAATTGTAGATTATAGATGTTAATAATTGAGAAAATCTTGTTTTGAAACGAGTCTTTTAAGTGTTAGTAGGTACATATTTGTTCTGTAAGTGAATATATTTTTTTTTATAAAATTGCAATGTGGACCATTGCGGAATAGAGTTATTTTAGTTTAATTACAAGACGGTGTTAAGTTTATGAAATTTTTTTCAAAATGTTGCTTTTTATGAGAAAATATAGTTTTAAGTCTATTTAAGTATTTAGTAAATTAAGACTTCATTATAAGACATTTGTTGAAGATTTAAATAAATAAAACTAATTAAATTTTTTTTTTTGTAAAATTATTATACACATACTATTAATGGAAATTGTGGTTCTAGTCCTACAAATGCCAACATTCACCTATAGTTTGAATACATAAATAGGCGTATATTGTATAGCCATACAAAATACTGGAGGCAAATTACGGCACTCGTTATCGAACGAAATTACGAAATATTTCAATAGAGTTTACATAGAAATATTTTAGAATTTCGAACCGTATCGAATGCCGTAATTTGCTCTCTGGTTTTAAAGTTGCACCCCCATATTTATAAAATATAATAAAATTTATTTGAAATTCATTTTGAGAAAATTTTGTATGAACAATTTGAAATAAAATACATTTAATTTTAAATTTTATGAATAATGGTGGTTAAAATATATTTTTTTGACTACGAATAAGCGCCAAAGCCTTCAAAATAGTTCTCAGCTTATCTTCTTAACAAAACACATAATAAATGTCTGCCGAATTTTGTGATAAGAGCGCTAAATGTTGAAGGACCTGAGACTCTTATCTCATGAAGTAATGTTTTTTTAATAAGTTTTCTTTATAGTTTTTAAAAGTAGACGGCAAGGCCTATTTATCAGGTCAACGCAACTCTCACGATGATTTTTGTTTTTATGGTTTGTTTTCTTGTTTGAGCTGTCAAAAGTTATTTGCACCATATACTTCAGTTCATGTTTGTGTGTGTTTCTGACAACTTAAACATAAAGTTGTTTTTTGTATTTCTGTGTTTTTCTAGAGTTGCGTTGACCTGATAAATAGGCCTTGGTAGACGGGAATAAATCAATCAAAAAACGGGCAAATATTTGCAAATTTCTTGTCATTGTTAGAGATTGTAAATTATGCTGCTGCTGCCCGTTTTGCTTGTATTGTGCACGGTGGGTCGCAGTCTGTTTATTTTAGAGATAAATGTAATATTTTTTGCAAATTGAGTGCGAATTTGATTCGCACATGAAGGGTTCCGTAGAATGCCTTTTAATTTTGATTTCTTAAAGTTCATTGCTAATTGGTTTTATATGTCTGTACTAAATTGATGCGTGAATATTCATATTCGAATTCCCGAATTTTCGGCCATTTCTAGATATTCGTATTCGCTAAATTTACCCGAAAATAATACGAGTATTTTAATTTTTCATAAAAAAAATTAATTTAAAAATATAAATTTATTTTAATTCAGGCATAAAAAATATTCTTGTATCCAACTTAGTCGGTGGAAACATACTATTAAAATAAATCAACCACTTTGAGGTGATTTATTCAAATGCAAAATGTATGGTAAATCATATAGAAATTAACATGATTTGCACATATCATCATGATTTGTGAAGACATACTATAAATAATGTCGAAAATACTATTTTTCGAACTCGATTTATGTTTGCAACCCTGCGTTGCTTTTAAAATTACAAACTCCATCCCTATGGCATCCATCAATAGTAATTGACAATTTCGAAGATATGACATTAATGAATATTTAATCAATTTTAAATGTCAACCACGTGTGAATAAAATTCACATTACAGCTGCTGCGCCCACCTTATAAAGGGCGTGCATAAATTGAATAAGAAAATTCGAACAACAAATCACTTACAAGCTCGGAGGAAACACTTTTAAGTGATTTACTGAAACCTACTTGATTTAAAATCGGTGATTAAATAGGGGTAAATTCGTCTAAATAATTATCCGAGAACGTCAAAAATACAACATACACTTTTTCATACATATATTTTGGAATTGAACAATTCTATTAGATCAGTTACTACTTTCAAGTCAAAACAATTACAATTTCTTACTTTGAAATTATCCTTAGTATAGAAAATTGCTTATAGAAGATAACGAGCCTTATTTTCGATTTTATCGTAAGCGACAAAAATTAAATTTTTCAGAAGAAAATTTTTTTAAAATATTAAAATAGGTTTTTGTATGTAAATTGTCGCTTACGATAAAATTGTACAGCCCGTATCTTAAAAGTTGTCAACAATTTTAGCATTCTGATAGTTCTAGACTATGGGTAGGCCCATAAAATTTTAATTTCAATAAAAAAGTATATTTTTGATAACATGTAGCTTACGATAAAATCGAAAATAAGGCTCGATATGATCAACCGATTTCTTACTTTGGTTTTGCTTACTCGTAAGCTAAGTAGACGACTAAAAACTCTTTTTTTTTCTATATTTGCTGAAGGCAATTGAAAAGCCCTTAAGTCACTATCTTCATTTCTGATATTTTTTTTTTCAAAAAATCTAAAAGTTTCACGTGTATCAGGGAATTTTAATAATTTTAATTGTTTAAATTCAGATTCAGTTTCCTGTCTTTAACATTCTTCAACAAAATGATGAAATTTTTAGAATATCGTAGAAAGAATTTTTATTTTCTATAATAATATTGTAGGGATCAATTAAGCTTAAGGCATTGAATTCATCTTCAAGGTCATATGTTATTAAAATCTTATCATACATTTTTAAATTTGATTAACATTAGCATCCGCAAAATTTTTTCAAAATGTTGCTTTTTATGAGAAAATATATGGCATACTTATATAGCCAAGTACAATTCTTCAATGTCTAAATAATTATTTTCATCTCTATAATCCACCAAATAAAAATTATCACACTCAAGCAAATCTGTTTTTTTAAAATTATTCATAGCATTTTCAAGTAGTTTTTGAATTTGACCATAAAAATTTTGTATTTCTGTTGTTTCATTTAGTTGCCATTTAGTTACAAAATTATTAATACAAAAATTAAGATTGATTGCCATTTACTCCTTATTTTGATTGCATTTTCTAGCAAAAGATGTTAAGTTCTTCGCCAAGTTCAAAATTGTTTTATAGTTCTGATAAAAGGTTTTAATTTAGAATTATTTAAAATCGCCAAATTGAAGGCGAATATCGTCCAGTCGTCAAAATGCTTTTTGGCACCCAAAATCGTCAAAACTACGATAAATCGTCAAGTCTGGCAACCGTGCGCGTACCATTAGCGCGATACTAAAAAGCAAAAACAACCACCATGAGATTTCAATAGACTGAAGCAGAGAAACAAGCCGTCTTAAAAAGTCGGCGGCGGCGGCTTAGGAAACAATAGTCGGCGGCGGCTCATAAGCCGGCTTGAGCCGACTGACACTTACAGCCGCTTTTTTAAAGGTTTTTTAAAAATATTTCTATAAAAAAATTAAAAAAAAATAATTTCTAAGATATAGTCCAAAATTGCAACTACAAAAAACAATTAGCTGGCTGCAATTTTGAGCCGATGCTAGCCGCATGCATCGGCGGCGGCTTAATTTTACATTGAAAGTCGGCGGCGGCTCTGGAGCCGGCTGTGAGCCGATCGGCTTGTTTCTCTGGACTGAAGCAATGAAATCAGGGATGATAAATGAGAAAACTAATTTCGTACTAATTAGCTTTTAAAATTGTACTTTTTCGACCCCAATAGTACTAATTTTCGGTTTTTTTGTTTTATTATTTTTTTAAATTATATAACTCATAAAAAAAGTTTGTCAGAACAAAAGTTTAATGTTTTTAGTTAACACAAAACTTAATGCTATAAGAAAATTTTGTGTTTGTTAAAAAAGCACGATAAGAAAATTAATTTGCATCATTTATTGGAATTCAAGTTACTACTCTTCTTTCGCAGGGTTTTTCTTTCGACATAGTGCAAGATGCAGTAAATACATATCGTTGGTCTCAAGTAGAAAGGCAAATAGTTGTTATATTACAGGAGGAGGTAAAAAAAATAGAAAATGTTATATTATTTCTGTCATATATTTGTGCAACCGCGTTTACACTATTGGAATAAATGCTTGTGGCGATGTGTGCTTGTGTGAAATGTATTGGAATCACTGAAAAGCTCAGTTTTGTAAAAAATATGAGTTATTGCCTTTCACTAAAGTATTTTGTTTGTAGTTGACTTTCGAGTCTTCGTTTTGATTATGAAAATAATCTCTCCACATTCGCCGATGAGTGTGGAATTGACAATATTCTCCTGATAACTTTTCAAAACTACGGAAACATTAGCTCATCCAATTAATTTTTCAAGCCTCGAAACTCGTTATTTATAGTATCATAATTTCCATTTTCTTTTTGAATATTTTTTAATAAGAAAGGCACTATACTACTAACATTTTCGGGAGGGAATTTCGTTAGCCGGTTTAAACTTTCGTCATGAAAAGTAACTTTATTTAGTTTCACAAAACGTTATATAGAACTGTTTAACATTTCTTTCGAAATCCGTAGCTAAACAACTTTAAATTTTATTTCTAGATATATAAAGTTTTTCATTTCAAAGTAAATTTTAGTTTTTTACATACATATGTTTGTTTGTCGCATATCTAGTTTTAAGTCATGGAATTAGACTTAAACGATTGATATGTTATTAATATATAAAGTTTTTTTATATTTTAGAAATTTTAAATTAATACAACAGATAAAATAAATGCAAATGAAACACCGGTGAAGTTAGATGTAGTTCTTTATAATAAATCAAACATGTGTAATGCATATCTAACAAGGTAGTCGCTCTCAACAACAAATCAAATTCGTCACTTTTCGGTCAAACTGGATGGATATACATATCGTCGGTTGGTTTCTGGTTTGCTGCAGACATAATGTATTTTGAACAAGGTTGGCAAACGGTATCGTAAAAATACCGATACCGATTCAAATACCGCTATAATTAGATACCGGTATCGTTACCGATACCGAAATCCATTTCGGTTAGAAAATACCGGTATCTAGAGTACCGTTTACGTCTATACCGGTACGTACCGGTATACCGATTCCGGCCAAAAAATAAATGATAGATGAGTTGTAGTTGCCAAATTTTTATTATGTATTACAACTTTTTTCACCATGAGATATTTTGGTTTTTATTTCGACCATTGCATTCATTTTGCCTTATTATTCCAGAAGTTAACCAATCCCACTTGTCAGCCAATATTATAGAAAAAAGAGCTAGGCCAGAACTAAAAATATTTTAAATGTTTTGTAATGGATTCTATGGTTTTTAAAAAGATAGCATAGATAAGAACCTTTGTTTTTCGAGCATTTATTCGAAGACAATGAAAGTAGTTGTTATTCAGAATACCAAAAAAAAAAAAAACAGTTGTTTAAAAGTTAAGTTGTTTCAGTTTCAATCCAACTTAGTTGAGCTGTAAACCGTAATATGGGCAAAAATTGCAAAAATATATTTCAATTAACTTTCTTTCTTTGGTTTTGGTCTTGTTTACATACTTCACCTTAATAAATAAGGTGGGTAGAGAAAAAACTTCTAAGCTTTTATATTTGAAGTTAAAGATTCCTCTCTTGAGGTGAAGAAATGTGCTTGCTTTAAATTTTTTAATGTTAATTGTACAAGAAGATTGTTTTCTTTGTTTTTAAGTTGGCTAAAAGGATATAGTTTATTCTTTGAATTTAAATATTCAAATGTTCGTTTCGTCTGAATTTGGCGAGAAAGTTATAAACAATATGGGTCCAGTACAAAAATATTGCCTAAGATCGTGTCCAAAGTACAAAAGTGTCGAAAAAACCGAAACAATTATATTTGGTGAAAAATACAGACATATATTTGAAATTTACTGAAACAAGATATATGTATGTGTATTCTTCAAAAAGCCTTCGTCTCTTCTTTCTGTATCCGTTTATAAATTTAAAATCGGTTGATATTTAACTTAGTTAGAAGTTGATAAGTGCTTAGGGTACGAAAAAGCGGGTTTTTACCCGTAACTCAAGATTTGGGAGATGTGTGGAAAATTTTTATACTCGACAATGCGTAGCAGAAAAATAGTAACACTTCGCAGGTATTTCGATTTCATTAAAATTTGTCACAGAGTGTAATTTATCAGTATAGACTAAATTTATATTTTTACCATTTTGTTTAATGAAGCAAAATGTATATTTTATATATTTATAGTTCGAACTGCAGTCTCCTTGTTTCACTTTTTTAATAAATTATTGTTTAATAATAGTATAAAAACATATATAGAAACAAATAAGTTTATATGCTTTTATACATATGTTAATGTATTTTTTGCTATGCCCACTGGCTGAAAAAATAAATTTGTCAGTAATATCGGTATACCGGTATTATAAACTCGATAACGGTATGTACCGGTAATACCGATACCGAAATAAAAAAAATACCGATACCGCTACCGATACCGAAATTTAAAAAATAATTGTACCGGTATCAATACCGATACCGTTATTTGTTTTGGTTTCCAACCTTGATTTTGAATATACTGTGCCGCAAACCAGAAACCAACCAACGATGTGTATGTACTTTAAATGATCGCTATTTATATTTTCTATGAAGAAAAAAGAGATACTCGTAGTCTCGCAAATTTTTCAAATAGTACCAAATGAGTCTCAAGGGTACCAACATACTTTCAATGTTTGAATTGTAACAAAATAAAGTACAATTGTACCAACCTTATCATTCCTGAATGAAATACATTCAGATCAGTGTTGCCGGAGTCCAAGTTCAAGCTTACATAAGCCCAACTTATAAAATATATATTAATATAAAAATATTTTTATAATACAAACAATCATGTAAGTTTTTGTTAATTTTAATGGCCTATTCCCCACCTGCGAAAGAAAACGTTCGACTTAAAAATTATATTGAAAACAACAATAAAATATGAAAATTTGTTTATGTTTCAATATAAATTTTAAGTCGAACGTTTTCTTTCGCAGGTGGGAAATGGGCCATAATTTGCTGAAAAGTTCGAAAAGATTATAAAAATGTGTGGTAGTAAATATACAGAGTCAAATACATTTTATATGAAAAGAAAACTTTTGATTAAACTATTTACTTGTATATAATGTAGAGGCGAAATAACACGAATATTACACAAAAATGTTATGGTCAAAATATAGTGCAAGACAATTTTGTTTATCAGATTTTTGTATAATACATAGAAATCGGCAACGCTGACTTAGGCAGATGTTAGTACATCACTAGCGTATCATTTGCGCAAAACTAATGGTAGAATTAGTCGATTCGTATCGTGTTACTTTTGAAGTGGTGGTAACGTTTAATTCTGGATGTTAGTTAGTAAAAACGTGCGAGTTCCACCAAACTTGTCAGCTGTTGTTGTATTTCTCTTTGCTTTATACATGTGTGTGCATGTATGTAAGAGAGAAGTTGACGTAGAAATCTATTTTCTGTAGATTTCTACCTAACATACACTTACGATACATATTAAATAAACAGCAACATGTTATATTTATGCTACAGATTTTCTCAGCTGCTCCGTCAACTCACGATACGAATCTACTAATTCTACCATAAAAATCAAAAACAAACAACCATGGGATTTCTATAAACTCAAGCAATGAAATAAATACAAATCTATGTATGTATGTATGATTTACATACAAACACACTTTGGATATTTATAGCAGAAAAGTTGTGTTTATTTTATACATGTTCGTTACAATTCTCATTTCGTTGAAATTTATAGTAGCATAAGATTTCAAGTTTGTGCCGAAGAAATCATACTTACCTGGCGTAGGGGTTACCGTGATCATGAAGGCGGTTCCCCCGGAGTGAGGCTTGGCCATTGTACTACGGTTGAGTTGACCTCCGCGATTATTCCTAATGCGAATAACTCGTGCGTGTAATTTTTGGTAGCCGGGAATGGCGTTCGCGCCGTCCCGACATTCATAATAATTTTAACAAGTAACAGCACAAATCTTTATAAAAGTCGGAACGCAACGTGATGCATTAAACTAGAGCTGTGCCAAATCGTTCATTCGATTTTCTAAATGTAATGTAAATGTAAATTTTTGAACGCTTATAGAATGCTTGAAAGACGTGTCATGTGTTTTCGACAAAAGCAAAAAAACTACCTTGAGTACCAAAATATATATTTAAAATTACACCTCGTAGGAGCCAAAATTACCCGATTTCAAAGGAATTACACCCAATATTAAAATAAATATTTGACACATTTTAAAAATCTTGTTTAAGGTCTACTTATCACGGATGGAAATCATGGTACAATTGTACTTTTTATGGTACATCAGGGATGGAAAAGTTAGTACAATTGTACTTTTTTTAGCACTATTTGGAATTCAAAAGTACCATAGCACCCCAATGACTAATTTAGCACTATTGGCGCAAATGAATTTTAAAGAATTCTGTTTCATCATTTTCTCATTTCTTATGTTCTTTCCACATTGACATGGCAACTCTATATTAACCAGTCGATGTGAATTGCATTTTACCAAAGCGAATTCCTAATAGGTGGTCGCAACCGATCAGATGACTTTTTTCGCCGCTTGTAATTTGAATATACACCCAGCGTGACCATATTAGCTTATTTTGAGCTAAATTTAGCTTATTTATTTCAGATTTAGCTTTAAAATTTTCATTTAGCTCTTAGCTTATTTTTTAGCTTCTTTTAAAAACTCATTTAGCTTTTTTAGCCTTTTTTTAGTCTAAATTGCGTGTTCTCTAAAAATATATTAAAAACATAAACAACTTATAAAAATTATAATTTTTTAACATTGTAAAATAGTTTACAAGAAATACAAAATGTAAATTATACGACAATTTTATAACAGAAATGGAAAGTTGAAAAATAGTAGATAATGGCAGAATGGTTAGAATTCCAATGGAAAAAGTTAAATTCATATTAGTGGCCAAAACACTTTTTGAATTTTTTGGGTATAAAATGATTTGACTTGAGTTGAACGTTCATTCAGCGGCATCAATTAACTTAAAACAAAAACCTGAAATAGCCTTAAGCCTGGATAACACTATGTACTGATTTTCGTACCTCAATAAAGTCATAAGTAATAAGCCAAAATGGCATTATTACTTAATTAATTCTGGAATAAGTCTATATGGGCTTATTACCAATGCAGTGTGGCGCAATTATGTCCTTGTATTTCAATAAGTCGATAAATTAGAGCAAAATCTTTACTTATGACTTTATTTCACTGATCTGACGAAACTCGGTACATTGTGCAGATAGTGTGATCCATGCTTTACCTTAAATAGCATTAATTCACTTAAGAAGCTTTCGTATTTTAGTATAAATGTTTTTACGTTTTTAAAACTTTTTAAGATTATTTTGGGGAAATTTTTGTTTTGTTCTTCATTAAATTTAAAATATAATAATTAATAAATAATTTCATTAAACAAACATTCTATATGTATAATAAAAGAATATGTTTGTGTAATATTTAACGTTAGTTTAGCAATAAGAAACTATTGAAAAGTGATCAAAGAAGTGGAAAAAAGTTTAGCTTTATTTTCTAGCCTAAAATGTAACTTTTTAGCTTATTTTAGCTTTTTTTCAAACGTGATTTAGCTTAATATTATTTTAAAATCTGGTCACACTGTATACACCACAATGTGTGTGGTTTCTGGTTTGCGGCACTGTGTATTCTAAATACATTGTCTGCAGCAAAGCATAAACCAACCGATGACATGTGAACATACATTTTTCAGTACATTTTTTGCCATCTAAAGTATGAATTGTTCCAAGGGAATTGAGCTGAGTATACCTTATATGAAAATGTCTGGCATTGTACATTTTGTGTAGTCATTTGTTTTATTGTACATTTTACTTGAGTACATAAGATAAAAAGTGATTGGTTTGTTGTTTGTTTTAAGCATTTATATAGTTTCTGAAAATGGATACTTATGGTCCTGGGTAAGTATTTTTTTCAGAGTTTATTGAAAATTTTTAACAAATTTAAACAAAAATTAAAAATTTACAGAAGAAGTAAGCAAAACAAAAAGCCATACAGTATACATTTTAGAGAAGAATGGGCAAAGCAGTTTCCTTGGATAATAAAAGAAGATCAAAATAAAAGATGCAGTGTTTGTAATTTACCTATTACAGGGGGTATTTTTCACATTAAACGACATGAATCATCTGAAGGCCACATAAAGAAAATAAATGCCGCAAAAACAACACCAAAAATAAATAATTTCTTGAAGACATCTACATGCACGATTGCAGAATCTGCAAAAAAGTTTGAAATTATGCTAAGCTTGTTTGCTGCGGAACACAATTTACCCTTTTCTACTTTAGATCATTTAAATAACGTCATAAAAGCAGGAGTGACTGACTCTACAATTACAAAAATGATTTGTATTAATAGAAAAAAGGCCCAACAAATTGTTACAAATGTGACTGGTCCGGAAAATGCCAAATGTATTGCTAACTTCTGTAAACAAAACTACTATTCGTTGGTAGTTGACGAGAGCACCGATTGTAGCATATCTAAAAACTTGGCAATAGTAATAAGGACGTTTGACGGACAATGTCGGGACAGATTTTTAGAACTGATTCCCATTGAGGACTCTAGTGCTAATGGAATATTACAAGCCACATTAAAAGTATTGGACAAAAACGAAATTCCAATAAATAATATGGTTGGCGTAACAACAGACAACTGTGCTGTTATGGTGGGTGCAAACAATGGATTTCATTCAAAATTAAAGGCTCTTGTTCCAAATTTGTTTACTAATGGATGCATATGCCATATTTTAAACTTAGTCTCCTGTGCAGCTTCAAAATTCAGTATTTCCGATGGGATTGATAAATTCATCAAAGATATTAATTACCATTTCTGCAACAGTTCTAATAGAAGGGACGACTTCTCAAAATTTCAAGAATATTTTTGTACTAACATTCATGTAATCTTTAAATACTCCACAACTCGTTGGCTGTCACGTCAGGACGTAATAAATAGAATTTTGGAACAGTGGGAGCCACTTCAATATTACTTCACACTCAACGATTTTGAAGCTGATTCCCTTAACGTAAGAATCAATTCGATTTTATCCGGATTTTCAAATCCTCTTTATAAAATGTTATTTTTATTTCTACAATATGTCCTAGAAACTATAAAAACTGTTAATTTAGAAATGCAATCCAAGGATGCCAGAATGCATATTTTTTTAGAACGCTTAAAATTTTTGTATAAACAAATAGCTCGCAATTTTATACATAAAGATAAATTAGATGAATGTGATATATTAAAAATCAATATCAATGAAAATCACATTCCTTTGGAAGAAATATATTGCGGAATAGAAATTGATGTATATATAACCTTAAATAATATTGAAAAAAGTTGATTTTAATAATGAAATTTTATTATGGTTTAACAAGCTTACGCCAGAAAATGTGGTCTCGGGAAGAACTCCTAGCATTGTACCATTGATAGTAAAAATGTTTCCTAATGAGAAAAATAATATTCAATCTATAAATAATCAATTTCGAGCACTGGCTGATGTAGAAATTATTAAGTCTTTAAGAAATGACAACATATGTACCTTTTGGTCGAAAGTATCAGAAATGAAAAATGAAGTAAATGAACTGATGTTTTCTGATATTTCAAGAATTGCTAGAGGAATATTATCCATTCCACATTCATCAGCAAATGTGGAAAGGGTATTTTCATACCAAAATATAATAAAAACCAAAGAGAGGAACAGACTACTTGTTTCGACAGTCTCAAATCTGATCAAAACAAGGGATTTGCTGAAGTCATCTAATTCGTGCTGCTACAATTTAGAAATAAATAAGAGTTTGTTAGCAAGAAGTGTATCCTAAATGTTACTTTTATATTTCGATCTCAACAACTAATAGCCTTTTGTGTACCTTTTGAAATTAAACGTTAGTATTAATTGTTAAGTTTATAAATATATGTATGTATACATATGTATTTGATACAAATGAACTTCAATGTGCCTTTTTGTTAATTGTTAAGTTTTTACGTATACACATATGTATGTATATGTGGAAATGAATTTTACCTATGTTTTTAGTTAATTTTTAATAAAAAGTATTTGAGAAAATAAAAAAAAAGATTTTTGGTACAATCAGCCTGCGAAAAGTACAATTTTTTTTGAAATTTAGTACAATTTGAAAATTTGATTTCTCATCCCTGTGGTACATTTTTGACCTCGTTGGTACCGTGGTACTACCGCGAGTTACTTGGTACAATTTAAAAATGCCAATGTTTCACTTATAGTAACATTAATTTTGCCTATGTTGTCTTTAACTTTTTTGTGTGTGTTTTATTTAAGACGGTCAGCTTCTCTGTTTTTGTAGCAATGCTGTTGTCAAGGCAAGGTACTTGAACCAGGTGGTGTCAACGCTGCAACAAAAATATCTGTCTAGAACATTAACTGTAGTTGTTGTTAACTTGACAACACTTCGTACATGAACTCGCCTTGGCTGTGGTTATATTTATTTTTGTTAACTACATATCGCTTCTTTACTTCAATAGTGTGTTTTAGGTTTTATCGCGCATTTTTTATGCGTATAACTGAGATTTTATAGTGCTTGAAAATAACAGGCCTGTTAATAAGCAAAATTTGTAAAATAATCGATCTCTAACAAGTCTAATCTACGAATGTACCCTTATGAATGTAATATTTAATATTTTTATGTTATTTTTTATTTTATTTTTTTTTTACTAAATTTTTATACACATTTTTGTTAATTTTCTGTTTTTTATTGTTTACTTCTGAATTTTTACACATTTATTCACGTTTCCGTTTTTATTAATTAATATTAAAAAAAATGGTACCATCATGGTCCAAAAAGTACATTTTGTTTTCACAGTTGGTACAAAATCCAAGAAGTCATTTTCCTTCCCTGCTACTTATGATTTTGGTATCAGCCCCAGTGAAGTGCAACATATCGAGAGCGTGTATTCAAAATACGTCAACTCAAATTTTCTCACAATGAGCTTCCGATAGCAAAAAATCTCCTATAGAATATTCATCTGTAATATAAATTTTGAATCAAAAAAATTATTTTTTCTTGTTTTGTATAAATTTTTTTATTCTCTATCTAAAACAGTGTGCACACTTAATTTTTTTTTAATTCGGTAGAATCGACATAAAAAATCGGTAGATTTGAATGAAATTCGGTAGAAAATATTTTTTATTCAAAGAAACATAAAAAATAACAATTCAAAGAAACATAAAAAATAACAAAATATATGTGATTGGAAATTAAACTGCCATAAACAATGAAGCATTTCCAATAAAAAATAAGTGACATCCCCAGTTATTTGCCCTTACCCTTTGTTTAGAAATGCTATGCATACATAAAATAAAATACATAAATAACAGAAATTCAGTTTTGTACATAGGTTTTATAAAGCTACTAAAATAACTTTTATTTGAGAAACATTTGCTACTACAGAGATTATATGTACGATCCATTTATGAATTTAAACTTTTGTGCAAAAATGATTAAATCATTGGGAGGAATAAATATTTCAACCCCAAGGCACAATTCTATGTTCTGTTTTAATGATTTTCATAGCAGAAAATGACCGCTGTGCGGCCGCACGCTATGTGACAAAATATCCAATTTACACATATATCGACTTAAATTACTAAATAACAATTTGTTAAACATAGTCTCTTCTCCGCGCAAAGCTTATAACATATTAGAACATACATGTGATTAATTTTCCGTATGTGTGATCAACTTGATCTTGTAGCATAATTGTTAATCAAAATGTTCGTTCAATATTCGGTAGATTTCAGGCCTTGTTCGGTAGAATTGGTAGATCGTTAAATTTACAAACATATTCGGTAGAATCTACCGAATATCGGTAGAAGTGTGCACACTGATCTAAAAGTATAATTTTTCTGGTGAAAATAAATGCTAACTTTCATGTGAAAATAAGTATTTCATTATTAATCTACCTCATATCTTATTGCTTATTATTATTATTGTTTTTTTTTTGTATACCTTCTTTAAATAATAAAATAGCATCAACGGTATCAGACGATAATATATGATATTTTATTTTATTTATTTATTATATTATATATGTATGTATTCGTGTGTGTTCTGGCTTTCACATCGTTTTCACATATTTTCTTTTGAGTTCGGATGTTAAAACATATGCTACGCCTGTTTAAGTTGAAATTTAGAAAATACAGATTAATTGTATGTGTTCTAGCATCCGAATTTAGAAGAACACAATTTGCAAATTGACGATTTCAAACTTTTAGATTTTCTCGTTTTCGATTTTGAGCAAAAAACTCATATTTTTTCACTGTTAACAAGCGAAATTCGTATTTTTTTCGCAAGACTGTTAACAAGTGAAAAGCAAATCGAAAACGAAATGGGAAACGAAAAAATCTAAAAGTTTGAAATTGTCAATTTCCAAATAGCGTTCTTCTAAATTCGGATGCTAGAACACATACTATTAATTTGTATTTTCTAAATTTCAACTTAAACAGGCGTACCATGTGTTTTAACATCCGAACTCACAAGAAAACGATGTGAAAGCCAGAACACACACGATTTATTATATAAAACAAACGAATTCCAAATTACCCGTAAATTACACCTGAGAGCAATTACCCACGCGCTACACTTGCACATAAAAATTACACTTGATTCGGGTAATTACCCGCGATTCGGCAACACTGTTGAGCACACATACACATACATGCTAATTGCTTTGTGCCCGGCAAACACTCATTTTTGATTTTAAATTGGAGCAATTTCATCGGAAAGACGAAGTGTTGACTCCTTAATTTCCAGGAATTCCTATGGTTTCAGTAGCACCTCCTCAATCCAGCGATGCCAACTTAGCTATTTTGGAGCTAGATTTAGCTCTTTTAGATTGCTTCTAACTCGAAATTTTTCCCTTTAGCTTTTTTTTTAAAAAAAGAGCTAACACAACTCTTTTCAATTGTAAAAACAGCACGTTTAGCACTTTTCGCATCTTGTAGTAAGTTTTCTCGTTTTTACCCTATTGTTTCGTGTTTGAGGCATTTACATTTTTGGTAAATATGTTTTTTGCAAATGCAGATACTTTTTTGCAACTATGTAAGATATATTGAGTGTGTTCATTTCTAAATAATTAAAAAAATTTTGACAAATTATTGTAATGGATTCTTACTGCCAAAAATATAGGAAAGCTTAGAAATCAAATTCCTCGTTTAACAATTGGATTAAATTAACAAAAGATCCTTCTGAAGCTTTGTGCAAATGTTGCAATTCAACTATAATATCGAAATATTTTGATTTAGTACGCCGTTCGAAAGCATAAAAAATGTATGGCTCCATTTAACGATATTGTGCTATCCTAGCCATATAAGTATATCATTTTCACCAGGGGGGTTACTCTCTATTACGATGCGAAAGAAAAATGGTACGAAATCGAACGATTGGTACTCTCTAATGCGTTTGCGCATTTACCTTTCGCATCTTTTATTTTCCGTTTCGCAAGTCTGGTATCCACCGTACTCTACAATGCGAAAGCGCCTGTCAAAATCGCTCGATAAGCGCAAATATCTTGCGTTAGCTAAATACCAAACGCAAAGTGAGAAAAACATGTAAGTACGTTGAAAAAAACATTTATATATTGACTGTCTTATTCATAAAAAAGAATTTTGTTTTATAAGAGGTTTATTAAACAAATTTTCTATGGAAATTTGATTTATTAAACAAATTTTCTATGGAAATTTGATTTATTAAACAAATTTTTCTATGGAAATTTGATTAATAAACCTTTTATAAAACCAAAATATTTATCTTATGAATTGAATAGGCTAAAGTTCGTAACGCTTTTTAAGCCAAATTACATGTGATAATTATTAATGAACAAATAACATCAAAGTTAGTTGTAAATATTCTGACAACAACACATAGTTGAACGGAACAGCCAGCCGTTTTCGAAGGCCACTAAACCTTCCTCATCAGCGTTCTTCTGTGTTTTGGTCCACAGTGTGTGGTGTCAGTTGGTGTGGACCAAAACACAGAAGAACGCTGATGAGGAAGGTTTAGTGGCCTTCGAAAACGGCTGGCTGTTCCGTTCAACTATGTGTTGTTGTCAGAATATTTACAACTAACTTTGATGTTATTTGTTCATTAATAATTATCACATGTAATTTGGCTTAAAAAGCGTTACGAACTTTAGCCTATTCAATTCATAAGAATATAGAAACAAATACAGTTCGAAAAATAATAATTAACCAAAATATTTATATTTAAATCGTAGTTTTTAGGGAAAAAGCCAAAAAATTACAAACAAAACAACGGTAGTTTGAAATTTTAGTGGATTGCATGTGAGCAAATGGCAAATAGGACGCAAATAATTTGTGGACAATATTGACAGACGACCTAAATTCTAATGGACCTCCTGTAAGGGATAGAGCTGGTTGTTTATAATGAAATTTAACACTAATAGTACTTATAATATTACACATGTATGTTTGTATGTATGTATTCATATTTGATTTAAAAAATCACACCAAGTGAAAATGCGTAAAAATAAATTAAGCATTTCCAGCACAGGTGATGGTCCCTCTCAGTTTTGTATTTGCTCAATCGCTACGTAGAGCTCTTTTAAGGGACGGACATTGACTGCTGCTATATTCCTAAGGTATGGTCCTGACCAATTTGATGTTGGTATCCAGCTTGGCCAACTAATTTTAAGGTAGCGGCTAGTTTTATAAACTTTTAGCTGGTGTTGAACAGCGTTTAGAACATACAGAAACGCAAAATTTGTACAAAGTTAAAATAGAGCAATATGTATTTAATAACATATTCCGCTAGATTTTTTCTTACCTGCGGTCATTTAAGGAAAGTATGCCGGAACTATCTCTTAAGCTTAAATTAGAAGTGACATACCCATAATGCCATAGCCATAACCAAACCAAAATTCAATTGGTTTCTATGGTGAGAGTTATGGCGTTAAGGTTGTTTTCTATGGCTATGGTTATGTAACGTCTAATTGAACCTTTAAGACTCGTTTTGCAACTCGTTATACATGGACGTTTTCTTCATAAAACCATAATGCTAAAGAATCCATCACTTTATTTTCAATTAAAAGCTGTTACACTTCACTTTTTCTTAAATTTTGATTTTAACTGTCGTTTTTTTATACATATTTTGACATTTCAGTACTGCCAACCTTTGCCATATTTTCTTTTGCAATGTCCGAGTTGCCACTTTTTCAAACAATTTTGCGAAAGGTTTTGCGAAAGTAATAGAGAGTACCAAATTTGCATATCAACGCATTTAGCTTTCGCATCGTAATTGCTTTCGCATCGCAATAGAGAGTAACCCCCCAGAAGTTCCCACACAAACGCAAATTGCGCAAGCGAATCTTGCATTATATGCTTCAGTACATACACCGTTTTTAGCAATGGATCTTTTATTTTTTCTTACTATTATATTTATTAATGTTAAAAAATCTTGAAGTACAAATTGAATAATAAATACATACATTCATAGATTTAAAACGGAAAAATCTAAAATTTTTAGATTTAGCTCTTTTTGACTACTCCGTTGGCTCGTTTTGCCTCTGAATTGTTGGCATCACTGCCTCAATCACAGGGTGACCGATGACATTTTTCAAAAAGTGGCACCAAAAGGGGATTTATCAAAAAAAAGGGGCAAAATTAAAACAAAACGAGAAAACTACATTAAAATTTTTATTTTTAATGTATTTTTATATAATTCACTCTAAAAAAAGGGGGAAAAAAAGTGGCAAGGCAGTCAAAAAAGTGGCAATTTGCCACTTTAGTCGGTCAAACGGTCACGCTGCTCAATCATAAAAAAACATTATATTATATATCCACTTTATCGTTTTATCCTTTTCTTATTAATGTTCGTACATACTAATAATAATTAATTTTAATCACAAACAATATACATTTATATATGTATATTTTTGAACAAGACCACATATGTATATACTACTTTTTGTTTGCTGGGTGTTTATCAGTATAACAAATTCAAATAAAATGCGCAACAGCTGTTCGAAACATTGATGGGAGTTCAATATCTTCACATTATTTTTGATTGTGTACAAAAAGTACGAAAATTATTTAAATGGTATCAAATCACTATTTTATACTTACAAACAATGTTATGACTTTGATATTTAGTGAAATTACAATTTTAACTTAATATGTATACATACATACATTACAACGTATTATAATTATAAAGATATTTATATTTTTATTATCATTATATTTGTTATGATTAAACGCTCATATTATAATTTTTTTTTGGTATTATTAGATAAAAATAGTTTTTTGTGCGCTTGTATGGATGTTTGTTCGCACAACTGTACTATATGTATATTACATATTCATACATATGTATATGTATATATATATTGACAAAAAAAAAAATAAACACATACGATTGGCAGTCTCTGGCTAGACTTTATAAAGAAAGAAAAAATTATTAGAAAACTAAATTTATTAAATATGTCATGTACGTATACAAATTTAGCAACTCAAAAGTTTATATTATCAAAGGAAACTAAAGTACCAAAATAGGGCTATTGTGCCACACTCTCATTCAATATACATACATACATCCCATCACTGTCTACAAATGTCACGTAATGTCGTCATGAAATTCTATTTTCTGCAGGTTCAGACATTACATTTACGTGACATTTCAGTCAGGTAAGCATTTGCATATGTTTTCATGCAACAGATTCGATCAGCTGACACATTTACATTTACAGTCGGGTAATTCTGCCTTAAAAAAGAACGAGTTCGTTCATCCGCTCTTTTCAAGAAATAGAACGAAGTGAAAAAAACGAGCAGTTGATTCGGTACATAACAAGTAAGAGTGCTATATTCGGCTGTGTCGAATCTTATATACCCTTTACCAACGTATATACATACATATATGTAGGTAGTACAGGGTTACCGTTCACCCGACTAAAGTCGCAATTTGACCCTTTTTTAGCGGTCTGCGACTTTTTGTGAGACTTTTTTTTGTCACCGACTTTTCCGACTTTTTTTAATTTTGTTGCGACTTTTTACATTTTTTGTGAAGCTTCCAGTGTTACCAAAATATATATTAAAAATTACACCTCGCAGGAGCCAAAATTACCCGATTCCAAAGGAATTATACCCAATATTAAAATAAATATTTGACACATTTCAAAAATCTTGTTTAAGCTCTACTTATGATTTGGTATCAGCCCCAATGAAGTGCAACATATCGAGAGCGTGTATTCAAAATACGTTAACTCAAATTTTCTCACAATGAGCTTCCGATGGCAAAAAACTCTCGTATAGAATATTCATCTGCAATATAAATTTCGAATCAAAAAAATCATTTTTTCTTGTTCTGTATAATTTTTTTTATTCTGATACCTAAAAGTATAATTTTTTTGGTGAAAATAAATGCTAACTTTCATGTAAAAATAAGTAGTTCATTATAAATCTACCTCATATCTTATTGCTTATTATTATTGTTTTTTTTTATACCTTGTTTAAATAATAAAATAGCGTCAACGGTATCAGACTATAATGATATTTTATGATATTTTATTTTGTTTATTATATTATATATGTATGTATTCGTGTGTGTTCTGTCTTTCACATCGTTTTCACATATTTTCTTTTGAGTTCGGATGTTAAAACACATGCTACACGTGTTTAAGTTGAAATTTAGAAAATACAGATTAATAGTATGTGTTCTAGCATCCGAATTTAGAAGAACACAATTTGGAAATTGACGATTTCAAACTTTTAGATTTTGTCGTTTTCGATTTTGAGCAAAAAACTAGTATTTTTTTCACTGTTAACAAGTGAAACTCGTATTTTTTCACAAGACTGTTTACAAGTGAAAAGAAAATCGAAAATATCTAAAAGTTTGAAATCGTCAATTTCCAAATAGTGTTCTTCTAAATTCGGATGCTAGAACACATACTATTAATTTTTATTTTCTTAATTTCAACTTAATTTCAAGAAAACGTGTGAGATGTGAAAGCCAGAACACACACGATTTTTTATATAAAACAAACGAATTTCAAATTACCCGTAAATTACACATATGAGCAATTACCCATGCGCTACACTTGCACATAAAAATTACACCTGATTCGGGTAATTACCCACGATTCGGTAACACTGGAAGCTTCTCAAAAAACAGTTAATTTGCAGTAAATTAAAAGTTTTTTGATTATTCATTTGGCAACACTTTTATCACTTTTTTGCAACCATGTCATGTATAAAATGTATTCAAGAAATTTTCAGTAGAAGTTGCAAAGAATAGTTTTAGCTAAAATCTTCAGTGTACATGAAAACATGTACATATATAAGCATGTATAATGCAACTGCATATGTTATGAACAGCGTGACCATATTAGCTTATTTTGAGCTAAATTTAGCTTATTTGTTTCAGATTTAGCCTTAAAATTTTCATTTAGCTCTTAGCTTATTTTTTAGCTTTTTTTTAAAACTCATTTAGCTTTTTTAGCCTTTTTTTAGTCTAAATTGCGTGTTCTCTAAAAATATATTAAAAACATAATCAACTCATAAAAATTTTATTTTTTTAGCATTGTAAAATAGTTTACAAAAAATACAAAATGTAAATTATACGACAATTTTATAACAGAAATGGAAAGAAGAAAAATAGTAGATAATGGCAGAATGGTTAGAATTCCAGTGGCATCAATTAACTTAAAACAAAAACCTGAAATAGCCTTAAGCATGGATAACACTATGTACCGATTTTCGTCGGGCCACCTCAATAAAGTCATAAGTAATAAGCCAAAATGGCATTATTACTCAATTAATTCTGGAATAATTCTATATGGGCTTATTACCAATGCAGTGTGGCGCAATTATGTCCTTGTATTTCAAGTAGTCGATAAATTAGAGCAAAATCTTTACTTATGACTTCATTTCACTGATCTGACGAAACTCGGTACATTGTGCAGATAGTGTGATCCATGCTTTACCTTAAATAGCATTAATTCACTTAAAAAGCTTTCGTATTTTAGTATAAATGTTTTTACATTTTTAAAAACTTTTTCAGATTATTTTGGGGAAGTTTTTGTTTTGTTCTTCATTAAATCTAAAATATAATAATTAATAAATAATTTCATTAAGCAAATATTCTATATGTTTAATAAAAAAATATGTTTGTGTAATATTTAACGTTAGTTTAGCAATAAGAAACTATTGAAAAGTGATCAAAGAAGTGGAAAAAAGTTTAGCTTTATTTTCTAGCCTAAAATGTAACTTTTTAGCTTATTTTAGCTTTTTTTCAAACGTGATTTAGCTTAATATTATTTTAAAATCTGGTCACACTGGTTATGAAATATGATAAAAATGGATTCTGCAATAAGCTTTTTGTTTTGTTTTAATTGTTTTTGGTTTTGTTATGCTTTTTATTAATAAAAAACGTTAAAAAAGAGGTGCAACTTTTATTTTCTCAAACGACTTTTTTGTGCGACTTTATTTTTACAAAACGACCTTTTGAGCGACTTTTCTAAAATTCCTAGCGGTAACCCTGATGTAGTATACAGATACACACATTAGTACATACATACATATTTGTTTTCTGATAAAATGTATAACTTTTTGTTATAGTGCAATTTTTAGTAAGTGACCTCTCGGTTTTTTTTTCAACTAAAGAATTTGCTTGAGTAAAGATCTTCCTAAAATATAAAATATTTTTAACTGAAAAAAAATATTTTTGGTTATTTTTTAGCCAATTTTTTTTTCAACTTCCAACCCTGGAATTATTTAAATTTTTCTGGTTTTAATACGAGTACAAATTTATTTCTTTCTAAATTTTAAGAAATTTATTATTCGACATATTGTCATAAGTTTATTTTAATTTTAAATTTATTTGCTGGTGGTTCAGCGATGTCTATATGCATTTCATTGTTGCTGCAACAAATCGTCAGTAGACTTCAACCACACATTTTGAACAGTCAGAAAGCATGATTTTAACACAGGGATTAAAATAATGCTTTCTGAACTAAATTGAATTTTCAGTAGAAGCCATGCACAGCGTGACCGTTTGACCGACTAAAGTGGCAAATTGCCACTTTTTCGATATTTCGATTCCACTTTTCCACTTTTTCGACTTCCTTGCCACTTTTTTTCGTCCGTTTTTTAGGGTGAGTTATATAAAAATACATTAAAAATAAAAAGTTTAGTGTAGTTTTCTCGTTTTTTTTTTAATTTTGCCCCATTTTTTCGATAAATCCCCTATTTGGTGCCACTTTTTGAAAAATGTCATCGGTCACCCTGGCCATGCATTAACTATTTTTTTTGCATGTCTTTTACATATACTACGTTTATACGCGCACTATTTGCAAATAAAATTATTTGCAAATAATTTAACTCACTGTTTATACGGCATAGCAAAAGTACACAAACTTGGTAGCACTTCTATAGAAAGTTTACTTATGTTGACAAAAAAATAGTGTAAAATGCACAAAATATCAAATAATTATTTGTTTTAATTGTTATTATTTGCTTCTATCAATGTTTTTTGTGCAATATTTATCCATTTATTGTTTTTTCTTATGAAACATTTGTAAGCGTGGCAACCTTTTCCATTTTATTTGCAAATAGTGCGTTAAACGTGAATAGATTTCTGAATTAGTAAGTCGCAATAAAAACAATAATATGGCAACAATTTACTGTTTTATTTGCAAATAAGCCCTGCGTATAAACGTAGTAATAGATATACATAGATATGTACATACCCAGCAAAAAAAAAAACATGACAAATCATGTGTTGAATCATGGGTTCAAGTGATGACGCATTGGTTCGATTTATGTGAACTATTACTACGTTTATACGCAGGGCTTATTTGCAAATAAAACAGGAAATTGTTGCCATATTATTGTTTTTATTGCGACTTACTAATTCAGGAAACTATTCACGATTAACGCACTATTTGCAAATAAAATGGAAAAGGTTGCCACTCTTACAAATGTTTCATAAGAAAAAACAATAAATGGATAAATATTGCACAAAAAACATTGATAGAAGCAAATAATAACAATTAAAACAAATAATTATTTGATATTTTGTGCATTTTACACTATTTTTTTGTCAACATAAGTAAACTTTCTATAGAAGTGCTACCAAGTTTGTGTACTTTTGCTATGCCGTATAAACAGTGAGTTAATTTATTTGCAAATAATTTTATTTGCAAATAGTGCGCGTATAAACGTAGTATATGATACATGATTTTTACATTAGCTTGTCATTGGAGATCATGTATTTGTGCGAGAATTTAAATACCTACTTTGATATCCATTAAAATTAATGAATTGAAACCCTTGCAAGTTCCCTATCCGATCGTGTCACTAAATACAAAAAAAAAAATAAATAAAAATTTTTGTCGGAGGATACGAACCATGCTGTTCTCAACCTCAAAGCACAGTCTCTACCACTGTACTCTTGTTATGTGTTGGAAATAAAACTTGTTATATGAAAATGTAGCAATGTGATGATAATTTAATTCCGTTTTTACATCCCCTTTTTGCTGGGTATTTATTTCAATATACATATGTACATTAGGTATGGCGTTGTTTACGATTTTTCAATTTCGACTTGCAAGAACCCCTCATTTTGTGCGGTTTAAAAAAAAAAAAATATTCGAGCCAAAAAAATGGTGGCGGTCAGATGGGGGCAAAGGGCTCCGCATCGTGCTCAAAGATGAGGGTAAAAGCAAAAAAACTACAAACAACCATATAACTTTCCCGGGGTCACCGCTACCAGGGTCAAATGTATGACGAGCACCCATTAATTTTCTCCGCCCAACATCTTTTTTAAACACACCGGCCACCTAGCTCCTCTTCTTAAGGGGCTCCAATACAAAGGGGAAATTTTTATAAAATTTACTCGCAGGGCTCTAACTGTCCCTAGGGCGTACCTATCGATGTCAGATGTATGACTGACCTCCTATATTTTTTCATTACAAAGATTTTTTCTGAACATACTTATCGTCTATCTTCAACCATTAAGGTGGTCCCCATACAAAAAAAATAGTTTTTTTAATAATTTTTTTTAAGAAATCCGCTTTTTCCGCTTTTATGTTGCCTCCTAGGGGGGTAAAATGTAAGACCGGCCCACAGTAATTTTTTATTTTCAACATTTCCTCCGAACATACCTATATCCTATCTCGACTCATTAAGGGGGCTCCCATACAAAGGCGGAATTTGTACAAAATTTACTCGCAGGGCTCTAATTGTCCCTGGCGCGTTCCTATCGAAGTCAAATGTATACTGAACTCCAATATTTTTTCAATACAAATATTTTCTGTCAGCATTCTTATCGTGTATCTTCAACCATTAAGGTGGTGCCCATACAAAAAAATAGTTTTTTTAATAATTTTTTTTTAAGAAATCCGCTTTTTCCGCTTTTATGTTGCCTCCTAGGGGGGTAAAATGTAAGACCGACCCACAGTAATTTTTTATCTTCAACATTTCCTCCGAACATACCTATGCCCTATCTCGACTCATTAAGGGGGCTTCCATACAAAGGCGGAATTTGTACAAAATTTACTCGCAGGGCTCTAACTGCCCCTAGGGCGTACCTATCGAAGTCAAATGTATGACTGAACTCCAATATTTTTTCAATACAAATATTTTCTCTGAACATACTTATCGTCTATCTTCAACCATTAAGGTGGTGCCCATACAAAAAAATAGTTTTTTTAATATTTTTTTTTAAGAAATCCGCTTTTTTCGCTTTTATGTTGCCTCGTAGGGGGGTAAAATGTAAGACCGGCCCACAGTAATTTTTTATTCTCAACATTTCCTCCAAATATACCTATATCCTATCTCGACTCATTAAGGGGGCTCCCATACAAAGGCGGAATTTGTACAAAATTTACTCGCAGGGCTCTAATTGTCCCTGGCGCGTTCCTATCGAAGTCAAATGTATACTGAACTCCAATATTTTTTCAATACAAATATTTTCTGTCAGCATTCTTATCGTCTATCTTCAACCATTAAGGTGGTGCCCATACAAAAAAAAGAATTCTTTGCAAAATAACTAATTTACTTTACATGTGTTGGATAAATTTTTTTATTTTGGGCAACGACTTGCAGTAAAAATATTTTTATTTCTTCGTCGCTGCATAACGCACTGCTATAATCTTCTATTAATTTTACGCCTCTTTCGGCAGCGTCATTGACAACATGGAGGTTTTGCAATATCTTTAGCGCTTGCTTATAGTCTTCACGTTGTTCCCTGGTTTCTGGATCGCTATTTAAAAAAGTTGTTGGTAATCCGAAGCGTGGAAAAAGGTTTGCTGTCCCATGTGTTACATAATGGCTCAAATCCTTCATTACTTTTTGTAGTACTTCTGTGAGAGCTAAGGTAATTCGCTTCACACCTGTGGACCCAATGACTAGGCGAGAACTACCTTTCTCTTCACTGGCGCCGCTTTTTATTTTGTCGTCTTTTGCCGGTGTCTTCGTTTGATGATTCGTCCACCTCTTCGTTGGACAACTCTTCCTCATATTTTTCTCTATCTTCTACAAAAATACGAATATCATTTGCCATTTTCCTTTTGATGTCACAGGTAACATTCTGGTCAAGTAATGCGAGAGCAACAGGTTCATCACTAAGGTACCAGAGATGTCCACACAATTTCTTCACCAAACGCTGCGAAACTGTGTTATCAATTGTATCATAATTAGCAATGGTCTTTAAAAAGCTCAAATCGTTATTTGGAGCTTTGATGGCCTTAGTCGCACTAAATCAAGCTCTTACATAAAGTGTGACGATGAATATACTGACCTCGCGGACTCCTCATTCTTGGTTAAACCCAGATATTCTCGAAATAAGAAAATGTTAACGCAGTATATCCCTTTCACCATCCAACGAGCATGACTGGTGGGTCCTGGTGGTGCGAAGTGAAACTTTTTTATACCTTCACCTAGAAACAGTAACACCATTGCAAGAAATTCCTTGTAGTCGCCTCTGGGTTGCTAAAGATATTGCAAAAACTCCATGTTGTCAACGACGCTGCCGAAAGAGGCGTAAAATTAATAGAAGATTATAGCAGTGCGTTATGCTGCGACGAAGAAGAAAAAATATTTTTACTTCAAGTCGTTGCCCAAAATAAAAAAATGTATCCAACACATGCCAAAAATAAATTAGTTATTTGACAAAGAATTCTTTTTTTTTTGTATGGGACCACCTTAATGGTTAAAGACAGATGTAAGCATGTTGACAGAAAATCTTTGTGTTGAAAAAATATTGGAGGTCGGACATACATTTGACTTCGATAGGAACGCGCCAGGGACAATTAGAGCCCTGCGAGTACATTTTGTACAAATTCCGCCTTTGTATGGAAGCCCCCTTAATGAGTCGAGATAGGGCATAGGTATGTTCGGAGAAAATGTTGAAGGTAAAAAATTACTGTGGATCGGTCTTACATTTTACCCCCCTAGGAGGCAACATAAAAGCGGAAAAAGCGGATTTCTTAAAAAAATTATTAAAAAAACTATTTTTTTGTATGGGGACCACCTTAATGGTTGAAGATAGATGATAAGTATAATCAGAGAAAATCTTTGTAATGAAAAAATGTTGGAGGTGAGTCATACATCTGACTTCGATAGGTACAGCCTAGGGGCAGTTAGAGCCCTGCTAGTAAATTTTATAAAAATTTCCCCTTTGTATGGGAGCCCCCTTAAGGAGAGGAGTTAGGCGGTCGGTGTGTTTTAAAAAATGTTGGGCAAAGAAAATTAATTGGTGCTCGTCATACATTTGACCCTTGTAGAGGTGACCCCCGGAAAGTTATATGATTTTTTGTACGTTTTTTTGCTTTTACCCTCAACTTTGAGCACGATGCGGAGCCCTTTGCCCCCCTCTGACCGCCACCATTTTTTGGCTCGAATATTTTTTTACCAAACCTCACAAAATGAGGGGTTCTTGGAAGTTGAAATCTCCTCACTAAGAATTCCCATATAAACTATGCCATAGCCAGCGTGACCGTTTGACCGACTAAAGTGGCAAATTGCCACTTTTTCGACTGCCTTGGCACATTTTTCCTCTTTTTTTAGAGTGAATTATATAACAATACATTAAAAATAAAACATTTAGTGTAGTTTTCACGACTTTTTTTAATTTTGCCCCTTTTTTTGATAAATCCCCCATTTGGTGCAACTTTTTGAAAAATGTCATCGGTCACCCTGGCCATAGCTAATGTACTATGTATGTACATATATCAGTGTCCCGCAAAATAAAATATGTATGTAGTGGTGAGAAAAATGAGAGTAAAATATATTTACACTTGAAGAAAACATTTATATAATTTAAGATACATGCTGTGGTTATTCATTGTTTGAATATTTTTTGAAAATAAGCAATTTAATAAAAACTTAAGTAAAAAGTAAAAAATAATAATCCATTCAACCATGTAGTCTACAAATTCCAAATTAAATCTATTCGCAGCGCAGTGAAAGCTATTAAAATGCCTTTTTAACCTATCTTCCCTATTATTTTCAAGTGTTTCATAGCATAAAATGCATTGCATATTGCTAAAAGCATTTTTTATCACAAAATATTTCTTAGCTTACATAATTATTTTTTTTGCTGTAGAAATTTATTAAATTTGAACTTTAATTTCGTTCCGTGTGCTGAAAAAAACTAAAGAAAAAACCAGGAAAAAATTAATACGTGCGTGCACAACTTCATTCATCGCTTGCTCAGTGACGACTAAATGAAAGAGCATAAGCATGTATGTGATCAGGGCTGCCAGAAGCTTTGCAAAGAAAATCATCATTTGTCGGAAAGAAAATCATATTTTGAAGACAAAAATCATCACTAGTCCAATTTTTTTAATAAAAAATTTAACAACAATTCACATATTTACAGTGGACAAAAAAAACTATTCGACATACACCAACGTTATTTTGTTTTCATCAATAAAAAACTATTTACTGTCTGATTTTACAAAAAGAGCTTAGAAAGCATTTTGTTGAAGAACTTTGTATTTAATAATAAAAAAAATTAATGACCTTATTTTTTTATAAGTAACTAATATAAAAATTTCATTAAAAGAATTAGTTAAGAAATTCAAACATAAAAGTGTTCGACATTGCTAATATTCTTATCATATAAAATATGCTGTTTAGAGGCAAATTGCTTTTCCTTGGCGACGAATGACTTCTGTTAAACGATTTGGTATAGATTTGTCCAAGATTTGAGTATATTCCGGACCGATTTTTCGTTACTTCTCTGAGATGACTTTTTTCTTTTTAATTTTGCTTGTAAGGTCGCGTTTTCTTATTCTTGTTTTTTTTTAAACGACCCCAGAGGAGGAGGGAGAGTTGTGCTCTCTCTCCCTTAATGACCTGTTTCCACGTAGAAGAATATTTTCGCTGGGACTAAAATGGTTTCTTTATAGGTATATAGCTGTTGATACCCAATAAGCACTCAAAAAAATAAAATTCAAGCACTTGAAATTTAACTGGAAACAAAGTTGAATTCAAGCATTTTTTCAAGTAATATTCAAGTTTGAAAATATTTTAAAATAAACAAGTAAGAGTGCTATATTCGGCTGTGCCGAATCTTATATACCCTTTACCAACGTACGTACATATATATAGTATACAGACACGTACATACATATTTGTTTTGTGAAAAAATTTTTAATTTGTTTAAAGTTTCCATCTTTGGAGCTATAATTTTCATTTTTCAAATTTCATACACCAAACTTTTCTTTCAGAAGCATAAAATATATTCAATTTATAAAGAAAAAGAAAAAATTTTTTAGACCTATTTAATTTTACATAACACAAAAAGTGTAAGTTTTCCAACCCTGGAGTCATAATTTTGGATTTTTCTGATTATTGATACCAATCTAGTTCTTTAAAAAATACATAAAATATGTTAAGTGAAAAAAGCAAGAACGAAATAAGCAAAAACTTAGTTTCATTTAATTCCTTTAATATTAAAAAAATCAGTTAAGTGCGACTTTGAATCGCGCACGAAAGGAAGCTTTTTTGCTTTTTTGAAGTTTTTTTCAGTTAAAACGATTTTTTCAGTTTTGTCGCTTTTTTCTCGTTTTGGCGATTTTGTCTGTTTTTGGAGGATTTTTTTCATTTTGGCGATTTTTTTCTGTTGTTGGGCTTTTCTTCATTTTGGAAATTTTTCTCATTTTGACGATTTTTTCTGTTTTTTTGTGTTTTTTTCGCGATTTTTTGGCGATTTTTTTGTTTTTTTTCGTTTTGGTGATTTTTTTCATTTTGGCGATTTTTTTTTTTCATTTTGGCGATTTTCTTTCATTTTGGCGATTTTTGTTTTCATTTTAGCAATTTTTCCGTTTTTTTGCGATTTATTTTAGTCTTAGAAATTTTTTTTTAATTTGGTGCTTTTTTTCGTTTTGGCGATTTTTTTTCTGTTATTTAGGTTTCTTCTTTTTTTGGCGATTTTTTTCATTTTGGCGATTTTTTTCTGTTTTTAGGGTTTTTTTTTCGTTTTGGTGATTTTTTGCATTTTGGCGATTTTTTTTCATTTTGGCGATTTTTTTCTGTTTTTTAGGTTTTTTTCGTTTTGGCGATTTTTTTTCATTTAAGCAATTTTTCCGTTTTTTGCGAATTATTTTAGTTTTATATTTTTTTTTTAATTTGGTGCTTTTTTTCGTTTTGGCGACTTTTTTCTGTTTTTGGCTTTTTTTCATTTTGGCGATTTTTTTTGTTTTTTTGGGGTTTTTTTCGTTTTAGCGATTTTTTTCATTTTGGCGATTTTTTTTTCATTTTGGCGATTTTTTTCTGTTTTTTAGGGTTTTTTTTCGTTTTGGTGATTTTTTTCATTATGGCGATTTTCATTTTGGCGATTTTCTTTCATTTTGGCGATTTTTGTTTTAATTTTAGCAATTTTTCAGTTTTTTTTTTGCGATTTATTTTAGTCTTCGAATTTTTTTTTAATTTGGTGCTTTTTTTCGTTTTGGCGATTTTTTCTTGTTTTTGGCGATTTTTTTCGGTTTGGCGATTTTATAATTTTTTATTTTTTCAGTTTTACCGTTTTTGAAAATTTCAAGAGTTTTGCTCTTACGGTTTCCAAGATACAGCAAATTGTCAAAATTACATAGTCAAAATTGCATTAACTGATGGAACACCCTTTAATTTAAATTTTTTTAAATTTTTGTGTTAATTTTTGTAGTCAGTATAAAAATACACTAACCTTACAAATTTCAAGTGTATATACATACAATTGTATATATACTACATGGGATTTTAAAATTTTTCGTTGCTCGTTTTGGAACACCCTTTAATTTCCAATTATCATGTATTTGTTGTTGTAGCGGCCAAAGGTCTACATACTGTGTCCAAATTTCAGGTCTGGAGCTCTTACGGTTCTCGAGAAAATACTAATATAGTTTTAGACCTAGTTAATTTTACATAACACAAAAAGTTAAAGTTTTCCAACCCTGGAAACGTCTTTTTAATTTTTTTTATATTTTTTTAATTTAAAATTCCAATTTTAGTCGTACTGAAGTGTAAAATATGTACATTTATTAAAAAAAATAAAAATTTGTTTTCGGGAGTTACTTTTATATGGCAAAATGAAGTTTAAGTTTTCCAGCTCTGCAATCGTCCGCCCGATATTGCTGAATTTCAATACCAATCTATTTTGGAAAATTTCTGACACACCAGTCCAAGAACGAAGTCTCTAGCTCTTCTGGGAGCTTCGGAAAACCGATTTCACGTACAGACAGAGGGACAGACGGACATCGCTTATTCGTCTTCCCTATGCATAAGGATCCAGAATATATATATTATATGGATCGCTTATTGATATTATAGAAATTACAAACGGAATGACAAACCTATATATACCCTTTTACCATTTTTGTTGGTAAAGGGTATAAAAATCAGACATAATACATTTAAATTTAAATTGTATAATAATTGAAAAATATCAAAGATAAATAAAAAAGTGAATATAGTGTTTCCGAAAGATTATTTGAAGTGTAGCTCTTCGGAATATTACAATGTTGACATTAAGAAAAATTAAAAAAACAATTCTAAAATGTATAGTTTTATTTAGAAATTATTATTATTGATTCTAAATTTTTTTATTTAATTTCACCCTATAGTTTTTATCTTTGACAATAATGTTGATGAATTGTGTCTTTTATTTCTAATATGACATATTAGTTGTTCAGTAAAATGGGTAGTTCTTGTATGACGATTTTTCGACGAATTTTTGGAAAATTGTGACGATTTTGACGACTTTATTTTCAAAAATTGACGATTTTTAGAAAAAATTGTCTAACAACACTGGCTCTACATTAAACACATTCACCACAGCAGGCTACCGACTACAACCTGTCAAAAATAGAAAACATGTGTGTATACGAAAATGATTGTTTGTTTGTTTGTTTGTTTATTTGGGGTTACTCCGTGCCCCCTTGTTATAACAAGGGATGGGAGATTTACTTGGCCGAACTCAAAGGTTATATCGCCATCAAAATTTCTGTGCTTAGGAGCCTCCTCCGAGAAAATTCCAAACGACATATACCGTCGCATACGAAGCTGGAACTCCCAAATTCCTCTCCTTAATTGTTTAAACTGAGTTTTTGTTTGGTTCTTCAACCACGTTTCAATGTTTATTTTGTTCAAAAAATGAGTTTTTGTTTGGTTCTCCAACCAATTTTCAATATATTTTCTTTATAATTATTTTTGCATGTGGTTAATGGAAACCAACGGGATACCGCGGTGGATACCGTTAACCGACGCCAACCACTAATCACATGCGGTGAGACGCAAAACTCTCGAAGGCCAATAAACAACAGTGGCCTGGTTGCATTTAAGAAATAATTGCCAACGACGCGTGATGTTGACTCGCCCAGAGCTGCTTTACGACTCGACGAAAATGATTATTTTCACGACCACGATTATGAATCAGGCTTGCCATTTTAGCACTTTTTAGTACTAGATTTAGCACTTTTTTTCTTCGTTTAGCACCAGCGGACCATATTAGCTTATTTTGAGCTAAATTTAGCTTATTTGTTTCAGATTTAGCCTTAAAATTTTCATTTAGCTCTTAGCTTATTTTTTAGCTTTTTTTAAAAACTCATTTAGCTTTTTTACCCTGGACTTAATGTCGACGTCGTCGACGGCGTCAAATGTCAAAAAAAAAAAGTTGAATCGTATGAAATTGTATGAGAGCAGTTAATCCCAACGCGTTGCAACGCCGTAAAAGTTCAATCTGTTTCAACTTTTTCGGCGTTGAAACGCCGTCAACGACGTCGACATTAACTCCACTATTAATTAGCCTTTTTTTAGTCTAAATTGCGTGTTCTCTAAAAATATATTAAAAACAACTTATAAAAATTATAATTTTTTAGCATTGTAAAATAGTTTACAAAAATACAAAATGTAAATTATACGACAATTTTATAACAGAAATGGAGAGAAGAAAAATAGTAGATAATGGCAGAATGGTTAGAATTCCAATGGAAAAAGTTAAATTCATATTAGTGGCCAAAACACTTTTTGAGTTTTTTGGGTATAAAATTATTTGACTTGAGTTGAACGTTCATTCAGCGGCATCAATTAACTTAAAACAAAAACCTGAAATAGCCTTAAGCCTGGATAACACTATGTACCGATTTTCGTCGGGCCACCTCAATAAGGTCATAAGTAATAAGCCAAAATGGCATTATTACTCAATTAATTCTGGAATAAGTCTATATGGGCTTATTACCAATGCAGTGTGGCGCAATTATGTCCTTGTATTTCAAGTAGTCGATAAATTAGAGCAAAATCTTTACTTATGACTATTTCACTGATCTGACGAAACTCGGTACATTGTGCAGATAGTGTGATCCATGCTTTACCTTAAATAGCATTAATTCACTTAAAAAGCTTTTGTATTTTAGTATAAATGTTTTTACATTTTTAAAAACTTTTTAAGATTATTTTGGGGAATTTTTTGTTTTGTTCTTCATTAAATCTAAAATATAATAATTAATAAATAATTTCATTAAGCAAATATTCTATATGTATAATAAAAAAATATGTCTGTGTAATATTTAACGTTAGTTTAGCAGTAAGAAACTATTGAAAAGTGATCAAAGAAGTGGAAAAAAGTTTAGCTTTATTTTCTAGCCTAAAATGTAACTTTTTAGCTTATTTTAGCTTTTTTTCAAACGTGATTTAGCTTAATATTATTTTAAAATCTGGTCACACTGGCTAAAACATAGTGCTTATTTATGTTGTTATAAATGTTTTAATATTTGTGATTTTGAAACATTCAAGGAATGCTAAAAAAATTACACAAATAAAAGTAATATGAAGAAGTGGTAAACTATATGTCTCTGCATCAATACCTCGCAAGAGGGCATCTAAATGTTTCAGGTGCTAAAAACAAATCGTATAATAATCATCCTCGTCCAACCACAGCAAACACAATCCATTATAAAAATTACAACAAGCACTTAATTTTTCTCATAAAATACGTATAACATTAAATTTTTTTGCAAGGCAAAGATTTTTTTGTTATGGGATATTTTTTGCCATTTTGGTACTTTAGCAGCAATGCTACCAACTTTTCATATAATATCTCATTCGTTTCAAAATACAACTCTGTAATCGTTTCGAACGAGTTACGCAGTACGGTTTAGCATTCGATTCGAAAATTTCTTTCGAAAAATTTTACTTTTCGAATCGAAATACACGGTAGCCCCCCAGAACTTAGGTTTTCGTTTATTTTATTGTAAAGTTATATCTTAAAAAATGGTGATTTTATAAACGGAATATACTACCGCTTGGAACAATTTAATCAAGTTTTGTCTTTCTCTTGAAAAATTATACAAATGGTAGTGACATGATTTTTGCCTTAAGTGGCGATATTTACATAGAAAAAAGTTTACATATTTATTGCACTATAATTATCAAAGTTAGTTCTAATGTAATAAGTTTACATTTGTATTGATTTGGTTTAGTGTGGGAAAATGGTCAATGCATTTGCTTATTTAATGCAAGTCCCAGATCTGCATACAACAAAAAGGAAATGTATGGACAGACAAAACCAAAGTAAATTTATTAATTGATAAACCTTTATTACGTGAAATAAGTATAATAAAATCTTCATAATTATATTAAATATAATTATTTTTAAATGTTTTGTAACACCTATTTTAAGTAAAAATTTATTTCAACTTTTTCACTACACACAATTGTGTATAACAAAGCAAAGCAAAACAAAATGGCGTACGAAAATTGTAAACAACTTTTGACATTCATGCATTGAAACTACACGAGAAAAAAATTAATCACCTGGGTACTTGCATATACTTTATATAAATTTACTTTGTAAGTATGTATATCATTTTCACCAGTAGTTCCAACCAGTGATGGGAAATGAGATTTGCATTTCGGTACCAAATTAAAATTTGTTAAGTACTTTTCTGATGTCGAGAGTACCAAAAATTATTATTATATTTTATTCAAATTTAATTAGCAAAAAATTATATAAAATACATTTACAAGGAAATAAAAAAGGAGTATCCAATTTTTTTTTCGAAATCACGTTTTTAACGTTTTCTGGGAAATAACGCATTCTCCTTGAAGATCTTAGTACGTTAGAGTTCAAAATCAAGGACTTACGGCAACTTAAAAAAATATTTCTGCATGTGCATGCTTTAGTTTTTCTTCAGTTTGTGCTTCTTATGAAATACAAAAATTCGCGATCCGCCTTTCTTATATTAGGACATCGATATGTACATATAGTTACCTTAATATAGAAAGGCCCTAACTCATTATTTTTTATAGATGTCGATGGAACATCTAATGTATCGGAAAAATTAAAAAATCTCGATTAAAAAAATTAACGACTTTGGGCCTTTCTATGTTAAGGTAACGATATGTAGGTGCAAATATTAAAGTTTTTAGTTAATTATTATTTAGTTTTTAAACTTCAATAAATCTTTGAAGTGGATAAAACTTGACACTGTTGGAACATAAAGCATGTTCCTTTGTTTTATTTTCATGAGATTTTCGTAAGAGAAAATCTTTCGACATTTGCAGAGGAGTTAGGTATGGACATAATTTCGTAAACTACTCTCGATATATCGGGAAACATGTTTTCATCTAATCTGGTTTTAGTTTTAGCCACTGCACAGTGGGAAATTTGGAAAAATGAATTGTAATAAATTTGGAACTACTAAACTACTGATTGCACGTTGTATAGTCCGTTATATTTTTGTAATGAAAAATTAACGATGTATATATAGTCCATTTAATTTTTTCTGAAGCTTCGACATCTTTAGAGGAGGACTTAGGCTTAATAACCCATTTCTTGACACCCTTCTGGTTTAAGCCAGAAGTTCCAGATTTATTGCCATTTATTTTGCAAAAGTCCCCACTCTGCACTGTAGATCAGAAGCTGCATATATTTTCTGTTGTTAATGGTTTCAGTTAATCCATATTAGATATGGGAAAAATTTTAATTAAAAGTGGTGCAAATCTGTTGGTTTTATCTGATAAAAATTTTTTTTGTGGAAAACTTACTAAACCAAAGTACACTTTTGCCCTTAGAACTTTTTAAAATTTTATTTAAACTGATTTAAAACATGAGTTGTATATATGTATGTATATGTAGATCAACTTCTGTGCCAATATCATTGAGTGAAATATGGTTTTCGTTTATATCTTTCACAATTAAGATTACAGTTTTCTAAAATATGTTTGCGAGCTAAGTTTTTTGAAAAAGAAATTTAATTCCTGGCAAAAATAAATGCATTTGTTGTGAGTTAACTGTGAGAGTATCAAATATGTTGGGGGAGTATTACGGTACTTTTTCATGTCTAATAGTATCAAAAAAAGTACGATCGTACCAACTTTCCCATCACTGGTTCCAACACAAACGCAAATTGCGCAACGAATCTTGTATTATATGCAGTGTGACCAGATTTTAAAATAATATTAAGCTAAATCACGTTTGAAAAAAAGCTAAAATAAGCTAAAAAGTTACATTTTAGGGTAGAAAATAAAGCTAAACTTTTTTCCACTTCTTTGATCACTTTTCAATAGTTTCTTACTGCTAAACTAACGTTAAATATTACACAGACATATTTTTTTATTATACATATAGAATATTTGCTTAATGAAATTATTTGTTAATTATTATATTTTAGATTTAATGAAGAACAAAACAAAAACTTCCCCAAAATAATCTTAAAAAGTTTTTAAAAATGTAAAAACATTTATACTAAAATACGAAAGCTTTTTAAGTGAATTAATGCTATTTAAGGTAAAGCATGGATCACACTATCTGCACAATGTACCGAGTTTCGTCAGATCAGTGAAATAAAGTCATAAGTAAAGACTTTGCTCTAATTTATCGACTACTTGAAATACAAGGACATAATTGCGCCACACTGCATTGGTAATAAGCCCATATAGACTTATTCCAGAATTAATTGAGTAATAATGCCATTTTGGCTTATTACTTATGACTTTATTGAGGTGGTACATAGTGTTATCCAGGTTCAAGGCTATTTCAGGTTTTTGTTTTAAGTTAATTGATGCCGCTGAATGAACGTTCAACTCAAGTCAAATAATTTTATAACCAAAAAAATTAAAAATTGTTTTGGCCACTAATATGAATTTATTTTTTTCCACTGGAATTCTAACCATTCTGCCATTATCTACTATTTTTCTTCTTTCCATTTCTGTTATAAAATTTTCGTATAATTTACATTTTGTATTTTTTGTAAACTATTTTACAATGCTAAAAAATTATAATTTTTATAAGTTGTTTATGTTTTTAATATATTTTTAGAGAACACGCAATATAGATTAAAAAGAAGCTAAAAAAGCTAAATGAGTTTTTAAAAAAAGCTAAAAAATAAGCTAAGAGCTAAATGAAAATTTTAAGGCTAAATCTGAAACAAATAAGCTAAATTTAGCTCAAAATAAGCTAATATGGTCACGCTGATTATATGCTGCAGTTTTTAGCAATGGATCTTTTATTTTTTCTTACTATTATTTTTATTAATGTTAAAAAATCTTGAAGTACAAATTAAATAAAATAAATACATTCATAGATTTAAAACGGAAAAATCTAAAATTTTTAGATTTAGCTCCTTTTAGCTCTTTTAGACTACTCCGTTGGCTCGTTTTGCCTCTGAATTTTTTGACATCACCGTCCCTGTTATTTGATGCAACTTTGTGGAAAATGTCATCGGTCAACTTCTTGTCTGACAACACTGAATACAACTATATTTAATTGAGATTTATTAATTATTTGGGCCGAAATCCCGGCGGTACTGCAATACCGGGCCAACCCGTGACAGGAGTGGGGCAAGCCCCTAAACATCCCATCTATTTCCAAAAATCAGTTTAACATTTGTTGCCCTCCGATGGAGGATCTATCAGATGTTAAGCTGATAAGAACAGATACTACACTTTGATCTTAGCCATAAGGCCGAGAAGCGATAACTATTTACCGTTAACTCCAATTACTTATAGAATTCAAAAGCTAAATCAAATGAGAATTATTTTCATGTTTATGTACCTGGTATAACTCAACTAGCTTAAACGTACAAGAAATTTAAACAAACGTATATAAATTGTCGGTTGGTTTCTGGTTTGCTGCAGATATAATGTATTTTGAATATACTGTGCCGCAAACCAGAAACTAACAGACGAAATGCTGAGAAAAATATATAAAAGAAAATTACAACACCCTTCAACAGTGTTGCCAGATTTATTTTCAGCCTTCTCGCCAAATAACTTGTCGAATATCGCCAAATATCGCCAATATAATAAAACATTAAACTTTAGCTGCAAAAAAGATTTTTATTTTTTAATTACATTACAAATATTATTAAATTTTAAATTCAGTAGGTAAAGGGTAATACTATGAATAAAAATATTTATTTGCTTTTCACTTAAATTTTTTTAAACCCCCAAATATGTGTGTGTTGTTTGTTTTATATTTTTAATAAGTAATAAGTTTTTAAGTAAAAAGCAAATACTTATTTTTTATTCATACTACCGTGGGTAGTCTAGGGAAAGGATTTTCATGTAAATACATGTTTTCTGTCGTTGGTCGTAGATCAACATAAATAAAATATCTTTGCGAATCAGCAAATTTGCGACAAAATGGCATCGATTTGTTAGTGCATATTTTTGCAGATTTTATAATAAATACATATTTTTGCATATTTCATTATAAATGTATATTTTTTTTAATTTTTATTTTTTTCAAGCTGTAAATAAAATTTTTGGTTTTTGTGCTTAGTTGCAAAGTATTTAAGGCTGCAGTTTTATCGACTGTGTAAGAAAAAAAAGAGGAAAACGAAAAAAAAAATACGATCGCATTCCTTGTGATATTATTCGATATTCAAAAACACCGCAGGTCTCCTTCAACTCACTTGAAATATGCAATATATTGCATCAATAGTTAAAAGTTCTAACAACGAAAATTTAGAAACTAAATAGAACCATTTAAATGCGCACCAATAACATCTGCAGACGTGGGACTTTCATTTTTATCACATGAAAGTTTTTTTCTTAAAAAAAATTTTCAAAGATTTTCCTTTGACTATTAAAAAAAAATTTATTCATTTGACTTAACTTTATTTTGTATTCCATATGATTTGACAAAATATTTGGTAAGCTTTATTTTAAAGCTGATTTTTTTTAAGTTTTAAATGTTGAAAAAAGTTGATAACTGCATATTTTATTAGTTTTAAATACATATTTTTTATATTTTTACTGCATATTTTATGTACATAAAACGTGATTTTAAATGCATGAAAATCCTTTCCCTAGTAGTGTCTATCGTAAGACATAAAAATTACATTGTTTAAGAAAAATTAAGAAAATATTTGAATGAACTTATTCCATAAGGCTAAATTGAACTTGAACACCAAGATGAAAATTATTATTTAAATTTTGTGATAAAACTGAATTGACTTTTACTTAATTGTGTATTTATGTACACATATCATATCCTTGAAGTGGTAAGTTCCATCAGCATCGTTGTAATGGTACACTGTAGACGTGCTTTTTGTGCTTCATTATCAAAATGTTAGTTCCAATTTACAAAAGGAACTTTTCCCCATATATACAAAAGGAAGTTTTCCCCACGCCAAAATGAGATTTCGTGGCCCATAATTTTTTTTAAACTTTGTGAATTTTAGAAAATATTGTTTGAGATAAAGAGTTACAACATTTAGAATCTTTAGCACGAAATATTTTATGTTGTAAAAAAATTCCTTTAAAAAAATAAATTTTTTTAACATATATTATATTTTATTTAAATCGTAAAAATATAGCCAAAATTATCGCCAAGTAAATCGCCAATCGCCATTTCAAAATTTTAATCGCCAAAAACAAATTTTCGTCGCCACGTTTGGCGAGATATCGCCATATCTGACAACACTGCCTTTCAATAAAAACACGCAAGCAAAACATTAAAAACATTTGTTTGTGTGATTGTTTGTATCATGAATTGTGAGCACGTTAATACCTACCCTGCAGGAAATGCGAATAGTGAAATAGTAGTGATTTATTAATGACATTGTCACTAGTACTACTGGCCAGGTGTACCCCAGCCAATGTAATCATCTATTGACATTTAACATTAGCTTGTCATTGAAAATCCACCACTAGACTGTAGCAATACTGACTAAGTAGTCCTTTTGGGATCACATGGAGACATTGGCACCAACGATTCACTAGTAAATTTTAGGGGCTCTATTCTACAATATCGATATTTCCTCGCTTGATGTCAATAGTAAAATTGTAGTGATTTACTAGTGACATTGTCAATAGTATAACTGAATAGGTGTACCGCAGCCAATGTAATGGCCTATTGGCATATAACATAGGGTTGTCATTGAAAATCTACCAGTAGACTTAAGCACTATTCTTTTACGATCATATGGAGACATTTGAACTAAAAGTTCACTAGTACATTTTAGTGACCCTCAAATTCAATTTTATAAGGGTTAGGACAACAAACTTAAATACATACTTACATATGTGCGTAAGTTTTTACATTATTGCATAGCATAATAAAAAAGAATAACAAACTATTGACGCGTTCATTGACAATGTCACCAGAAATACACTAGAACTGGTGTCTCTAACGTATCTCTACTGGCGCATAAAAGGAAAGTTGTCGACATTTCAACTAGGGCAATTGTCGCTAGAAAAAAGATTGTTGACATATGGTTCTAGGCTGACTAGAGGGTAGTGTTTGTGTGATAATGTGTGTTTGTGTGACCGGCGCAGTTTAGTGCGAAGCAGAGCTACCGTTGTTTAAGAAGTAGGGTCAGGGTTGCCGTTGAAAATTTCAAAAAAGTATTTAATAGTATGTTTCCACCCGCGTGATTTAGACATATCATGATGATTTGTGCAAATCATGTTAATTTATACATGATTTAACATACATATTGCATATGGATAAATCACCTCAAAGTGGTTGATTTATTTTAAATAATGTCGAAAATACTATTTTTCGAACTCGATATATGTATGCGTTGCTTTTAAAATTACTATAACCGTTTTCATTACTTTTCACATAACAATATCGATCAGCTGTTTCCTACCGTTGCAGTTAAATTCCATTACAGTCAGCTAACTGAAGCGTCAGCTGTTTCCTACCTTGCAGTTAAAATCCATTACAACAGTCCGTTGAGCCGTGAGCCTTTATTGCTGTGAATTTTTGACGTAACTTTTTTCTAGGATTCATGTACCAACGGGGTAAAATGGAAATAAACGGTCGGGGTGAATGACACGAAAAAAAAACTATATAATGTATTTTGTTTCTCTGCTCCACTGTGCATTCATTATCAATATAAATTTCTTTATTTATATTCTTTTATCACTACCAGCCATCCATCCCAACAGTGTTCTTTCTAGTCAGCCGTAATCATAACATTATCAAACAATAACAGTTAAGCAGACATTCCTACCTCATTGTCTATAAAGAATCTACATATACCTATTATACAAAGAAGCAGGGAGGACCGAAGGCGTGTGAGCATAAGAGAGTGAAATTTTAAATTAAACGGAATATTATCCATGAACTTACATGCTTCGTTAGCTAGTTTTATTATAAATCTCGAGCAAAGTGTTTGGGTGGCGATAAAGAAAAAAAAATAAAAAAATAATATAAAAATAAAAGTGCAAATTCGTACGAACAAATTTTCCTTGAACTGGAGGATTCAGATTTAAAAGTTAAAAATATGGAGAATAAGAAATTAACAAACTCGCGAACATGTAGTCCCCAGAAAGTGGGTCTATATCATTACTATCACACGGATTTCTATTATTCGATGCCGGAAATAAATAGTGAGTATTTGGGAGAGAAAGCGATAATAAGAAAATTAAATAAAATTATAATAAAAATAAATGGAAATAACTATTTTTATTAAAAGCAAATAGTATAAAAAATCAAAATCTATGTATGTAAAGGATGGGCAAATTTGAGGTAAGGAAGTAAATTGGCTCTCAAGTGACGAAATGTCAAGAGTTGACCTGTCATTCTTTGACATTTATGTAGTAAAAGTTTGGGTAATTTTAACCATGGAACGCTACACTATTGAATAAAAAATTTTAACGGTGAAATTTGACATTTAAAAAGTTTGCAAATTTTACCCATGGAACGCTACAATTTTGAACAAAGAATTTTAATTATGAAATTTGTGAATTTTAATTTGAAAGACCGGTTTTACGTGAACCAACCAGAAACAACTGACGCTCTGAAAGATGAAATTCGGCGCTGCATTGACAAGATAAGCGACACATTGCTGCAAAATGGGTTTCAACATTTTGTGAAAAGAGCGGACGTCTGTCGACGAGCTAGAGGTGAACATTTGCCCGACATCATATTCCATTATTAATTCTCATATTTCTGCTTCACATTGGTGTCACTAAGACTGAGTTTGTTAAAAAAAGTGCCGTTTTAAGCCAATTTACTTATATATATTTTTTCATATATTTGTCATGAGAATGAGGCGAGAATGACGTACTCAACAAAAACTTCGTGTACATGAAACAAAGTACCCTTTGCCATTCCTCTTTCCCCTCTCGTCTACAAACTCAAATGTTTTGCAGCAAATGTTTCACTGTATGGACGAGGACTAAGTATGTACTTATGTATGTACATATCGCTCCTTTATTGCAACATAGTAATATCTCAAAAATAGTTTTTTTTAAACTTAACACTTAATCGTGAAGCGATTAGCTAGTCTGCGGAAAACACCCAGGGTCTATGGCACAAATCGAAACCGCTACCTCTGGACTGAGAGGCTAGCATTGCTATCACTTAGCCACAGTTAATAATGCAGAATAAATTCAGTAAAGTGCGACTTTGACTCGCACACGAAGGGTTTCCGTACACACTATAATACTATACAAACTTTAGCTCATATATTCGATTATCTTACTGATGTAGACATTTAAAAAAAATGTTAAGTACACGGTAAACTTTTTTCGATTTTGGCGTTTTTTTTTTAGTTTTGGCATTTTTTTGTTCTTGGCGATTAATTTTAATTTTAGCGATTTTCAGTTTAGCCGACTTTTTCGGTTTCTGACTATTTTTTAATTTGGCGATTTTTTATTTTGCGATTTATTATTTATTTCAAGAGTTTGCCTCTTACGGCTTTCAAGATACAGCAAGCTGTCAAAACTACACAGTAAAAAATACATTAACTGATAGAATACCTTTTAATTTTGATTTTTTAAATTTCAGTGTCAATTGTTGTATCCTGCATAAAAATACACAAACTTTGCAAAATTTCAATTGTCTGCATTCTAGTAGATTTCAAACATTTTTGCTACTCGCTTTAGAACACCCTTTAATTTTTAACTGTCATATGTGTATTTGTGAAAATTTCAGGTCCGTGTAGCTCTTTCGGTTCTTGAGAAAACACCCTGACACGGACAGACAGACATCATAGAGAAAACAATAAGGTTCCTTTTCAGTTTGGAGTACTATGATTTCATTAATAATCTTGCGTGCATAAATTTTAAATATGTGTATAATCTTGATTAAATTATTTATTAAACAAATACATATATATGTACATATATACAGCCGGCCTCGCTTGTCCACCTACGATCTTTTTTTATGTCAAAATATCTTAAATTATTAGCGAATTTCGGGTTTAATTCCAAAATAAACATTTTCCGAACCACTGTGCAGGGTATGTGAAATTTTAATTTAATTTTTTTTTTTTTTATGACAGGTTGAGGAATATTGTTTTCATTTTAATAGCATTTTGTGACATCCCAATAGTGTACTAATTGCATCGTTTGTCATTTCTGATATTTTTCCTTGTGTGGCATTCCTTTTCATATAAAAAACATAATGTGAACGGTGTTGCACACATTTTGAAAATGGCACCACAAAATGAAAAAACAAGAAATGCCAGACGTAAACTCAGCCTAATAAGTATGAAGATACATATGAATGTGGTAAAAATATCTAACATTAACTAATTTTGTTATTAAAAATATCCCATTGTGCACAGCTTGTATTTGTTATTTACTAAACAGTTTATGTAATTTTTTGTTTCTCTTTTTAACAGTCTTAAATTAAATCGTTGAAAAATAAATATGTTTTTACGATTTTTCTGTTCAAATAAACATTTGAAAGTGTGTCGTCGCTGGTTTATTGCTTCTTTTTTATTTTATTTCTTACATTTTTATCTGATCTAATGAGATTTTTTTATAACCCAAATCAAACATCCATTGCAAAAAACTATTTTATTTTTCTATCGTTATCTAATGTAAACACTGCTTCCCTGAAGTATCATAAAAGTAATTAAGCCAATCTGTCATATCGGGTTGTTATTAACAGGGCAACCGAAAAATGTGTTTTAAGAAAATACTTGGTAGATGTTGAAACTGTGACCCCTTTTACACACGGAAAGTTTACTTTGAAAATCTTAATTCAGCTGGTAGAAAGACAGAAAGAGATAGTATACCTCTCTCTGTTTTTCACACAGCTGAATTAAGACTTTGCAAAGTAAACTTTGCGTGTCTAAAAGGGGTATATTCTAGAAAATTCAATCAAGGTGAATATATTGAATACCCCTAGGAGCGATAAATAAGTCTCTAGGTTTGTGGTTAATAGAAGGAGAAAAAACATTATGAATTGGATTTTCTGAAATAGTTTATACTTAACTGTGTACGATGTTCTGTGACAGACAATTAAGTCATTATTGTAAGGCTTGTGTTTCATGATCATTATTTAGCTCTTGTATACATATTACGTCGGAATTTTGAGCACAATCATGTCGTGGTTAATGTTTTGGAGTCGGCTTCGCTTCCGTCGCTGTTGGGATTTTAATCGGATGAAAAATTTTCACTACGAATGCTGATATCTAGCATACTTTCTTCAAATTACTACCAATCTTTTCCAACCTTTTGAAATATTAATTTCTTAGTTTATCTTTTATATTAATTTATTTTATTTTAGACTATTTAACTCATTTTTATATTCCATCTTATATATTTTTATTTTTTTGATACCATCTTACATATGTAGTTTAATTTAAGTTAATATAATTTAATTTAGTTTAATTTAATTTAGTTTAATTTAATTTAATTTAATTTAATTTAATTTAATTTAATTTAATTTAATTTAATTTAATTTAATTTAATTTAATTTAATTTAATTTAATTTAATTTAATTTAATTTAATTTAATTTAATTTAATTTAATTTAATTTAACTTAATTTAAATTAATTTAATTTAATTTAATTTAATTTAATTTAATTTAATTTAATTTAACTTAATTTAATTTAATTTAATTTAATTTAATTTAATTTAATTTAATTTAATTTAATTTAATTTAATTTAATTTAATTTAATTTAATTTAATTTAACTTAATTTAATTTAATTTAATTTAATTTAATTTATTTTAATTTAATTTAATTTAGTTTATACAAAAATGTCTCCTTTTTAAAACACCATCTTTTATTTATCATTTTCTGCACTTAAGCTCTTTTCTTACATTACATACATTGAGCATTTCAATTTAACATTTGCACAACACACACACACACACGCCCACGTACGAATCTTTAATCTTCGTACATACCCAGCGAACTGCCAAAAAAAGTGAAACAGCAACCGGCGCACACAAATTGCAATTAATTTTATCAACTTTACTCCGTATTTTTTTAATTTCCCAGTGCATTTTAAAATTTTTACACACACACACACATTAAGAAATATTATATGTATGTAATAGGATATGTAAAGAATTTATATTTAAAATTCCTATTGCTAAAGGCCGTTTCACACTATAATACAAGTATTAATGCTTTTGACGAAAACGCATCCCTAATTTAATTTCTGTTTCAAAAATTTCAAAAGACAATAACAACTTAACATGTCAGTGTTGTATTTTCCACAAAAGTATTAATACTTGTATTATAGTGTGAAACGGCCTTAAACAACATCTTTCCTTTGTACGGAAGTCGAGACTTGTTCTTGAGAAAGTCGTTCACATTTTCTCGTTAATTTAATTTTTTTTGTAAGTTCATAAGAAACCATGTATTTCAACTTAGCTGTCAGTTGAAAAAGGCGAAGTTTAACGCATGACGGATTCATTGTGCGCCGGCCTTAATTATCAAAAAATGGGACAAAAAGTATTTGCTTGAACTATTTTGGGACCATACAATTTTTTGTGTAATTTTTGTGTAATTTCGACCCAAAATTATACACAAGTATATTATTTAATTAAATATCTTCATTTCATTTAAAAAAAATTTTACTCCGTAAATTTACTACCAAACATTTTTATAATATTTTTATGTTTTTGTTTGATTATATTTGTCTTGGCGATGATCTCTTTATTTTATTTTCGAACTGTTCTGTACAAAAATTTTCCCGCAAATTAAAATTAACAAAAACTTACATGAATAATAAGTTGTTGTCTTGTAACATCGTGTCAATATTTTTTGCATATGAAGGTATAAAACAATATTGAGGGGACTATTTTGAACCAACCTTAAATATGTTGAAAATGAAATATTGGAATTAAAAATACCTAATTTACATTAATCATTTTTGCACAAAATTAGTTTCCGGAGGCCGGAAAAACAAATCAGATAGAAAAAGTTGGTGAATTTTTTTTTTTATCAATCACCCTCTTATAGCGCTGCATTACCTGAATTACTGAAAAGAAAAAGTTTCGTTGTTGACACTGCCCGATATAACAGCAATATTCTTCTCAATGCGCACTTTTGGCATACGTATTGGTGGATTAATGTTAAAAAAGTGAAGCCGGTGCGAAATTTAGTCAAAACAGCTTCAAAAGGTCGATTGATTTGATAATAAAATTCAAGGATTTGAAAGTGTTGTTCGTTTGTTACTGTATTCATGGTGAAATGGCAAACCCTACTGAACATTTTTGGAATTCTCACAAGTTAGGAACCTTTTTTTTGCACTGAAAAAATTCACACTGAAAAAACAAATAGTAAAAAATCACTCGATTTTTTTTTCTTATATGAAAAGCATTTCTTACTATAAAACACAACATTTGTTTTGTCTAATTTATATCATTTTGGATAATTTTTGAAGGTTCGTCTGTGTAAAATTGAATTTCGGTTCCGGCAACACTGCCAAAACGTAAACATGATTTCATTCGTTATTTTAACGAACGTATACACTTATTTATTTTTGAAAAACTGGCTGGCAGTCTCATGTGGAGTAATAGCTTTCCTTAGTAGAGACAACAACCAAACGAGTTGTACGTAGTGCAACCAACCACAGCCAACTTCACAGCAAAACTAACTGAAAAATTTAAAAAAATCAAAAACAAATACAGACATGCATACATATTTTATTTACTAATTTACATATTACCCAACAAACCAAAACGCTATGGAAATAGTTTATAACAAACTTACTATGTACCATAAGCCTTAAGCTTAGAAAAGTGTTGTGAATACTATTGTGAAAGGCTTATTAACAATTATTTTATAAAGAAAATTTAACACTTGCGATAAATTGCTCGCCTATAGTATACAACAAGCTTATAATTCTAATTATAGAATATGCTTCCATGAAAATAGTTTTCTAATCACGCATGTGGTAGCATTATTTAAAATTAAAATTTTTATTCTAATATAATAATTACTCTTTTTTAAATATAGATTTATAGGTAGATTTTGTAAAAAACTTCGTTTCTAAACGTTTCAAATTTGTATGAAAAATAAGGAAAATTCGTTTCAAAAAATAGTTTTTCCATACAAATTTCAAAACGAAAAAAACGTTTCTAATTACAAAATTTGCCTTTTATGCAGAAACACCACTGAACTTTAAGACACTGTACTCGTTAAATAAGACAAAATATTACGGCTTTAACAAATAATGGCGGTATTCGATGTTTGATGCAAATTTTCTTGCGTAAGTGCAAATGCAAAATATCGTAAGTTTTCCTTAAAATCCAACAACAAAATACACACACAATCCAAAGAAAAGCTACGATATTTTGCATTTGCACTTACGCACGAAATTTTGCATCAAACATCGAATACCGCCAATATAAAATTCACGCGTTCAAAATAATGACATCATAAGCAACAAAGAAAAAAATTTGCCAACAGTGCTACCACTTACGAAAAAGTGTTTGTAACAAGCTTATTCTCCATTTCAGTTATATTTAGCTTATGGAGTGGTCTGTTGGGTAGTAACAGATTTATTGCGTTTGCAAGAGATGCAAGCATTTGTGTGTGTGTATGCTTGTTTGTTGATATTGCATTTTTAAGGGAAATTTCATATACATTTTGTATTGTTTGTTTTTGTTGTTTGTTAATACGGCATACATTTTTTGTTTGTAGTTTTCTCTTTTATTGAAAGCTAACTAACAAAAGAAAGGGGAGAACGCAGTTTTCTCACACTTTTTTTTTTTGTTTGTTTTAAGACAGTGTTGCCATAGTGTATAACCTGAAAATTATACTATCTTATACTAGATTTACACCAATGAATTTTTTCATGAAATTCAATGATAATTTTTTGCACGATACATTTTCTAAGGAAACATTTTTCACAGTACTTCAGAATATCCATAAAAATTGATGAGTTTTTACATTAATGGTATCAATATAAAAATATTTTAGAGAAAGGAAATTTTATGAAATCAATATCTCTGGTTGATGCTATTTTTAGTGTTGACATTGCTGATTAGTTTAGTCAGGTTTTATACAAATCCCTTTTAGTTGCTAACTTTAATTTTGTTTATATATATATATCTTTTTCTTTCTGATTATAAAATCAAAAGCTGAGCAAAAAAAAACTTTAATACCAGACTTAGCTTCATATTTGATTTGCACTATAAGTCAAATCTCCACTTTTTCTGTGCGAAATTAAAACCACCTACCAATTTTTTCGGACTTTTTCCTTCTGAAATTTGTAAAGCAAAATTATTATAGCTATTGCTATTTATGGCGAGATACAGGGGTTAGAAAATAATTTTCGTAACAAAATTAACCGACACTATTACAGTTATAAATTTATTTTTGTCTTGATTTCTTTGTACTTAAAAGCAGCGTACGAAAATAAACGAAGCAAATTGTTTGAATTTGTTTTGTTTGGTTCTTTGAAATGAGTTGAACAAAAACAAAAACAATGAAAAACATCGCTCAGTTTGTTTTTGTATTATTTTTTGCAAATAAGCACAAGCCAGAGAACATTGCCGATCGACTGTAAGACGAACAACCGCCGCCGCCGGTTAATGGGTTATAAATGGAAACGTTTTGAAATATTTGCGGCGAATTTAAACACCTTAAGTTTGTTTTATACTATGTTCACACTTATGTTTTTAAACATATTTCATACATCGTCAGCTGGTTTCTGGCTTGCGGCACAGTATATTCAAAATACATTATGTCTGTAGTAAACCAGAAACCAAACGACGACATTTTCACAATTGTGTTTAAGACGAGTTTTCTAAGAACTAAACACAACCGTTCACATTATATTTGAGATGTTTAAGGTTGTCGTTTTGTCAGTATTATTGTCAATTATTGTATTTGTAAAAAATTACGAATAATTATGCTTTTCAAACAACAAATGTTTTTGTAAATAATTCACTATTTTTTAAGTAATTACTTTCTTACCAAATAATGTATCAGCTGCCGCCATTTAATAACAAAACAAAGGTGCCAGAGTTATCAAAAATCGGACTGAACATACTCTATTTACGTGTTTAAATCCTAAACACTTCATTTGAGATGTTTAACAAAACACTTAATTTGAAATGTTTAACAAAACAACAATCTCAAAATCATCGTGTTTAAGCTCTTAAGCACGAATAAGGTGTTAAACACGTTTAAAAACATAAGTGTGAACATAGTATTATATAGCTAAGTAGCAATTGCTATAACCGGGTGTCCTAAGACACCTCTCTCCTTTTTTTTGAAATGACTTTTCGTTGTTTTTCAAACATTGAAATTATTGTGCAAACATTCTTATACCAAAATGAAAAATATCATGAAAAAAATTTTCTCTATGTCTATTTATAGATATGAAATAACAAGACACCTCATAAAATCAAGAAGATTTCCTTATTAAAAAAATCAATAAGGTACTTTACACATACTCATATAGGAACCTACTAAAATCAAGAAGAAAACCTTATTGAAAATATCAATAAGGCAACCTAATAAAATCAAGAAGAAAACCTTTTTAAAAAAACCAAGAAGGCAACCTAATAAAATCAATAAGAAGTCCCTATAGTTTACAATTTATAAGAAAACATAGAATCAAGAAGTTTTTCTCTATGGATTGTTGTTTTGGTGCCAAAAATAACGGAAATTGAGTAAAAAAAGTTGTGAATAATAAGATTTCTTCTTGATTTTATGTGGTTTTCTTCTTGATAAGATTAATAAGATTTAGCACATAAAATCAATAAGGAATCTCTATGAAAAAATCTTCGCTTCTTTCTGCTGGGATACCCCTTAGCCTAAAAACGGTTCATAGAGAAAATCTTCTTGATTCTATGAGGCAGTTTTTTTCTGTGTTCATTCGAATAAAATATATTGTGATAATTTTTCTTTGCTCATCATATATTTTTTTACATTTACTTCATAGAAAGCTCATATTTTTTAAATTATGTTGCATTACTTCAAGATACTAAAAATTTATTTAGTAAAATAATAAATTAAAAAATGATCGATTTTGTACATCATGTGCTGTGAAATGGTTGCTAACCAGTGTTACCAGTATTTATTATTAAATGACAAATAATTAAAGTTGTCTTTTGTATATTATTTCTTAACAAAGCGATGCTAGCCTTAAACTGCTTGACAAGTACTATGAACTTTAAAGCTAAAGTTAAACCCTTTTTTTTACCAAAAGGGGGGGTCTTTTGTCCCATTATTGGATAAATACACAGAAGGCGGCAACGCTGATTTTGTGTTAATGTGCAGAGAACAAATAAAACTAAAAATTATAAAAAAAAGTCCACGATTCAATAGCTGAACCAACTATCAGTCGAATATTATAAATGCTAGAGGAGGGAACGTGTATTGGAAAATTATTTTTCATTTCAATTGTTTTGAATTCGAGTTTTTGTAATGTGTAATCTGTGCATAGAGAATCAAAAGAAGTTTTAAAGTAAATTATTATTATAATTTGTCACAATTGTTTTTCTATAATTAACACCAACACGATAAATGTGTATTGAAATGAATAAAAAAAAACAAAAATAAAAATTTGATAAGAAGTGTGAGAAGTCGTGGTGAATAATTAAAAAACAAATATGAATTTAAAAATAAATACATACATACCTATTTTAATTTCGTTTCTATTATATTATATTAAATGAAATAAAAGCGTATATGTACAATTAAAAACAAAGAAAATTATAATAATGTACAGAAATACATATTCGGAATTTCCTACCACTATTTTATTTATTTTTTCTGCGTTCATTGTTGTTGTTACTACAATTGGCTGAGATTGTTATTTAATTTATAATTATTGTTGTTGCTGCCGCTGCCACTGCTGCTGCTCAGTCATTAATGACGCAGCCGATTTGGCTGTGATTTTTTTTATTCTATTTTTGTGACAGCTGATATATTCTCTTGTAATTTAATTTTACAACTTGTTTTTATTGTTTGTATGAAAAAACAACAACTATAAACAACAATTACATATGTACATATATACATACATATTTATGCATATCATATATTAAAACATTAATGCTGCTTTTGTATGTCAACTACCGGCATTATTCTTTGTCTGATTTGTAATTTAATTGTAAGTATGTAGTATGTAAATATTTGTTTCATGTTTCTATATTATTTCATTTAAATACATCTATACCTCGACTTACGCAACAAATAAAATGTGTAGAAAATGCAAATTCATTTACAGCCTTATCTATAATAATTATTAAGGCTTTATAAATTGTTTTTAGAACAAATTTTCATACAAAATTTTATAAAGTCTTAATAATTGTATTGTTAGTTTTTAAATATTTCCTTAGTGTGATAGTGATTTTACTGAAAAATTGTTTACAGTGAAGATCATAAATTGTTAAAATGAAAACTCTGCTGGTTTACAATTCATAATGGGTGTTTTTATAGAGGTAAATAACTTTAAAGTGGAATAAAACAAAGATGAATTCTTTAAATTGACATGAAATGTACTTTATTCGAGAGATAATCTTCTGGTATTATAATTTAAATATGACTTCTGGCATATTACCTCCACGGCTGGCTCGGAAGTAGTCTAATCTGAAGATTAAGTTTTCCCTGACTTTTTCCAACATTTGTATATCGGCAATAACGAATGTTGTCCTTCAAGTGATTAAAACCATTTCGGGCTTATCGGCGTAGACTAGTGACTTCACATGTCCCCACATAAAATAGTCTAGCGGCGTTAAATCGCAGGAGCTTGGAGGCCAGTTCACGGAAAACTATGCGGTTACCAAACGTTTCCTTCAATAAATCAATTGTGTGACATGTTGCGCCGTCTTGTTGAAACCACAGCTCCTGCACACTATCGTTGTTCAATTGATATACGAAAAAGTCAGTGATAATGGCTCTATAGCGGTCACCATTAACCTTAACGGTGTACCCTACAGCAGCAATGACTTCTCCTGTACGCACTGTACGACGTCTCGGTGGATGCGTATTATCATTTAAAGTAAGCGTGGTGCGAAAACATTCTATAGTAAATCGAATTAACTGCTCTGATGAACGATTATATTGACAGTAAAATGGAGGTAGTGCGCGATATGTATTTCGAACAGAACCATAAGAAATAATAAATTTGCACAAGTTGGAAGCGCTGTTCATGCTTCAGTCTATTTATGTTGAAACAAACTAAAGGCCGGGCCACAATGAATCCATCATGCGTTAAACTTCACCTTTAAGCGTAAAACACAACAAAATGGCCGACAAATAAAAAAGTGTTGCCAACTTAAAGTTTTATACCTCTATAAAAAAAACACCCTTTAGAAAACGTAACATAACACACAGTTTGCACAGCACACAGCTCTTATTTGGATTTTTATGTGGATTTTTTGACATTTGCAGCAGGAAACTAAATTTTCTGGAGATTTCTAGGTGACATACAAGTATTTTACAATCAGCAAATATGCATTACTTATTTTGCCGTTTTTTGTCAACAACATGACGATACGATTTTACTAATTCTACCTTTACTGGCAATTTATCAACTCTGTTCTAATCAACGTTGCCAGATTTGCAAATTATTACCATCATTACGAGGAATCACAAAGAATCAGGGGGCAAATTACGGCATTCGATACGGGACGAAATTTTAAAATGTTTCCATATAAACTCTATTGAAATATTTCGTAATTTCGTTCGATAACAAGTGCCGTAATTTACCCCCCGATGTTTTTTTGTCAATCACAGTCGGAGACGATCGAATAATCATATGTCAAATAAAAAATCAAACATTTTTTGTTTTCATCAAGCATGACCGATAAGAAAAAAAACACGACTGCATGCACACAACGATGTGATTGATGAGTCTATTTGAATGTCTCAAGGACAGTTTAAGTTTCAACAGTGAGTAGTATTTTAGTCTGCTAATGCAAAAAGGTGACGATCATTTTGACCGCAACTGTTGTTACCGTTTCACATGCATATGTAGTACATACATATATACATACATATACATACATATATATGTAAATGTTGCACCTATTTAACATTTACATATTTGTTGCCGACAAGTGTCTTATTTGAATTGCTGATTCAGTTTGTAATAAAAAGAAAACTACACAAGAATGTGAAAAGCAAAGAAAACAAAAATGTAAAAAAATATTAGAATAAAAAAAAATTTACGGTCAAGATCGATAACACCGTGTAAATGCTCGAGTGATTAAGTTTCATTACAATGTAATGAAAAACTTTATTAAGTTAAACAATTTCCAATAATACGAGTATTGAATTCTATGACATGCTCTTTTAGTTATATATGAAACTGTTTAACTCAATAAACACGTGTCTGAATCAAAAGGTTTTTCATTAGTATTTAGTGGTTACGCATATTTGAGCAAATGTTTGCCAAGTGTGACTGTAACTTTATAATGGGAAAAAGTGAACAAAATGAGTAAGAGTTTAAGCAATGATGTGATACATCATATTAATCAACAGTGATTCAGTTCATCATTTGAGTTTCTTTTGAAAACACTACAATGCACAGTGGCGCCTAAGGGCAAAGTAAAGGCGTAAAATCTGCACCTCTTGAAGTACTGATTTGATTACAAGTTGATAAAAAATATCGTGGACCTAAACTTTTAGAACTGGCATTTTCTGGACACCCTATTGTAATAAAGTTTATCTCAGTAAGAATGCACTTTTTAAATTTAGTGTTAATTTTTTTGAGCAAGTGGCAACTCTGTAATTTGACAGCTGTCACATAAACATATTAAAAATGGAGCGCCTTAAAAATGTACAACAACATTCAACATAATTCTTCGTGTGATTTCAGTATCGAATTTACATTGCTCCAACTTGAAATAACTCGATTCAATGTGATTCTTCATTTTGTTTAACAGTTATACAAATAATTTCGATTTCATCAGAGTATCTTTTACACCAGGTTCGTGTCTTTAAGAATTCATATGGAATTTTGTATGTGTTATTTATAATCACTTAAGGACAAGTCGGATAGAGTCCGTAATACGTTATGCATCGACTTCTTCAACTGACATTAACGCAACGACGAACACTGTGAGTACTTTGTTGGTGGAAGCATTTGAACAGCTCCAATAGGTTTGTTTTTCATTTTATTTATTAAACTTATAGTGTTTTCACACTGACTTGGTTTTAATAAAAGTTGGTTTTAATGTTAAAATTGGCCGAAAATGACCGGAATGTGCGATCAGACATGGAGCATTAATATTGAAGGTGGCAGTGGCTAAAGAGTTAGCACGTTGACTACAAAGCCGAAGATCTTGGGTTCGAGCCCGGTCTCAGCGGCAAAGTAAAATAACCAAAAAAAATAGCTACTAAACACTGCTTCGAAAATATAATACGGCCCATTGACACCAGAGGCGTTGCAACACTACATTATTAAAAACGTGCAAAAAGCAGAGTTGTAAAGGAATGAAGCTTTCCTCTATCTCTTTCTTCACCACCTGTCTTCTCTATGACTATCTCTTTCCAAAAAAAGGTAAGAAAAAAAAAGAAAGAAAAGAAGGTATTTTCGCCTCACTTACCTTCGACCAGACCTTGCATCATCTGACTACCATCAATTTCGATCATTGAAATATGCATCATTTTGGCTTGATTCGTTCTTGTCCTCAAAAAATGAGTGGAAGGCACATGTTGCCAGAAATATGGGAAAAAGTAAGAATGTAAGAAGTAAGAATGTAAAGCTAAAGATGGCCAATAATTTTAATTAATTTATATTGTAACAATGTTTAAAAATTTGCAAATATACCGCATTATTTAGTTGAATACTCATATTATTTACGTATTGAAAAAATTTTCTAGTTTAAATTAAAAAAATTATATACTAAAGTATTTTTTTCTATAAAGATCTGAGTCATATCATTCGAAAGAATCTAGAACCCAATTGTCGGAAAGAAAATTGCATTTTTGGCAGCAACATTATTTTCGACACGCCCTCTTTCGTAAATACATATGTTTGTATTTATTACCATTTCATTGGCATTTCATTCACATGTAATTCAAAATATGTTAAAGTCTTTCGACGTCTTTTTTCTGGTCTTTTATTTTTGGGTTAAATACAGAAATTTGTGACAATTCTTTTTATCAGCCACTTTTCAAATTAAGCATGTTTATTTTTATTTTCTTTTATTTCTATCACTTTATTTATGAGAGAAAACAATGTAGATAAGATAAATTTAAAATGATAAAAACAATGTTCACGTGCTTTTATTCTGCTTTTATAGCAGTGTTCACGTTTCTCAAATAATTTTGGGAATTGAAATAATCGATTTTGAAAAAATTGTGCGGTAACTAGTTCCGTTAACTGGTCCGGTAACTAGTCTGGTAACTAGTTTCGGTGACTAGTCCGGTTACTAGTATGGTTTGGGGTTTACTTACTCGTTATCGCGAACAATTTTATGCTACTCACAATCTATTTCCGTTCCCTAAGGTCTAGAAAATAGCATAAACCTGTCAACAGGAATCAGTTGTTTTCAACAACGGTTACACAAGCCCCAATTTTTTTGGTATTGCGTTAAAGCGACCGCGATGTCGACAACTGGAATAAGGATGAACATCGATGAAGAATAAGAAAATTTGTGAGAGCAGCAAAAATCAGGGTTGTCTAATTTGATAAGTTAACGCCAAAGGGGTGGATTTTATTTAGGTATTTAAACAACCACATCTTGAGTTGCTAATTTATTAATAGCGATATAGGATTTCGATTTTTCATGCGTTTTTTTTTAACATTTTCGAAGGAGGTTCCCAACTAAGGAAAAGCTTTTCAATTGCGTTGGATTTTCTTTTATTCAATAAAGTGCGATTTATGAACGTGCTTTGGCTATAATGATGCCGGTGATAATTCAAGAGCCATAACCCTAAATGTAAACACCATTTTCCAGCTACATAGTGTCCACACGTGATGATTTTATATCATAACTCGTAATATGACATCGGCAGAACAACTGTAAATTTTTCATTTGGGGGTAGATAGACGTTGATGTTTTTATCATCATGATGAATCAAACAAATATTTGAAAAATACTTGCCAAAAATATCTAACTTGTGTATTGTTTAATTTTTTGGTCACAAATAATTGTTGTGTCGCCTTTTTTTTAACGAAAATTGCTTAAGAAATAAAAGTTAAATGCACAGTAACACATAACACAGGATTAATATATCATAACGCTGATATAAGAGGACGGATCAATAAGTCCGCGACTTTTCGAACTTCCCTCGTAGTTATATGAAATGCAACACTATTTCCATCAAGTACCACCTGTTCATGGACTACTGTCAAATTTTGAGCAAGTGTCGTCATCTACTTTGCGTTTAACAGCTGCTCAAAACATACAACCTCGTGTATTTTTCTAAATATGGAAAAAAGTAAATTTCGAGTGCTCAGTAAACATTATTTTTTGCGAAAAAAAAACCGTCAATAAAACCAAAGTAAAGCTCGATAAATACTATGGGGACTGCACCATCGATATCAATGGTAAAAAAGTGGTTTAATGACTTTAGTTGTGGTCGCACAAGTACAAATGACACTGAACGTCCTGGGCGGCCAATTGAGGTCAGTACACCAGAAAATGTCGAAAAAATCCACGATATGGTGTTGGCCGATCGAAGAGTAAAAGTGCGTGAGATTGTTGATGCCATAGGCATTTCATATGGCAGTGAGGTTTCGATTTTAAATAATCAGCTGGGTTTAAGAATGTTGTCTGCAAGATGGGTGCCGCGTTTGCTCTCAATTGACCATAAACGTTTGGAATTGTTTAAACGCAATCCAAACTAGTTTTTGCGGCGTTTTGTAACTGTGGATCAAACATGAATCCATTACTGTACCCGGAGACCAAGCAGCAGTCTAAACAATGGGTTTCTGTGTTTCATTCTAAAAGTCACGGACTTGTTGATCCGACCTCATAATATTAATAAATTGAGTCTATACGTGATGAATTTTTTATCATGATATCAATTTGACAGTCATCATGATATAAATTCATCAGGTGTGGACACTATCGGCCATGTCACAGGGTTCAATTCCGTTCGGAATCGGAATTCAATGCACCCCTTGATATTTTGAGGTTTATTCAATTCCGATTTCGAACGGAATTGAACTCTGTGACATGGCCGTATGTTAATGTTAAATTGCAGTAGAGGATGTGGCATCGCTGCCTCTTTGTGTTTCTGAATTTACTATTGCACTAATATTACCATCCCTGTGTACATACATACATATCGTCACCTTAAATGCAAACGGACGTAACTACACTTTTATATTTTTTACGGGAGGAGCAAAAAACGTTACGAAATCAATAATAATAAAGTATTTTTGAAAATGTTCTTGGAAATTTACTTGTAGTATGGATACTTATAAGGGGGTGGCGTTGGCTGAAGTAGTTAGCACGTTGACTACAAAAAACCTGCAGCCTGGGTTCGAGCCCGGTCTCCAACAGTCATTAAAAATAACAACACCATGCATTTTTCTAATGTGCATTAGTGTCCTATGTATCAGTTGTTGTGGGAAAACTTCTAGTGATGAAGGCATAAGGCACTGGTCACTAAAAACTATACCGACTTCATCAGATAATAATCCTAATGTACATAAGAGCGCCCTCCTTCGTTGTGTAGCAGAATAATTGGCGAAGTAAAATAATCAATAAAATGGCTACTAAACACAGCTTCAAAATTTAATACGCCTCATTTGACACCAGATGGCGCTGCAACACTGCATTATTAAAAATGTGCAAAGAGCAGAGTTGTAAAAGAATGAAGCCTTCCTCTATCCTCTATCTCTTCCTTCGCTACCTGTCTTCTCTATCACTATCATTTCCCTATCACCCTCTCTCACTATCTTCTCTTCAATTAACAGGTAACACAAAGGGATCATTGTATTGGACCCAAGTGAGCTGGACTCTAAAATTTCACCCTTCCTTACCAGCAGCCTGCTAACCTAACCTATGGATACTTATATGTATTTGACCATTTAGTTACTTTTTATATATATTGAAGCTTTTATGTTAGTTACGTTCCTTGCAATAAAAAATATATGCATTCCTTATTACGTCCGTTTGAATTTCTTTAATAAAGTCGTAATTTTTGATCGCAGAGGTCTAAATCTTTGCGTGAACATGTAGTTTGATAAAATGAACTACAATCAACCAAAAAATCGATTTCGAATTTTTGTGTAGTTAAGTCCGTTTGCATTTAAGGTGACGATATGTACATCTCGTCAATTACGATTGTGCTGTAATCAAATAAATCACTTGTCAATTATTGCAAGAACAATTTGTGACAACTCTTATCAGCATACCGACCAGCTACAACAATTATTTTAGCTGTTCCCCTTGAAACTAGTGAAAAAAAATGAAATAAATGGAACTAGCAAAAAAATATATACATACATACATACATACATACAACTAAAGGTCTTGTTTAAACCTCAGAAATCGCCTAATATAAATTTGCTAAATTAAAAATAACTAAAGCGAAATCCTCTTACGATATTATGTAAGTGGTTAAAAGGTCATTTCTTTCATTTTTGTAGCTATTCATTTGCTGGCAATAGATTTTCCATTAAGTGATTAAAGAATATACCTGCAAGCGGAAGATAATATACATACATACATATATCTACTAGCAAAACTTTTACATTCACATTTTCTTTTCGTTAATGAAAACCATTTTTTTTAAGTAAAAAAGTACACTTGAGACAAAAACAAAAATTTTTCTGCTCTTTTAATTCATTCAATTTGTAAAATAAATTCAGTAAAGTGCGACTTTGACTCGCGCACGGAGGGTTCCGTACGTTGGCTTTGAGCATTTTTTTTAATATAGTGTTTTTTTACGTTTTTTCAGCTGAAATAATTTTTTTTGATTATTTTTTGGCGATTTTTTTAATTTTGGCGATTTTTTTTTAATTTTGGCGATTTTTTTCTGCTTTGGCGATTTTTTTCATATTGGCGATTTTTTTCATTTTGGCAATTTTTTTTTTCATTTTGGCAATTTTTTCAATTTTGGCGATTTTTTTAATTTTGGCGATTTTTTCATTTTGGCGATTTTTCCGGTTTTTCGCGATTTATTTTCGATTTAAAAATATTTTTTAATTTGGTGCTTTTTTTCGTTTTTGGCGATTTTTTTTTGATTTTGGCGATTTTTTTTCGGTTTGGCGATTTTATAATTTTTAGATTTTTTTGTTTTACCGGTTTTGAAAATTTCAAGAAGTTTGCTCTTACGGTTTCCAAGTTACAGCAGGGGGTCGATTCTGTTTCTGTGAAATCGTGAAAATGACAAATAAAATATCACTTCATTGAAAATGCGATTCTGATTTTAGTTTTTTATGAGAACTACCTGTCAAGTGAAGTGAATATGATAAATTTTTTATCACTTCATTTTTATCATAAATTCAGAATCGACCCCCAAGTTATCAATATTACATAGTCAAAATTACATTAACTGATGGTACACCCTCTAATTAAAATTTTTTAAATTTTAGTGTTAATTGTTGTAGTCTGTATAAAAATACACTAACTTTACAAATTTCAAGTGCATATACATACATACAATTGTATGTATATTACATGGGATTTTAACATTTTTCGTTGCTCGTTTTGGCACACCCTTTAATTTCCAACTCTCATGTATTTGTTGTTGTAGCGGCCAAGGGTCTACACACTGTGTCCAAATTTCAGGTCCGTAGCTCTTACGGTTCTCGAGAAAATACCCTGTGACGGACAGACGGACGGACGGACAGACGGCCAGACGGACAGACGGATAGACGGACAGCGTAGCGAAAACAATAGGGTTCCATTTCACCTTTGGTGTACGGAACCCTAAAAAACTTCTTATTTAATGCTATAAATATTATTTATGTAGAAGCGATTCTGTCCCTCTTCACAATATATGATCAAGAGTTAATGTGAACTTTATAGTGTTTTTCCACTGACTTTAAATCAAGCAGGTTTAAATAAATCACTTCGAAGTGGTTCCACCGAGATATTTGTTATTCTAATTTTCGTATTCAATTTATGCACTTACTTTATAAGGTGAATGCAGCAGCTGTGATATGAATTTTTTCCACATGTAGTTGACATTCAATATTGATTAAATATTCCTTATAGTATGTTTCCACCGGCATGTATGTTTAACTAAAATTATTTTTTGTCACATAAGAAAAAAATTTAATAAAAAAAAAATTAAGCTAGATTTACACGATTGAAATTTTCTTCAAAATTGCTCTTCAAAATGCTTTAAACTCGCAGCTTTAATTTGGGGATTTTTGGGGATGACAAAAATTGGGGATAGAAAAAAACTGGCAACACTGCCTTGAACAAATAAGTAAGTGTAAATTAGTGCTGGGATACTATCGATATTTTCTACTATCGATATCTATCGATAGATCAGATTTCACTATCGATACTATCGATAGTACTATCGACGTAATGTTTGTAGTTGAGAGAGAAAAATACAACTAATTTTTCATCAGGTCACAGTTAGTTTTTTTATCACTTTGTGGAAAGTTTATGGTCTTATGTTTATTTAATCGATATTATCGATAGTACTATCGATAGTATCTCAGCACTAGTGTAAATATCAAAGAGCAAAACATGCAGTAATCGATGAGTTGCATGAATTAAATCTGTGCTTAAAAGCGATAACAGCATAAGTCGACTAAAGACAGAATCGAGTTATATTTGCCACAAAAGTCTACAAACGAAACTTCATATTTACGTGAAATCCCATATCTCTAACAAAGTTGAATATAAAGATATAAGCGAAACAATATTGACCCAAGTCTTAATAAAAGTACAATAAAATTTTTAATATGCGCAAAATTATACGAGTACTAACACAGTAATCATTAATTCTTTCTTTTAATTTGCTCATTTTGATTTTTTCAAATAACCATTCATTCGCTAAAAGTAGTTTTTTTCGAAACCGTGTTTTACGACTTAAGCTACGGTCACACTTGACAAACATTTGCTTCAAACATGTTTGCCCACATTTGCCTGGAATATTTTTAGAGTTCGTTTGATGGTCACATTAGGATCAAATATTTCATGAAATTTGTTTTGCCAAACAACAAGCAAACAGCTTAAAATACAAACTGCGTCAAACATGTTTTCCTTGCGGTCACATTGAAACAAATATTTTCTATAGTAATTTGTTTCATCAAACAGTCAAAAAATATAAATTTGTTTTGTCATAAATAAAATTGATACGGAAGATTGGAAAACAATATTTTTTTAATTCAATTTAATTTTAATTAATAATTGATGCTTCATTATTGCTTATATAGCAAATATAGGAAACACAAAAATGTTATTATCTATACATATGCACATTTATTCATACATACACCCTTACAGCAATCATTTTCCTCGTCTACACTCAAAACAATGTTTGAAACCGTCTGCTGTGTCTGCTTGTCCTCCGCGCGACCCACAAAACTCATGGCATTATAAAATTTAGGAGCTTCCACAATGCCCTGGCCTGATTTCGTCTTCGCTCTGGCAGCATACCCACGGAATTGTATCCTCAGATTTGTCCACTTTACGCTTAAGTCTACAACACAATATTTTCCTTTAAAATGTTCGTTGATAATTCTCAATGCGCAGTCCCGTACAGATTTAGCGTTTTTGTGTTTCAACAAGCCCAATTAGCTTGTAAATGTCGTCTTCTTGTCACTCTTTGGTAATTTTGGCTTTTTTTCTTAACGCTTTCGGAGGTGAAGGCCCCTTGTTCCTCTCTGTTATCTAAATAGACATGCACATAAATATACATATGTATATGTACATACACACATACGTATTATTCATTTGCACTTACCTCTTTACTTTCCGAACCATCTTCAAGAATCTGGAAAATATTTTATAAGGTTTGTATATTTATTCCAAAACATATATAATGGGTGTTTTTTATTGAGGTATAGAACTTTAAGTTGGCATCACTTTTTTAACTGGCGGCCATTTTGTCAGCTGTCAAGTGATTAATATTTAGTTTGGTTTGCCATTTCATCATGAACAGGTTGACAAAAGAACAACGCTTGCAAATCGTGCAAATTTATTTCGAAAATAATGGTTCAGTTCGCGAAGTTTACCGCAAGCTCCGTCCATTTTATGGTCGACATAATCGTCCATCAGAGCAATTAATTCGGTTAACCATGGATCGTTTTCGCACTACGTTTACTCTATGTGATAATACGCATCCGCAGAGACGTCGAACAGTGCGCACCGAAGAAACAATTGCCGCTGTAGAGCAAAGTTTTGAAGAGGACCCGAATGAATCGATTCGCCACCGTGCACAGCAATTGGAGCTTTGTCCATCAACTTTATGGAAGATTTTGCGCAAAGATCTTGGCTTGCGACCTTACAAGATCCAGCTTGTGCAAGAATTAAAGCCGCGAGACCATGCAATGCGTCGTGATTTTGGTGTATGGGCCGAAAATGAGATTGATCTCGATGCTGATTTTCATCGCAAAATTTTGTTCAGTGATGAGGCTCATTTTTGGTTGAATGGCTACGTCAACAAGCAAAATTGCCGCATTTAGAGTGAAGAGAATCCACGTGAGACTCTTGAGACGCCATTACATCCACAAAAACTGACTGTTTGGTGTGCTCTATGGGCTGGTGGAGTCATTGGGCCATACTTCTTCCGAAATAATGCTGGAAAGTCAGTTACCGTTAATGGAGACCGGTATAGAGCCATGATAACCGACTATTTTGTTCCCGAATTGGATGGCATGAATGTGGATGAGTTGTGGTTCCAACAAGACGGCGCTACATGCCACACAGCGCACGTCACAATCGATTTATTGAAGGAAACATTCGATGAGCGCATAATTTCGCGGAATGGACCTGTCAATTGGCCACCAAGATCGTGTGATTTGACACCATTGGATTATTTTCTTTGGGGATATGTGAAGTCGCTCGTCTACTCCAACAAACCAGAAACGTTAGGGGATTTGGAAGCCAACATTCGTGGCGTTATTGCCAACATACGGCCCCATATGCTCGAAAAAGTGGTTGAAAATTGGACCTGTAGAATTGGCTTTATTCGAGCCAGCCGCGGCGGCCACATGCCCGAAATCATATTTAAACATTAATGGCATAAAATTATCCTTCCAATAAAGCCAAATTGATGGACATTAAAACGATTTTCTTGTGTTTTATTTCAATTCGAAGTTCTATACGTCTAAAAAAACACCCTGTATGTATGTATGTATGTTACTGCAAAATAAAACAAAATTGATTACTTACGTCCATAGCACTCTCCAAAAATTCAGTTTCGCTGTCAAATTCACAATCCTGAAATAATTTATTTATAAATATGTATATATATCTATATATGTATATATGTACATATATATTATATATGTATATATTATAATATATATATATATATATATATATTAATTTCTTTATAAATGAATAAACTTACCTCCATATTGTTCATAAAAAAAAAGAAATTTTATTTTCAATCGCACAGCTGTTTTGAATATTTATGTTTGCTTCTCAGTGTTAACAACTACGGCGTTTTTTTAACTAGTAAATAGAGAAGCTTAAACGGCTGATATACATATTATTCTGTTTTTATAACAATAAATCGATCGAATTTAAAATTAAGCATACCACGGTAAATCCATACGGGACTGCGCATGGAGAATTATCAATGAATATTTTAAAGATAAATATTGTGTTGTAGACTTAAGTGTAAAGTGGACAAATCTGAGGATAAATAAATAATTCTTTCAAAAAAAACACCGACTTCCAAACAGAGGATGAGTTTCAAATCTGTATTTAGTGAAGAAGATTTTTTTTAAATCGGTCCATAAATGGTGAAGTTATTAAAAACCGATTTTTTGAACGGATATTTTATATATCCGATTTACAAATTTTATTTTATGTTTTAAAGTGCTTCACCAGCCTCTTCCAAAAGCAGAAAACATTTTCAAAATCGGTTCATAAATAGCGGAGTTATAAATACCGATTTTTCGGACGGACACATATAAAAATAAAAATACAACCGAATTGATAAAATCCTCCTTTTTTGAAGTCGGTTAAAAAAGAAGCCTTTCTACATTTTTTCGTCTTTTGCTTTTTTTCGAAAATGGCTTTTATGTTTACATATAATGAGGGTTCGATATGAACGAAACTTGTCCAATTTATTTACTTTAATTTTTGCTTCACTTCCTAACAGTAAATGGACAATAAGGAAACATTTGCGAAATATAACGTCAGCAGTAAAACACCGTTCTGCAAAAAAATTAAAAACATATGGCATGATACACAATTTCGCTTTTGTAATTCTTGAGCTTATTTCAAGTCTATTCAAGTATTTGTAGTTTTTGGTGATTTTATTGAAATGTTGGTAATTTATTTTTAACAATTACCACACTGCTTGCAACAGCTGTTATTTGTCTTTGTTTGTTCTTACAAAAACTTTGTAAGATCAAATAATTATTTTCTCAAAAAAGTGGCAAATATTTCACAGAGAGTGGTCACACTATGATATTTTTTATTTGATACCAAACAAATTTGTTTGCTCACAAACTGGTTTGCACCTACCAAATATTTTGTGGTCACATTACAACAAAGAAATATTTGCTACTTTTGGGCAAATATTTCACAAATGTGACCGTACCTTTACGCTATTAATGCTTGTGACCAGTGTTGTCAGATATGGCGATATCTCGCCAAACGTGGCGACAAAAATTTGTTTTTGGCGATGAAAATTTTTAAATGGTGATTGGCGATTTACTTGGCGATATTTGAACTCCTTGGCGATATTTTTGGCTATATTTTTACAATTTCAATAAAATATAATAATGTTAAAACTATGAAATTTTTTATATAAGCAATTTGTTCTCCAACATAAAATATTTCGTGAAAAAAATTCCAAATGTTGTGACTCTTTATCTCAAACAAAAATTGTCTGAAACTCAAGAAGTTTAAAAAAAATTATGGACCAAAAAATCTCATTTGGTGTTTATGAAACACAGTGGGGAAAACTTCTTTTTATAAATTGAAACCAACATTTTGATAATGAAGCAGGAAAAAGGCTGCAAGAGTTATCGCCTAAATTGTATGATTACGACGATGCTGCTGGCACTTACTACTTCAGGGATATGATATGTGTACTTTAACACACATTTAATTAAACGTTAATTCCGTTTTATCACAAGATTTAAATAATAATCTTTAAATAATTAATCTTGGTGTTCAACTTCAATTTATCCTATTAAGACTGATTTTTGGAATAAGTTATTTTTCAGTCTTTTTATACGTCAGTATTTTTTATATGTCAATTTAAATACTTTGCAATATTATTGCATATGTTGTTCTAAAAAGAAAATATTGCCCAATTTTCCTGACAGTCAAAAAGTAAACAACATTGAACAATGTTGTCACCACATTACACAATTCTCTTGATTGTACAATAAAAATCAAAAGTCTTTTGGTATTTACCAATATATTGTGCCACCTTCGAATATGACATATACTTTGGCTATATTATTGTACAATACGAAAAATTGCACAATTATATTGCAAGTGGGTGGGGCGCTTTAAATAATATTTTTTTATGTTTTACGATAGACTTTACCTACTGAATTTAAAATTTAACGATATTTGTAATGTACATAATTACATAATAAAAATATTTTTACAGCTAAAATTTAATGTTTTATTATATTGGCGATATTTGGCGATATTCGACAATTCATTTGGCGAGGAGGCCGAAAATAAATCTGACAACACTGCTTGTGACTACAGATATACATAACTAGGCATTGCTTTAATTGATTTTGACCTGTAGCTGTTAATTTTTTGTTTTTATCACATTTCCTGTTAAGTACATTCATTCATTCATTCATCCAGCAAAATGTTATGAATATATGTACATATCTTCATCCTTAGGATATGCTATATTTTCTCTTAAAAATTTACTTGTTTTTGCATTTGATATCTTTGTTTAAGTTCTGTTAAAAATAACAGATGTCTGTTATTATTTTATTCTTGGGACTTTTTCGTTAAGACCTGTTAAATATAACAGTTGTATATGTGAGAGTTGTGGGAGGAATGGGAAATTACATTATTTGTTTCTGAAAATCTACTTCTTGAAGGGAAGTGATGCATACTATGTACAGGCAAATCTCGGTATAACGTATCTCGGCCTAAGGAAAATCCGATATAACGAACGTCCAAATATTTTACATTAACAACCTTATATAGCGAATAATATCCTAATTTTATACTGGCTATAACGAATGATAAAGAAAAAATCGCAAAATAAAAAACAAAAACTTGCTTGCATCATATTTCTAACATTTAGTTCTACTTTATATAGCGAATGTTTTGATAAAGGTGTGCTCTGTATAACGAACGACAAAAAAAAAATATTAAACAAAATCTACAGCAGAATGTTAGCTAGAAAATTGTTTTCCCGTTAGTTTGTATTTGGTAGCTTATTTCAAAAAAATGAGTTAATTCTTTTTATTGTATTGTATCATGTCTACAGTAATAAAAGCTAAAATAACACTTAAAAAAAACTTTGCGATATAACGAATTTTTCGGTATAACGAATGGGCCTGACATTACATATATCGTTCGTTATATCTGGATTTGCCTGTATAAGTAAATTATTAATTTGAAATAATATTATTAGTTTAAAGTTGAATGTTTGTATCAAAAGTGTCCTACTAAAAAGTTATGAATTTATTTTAAAATAAAATAAAAAATTTCATAACATATACATTTAACTAATAAATTGTAATAAATTGTGAAAAATGTTTTTATCATACAATTTTGACATTTTTAACCACAACTGGTTACCACTTCTGCTTCCTCGCTGTTGTATTCACAGGTCTCATACAACTGAGTGCAACTATTATCTGATTAACACTGACTGCCTATCACATAGGGTGCCTTCTTTCATAATACATTGACGGGTTCTAGAATATTCACTAAATGGCGTAATGAAATGTTTGCACTTAATAAAGCCAAATGGCAGAAACTGTATTGCTGCATAACAATATTGCTTTTACACGCAAAGAGGTAACCATAATCAAACAGCAACATACTATGATTGAATTATATGGTTGCAGTCAAATCATATTATTGTCAATGGAAAAGCACACTTTAAATAATATTATTTTCTGAGTTAATAATAATATTTTCTACAAAAACAATTAACTTTGTTATGCCTAATCTTATTATTGTAAATAAGACAACACTATTGTTAGATGTGACTAAATTATAATTGAGACTTACCATACCATGTTCTAATATTGTAATAATATTGTTAAATATGACCATAGTATTATTTTAGGTAATAATAATATTTTGTTTTTTAATCATATGCTTATTGGCAAATCTTTTGTTTAAAACAGCTGTGCTGTAAATCCGAAATAAAAAAAATTAATATTGTTGAAAGAAAATGTATGTATGTATGTATGTATGTATAGAAATGTATACTTACATATATGAGTATACACGAAATACAGACATATCTGTATAAAGAGATATACATACATTCATATGTGCATATTATTTTTATTTATCTTTTTTACCTTTTGCTTATACTTTTTTTATTTATTTAACCCCACGCGAGCACTACCGATAGCTTACAAACGAAACACTAAACTGACAGAAGATGTTTCTGAAAAAGATTTTTTTAAAAACTTAACATAGTATGGTTTTACATAACATTATATTGTTATTTACATTATATTATTTTTACACAATAATACAAATTGTATTGTAGTCATAAATTTTTAACAAAACTATATTGTTAAACTCTAACCATATCGCACTTTCTATGAATATAATAATGTAATTATTCTGTAATAATTCTGTTTATCGTAATGAAATTATTGTTTAAAATAACAATAACTAGTTTTCAACGACCACACATTTGTTACAGAGAACATAACATTGTTTTCTCAACCATTTTACAACCATATATTTTCTTTGCGTGTACAATTACCTTGATTCTACTTTTTGACACATGCATAAAACGCAACTACGCATTGCAGGGATGGTATGGACCTTCAGCCTTAGTTATTTAGCTAAATGCTTCTAGACCAGAGCTGGCCACCGAGAGAAATGTATTCGCTTGTGTGTATTCATTTGTATAAGACGCCGATTGATGTTCGGCACTCTAGCACCAGAGTGCGCAACTCAGTTTTAGACAGTTCTTTTTATTTATAAAAAGATTTGCATTAGCTCTGTTCGAATATTTTTACATAACAATAGGCTTTGTTGTTTTTTTCGTGATTCAAGCGATATTATAAAAATGTTTCTACATTTTATGCTCTATGGAAACTTTTCCTTCAAATTTCTCGACTTAAGGATCCCAGACTCATACAGCAATTTATAGGAGACAGAGGAGTACAAAATGAAGAGCAGAGCCGAGCTATCATATGCTACTCTGTCGGCCATAAATTCTAAAGTTAATTATTAAACAGAATAAGTACGCAACTTCAGGAAAAATCGCTGTCAAATTAACAAAAAGTCCATAATAAAATGTACGGCAGTAACTTCAAATGCTCTTCTATTTTTATTTCATTATCTTTTGTGCTTATATTTATTTGTAGTTTTGTTCACAAAATATTGAGAGAATGAGTATTAATATGTGAGAGCATAAGAAAAAAACTTGTCAAAAATAAAGTAGATTATAACTCTAGACTGCGTTTTTCTAGGGCTGCTTTTTTGTGTCAATTTGTATGGAAAATGAGTTTATGCCCCAATTCTGTTTGATCATTTAATGAACAGAAATTGTAGCGTGTGAACCCAGTTAAACGATATTGTTAATTTAGTGCTTTTGTGCCCGTTTAAGCGATTTTTTTTTAAATTTTTCTTATTTGTAAGAGAACAATTTAATAAAATAAAACCTCCACGAAACTTGTATTAAATCAAACTTTCTCAGCATTTTGAAAGAAACTTTTTAAACGATAATAAAAAAAATTAGCACAATATTCACAATTTAGCCGTAAAGCGTTTGTTTACATGTCTTATCAAAAATGATTATTTTTAAAAGTTCTAACAATGAATATAACTCTTATCAGCAGCAGAACCAGAGCTAATGGCTCTTTAAAAACTAATTATTTACATATAAATATAATGTATAGAATTATTTTCAAAGCGAATATAGTAAATCAATCACACACTTAAATATATCATCCAATCGGCGATCACTTACACTTCTCCCCTTCTTGACAAATGGTAAATTTTAAGCACAGTTTGATTTTAATATCAACAAAATCACTACAAAATTATATGAAAAGAATTAGTGCCTCATTAAAATCAAGTTTATTTGGAATTTTTTTTCCAATAAAAAAATATGCTCTCTTTGCAATGGAACAGCAATATCTAAATTAAATAAATTTTTTAGGGTATCTTTACTTAAAACATGAATGTGTTTGTGTCAGTGATCGGCAATAAATCGTTTTTTTTGCTATTCATACATCATTTAAACTCAACTACTCTGATTTACGCATACTCACGAGGACATTGATTTATAAGTATAGGTTGAAATAAATATGACTGCGACGTGAACATCAAATTCATACTTATACTACTCACATTGATTCACCTCACTTAATTAGTGCATTTATGTTTATTTAAAAGTTTATTCATTAAAAAGTTTGCAAGTACTCGTAGTATACAATAGTAGTAAATAGGGTTGTTTTTCAATTCCTAAAAAAAAACAAAACAAAAAACCAACAGAGAAACTCATAACCTCATAATGGGAACCTTAATGTTCGTATGTAAAGTTCGCATTGTGAATCATACTTATTTTGCATCGTCTATAGGTATTGAGTTAAGGAGAGTCAATAAACAACGTCATAAATGTTGTAAGTATGAGTTCCATGCACACTTCAAACTTTCAACTGAATATTTGACTTGGGTCGAACTCGTTCACTAGTTCATTTTAGCCACAAACCAATGATCATGAAATTTAAATGGGTTTCATTATTGGTTTGTGGCAAAAATGAACTAGTGAACGAGTTCGACCCAAGTCTAGTGAATATGATTCATAGACAACATTGCAATAAGTATGGGTGCGCATAAGTACAAGAAATTATAAGTGATGATTCAATTCTACTCACTTTTTCACTACTCATTGCTGTTCTCTGGCTTGTGTATCTAGTATAAATTGTCTCCAATTTGTATTTGCTTGATAGATTGGCCGATTGTTAATTGGTTTACTAATTTTAACTTCAAATATTTTGACTTCTTGTCACATGTGAACCGGTCACCGAAATATTTAAAATATTTTTTTTTGTCTTTAGGTTCTTGTTTGTTATAATTTTAACAAAAAAATTATTTTATCAAACATTTGTAATGATGATTGAATTGGTTCACTGTTTGCAACTGCAAGCAACAGCTCATAAATTTAATCTTTCGTAAGAGATTGCATTTATTTATATAATTTTTTTTTACAAAATCATATATCAACGAAAGGAGGCTTTCAAACGATTGTTTCACAAACATAAATTTTTTTTAATTTATTACGAATATCAGTGCTTATTTGTTTTAACCTGCTTATGCACATCAGTTTCATATAACGAGTCCTTCATTAAGCGTTGCCTATCTTTAAATAAACAAAATGTGTATGAGATATCATCGAAATTTTTTTATTCGCGGCTTCACTGTTTGATGCTCATCCGAAATGTCCAGCTTTCTTCCATGGCTCTTAAGCATAAGCTGCTTGTTTTTTATTTTAACTTTTTACTAAGTTTCTGATATTAATTTAAGGCACAACATTTAATTTCCTTTCATTTTAACAATTCTTAATCCTTTAAGCCATAACTAACGCATAAACTTAAAACTTTGTAAATGCACTAAAAAAATTTATTAATTTAAAAAAGTGCTTTCAGAACTTTTAAATTTGTAAAAAAAATTTGGTGAGGTGTAAATGTCCACACCTGTACGAAATCTAAAAAAAATTCAATTGAAATCTTTACCGTTTACAGCAAGCTTTTTTGACATTTATCGAGATTTCGTATCCAAAACAAAAACCATTGACCGAAATTTTACATAAACTACAAGAAAATAATTGCACTGTAGCTAATTCACACACCTTTTTAGTACAACAAAAAAACAACCTTAGTTGCATCACTAAATTCTGCTAGATTTTAGGTAGATTTCGATAAAATCTCTTGTATGGAAAATCTACTATATTTTGCCCCGAAATCTCGTAAGTATTAGATTTTGCTCAAATGTAAACGCACTATTGAAAATTTTAATGTTGTATTTTCATATGGTGAAATGATATCCTTGAAGGATGAGCTTAGCGCAAGTTTTGTTTTTATTTTGGATATGTACTCTACATTTGCCAGTGGTCGAAAATAATCCATTCTCTAAATTCATGCACCATTTTAAGAAAATCTTTCGTAAAATATAAATTTAATAAATTTTAGGCATTAATTTTTAACTTCCTCTTTCCACAAGCCAGACGGTCGACTTAAGCAGAAAATTTATATGAAAAGCACCAATTTTTTCGACTGAGTTTTTTTCTAGACGAGTCGACCTGTGGAAGGAAACAGGGTGTTCATTTTGAACATTTTTCGTTATATATTTTTTTCTTTAAAGGAGGGACGGAGTTCATACGGAACATCAGGTTCCCATAAGAATTCTGTGCATATAGGCGTAGAAGGGCCATTCTGGGGGCATATTGCCCCCCAAAGAATTTCTGTTGCCCCCTAGAATTATTACAAATTGCATGTAATTATTTATTTTATTATTGCTTATGAAAATCACCGGTCATAATGTCAACCACACCCCCTTTAGAAAAAATTTATAGCTACGCCAATGTGTGTAAAAGAAAACTTGCGGAAATGCAGTTTGGTAAATTTTCTAAAGAAATTTCTCTTTGCTAGTGCGGACTTCCAAAAGAAAAGTACATGGAATTTCTGAAATTTATTGTCTATTGCAGGCAATAACAATAATAATAATAACAATAAGTGGAGAATTTTTTCCTTCAACAAAAAACAAAATATAATGTTCATACAATTATTTGGTCACAAAATTTTTGACTTGCACACTTTACACCTTTACATTTGTTTTTTTTTTTCAATTATCAGTTAACGCAATAATAATTATTTGGATACGAACAAACTTCTCAGCGCAAGTGTACAGAATTATTTTTCCGTGTAGAAATAAATGTAAATTTTTAAATGTGACTTTCCATAAGAATAAATGTTAAATTCATTGAGTATAATTCGGAAGTACGGGTGATTAGCCCATAGCATGCTAGACTGATACTGGGGCTGCCAGGAAATATAAGTCTGAAATCGGCAGACCTCTAAGCGAAGATTGTGTAAGTTGCTTTCTTGCCTACATCCCGGGACGTCTAGTTGGTAGGAGACCAGCCGGATAAGTCGCCTAATATTTTGGATTGCTGTTAGCTTCAGATGCTCTCCATTTATCTTACCGGCAAGGGAGGGCCTGCCAGTAGCAAAGCAAAGCTACCGCCTGCATCGCTGTCAGGATCATTGCACCTACTAAGCTCTCTCACCACAATAAGGTTGCAAACCCCCCGAGAGGGCCCTATGTTCCTCCTGGGAATTAATGGATTAAATATATATTAGGTCTGTTCCAGATGTATAACAAAACAGTCCGAACCTGTACAAAGTAATCCAAAAGCGTTCCAGATAGCAATTTTTGTGCAATTTTGAGAGCGAATGAGAGAGTAATTTTTTTCATTTCCTGTACAAACTAGTACGAACTTTTTCTTCTGGGTAAGTTCGGACAAGAATTGTATAATCAGCTGTTTTTTGTTTAAGTATGAAACTGAAATATTAATCAGAAAATTTGCAAACATAGAAAAAAAGTTTTTACACACAGATTTATTAAAAAGCAAAATGGAAGGTTTTTGAAATAAAGCTTAAATTGTAAGTATATTTGTGCTTTTTTTCAATTTCATTAATATAAAAAAAAATGATTTTTATGACTTTTTAAATAATTTACGTAACTTCTAATTTTTGGAAATTTTTTTCATTTACTTTTTACAGCTGTTGCCAATGATGCAGATTTTATGTTATGCGTTTCAAGCGACTAAAATCACTAAAATAAAATTTAATTTAAAAAGTAAGCAGCACTAGTATTTCAAGATGGTAAATTATGGTTTTTTGCGTTCCAGCAATTTTGGATAACTTTTGCACATTCAGAGAGTAATTTTCTTTTTACTCTCATTAGTCCGAACTTTAACAAAATCTTGTGGAACACACCTATATAATGTTCAATTAGATGTGCCATACCATAATGCCATAGCCGTAATCATTGCCATAACCATAATAATATTTGCTTCATCTATTAGTGCTGTCATAACATAAACAGCTGTTTATGTTTTCAGTTGTTTATTCATTAAAAAAATTAAATAAAATAAATAGAAAAAAATACAAAATAAATTCAGTAAAGTGCGACTTTGACTCGCGCACGAAGGGTTCCGTACGTTGGGCTTTGATCATTTTTTTAATACAGTGTTTTTTACGTTTTTTCAGCTGAAATAATTTTTTTTTATTATTTTTCACTTTTTTCTCGTTTTGGCGATTTTTTAAATTTTTGGCGATTTTTTTTCATTTTGGCAATTTTTTTCATTTTGGCGATTTTTTTAATTTTGGCGATTTTTTCATTTTGGCGATTTTTTTTCATTTTGGCGATTTTTTCATTTTGGTGATTTTTCCGGTTTTTTGCGATTTATTTTCGATTTAGAAATTTTTTTTAATTTGGTGCTTTTTTTCGTTTTGGCGATTTTTTTTTTGATTTTGGCGATTTTTTTTCGGTTTGGCGATTTTATTATTTTGAGATTTTTTTGTTTTACCGGTTTTGAAAATTTCAAGAAGTTTGCTCTTACGGTTTCCAAGATACAGCAAGTTATGAAAATTACATAGTCAAAATTACATTAACTGATGGTACACCCTCTAATTAAAATTTTTTAAATTTTAGTGTTAATTGTTGTAGTCTGTATAAAAATACACTAACTTTACAAATTTCAAGTGCATATACATACAATTGTATGTATATTACATGGGATTTTAACATTTTTCGTTGCTCGTTTTGGCACACCCTTTAATTTCCAACTCTCATGTATTTGTTGTTGTAGCGGCCAAGGGTCTACACACTCTGTCCAAATTTCAGGTCCGTAGCTCTTACGGTTCTCGAGAAAATACCCTGTGACGGACAGACGGACAGACGGCCAGACGGACAGACGGACAGACGGACAGACGGACAGACGGCCAGACGGACAGACGGACAGACGGACAGCGTAGCGAAAACAATAGGGTTCCTTTTTCACCTTTGGTGTACGGAACCCTAAAAATAAAAGTGACAAAGAAATTGACAATCTATTTCTTAATATAATAATAATTAAAATCAAGAAGGCGGTGGCGTATCGGACCTGTGCATCGTTTCTGTAAGGAATGTGGGAACTTTTCGAGTCGAAAAAATTGTTATCATCCTGTGAAACACAGGGTGACTAAGAAAAAAAATGTATTTGTTGATATTTTTTGTAAGTTTATATAAGTTTTTATGTGAGTAACCCTGTGTAAAATAGGACAACCAACATAATTATTTAATTTTTCTCGATGTGAGTACTTCTCACAAGTTACAGAAATGGGGTACTGGATACCACCAGAAGCCGTTCTTGAAAATAAAATATACAGATGATGAAGAGCCTCGTAAGCTGTAGGACATTTTCTTGAAGATAATGGCTTCCGTAGAGCGTTTATCGCTTATCCCGGTCCCTAAAATAATTAGAAATAATTTTAATAGAAAAAAAACTTAAATAAGTAAAAACCAAAAATATAAATAAAAACTTATCGAACAATCCAGTACCTCGTTTTTATAACTGGCAAACATTTTTCGCATCGAGAAAAATTAAATAATTATGTTAATTATCTTCACATAAAAACTTTAATAAACTTAAAAGAAGTATCATTTAATATAGCTCTTTTCGCAAGTTGCTCGCAATTTCTTTAAATCGAAAAGTTCTCACATTCGTTACAGAAACGAGGCACAGAAAATGAATAAAAGTGAACAGCGAACAGCTGTTTATGACCACGGCAAATATAATATAATCAAATACAATGTTGCCCATAAGCTTGGTTCGAAGTTCGAACAGCTGTTTTTAATGATTATGATTATGACACGTCTAAGATTTTAAATACATTTTATTCATGTGTAAGCACATTTAAAAAAAAATGTGTTATCATAGCCTCTGTCTTTTTCGTGTTAATACGCAGGCCTCTGCTAGTCATTTCATCAGTGAAAATATTCAAGTTATGTGATATTCAGCTGAATATGACACTAATTTAACGTCATCTGCGTATGCTAAGATTAAAATTTTCACTGCTTGCATATTTCAATTTCCAATTGCCATAGGAATGAATGATTCCTTGCACCTTTTGATTATGTGCGGTTATGAACCATTCGGCTGTAGTGTTTCCGGTTCTCACATAGTTTCGGTAAGCGAAAGATTAAAACAAAATCGCAAAGTAAACCGCATCAACCAGTGTATTTTTCTAGATGCAATGGAGTCTGTGGGGTATATTGTGGATGAGTGTGCATAAATTTTGTTGCTTAACAAATCCGTTAAGCCACAAATAAGTATTATCGCTGAACAAAATTTAGCGATAAAACACCTCATTGCTTTCTAACTGATCCAGAGCACAATCGGCTGGAGAACGACGCATATGATGGTCTCATGGATTTAATAGCTGGATCTTAGATGGGTGTAGGCCAAAATTTCTAAGTAAAATTTTCCACGAAATAAATGGATAGGGCTCCAATTCCTGCGACCGGCAATGAATCTACATAAATTTCCGTTCTAAGCGGGATGTTCTCTTCAGTACGCACATATACTATTCAACGTGTTGTGTTATGGCATCATATATAAAGTATGGTTTCCTCAAAAGGACGGGTATGATATGTTGCGCGAGTTTATGAATGATTTTAAGAGTTAATTTGGATAATTTTCTAACTTTGTTCAAGTGTCAATCTATTCATGGTGAGTTTCCAGATTATGCTGATCATAAATGTCAAAAAGTGAGTGCACTATGACAGTTCGTTTGACAGTTAACTCTTTCGTGATAGTTCTTATACATCAAGTTTAGTTGATTAACTTTTTAGTTAAAGGGTGGGAGAGGAAAATATGATGGCTGCCCTCTTCCTTATCTTCTCTTCTATCTCTTCCATAAGCTCAAAAGTTTCTCAAAAAATTGCAGAGTGTGAACCCTGTGTACTGGGCTTACACACGACAATTTTAGTTGAGGAACTTTTTATTATTTTTTTCATTTTCTCTCTCTCTCTCTCTCTCGTTAGTTCAAAAGTTGCTCAAATAAAATTGCCGTGTGTGAACCCAGTATAAGTTTTTTCTGGCTTAAAATAAACACTTTACAATCGCTTGTAGAATATTTTGATGCATATGAAAATTATAAAGTTGTGCCGTGTGTATTGGCTTTGGACGAGTGTGTTTTTACAAGCAAAAAGCTCATAAATAAAGTTATTATTTGATAATATCATAAAACATAAACATTAGTATGTACTTGCAAGATGAAAAAAAAAATATTTTAAATTTAGCCATAACAAATACAACTGAATAAAACTTAAAATTATTTGAGCAAATAGTGTTAATTAGCTGGATTTGTTGTCACTGATAATGGAAAGAAAATTGTGATATGAAGTCTGTATTTTTATTTTGATTTGCGAGTATGAGGTGGAGAGGAGCGTAGCGGAGCATTCTGTAATTATCATGAAGATACAAATGCTCAATGAAGTGGACTCATTTGTTAAAAGTTTATACAAACGTTAAGATCGTGCGGTCTAAAACGGAAAATTAACGAGAATTTTGTTCTTTTTTTAATTTCAAACGAGTATATATTTTTTTTAACCACGACATGGAAGTGATAGCAAATTATAAAGTTCGAACCACCGAATATCATTTTGAAGGTGTTTTATTAGCTTCATTACTTTTATAAAAATTCAAGTATTTTTAATAATTTGTTGTTTAAAATTTTTCTTTGCAGAGGCTCAAGAGATGCATGGCGTCAAAAGGGTTTTAATCTTCTGCATTTTAATTGTGATTATACCGGCCACTTTGATTATTTTACCCTTGTATTTGCGCAAAACAGTGTTTGCCGATGTTGTTTACCCAGTGGCCGAATCGGACATTATAGAAATACGTGATGGCATTTCGTCGATATTTTGTCAACAGCAGTCTCTCAAAATGACCAGTCATTTTAATGCCTTCCAATTGGCCAGCCGACCCGAAGTATCTACAAATCACAAACACATTCGATTGAAAAAATCAATGACCCTGCCCGACGACACATTCGAATATTGGGGCTTTTATTTGCTCAAGGGAGCACGAGTGCTCTTAAAGTTCTGTTCTCGCTACGAAGGTGCGCGCATGTTGGTGGTAAAAGGGGCTCGTGAGTTGGATACTTGCGGCTTATTGGATCATTATAAGAAAAAATTTGGTCCCAATTATAATCAGGGCCATGAACAGGTTAAGGTGTTTTTCGAAGACTTGCAGATCATCAACGAAAATATACGCAGTGATGAGCTTCTAAATAGAACAGCTCAGCACAGTGACATTTTAGACTCTGACCATTTAATGGAACTGGAGAATAAGGGTGGGGAGGACTTAACCGAAGATCTTACTGAATATGAAGAGTATGGAGAGGCGAACTTAACCACCAGCACCAGTACAACAGAAGTGCCTAAACCTACCAAAATGCGCAGAAAGAAATTGAAAAAAGCTTCCCCTGCCACCGTAAAACAACATGAAGCTTACGCCAACCGTCTTAAGTTAAGCGAAGAAGAAAATAATGATCCCTTTAAGAGACTAACATCTCGAGAAAATGTGAATATACCACGCCACAGACGCAACTCGCTGCACAAGGCCTTTAGAGAGCAGCATAACAGAGACCATGAGCAGCGCAAGCAGAAAGTATACGACCAACTTTTTAAGCATCGAACCAAACGTGATCATGTCTATGATCGCAAATATACACATGGCGGTAATGCTATGAACTTCACCGAAACCGATGAATCGAATTCAATATCGAGTTTTGAAAACGGTCTCTTGGACTGTTTCAAAACGAACAAACTATCATTTGGCAACTTTCCACCCATGGCCGATTGCATAAATCCCCATTTCCTGGAGAACGGTTCCCATCGCATGCTGTCCATACATGAAATCGATACCGATGGCTACTACTACTACATTTTCTACAGTGATAATGACATGGTGCGCAACGATATACACGCCATATTCGACATTTACAAGCCCACCTTTGAGTATACAAATTTAAACAACCAGCAGGTGTGTGTTAATGTCACCAACTGTACCTTCTCCATTGGCTTTATGTCCGATGAAATTGTCGTCGTCGAAGTGCCCACACGCGATGGTATCGAACATGATGACGACGACATCACGTACTTGATCTCAACCTGCCATCCGCGTACCGAAATTTACGCCATCTTCCCCATATTGGTGCTGATCTTGATTTTGAGCTGCTCTTTTTTATAGAAGGAACTTTTTAAGCAGGCAGAAGGTTTGTAAGAATATTGTTAGTTACAAGTTGATTATAAGATCGTGTTTTAGTGATTTTGTGCCATATTTGAGAAAAGTATTATTAAGTTTGGAAGTCACTTTAGAAGGCTGGCGAAAAGAATTTTTCCAAACTCAAAAGTAATATCTCTAAAGCAAGCAGAGAGTGTGGGATATTTTGGCGATGCCCGCTCTAAATATATTTGGGCTGTTATAGTATAGAAAAAAAGTTAAAAGAATTTTATCCTAAAAGAAGAACATAATAAAACCCCTTTTAGACACGCAAAGTTTGCTTTCCAAAGTCTTAACTCAGCTGGGAGAATAAGAGAGAGAGAGAGAGAGGAATACTTTCTCTTTCTGTGTTTTCCCAGCTGGATTAGGGCTTTGCAAAGTAAACTTTCCGTGTGTAAAGGGGTGTACATGAAAGTGATTTTTCAGGACTGACATTTTTTATATGTACTTTGTTGCCTTTTAACGTGTGTGCTGGAGAGAGAGAGAGAGATAGACAGATGTTAGAAAGAAACTGCACACATAAACAAATTTTTTCCTTATACAATTTTGTAAAAAATAAATAAGTAACCTTCAGCTTTAAGTGTAGATCCCTCTATCGGCGAAATGTATCGAATAAAGTCATAAGTAATAAGCCAAAATGGCCTTTATTGATTCTGTCTGATTGACAGAAAAACATGAGTGTGCTTGCGATTATGGCTAATTATGAGGAAGAGCGCGGACGAGCCTGAATATTGCGCTACGAAGTCAAAATACAAATGGTGATTGACGTACATATGTATTTGTATGTCTCCTTTTAAGCACTCCCACTAGTGTACTGATTGACGGATGTATTTGATGGTCTCTAGGGCATTTTTAATAGTTAGCACTAACAATTGCGTGATTCAGTAACCATTTTATTAAAATGCCATGTCTGTCTAAGAAGATGGATGACCAGGCACAAAGAGGAATGAAGACAAGCAAATGAATTTCTGTTACACAAACTTTGGCCATGAACATTTTCCGCAATTCATAAATTAAATACAGTCAAACCGCCATAATTTGTACCCCGGTAATTCGAAATCCTACACAATTCGAACTAAACGGCTGCTTAAGAAAAACTCTTTTTTAATTTGTTACAATCCCTCATATTTTGGTTTCCTCGTTAATTCATATTTTTTTTGTAATTCAAAGTCTGATGAGACCCCTCTAAATCGTATTTACTCGTAGGCAACCACTTAAAATTCTTTATAAGAATACATTTTTTAAACAAGTTTGCTTACAATTTCCATTTATTTCGAAAACTCTTCTAATTCTTTAAAAGCAGTCGGTCGCTTCAATTGCGAATTATCGTGATTCTACTGTCATAATATTCATATGTGTGTGAATACTTTTATGACAATTTATATTGTTGCCGAAAGAGAATGGCCTTTGAGTAGCTCGTTAATCTTAAATTAGACGTGCCATAACCATAACCAAAACAGCTGTTCGAGCCAAAATAATTCTTCTTCTTCTTCTTCTTCTTCTTCCTGTTGTGCTGACATACTATGTAGTATGTCAAAAAAGGTGACTTCGGACACTTAGTCCATGGTGTCACCTTTGTGGTGATAATTTTTTGTTGTTGTGTAGGAGCTTCCTTCGGTTGCTGCGAACGACCTATACCTTCGTATAGGAAGTAGGAGTTTCCAAGATCCACTCCTTTGTGGTGATTGTTTTTATAATTGTTTTTGTTTTTGCATGTGGTTAATGGAAACCAACGGGATATCGCGGTGATACCGTTAACCGACGCCAACCATTAATCACATGCGGTGAGACGCAAAACTCTCGAAGGCCAATAAACAACAGTGGCCTGGTTGCATTTAAGAAATAATTGCCAACGACGCGTGATGTTGACTCGCCCAGAGCTGCTTTACGAATCAGCCAAAATAATTGGCCACACTGTATTTGATTACAGGTTACTCGACATAATGCCATTGCCATAGAAACCAATTGGATTTTGGTTATGGTTATGGCTATGGCAACATGGTATGGCAAGTCTAATTTAAGCTTTAAACTACTCAAAAATAGTTTAAGTTTTTAGCCACCAAACTACTTTCAAATTTATGATGCTTTAAAAAGGTATATTTGTCTACTCGTATGTGTTGGCAAAATATTTACATTTTACATAAATCCCGCCGAACACTTTAGCTTGAGATCTTGTGTTAAATAAAATATTAAATGCAAATTGGAGACGATCTTGAATAAACTAGGCCAGTATCTGCTTTATGGCTTCGTTAGTCAAATCGTATCGTCTTACTTTTGAAGTTGTCTCATCGTTTTTAGAGGCTCAGTTACCCGACTGTAATGTAAAGTAACTGCAACGTAGGAAACAGCTGATAGATATTTTTATATGAAAAGTAGGTTACGTTACATTACATCTATATAACCATTTTCATTACTTTACACATAACAATATCGATCAGCTGTTTCCTACTGTTGCTGTTACTTTACGTTACAGTCGGGTAATTGAGCCTTTAAGGATTTTGTCAGCTGATACGCAACAGCACGATACGATTTCAGTAATTCTAACATTAATCAGTTAGATTAGCGCTTTCGAAAATATTTATTTTCTCTCCCTCTGCGCATCTTGTTTTATTTTAAAGGCTTTAAGCTTTAAAATGTATTTTTATGCGAGCTTAATTAAATCTAAACCCATTTAGAAAGAAATATTTTAAAATCAAATTCAAGTGATTTACTCTATGTAACCAAATATTAAGAATCATATCAGTTAATTGTCCATAATAATAATGCGTCTAAACCAAACTATGCTAAGTGGAAAAAGTATTTTTTTTTAAAGAAAATTAAAAATTTTTGTTTCTTATTAATTAAGCAACGCTTATGTGCATTTTTATTCGACTTAAGAAGCGTAGCAGTGGACTTAAACTGAAAAATTCTTGAGAAAAGCTAAAAATATGTTCAAAATGCTATTAAAATTAACGTACACAAACATAAAGGTTCAATCAGACGTGCCATATTATAATGCTATATCCATAACCATAAATATATTTGCTTCACTTATTAGTGATGTCATAACCATAAACAGCTGTTTATGTTTTAATTTGTCTATTAATTTCAAAAGTGCAACAACAAATATTTCTAACCAGCCAACAGCTGTTTATGGTTACAGCGAAAAACCAAAATTCAATGGTTGTAGTTATGGCTAGAGCATTACTAGCCGTCTCCAATAGCCATGAACTTGGTATGGGCATCATGTCGGACATCGTAAATGGCTATGCAGACCGCTCATTTCTACGTATGTTTTGTTCATGCTTTGACATGAATGCCCGAACATATGTATGTCTGAACCATAAATGTTCGCCATGAGATTGGCCTTCCGCAACCATTTGCAATAGAAATAAAAGAGTCAGAACAAAATTGGTAAATATTACATCTCTATTGCGCTACAGCAAATTTACTTTGATATGCCTGAACATGGAAAACGCACGTATTCACCACAACCAAGAAGTTTATGAAATTTTCACAGTTGCTCTGCCGGCGTCATGTTCATGTCATGCTCAAGTCTATGGATTGTGAAGACGCAGAGTTACCTATAATCAAATACAGTGTTGCCCATTAGTTTTTTCGAACAGCTTTTTTTGATGTTGTGGCACGTTTAATTGAACCTTTATAAGGCTGGGATAACATCGCTGTGCCAAATGCCACACAAGCGTAAAAAAGCGTAACCACTAATTGCTAATGAAAAACTGTTTGATTCAGACATGTATTTATTAAGTTAAATAGTTCCATACATAACTAATAGAGAATTTTATAGAATCCAACATGATTGGAAACTGTTTAAATAAATAAATACATGTCTGAATCAAACAGTTTTTCATTAGTAATTAGTTGGTTGCGTTTTTTTGTTCAATTTACACACAAGAAATGCCAGATGTAAACTCAGCCTAAGTTGAAAAGCCTCAAACAAAAACTGAATTTTCCACAAACTTTTTACCATTAATTGTCACATTGGGCAAACTTTTTCTTTGAGGCTTTCTAACTTATTATGTTTGTGAGCATAATTCTCAATAGCATTTTGGGTGTTTTTTATAAGCATACGAAGCTTTTTTTTTTGCTTTCCTCAGGAATCTTTTGAAGTTGAAGTTTACTGATGAGTTCCTAAAGCATAAACTAAATGCATACAGACGTTGCTTAAGCCGCAACAAAAAAATTTCTTCATTACAATACATTAAAGACCAAAGGTAAGATAAATATAAAGGGAGGCCAAATTTGAGGTTAGGAAGTAAATTGGCTGTCAAATGATGAAATGTCAAGAATTGAACTGTCATCTCCTTTGAAAATTATTTAGTAAAAAGTTGGAAAATTTTAATTATGGAACGCTACACTCAAGGCGAATTGATACAAGAGAAGTTATGTCAGCTGGTGAATTAAGATCACCTAATGTGAATTCGCCTTGTCTACATTATTGAACAAAGAATTTTAATTGCTAAAAATTACTATCAAAATGTTGAAAATTTCATTTCGTATTTTTTGCATTTGTCAACAAAATCATCTTTAGTGATGAGGCCCATTTTCAATTAGGCGGTTATGTAAACAAACAAAATTGGGCTCATAAAATCCACAAACAGTCCTCGAAAAACCATTACATCCAATGAAAGTGAGCGTATGCTGCGGTTTGTGGTCAAAGTCTTAATTCAGTTGGTAGAAAGACATAAATAGATAGTATTACTGACTCTGTCTTTCACATTATTAATTAAAGCGCAGTATTCACGGTCAAAATGCATGACACAAGCATCGTATACGTGTGCATGAAGAACTCGGCATACACGTGCATGCATTGCACGATAAACTAATAGCATCGTGTTACAAGCTAACTGCAAGGCAATTGTCAAACTATATACAAAAACTTTTTACGTATAGAATTTGGCAAAAATCAAAAAATTTAGATTTTGCTTCAAGCATCGTCGGTGTGACTCATACAAACAAAATTTCAATAATATTATTATAATGCAGGTCATGCATTTTGTCCGTTAATAATGCGCTTAAGACTTTGCAAAGAAAACTGCGTGTCTAAAAGGGGTATTGGCTAATGTTGACATCAGTGATCTTTGTTTTCAGCAAAGACGGCGCCACAAGCCATACAGCCGGCCAAACAATTCAGTTATTGCAAGAGAAATTTCCCGGTTGCGTAGTTTCCAGATTTGGCCGTCTCGTTCTTGTGATTTAACGCCGCTGGATTATTTCTTCTGGGCCATTTCCCCGACATCATATTTCATTATTAATTCCCATACTTTTACTTTACATTGGTATAAATAAAACTGAATTTGTAAAAAAACGTGTGTTTCCTAACCTCAAATTTCCTTCCTAACCTCAAATTTGCCCACCACTTCGGTTTTTTTAAAGAAACTTATTAAACTATTTTTTTTACGAATAATAAAAATTTACTGCCATGTTCTAAAAATATAATTTGGTTTTGAAGTTTAAATTAAATCGAAATTTCCATACGCATTTTGACTAAACCACACTTGAAATACAAATTAATTTTTTTTTGGAATACGGCCGTTAATGTATTGGCGGATTAAAGCAACATTTATTAAAGTATTCAAAAAAATAAAAACCTTGGAATCCGATTAGCATATTTTAGCAAGAAGGCTGCAATAAGGTGCTCCATTATTTTTTCTAAGCAATGGTCCTTAATTAAGTTAAATGATAAGAACCTAATTGTAAATTATAATTTTTATATTGCTTGTTATAGAATTAAACAATTTGTAGGCTAATTGTAAATATATAAAATAGTAAACGATTTGTAAGCATTATATCATTTAATATATGCATACGTAAATATTATAAGAAATACATATCGGTATATAATATACACCGAAAATATTGTAACTAAGACAATATGTTAAGAATAAAAGTACCTATTTTAAAGATAATTTTTTTTTATCAGAATTTTTATTTAAATTTAAATAAATAAATTCTAATAAATAAGTATAAATTAAGAAGACGACTGTCTATGGGAATGAAGTTTTTTTGTATTTTATATAAAAATATTTATATTACGCTCATTTATTTCAATCACGTCAAAACACAAATGAGTTGAGTGTAAATTGAAAACTTTAAATCTGTATTCTGTAAAACTACTTTTTTTTGAGTTATGACATTGTTGTAATAAATGATCAATTCGTGCATATTTATGTAAAGAATGTAAGTAAAAATTTATATAATCTGGAGCAATTATAAGACTTAATACAAGTTAAACTTAACCCCTTTTGACCAGTACAATGCTCGAAATAACTGATTGTCAAAGTAGAATTTATGCATTGTAAGTAAACCATGAACTGGAAGCAGTTATGTATATTAAACTTATATTAAATTTGCATTGTTCCAAAGACAATAACCCTATTTCAGTCGTTGAACAAAAATTACAAAAAAATAACTTAAACATTTTTTTTCATTTAATATTTTTTGTGTTTAGTCCCACTGTACTTGAGCTAAATATATAATCTGCACACGTTATTATTTTGCATTTCGAGCAAAAACATTTTTATTGTCCACTAAAACATTCAAATAAGCACAAAAAAATAAATTTAATTCATAAAAATCAAAACTTTGAATACAGTAATTGCAATTTCAGCATTTCAGCCGGGAAAACAAAAAGGCGCCCAAATTCATTAGAGCAGAAATAAACGCAATAATTCGTTTATAATTGATTAATGCAACAATATGAATTAGTAATAAAAATAAAAGAAATATTTTCGAATTGTTTAATGCAAAGTGGCGCAAATGTAATATTTAAGGCAATTTTTGCAGATGTAAATTTTGCGCGAAATGTCACTGTGCTATGACATGACATGTCTATATATATAGATAATTAGTTGTCAACAACGCATGTAAATGTAATTTAATTAGCATACAAATACTAAAGTATCTGCTTTCGTTTCAAATTACAGAGTAAAGGTGGTAAAGGTCATGACTCACTATCCTGCACAATGGCAAGATTTACTAAAAATACAACCCTGATCTAATGAGTTATTGTCTTTTGGAAATTTGCATAGACTTCGTCATACCAGGGCTGTATTTTTTTTAGTAAATCGTGTGATTGCGTAGGATAGTGTGTCACGGACCTAAACCAACAGAGCCCTTTTTTCATTTATAACAAATGGCATTTTACGAAAATGTTCTGTGTGTGTTATGGGAAAGCAAACCAGAATTGAAAAATTAAGGAGTCCAGCTGGCTGATTGACAGTGTGCTATAACTTTATTTGAAAAGTGATTTTCCCTGGTTTATTATTGCAAGCGAAATTTACAGGTGACAATTTTTCAATTAACAAATCGATTGAGGGATGTTTATTTACAGTATGCAAAATAAGGTTCCAACCAAAGTGTATTAATATCAAGTGGCATTATCAGCTCAGCTGATCATCAGCTGACTTTACCCCATCCGTCAAACTCCATATAAAATAACATAAAATCTTAACCGGAACTGTCAACATACAAATAAAAATAATCCTACAACAAATTTATGTGAATGTTGTTGTTGTTGTTCTAACGTCTGATTCTGATCTATTAGAGTTTCGGACGTTTAGATCTGAACCAATATGTAGGAAATTTTGTCACGAAGAGAAAATCGGACAGATACATATGTTCAAGTACATGTATTCGAGAAGTCACATTCACCACAAATACACGCTGCTTTAATTCTTTCTTATTATGTATTCACATTGGATGTATTCTAAAATACTTTTCCATTACAATTGAATGTCATTTTCGTTCGACGCCAATTTGAGCGCGTAAAGATCAAATAAATAGAGAACAATTTATTACGAATTATTCATATGGTACCCACGAGTGTCAATTGAACTTTAATGGTGTTCGACCAGGTGCTCAACCCAATAAAGTTTTATTTTAAGTTCTTCAAAGTCATAAACAAGTTTTTAAATAAACAAATTATTAAATAACTTTACTTTCACTGTTTATTTTTTTAAGTTACTTAGCACTTCCACTGCTTAGCTGTTTATTAATTTATTTCTTTAAATTCTTTTTCGTTTTTAACTTTTTCTGTCTATAAGTCAGCTTTTTTTAATGTTGCTTATATTTTTATAAGAGATCACGAAAAATCGGTTACTGAAAACGATATTTCTGCGCAAGTATTTTAGAAAACCGTTGACGTCAAACTGTCGAAATTGAACGTTCCACGACGCATGAATGAAGCTCGTATTTCCAAATAGTCCTGATTATTTTGTCCAAAACGTTGGTATTTTTTTTCTAAAAACTAGTTTTTGTGTATTGTGTATAAAAAAAACTATTTTCAAAATATTTCTTTGTTAACTTTTATTTAATGATAGCCAGTAGGAAACGGAAAACGGACTTGCATTATATAATGAACTCCATGAGAGGAGAACCACTAACTAAAATTTTCCAGAAATATTGAGTTTTCTAATGTTGCAAATATTTACAAAAATCGTTGTAGGTGCCTTTTTAAAAAATAATTTTAATTGTATTTACAAATAAATTAATTGTATTTACAAATCTTTTTTTCTGTGAGTTGTTGGGACATTCAAACTTTAGGCAAAGAATATTAAAACTCCATATGCCTACCATTATTTTTATTAGCGTAGTACGTATCAAACCATTAACAAATTATGTGCTTCAGGCAAATTACAATATTTTAAATAAAATTACTTTTGCGTCAAAATAAAAACCTATTAACAGAAGAGCTTACTTCCTAAGTGGAAATGACTTTAACGTCCCTTTTCACAATATATGGTTAAGAGTTAACTTGAACTTTAACTGCAAGTTCTTCATACACAACTTGCCGTTAAAGTCTCTGTTATCTTTTAACCATACATTGTGAAAAGGTACGTAAGAAATATATATTAAAAATAAGTGATGCAAAATTTGGAAAAAAAATAACAAGAGTAAAAAGTAGAAATGTGTAATTAAATCGAAAGCTGAGTAACTAGTCAGAAACACGTTTTTTCAAAAGCAAAATTTTCTAACACATGTACATAAATATGTTATAAAACGTTAGATGTGACTTAAATAATTCTCTATGAAATTTAAAACATACATACATCTTAATTAATTCATATAACATTCGAATAATATACATACATATTTAAATGTTTAATTATTTTTACGTTTTCTCATGTGGTTAAATAAAAATTAAAATGTTGGTTAAATTTTTTCATTTGTGGCAACACTGCTAACAAATTATTTTGCAAACCGTTAATTTTTTAAAACGGATGTTTCCATTTGAATTCAGCAATTGTTTACTTTTTAAGAGAAACATTCATACAAAAGAGAATGTATTTAGAAGAAAAATTTATGGTGCTGCCGGACTAAAATATTTAACTGTATGCCCTAAAAACGTTAATAAAGGCCTTTTTATGTACTTTTTATGTATTCTATACGAGTTTTGATAATTGTGTATATTACTAAATTAGTATATAATGAAAATCAGTAACATTAACTGGAATGGCTAACACTAATGTTACTCACTATTTGGTTTTGAGAAGAAAACATATCAATTTGAACGAATTTCCTTCGATTCGAATTACAGAGATGGGTTAGATATCCCCATTAATAATATTTAAAATAAAAAAGCTCAACATATTTCTAAAACTTTTTAGAGCAGGTGGGTTAATAAGGGTAAGTCGACCAGAATAAGAATTTTCCATCATATATTGTATTAAGTACAGCGTTACCGTTGGAACATTTGAAAAAAAAGGATAAAAAAATATTAAGTTTGATGCTTTCTCTAAAACCAAATAGAATCTCGTAATTACAAATTTAAAAATAATCATTTTATGAGAAAATATAGATAAGAATTGTTTATTAAATCTATGGTAGTAAAAAATTATGTACTTTTATGTATTCTATACGAGTTTTCATAATTGTGTATATTACTAAATTAGTATATAATGAAAATCAGCAACATTAACTGGAATGGCTAACACTAATCTTACTCACTATTTGGATTTGAGAAGAAAACATATCAATTTGAACGCATTTCCTTCGATTCGAATTACAGAGATGGGGTAGATATCCCCATTAATAATATTTAAAATAAAAAAGCTCAACATATTTCTAAAACTTTTTAGAGCAGGTGGGTTAATAAGGGTAAGTCGACCAAAATAAGAATTTTCCATCATATATTATATTAAGTACAGCGTTACCGTTGGAACATTTGAAAAAAAAAGGATACAAAAATATTAAGTTTGCTGCTTTCTCTAAAACCAAATAGAATCTCGTGATTACAAATTTAAAAATAATCATTTTATGAGAAAATATAGATAAAAATTGTTTATTAAATCTATGGTAGTAAAAAATTATGTACTTTTATGTATTCTATACGAGTTTTCATAATTGTGTATATTACTAAATTAGTATATAATGAAAATCAGCAACATTAACTGGAATGGCTAACACTAATCTTACTCACTATTTGGTTTTGAGAAGAAAACATATCAATTTGAACGCATTTCCTTCGATTCGAATTACAGAGATGGGGTATATATCCTTATTTATAATATTTAAAATAAAAAAGCTCAACATATTTCTAAAACTTTTTAGAGCAGGTGGGTTAATAAGGGTAAGTCGACCAGAATAAGAATTTTCCATCATATATTATATTAAGTACAGCGTTACCGTTGGAACATTTGAAAAAAAAGGATACAAAATATTAAGTTTGCTGCTTTCTCTAAAACCAAATAGAATCTCGTAATCTATGGTAGTAAAAAATTACTATAGTTTTTAAAGAATTACAAAAAGGAAACAGATAAAATTTTTAATTATTTTTGTCACTTACATACATACATGTACATATATTAACAAATAAAAAAAATTTTTAACCTAAGATGTTCTTAAAAAAAAATGTTTAAACCTAAGATGTTCTTTTAGGACATTTGGAATAACTGTTCAGGTATGTTCTGTATTCCACGTGAAGTACATTGTTTTTTGAAGTAGAGCATCTGTGTATTTGAAAAAGAATTATGTGATGACTTAAGGAAATATCAATAAAATGTATAGAAGTTTGGATCCTAACAGTTTTAAAATTGCCTATTCGGAACCAGCGAGCTTAAGGTTTGTATATTTTTAAATTTTGTTTCATAGCTTATGTTATTTGCTCTGTTTTTTAATAAGTTTACTTATTACTCGGCTGGTTGGCTAGTTATGTCGCTAAAATTGGAAAATAATTATAATATATTAGTTATATTTTAACTAGGAGTTGTACTAGTCTCGATTAAGATACATTTCTTTCATATTTATACACAGCCTTATTTATACATATTATTAAGGCTCAATGAGAAAAAATGTTTAAGAAAATTTGTTTTAAAGCTTTCATAATACGTTTGTTTTATCATCAAATGACGATTTTATGCCCAAAATTTTGGACCCATTTATAATTCTTCCATCATATTTTTCTGGCAGCACTACTCGCACACATGTAGAAGTCACCCTATAGGAACTCAAACCCATTTGTAAGTAACTTCAAACTGGTTTTTTAATAACCACAACTGGTTGATTAAGTGACTTTTTTCCTTGTCGCCGACTCACTATTTTAACATAGGCATGTCATAGGCGGTAGTCAATTGACCATCTCTGCATGACTTTTAAATTGACTACTAACTACTTATTTTTCCACCAATTTGTAGTTAATTAATATTATAGCAAAAAAAAACATATATTTTATTATTATATATATACATATATGTATATATTCACATATATCTATGTAAATATATAAATACATATGTATATGTCTATATAAATATTTATTATTATATTCCCTAAAAATAAAAAATTCGTACATACATATACATATACATATGTACATAAATATATCCATACATACGAACTGCTCATAGAAAATATTATTGAAATTATTTAGTTTTTTTTTTCAACACAAACATTTGGAATTTGATTTCATGGCATGATTCTTTTGATTTTTTTATTTTCTTTTCATTTACTTATTTTGCTTTTTTTCTTTCTTACGTGTGCTTCTATTCAATATGTTTGGTTGGTATCTGCATGAGATTTAAACCAATTTGTAGTCACTTACAAAATAATTAATTTAAAAGTTAAGGTTTTTCTCAACTGATTATTTTATTTACTACAGGGCAGCGTTGTCAGATTTTTTCCGACCCCTTTTGCCAAATTGATTTAAAAAATCGCCAAAAGTCGACAGATCAATTTAATGTAGATTTTCTTAGTACTCGTATATGTGTGAATATTTCATAATAAACTTCTTTTTATGTAACAATTTTTTTAATATAAATTTTAAAGATATAATCGAATAAAAACTAAGTAGAAAATCGCCAAAAGTAGAAATAAAATCGCCCAAAAAATTTTTTTGTACACTTTTCCCACCCAAATTCAAGACACTTTAATTAATTTAAGAAAAATCACCAAAATCAAATTATTTTAATTTCTCGCGGATGAGTTTTGAAACTTCTCCTTCAAAAAACTAATTTGCCTGAATTACAAAATTTTTTAAATACAGTTTTGTTAAAATATAGCCGCTATAATCGCCAACATATCGAGACTTACTTTCGATTTTATCGCTATTTATCGCTAAGCTCTCAAATATTTTTTAAATTGAGCTATTTTCTAGACATATTCTTGTCTACCTTAGCGACATGTGTTGGAAAAAAGTTGGCAACAGTTTTTCTTAGCCCTTTTTTAATATAAATTGCACGTTCTCAAAATATATGTTGGTCATAAAAAGTTATAAAATTTATAATATTTTTTATATATTTTCATTGGAAAATAGTTTAAAAAATTCAAAATGTGAGTTATTTATTTATAAAAGAATGATAAATTAAAAAAATAGAAGACATTGATTGCAATTTTGGATTTACAATGGCAAAAGTTAAATTAATATTACCCATAAGACTTTTGAAGAGTTATCTTAGAGTTGAGTTTAACGTATATTCACCGACACGAATTTATTAAAACAAAAACTAGAAATGGATTTACAGCAAATAGCACTAATTAAGAAACTAAATTAAAAAAAGGTTTCGTATTTTAGTATAAATGCTTTTACATTTTGGGAAGTTTTTATTCTGTTGTTCTTTAAAACTCAAATATCGAGCCTTATTTTACATTTTATCGTAAGCGACATGTTATCGAAAATTTATTTTTCGTTGAAATTAAAATTTTATGGGCCTACCCATAGTTTAGAATTCTCAAAATGCCAAAACGGTTGACAGCTTTTAAGATACGGGGTGTAAAATTTTATTGTAAGCCACAATTTACATATGTAAAACAAATTTGAATATTATAAAAAAAACCTTCTCCTGAAAAATATAATTTTTGTCGCTTACGATGAAATCGAAAATAAGGCTCGATATATATATCGTCATGTCGCCAAACCAAAAATTTGGACGCCAAAAGAATTTGAAAAATCGCCACGTTTGGCGGGAAATTTTCACATCTGACAGCCCTGGTAAAAGTGGCGGTTTTCTGTTGAATTCAGTGCTGCCAGTTTTTTTCTGGAGCTTATCCCCAATTTTTGATATGTTATCCCCAAAAATCCCCAAATTTATTTTTTTTGATAAAAATTTTTTCTTTTGTGAAAAAATAAATTATTTTTAATTTAATTTAAAAAATATTGACAAAAATAACATATTTATTCAATAAAATTCATTTATATCGATAGCTATATCTACATTCATATTAATTTAATTTGTACCTATAAAACTTGTAGAGAAAAAAATTACACATACATATATAGTTTAATTTACACAAGTATAAAAAATGTTTTAACCAAAGTTTGCCATTTCAAAAACTTCAGATTCGAAATCTTCTTATTCATCAGCCTCAAACTTGGTTGTACATGGTATTAAAAAGCTTTAGCATTTCAGCGGAAGGATTAATGCCCTAATTCAGTAAGAAGATTTAGGACGGTTTTGTTTGAAAATGCTTCTGAGTACTTGTCTTTGAAGTCTTTAAATTATTTTCTTCAAAAATGGTTGTTGTCTTTGACAATGAAAAATATAAATATTATTGCCATGTTTTTAAAACATAAAAATTCAATTAAATTATTATACAATAGTTTGAAAAATATATGAAAAATATGTGTTGGATATAATGTTTAGAACAAAATCATAAAGCAAATACACGAACCTTCTAGCATAGACAATAACTAATAATCGTTTTAAAGAATCAAAACTGCTTCTTTTTTTCGTCCACAGACAAGAACAGAATTAGGGCATAAATTTGTCACAACAAATTGAATTATTTTTAAAGTGTGTGTTAATTCTAAGAAGTGCTTCCAACAAGACATATTACATTTTGTTACGTATTTTTGTTTTGGTACTGTTCATTATTGGTTAATCTGCCTTGATACCTCTTCTTTATTAGAAACCATTCACTATGAATAGTAACCAGGGAAACAAGCCTATCGGCTCATAGCCGGCTCAAGAGCCGCCGCGGACTTTCAATATAACTTCAAGCCGCCGCCGATGCATGCTCGGCTCAAAACTGCAGCCGGCTAATTGGTTTTTGTATTTCCAAATTTTTACTACATCTTACGAATTACGAAGACGTCGGCTTATGATCCGTCGCCGCCGACTTGTTAAGACGGCTTATTTCTCTGATAGTAGTACACATTTTTAGGCTTGCCAGATTAAATTTGGTTATCATCCCCAACAAATCCCCAGATCCCCAATACAAAATATTCATCCCCAATCGCGACAAAAATCCCTGATTTGGGAAAAAATGCCCTGTACTGGCAGCACTGGTTCAATTTATTTTGCTCTTAAAATTACTCATTGTTGAAAATATTGTAATAAAAATGACAGCAGTGGCTGCATGCATGTTCAAACAAACGGATTGTTGTGGCAACAACTGCGGCTGTTGTTAATAGTTTTCTTTCTTTATTGACAGGAGAATAACAATTGAAGTCGGTTAAAAAGATAGAAACCAATAAAGGGATCAATATTATAATTCCACTAAAAAAGAAAATCATCTTTTAAATACAAAAAAAAAGTGAGTGAAATACATATGTATATAATCAGATCAAAAGTTCAATGAAAACATCAAGATTAGTAATAATAAATACATAAATTCTAAAAACTATGGAAACGAAAATAATTGTTAACAAAAGTTTTCGGAGTTAAAGTGGAAATGTGCAAAAAATCAATGTGACAACATAGAAGCAAAAGAAGAAATAAGAAATCCTTGGCTTATACACATGCAAAAAAGTGAGTGTTACGGCATTTGTAAGAATAATATTGAATATGTAAAGACAGTGAAATGAAAAGATAATAAATAATTATTAAATTATGTATGGTATGTATGTATAATGTATATGTTTGTACGTATTGTATACATACTACATTATTGCTTTGAAAAAATTTATTGCCTATAAACAAATGTAAATTTTGTTTATTTTCGCCAATTTTAATCATACATTCTGTCTCAGGGATGGAAAAGTTGATACAATTGTACTTTTTTCAGCACTATTTAAAAAAATTCAAAAGTACCATAGCACCCCAATGACCAATTTAGTACTATTGAATTTTTCTCCCATTATACAGGGTGTCCGCCGGGAAGGTATACTATTTTGTTTTGCCGCCATTTTTGTAAGCATTAGGCTTGACAGTTCATGTCTGGCAGTCGTAAAGTAGACACGCGTCAAACTTATTATGGAAAAATATTCGATAAACCAACGTGCTTTAATCGTTCAAACATTTGATCAAAATCAATCATCGATTACTGTGACGATGAGAAAGTTACGTGAAATTTTTGGGAGAAACAAGCTATTTCAGGAAATGGCGATGTTGATTGCCCTCCACGGTTGCCTGATTTGACTGCTACGGACTTCTTTTTGTGGGGATATCAGAAAAGCAAGGTTTATGCAAATAAACCAGAAACACTTGAGCAACTCAAACGAAATACTAGTGATGAAATTAATGTAATACCGCGTGAAATGTGTGAGAATGTAATGAATCGTGTGCTCGCATTTGTGAGGCTAACAGAGGCGGACATTTATCTGATATTGTAATCCATGCATAATTGGCTACATTCAATAAAACGTTTATCAATATAAGAACCATTCGCTTTCATTTAATCAAAAATTATAAATACCTTCCGGCGGACACCCTGTACAACATGAAAAAAATTTAATGTAGGAATTATTAAGCCTTTAAGAAACGGCAACATTCGTACCTTTTGGCTCAGGGGTATAAGAAATGAGAAATTAATTAAATGAACAGATGTTTTTAGATATTTCCAGAAATATTCACCCTAATCATGAATTCCACATGTGAAAATTTCCGAATGAAATTTTTCGTTCACATGGATTTTAATTTCGTATTATCAATTCGAATAAAATTATTATTATTATATATTATTATATTATTAAAATTTCCAATTTTTCCAACAGGCATATTTTTTTGAATGATTTTTGTCATAAATTGTCAAAATATTTCGCAATCGTATTAAGTTTTTTGATACCAATTGTTCACACGTTCGGAAATTTCCATGTGAAATTTTATATAATAAAAACCAAAAACCAAAGAAACAAAGACTGTCTCCAATCGAATCAAGGATCGAACAGCATGTATATTCTCTAAATGTTACTTTTATATTCAGATTAGAGCATGGTAAATCGATTTAGATTTTCCAATCGAAAATGGATTTTCTGTTTAAAATCGATTTTTTCGAATCGATGTCATGTTGGCGATTTTATACTGAAATCGATTATTCGATTATTATTCTAATATGTATTTAATAAAACGCGGGTATAATTTTAAGTATTAACCAAGGCAGTTTTCAGTGCGAGCGTTCATTTATTGCATACTAGATATACCAAACGGACGACATAATCGTCCGTATTCTAGATGTAAATAATTATATTAAGATTCAATGAAAAATTATCTAAACGTCATAAAAAATTCATTAAAACACAGTCACACAATATGCATACATATTTACATAAACAATAATTCGTACATAAAATTAAAAAAAACCAGAAACAAAATCTCTTTATTAAAGCTACTTCAATTTATTGAACTCTTTCCTATAAGTTTTATGGCTTTCATACAATAACAAACAGCGATGCCAATTTAGCGCCTTTCGCCCTAGTTTTAGCGCATTTTAACAATGCCAAACGCGCTTTTTTTCGTCTTAGCGCGTTTAATAAAAAAAGCGCTAAATTAGCGCGTTTTGATTAAAGTCAAAAATATCATTTGAGATCAATATCTTTTTATTTTTTTGTATATTCGTTAATGATTCAGATGTTGCAAATAAAATTCCCTGAATTAAAAACGCATTTTAATATTGTACGAGTAAATGGCAAATATTTTGAAATTTTACAGTACTCGTGACCCAAAAAAATTATATAACTTATTAAGCATCTATTATTTTTGTATGTACTTCAAAAAGCATTTGAATCGCAACACTATTCGAAGAATTTCGAATATTTGGAAGGCGAGGCTGATTCTGTATTAAATAATTTTAGTTATTTAGGTTTAATTTCGAAGAAGCAATATTGCAAAATCTGAAAAGAGTTACTAAAAAAATGAATTGTACTCGTATTTACTAATACATACATTGACCTTTATTAAAATTAATTTAGCGCGTAGGAAAATAGCGCGTTTTGACTATAAATTTTTGATAATGCTGTAACTTAGCGCGTTCTAGCGCGTTTTGAGAAGGGGTATAGCGCGTTTGGGTTATAAATAGTTGGCATCGCTGATAACAAATAAGAGAAAAAAAATTGGAATAGCCAGAGAAATACTGCAAATGCACACACTCACACACAAACATGTTTTGTTTCATTTTTAAGTGTAAGCTAATAAATGCGTGTGTACTATGTTTGCATGTAGTAGTAGCAACTTTAAACGCTTATAGCTCCCAAAATACTGCACCGATGTCAATAAAATATAGATTGTGCACATCTGTGCAGAAAATCCTTTAAAATCATGTAAGTCTCTCCAAAATCGGTGCAGTAGTTCCGGCGCAAAAGGGATTACAAAAAACTTGTTCGCCTATTAATTATATAGATAGATGTATATGTATATCAATAATGTTTCTATTGAATTATGCCAATATTTAAATATACCAGCATGTGATCTAAATTTAAATTCACTTCAAGAGTGGGAAAAATACAAAGTAATTTATTCCAACATTAATCAAATCGCAAGGAAATATTTGTGAATCCTTGCGATATCAGTGCCTTGTGAAAGATTATTTGCTAAGGTTGGCTTAGTAGTAACAAAGAAACAGACTAATGCCCGTAATTTCTACCCATAGATATCTATTAGTGTAAAGATATCTATCGTGTAAGTCAAATTTTATAAAGCAAACTCGTAGGCAAAAAGATTAGGTAAATTACTTGTGTGTAGAAATTACGGGCATAAGCAGTCTCACATAAACCAATAACTTTTTTTTCACAAATTCTTAGTGAACAAGATTGGTTTGATAACTAATGTTATTCATTCTTATTCCGTAACTTTTTGTCGATATCAACGTCAATAACAATATCTGAAGACTAGAAAACATCAAAAGACTGTAAAAAATAATCAATTGATGAACAATTGATTGTAAGCGACAATTTATGTACAAAAACCAATTTGAATATTTAAAAAAAAGCTTCTTCTGAAAAATTTAATTTTTGTCGCTTACGATAAAATCGAAAATAAGGCTCGATATGTTCCATAACATGTCGCTTAAGATAAAATTGAGTATAAGGCTCGATATGTACAAATACTTAGAAACGAATTTACGTACGTTTTGAGTTAATCGAAAAATTTGATACAATCGTACTGAAAAAGTACAATTTTTCTTAAAAGTAAGTACACTTTGTAAATCTGATTTCGCATCCCTGTTCTGTATATCAGTTGTGTCTTATTTTGCTGTTTTTTTTTTCGTTTCTTCATTCTACGTTTCCTCCTGCTTAATCCAATTGGATTTGAATGCACAAGAGTGTTTATAGTCAGCGTTACCGTTGAAAAATGTCAAAAAGGCGCACAAAATAATGCAAATGATACAAAAAGGGGTTTTAAAACTAAAGGGCATAAGAAGTGGCAAGGCAGTCGAAAAAGGGGCAAAATGCGACTTTAGTCGCACAACGGTAACGCTGTTTATAGTTGAGTTTGATTGGATGCGTGAGTGAGTGGCTTGTTTATTGTTTGTGTAAAATTTTGTTCTGCTCGCATGTGTGTTTTGTTTTTGTTGTTGTCTTTTCGCTGCTGCTGTGGCCTCTGTGCAAAAAGGCAAGAAACTAACGTGGCTTGTCTTCACTTACAAATGCACAGTGCAACTAGGCTAAAGCGAAAACCATTTACTTATATATACATACAGTTGCGGAGAGGAAAATAGCAGTACTACTAGTATTTATATATGTATGTGTTCTGGCTTTCACATCGTTTTCACATTTTTTCATATGAAATCGGATGTTAAAGCACATCCTACGCCTGTTTAGGTTGAAATTTAGAAAATAAAAATTAATAGTATGTGTTCTTGCATCCGATTTTAGATGAAAACGATTTTTAAATGGACGATTTCAAATTTTTAGCTTTTTTCGTTTTCACTTTTGGCAAAAAAAAACTCGTATTCTTTTCACTTGTTAATAGTCTTGTGAAAAGAATACGAGTTTTTTTGTCAAAAGTGAAAACGAAAAAAGCTAAAAATTTGAAATCGTCCATTTAAAAATCGTTTTCATCTAAAATCGGATGCAAGAACACATACTATTAATTTTTATTTTCTAAATTTCAACCTAAACAGGCGTAGGATGTGCTTTAACATCCGATTTCACAAGAAAAAATGTGAAAACGATGTGAAAGCCAGAACAAATACAATAGTTTTAAAACTTTGTACTGCATTCTGAAAAAAGTTTTACATGAAATTTTATACGTCATAGCAATCTGGCAAGTCTGTTTATTGCTTGTAATAAACTATTTTTGGAATAAGTTTGGTATACCTGAAAATACCGGTAAATTATATAATTAAAGAGTATATTTTGTTAAAGCATAGTACTCTGTTCAAATTTGTGAAAAATGTTGAGTAACATTGATTATTTCATAAGAAAAATTTGACATGTAAGTGCCGGTCCAGACTTGCAATTTTTGTTGCAGCAACTTTTTATTTTTTAGTGCAAAGGAGCGAGACAGGAATACAAAAAGTATATATTTCTATTTCAACACTCTCACACATATTCAATAATTGCTGCAACAAAAATTGCAAGTCTGGACTGGGACTAAGCAATATTAACTAGCCCAACAATTTATGTTTTTAAAACCGCCCCATGTGTTTGTTGTAAATTGCGTTGTGGATCAACACGCGTATGCTGGCATTCTGAAGAATGTAATTTTACTAAATGGGTCTTCCAGTAGGACAAAGACATTGAGGCTATAAAGTGGCCAACGTAATTTGCTGACCTTAACCCAATATAGCATATTTAGGGAGATATTAAAAAAGCTGTACATGACTTGAAACCATCTAGCAGCTTTGGAAAGTTGTTGAAAAAGCCTGGAAAAAGATCCCTGTGACCCGATGTCAAGATTAAGGGCCAAACACATGATGTCGACAACGTTCGACTTGTCGCACACTTACATTTCAAACAAAAACAAATTTTAATATTTTGTTGTTGTTTCAAATGTAAGTGTGCGAGAAGTCGAACGTTGTCGATATCGGTGGGTCAGGCTTTAAGTCAACTCAATGGCATGTCACTGTGTTGCAGTTGTAAAAAAAATAACCTAAATTTAAAATGTTTTTTCGTATATTTTTATTTTAAGTATGAATACCATTTTTTATGCTTAAATCTAATTTTTACCAACAAGAATTAAATTTTCATACACTTTATTTTCTGTTGTAATAGTACATATATATTTTCTATTGCAATATAAATTAAAAATAGAAACTTTGTTCTCAGAATTTTTTTTTAAAATGTGGTACCTACTGCTATTTCAAAGTTCGCAACTGTATACCGTCATCAAGTTTTTTTAAATTAATTCTGAAAGGGTAAATTTTCCGGAAAATATATTTTTGTATCTACATATTTAAGTATGTATGTATGTTGTTTAACAACAACAACAACAAAATTTTTTACCCTGCTTTCCGCAGCTGTTGTTAATGTCAAAGCACGCCAATGAAACATAATATTTTCCTCCCTTAAATACTATTTTGGGAAAATGTATTCAATAAATACCCAACGAACATTTTTGATGTCTGTCTCTGTCAGCTAAAGTACCAAGGATTAATTTCAATAGGTTTTTCAATTGAAGGTTCGACGCGAATAATAGTATGTTTCCACCGGCATGATTTAGACAGATCATGTTAATTTATACCTACACGATTTACAATACATTTTGCCTCACCTCAAAGTAGTTGATTTATTTTAAATAATGTCGAAAATACTATTTTTCGAACTCGATTTATGTATGCAACCCTGCATTGCTTTTAAAATTACAAACTCCGTCCCTGGGTCATTCATCAACAGTGATTCACAATTTCGAAAAAATTACATTAAGGAATATTTAATCAATTTTAAATGTCAACCACATGTGATTAAAATTCACATTACAGCTGCTGCGGCCATCTTATAATGTACGTGCATAAATTGAATACGAAAATTCGAACAACAAATCATTCACAAGCTCGGTGGAAACTCTTTGAAGTGATTTACGTAAACCTACTTGATTTAAAGTCGGTGGAAACATACTATAACGTTCCAAGTGACAAAATGATAAATTTTCAGGAGAGCAAACTTTTTTTCAGCTTTTAAAAATATTGATAACATTACCTTTTCTCTTTGTATCTTTGTTACATTTCTCAATTACTTTCGACAATTCCGTTCGTATCATTTTGTTAGTTGCATACATATGTATGTATATACTTACAAAATTCTTCCACTAAAAGGCAGTTCAGACTATTAAACTTTGCATTAATATATGATAAAAAAATTCAAATAATACGTGCAAGTGCGTTATTAGGTGAGTTCATTTACTTTCCCAGCAGAAACTTGCAACGAGAAACTTAAAAAAATTAATCTCCCAGACATGAAAAAAGTAAATGAACACCTTACTTGCAAGAAAATTTTGTTCATATCAGAACCATGGATGGAAATCATGATACAATTGTACTTTTTCTGATGTATTTTGGACAATCTTGTTTCATAACATTTTTAATTAGAAAATTTTTAAAAGTCGACATTTAATATAAAATGCTGTACACAGTCTCATGTACCACCAATATCTCGATTTGTGTCGTTTCGTTTTACTATTACTAATTTTCACTGTGCGTCGTTAGATTTTCGAAGTTGCGTTGTTTTGGATTCGAGTTTTTATTTTATTTTTTTTAAATTTTCTATTTTTCAACAATTAAAAAATCGTGTTGCAAATATCTATGCATTTAATAATTTTAAATGTATAATGGATAGAATACACAAAACAATAAAACTTTCGTCCCTTTTCACAATGTATGGTTCAGAGTTAACGTGAACTTTAACTGACAGTTCTTCATACAAAACTTGCAGTTAAAGTCTCTGTTATCTTTTAACCATACATTGTGAAAAGGTACGTTAGGCTGAGTTTACATCTGGCATTTCTTGTGTGTAATTTGAACAAAAAAACGTAACCAACTAATTACTAATGAAAAACTGTTTGATTCAGGCATGTATTTATTGATTTAAACAGTTCACAATTATGTTGGATTCTATAAAATTGTCTATTAGTTATGTATGGAACTATTTAACTTAATAAATACATGTCTGAATCAAACAGTTTTTCATTAGTAATTAGTGGTTACGCTTTTTTTAAGCTTGTGTGGCATTTGTCACACCGATATAAATCCGGCCTTAGTATATTATTTTGTTTTAATTGAATTTTTTTTTTATATGTATGTAATAAAATTGTATATTTTTTGGAACGTAAACACGACGCATAGTGAGGTATTCGTGTACATATTATTTACTAATTTTAGGCCTTTTTCATTACTTATTAATTATATTCTGTTAACAAGAAAAATCAATTTTCCATCTTTTTGTTAAATCCAACTTAAAACCATTTTTTTATGAAATGCAAGTGCTGCCAAGTTAAAATCATCGGAAGCAGCTGATAATGTTTATGCCAGTGAATAAGAATAGATACCGATTGACTTAAAAATTGATGCAGCCGCAACAATAATCAAAAAATTATGGAAAAAAGAGTTTTTTGGAATTAAAACAACGGAAATATTTTCATCGACCTCTGGAAAGTGAAAATAGACGATATGACTGACATCCATCTGCCTTAAAAAAAAGATTTATCTTATAATGTCTTTGTGCATTTTTATATACAATAACTTTATTTCCATAATTTTAAAATGTTTATTAACAAAATATAAAATAATTTCCATTTTAATACACGCATTTCTGCAGGAGATTTATTTTATTTTGAACAAAGTTGTTAGACAGTCTGTGAGTTAAAACCTGAATTTATCAAACTTGCAGTGTGAACGCAAAATCAGCTGTTTATGGCTTTAACGTTAAAATCAGATGTGAAAACAATATTATATGCAGAAATTTGCTCAAGGGTTTGTAGGTATATTACTTAGACCACATATGATACACAGACAAAATTCTTTCACCATAAAATTGTATTTATATGGCTGAATCAAAGAAAAACAATAAATTAATATGCTTTCTCTTTACATACGTGTACACATTTTTTAATAAAGAAATGCAAAATTTTGAGTTTTCCTTTTTCAAATATTTTTAATTTGAAAACAATACACAGAACAGCTGTTTGGATAATTTTTGCAAGTAAAAATTTTACTAGTAATAATTTGAGGGGAATTTTTAAATCTCGGAATTTTTTTCTCCCTTTTGACGTGCTCTCCTTGCAAACTTTTTGAGTTAATGAACACTTTCCAGTAACAATTTTGACAAAGTCGTAAACATTTTTTGTAAACGAACAAACCTATTATGAATGCAAAATGTCATAACGAATTGTAAATAGTACGATAAAAATTTGACATCACATAAGACTTGACCATTTTTTGAAGTTTTTCTAAACCACCCATTTGCAATATTATTGTGCAATTTTTCGTATTGTACAATAATATCGCCAATCAACGATTAATGCAGGCATGTTAATCCTCAACAGCTGTTTGCTTTCTACTTGTATGTTTTTAATGCAATTTGAGGTATGATGGTGTTTTACTTTACGTTAGATTTTTTTATGAAACTCTTTCTAGATATATATAATAGTTTGAGTGGCCCTTAACTGATGCCTGTAATTGTAAATATTTGTATATGTATATAATATATATGACGGCAATAAGATGCATAATTTTTGGTGGTTTGATGTTTCAACAATGCAAGTGAGTAATGTTAATGGTAATCTGTGAAAAAAAGGTTTTGCTAAATTTGTCGATTAATCAAATATGTACATAATCGATATTTAGTTTTTTATGTGTGTGAAGATAAATTTAAATTTAACTAGCAGAGACAAAAACCAAAAAATTTTACAGAGCTCATTTTACAGTTAACAGAGCACTGTTAAGCAATTAACAGTCCTAGTACAATAAAGGAATATTATTTCGGTGGCGAAATCCAGGATCAGGGACTGATACTATATCCAAAAATTAATGGAAAATATGGTCCGAGATCTGAATAATGAAATTATATTAATGGACTATAAAAGAGATATATCAATAACACAGAAACTTAATTTTAAAAAAGGTCATATTTTGGAACGAAAATTGGTCATTGTGGGAAATAGGAGATGAGTACATACATATATCCCACTATATAGAAATGGTGCTCCTGCTGGCTCGTTAAAGAGCAAATTAAGTGGTATATCTTTAACCATTTTGTGACCTTGAAAAAATTAATTTTAAAAAACGTTATATTTTTGGAGAAGATTATTGGACATTGTGGGAAATAGGAGATGAGTACATATATGCCACTATATAGAAATAGTGCTCCTGATGGCTTGTTAAAGAGCAAATCAAGTTGCATATCTGTAACCATTTTGGGAGTTTGGAAAAATTAATTTTACAAAAGTCATATTTCTGGAAGACAATCGGTATCTATTCTTATTCACTGGCATAAACATTATCAGCTGCTTCCGGTGATTTTAACTTGGCAGCACTGAATTTAGCAAAGCGAAAACAAAGTTGCATTTCATAAAACCATTTCAGAAATGGTTTTAAATTGGTTTTAACAAAAACAATTTGCATGGTAAAACCAGGTTTTTATAGTTGGTTTTAACGTTAAAGCATACTTTTATTAAAACCATTTCAGTGTGAAAACACTAAAATTATTGTAAGGCTTTTGTTCTTCACTGTATACAAACATATAATACGACATACTATTTGTAGTATGTTTTGCATGCATATAAATAGTGCATGGAGTAAAGTGCATTGCATTAAAGTAAAAATGCGGGCATCAACAATTTTAAATAGTGTCTTATGTGCATATAATTTTATTTTGTGACAGGGCGCATATTTATATTGAGAAGTGTCACATAAATTAGTTTTCTTTTAAGGTTAAACTTAGGCTGAGTTTACATTTGGCACACAAGTGCCAAAAAAAAACGTAACCACTAATTACGAATGAAAAACTGTTTGTTTCAGACACATAATTATTAAGTTAAACAGTTTAATACATAACTAATAGACAATTTTATAGAATCCAACATGAATCAATTAATACATGTCTGATTGAAACAGTTTTGCAGATGTAAATCGTCCTTAGAAAGCGGGATGTGTAATATGCACATACATATTGTACAAAAGATCCATCAGGTGGCGCAGTGCCAGTCTTTGGACCAGATCTTCCCCCTATTATATTCTATGCATATACACAGTTTCGTATAGGGATGTAACGGATATTGATATATCGGCGATATATCACCACACACAGTGAACTATATACAAATAACGCTGATGATGAAGGTGTAGTTGCTTTCGAAAACAGCTAGTTGTTCGGTTCTACTACGTGTTGTGTCAGAATATTTACAATTAACTTTGGTGTTATTTGTTCATTAATAATTATCACATATAATTTGGTTTACAAAGCAATACGAACTTTAGCCTGATTAAATTATAAATATAATCAGAAATAATTTCTTAATCAGGCTTAAGTTCAGTAATTTCAATTCTTACCGAATGAAATATTTCTATTAATTAATGTGAGTTTCTAAAGAAGAGAAGAAAAATTAAATTAGAGCTTTTTTCTTCTCTTCTTTAGAAACTCACATTAATTAATAGAAATATTTCATTCGTTAAGATTACTTCGTTAAGATTAAAATTACTGAACTTAAGCCTGATTAAGAAATTATTTCTGATTAAAATTCACTACAGTTCAATTAAATCTAAAAAATGTCTCAATTAACTAAAATTTTCATATTTAATTATTGTTTTTAGTATAAATTCTCGAACATCAAAAATAAATGAGAAAAATTCATTTGATTTTTATTTCATATGTTACCACATCTTCGTGTTAGAAAATGTTTAACTTTAAAGACAATTGCATAAATAAAATAAAAATTTGTTATTAAAGTACTATTAAAAAAAAAAATTTATTTTACTAAAAAGTTTTAGATCCCGAAACACAAAAAAAAATCCTGGGATTTCCAAAAATCAATTCCGATTACTACTAATATGTGGACACTAATATGTGGAATCTAATATAGGATGAACGCTGAAATTTTCTGGGGATAACTCTGTTGACAATGTGCGTTGTCTCTGAAAACAATTTCAAAATTGAAAAATGTCTTCGAAAATAATACCAGTGTACTGATCTTATTATTACTGATGGTCTAGAACTGATCTGCCGAAAGTTGCACCAGAGTGCCGATCATCAATCGGGTTTTTATACAAATGAATACACAAACGCGAATACATTTCTCTCGGTGGCCGGCTCTGGTCTAGAAGGAGCAATAGGATATTAACTCTTTAATATTCAAAGTAGAGATGGGAGCGTGTGGTGTTTTTTTTTCGTGACACGAAGACGCACGAGCCAAAACGAAGTAATCGTGACAAAAATTCTGATTTCATGCGTGTTCGGGTCGTTTCGTATTGAGCCTCTGAAGCTTAAACTTCTGTTAGTAAAGCGATAGGATTAGCTGTGGTAGCAGATACGAGTACTCGTAGTATCAGCTGGCAGTGCCATATTTTGAATAGCTACTCTTGAAAAAAATCAATTAAACTTTCTGATCTTCAAATACCATACCAATAATATTTCGTGCGTGTTGTGCAGTATCGTGTTGACAAAATTTTTCCCGTGCGTGTTTCGTACGTGTTGAGCGTCTTGGTATTCGTGTTCGTGTCGTGTTGTGTTGAAAAAATGCGACACGTGCCCATCTCTAGTCTAAAGTTTACAAGATATCCTGAAAACGAAAACAATCAAATTTTGAATATATTCGCTTAACCACGCCATAATTTTTTTTCTGCTTGTAGTGTCTGGAATTTTTCGGTTTATAATCGATATCAGTCTCGTTTTGTTTTTAAATAATTTTTTGTTATACCTTGGGCCAGCCAATAAATAATTCTTATCTTACACATAATTTTGTACATATATTCTCTAATTTAATAAATAAATGATTGGTAAAATATAAATGAAACAAAATGTATGATTTTAATTTAATTTAATTGTACATAACTAATTTTGTTTATCAATTGTTAGTAGCGAAGAACCTTCTAAACATATTTTATTTTATATTTTAGTTATCTGGGTCGTTATACAAATGTTAATACGAGTATTGTGTTGTTATTTTACCTTGCTACTGCTTATGAAGTTAAACAATTGTTATACATATTGGCAAAATGAAATTATATTGTTATTTGTTATCGGCAAATTGTTTGGGAAATAAAACATCTTTTAAAAATTTTACAAGTGTTGAATAGTTAAAAAGTGTACATACATATGTACATACGAGCAAGTATGTAAATATGAACATATTTATTGTTCGAAATGGCCTACTTTGAAAATGTTTAATTTATTCAAGATACAATTGTAAAACACTTGAATAATTATCAACTATAATTTGCTCAAAGAACAATATTGATAAGTTAGTTCAACTGATGCTTGTTTGATAAATGCTTTGTTATGTTTTCTTATAAAATTGTCAAAGTATGTATGTAAGTCATATTAATTTTAAAGTAAAAAAGATCAAATATTAAAGTTAAAACAAGAGCTCAACAATCAAAATGTTTTTTACTTTCTTACTTTACAATTGCTACATTGACTGAGTTTTTTCAGCTCGCATTGTAGTTGTAAGAAGTATTTATGTATGTTAAGAAAATAAATGTAAAAAACGACACTCAGCTATTCCAGAATACGTGTTGCCACAAAACACTCTATTGTTAGTGCGTTAACAAATGTGAAACTTAAATTGTAACAATTCCCAAAAAAACACTAATTATTAACTTGACTGCACCCGGTCAAAAATACTTATGGTGGCAACACTCTATTCTTAAAAGCTGTTCTTGTTCTTGACGCAAGACAATTTGTATTAAACACCGAATACCGCCAATGCGTTAAATAACAATGCAATAAAATTATACAATATGATGAGCTCAAATTCGCCGCAAATATTTCAAAACTTTTAAATTTATTTTCCATTAATTTATTTTCTATGAACGGCCCTATATTCCTCCTAGGAATTAATGGATTGAATATATATATATATATATATATATATATATATATATATATATATATATATATATATATATATATATATATATATATATATATATATATATATATATATTAATACGATTAAATTAATGTATTGCTTGTGGCCGGCGGCGGCTGTTAGCTGGCTTTCAGCCGATCGGCTGTGTTCTCTGGGTTGTGCTCATGTGCAAAAACAATACAAAAACAAATTAAACAATCCTTCTCATTGTTTTTTATTTGTTGTTGTTGCGTTTATTTTCGTACTCTGGTTTTAAGTACAAATAAATAATAAAAAAAAAATTTATAACTGTAATAGTGTCGATTATTTTTGTTACGAAAATCACGTCCTAACTCCTGCGTCGTGACATAAAGAGCATAGCTATAAAAGAGACAGAGAAACAACACCAGTTGCTTTCAATTGTTGAAATTCTGTAGAAAAGTTATGCTGTTAGATAAGCCAAACATGAGTTTACACTCATCTGAAGATACAGTTGTAAAGGGTGTTTTTTTTAGAGGTATAGAACTTCGAATTGAAATAAAACACAAGAAAATCGTTTTAATGTCCATCAATTTGGCTTTATTGGAAGGATAATTTTATGCCATTAATGTTTAAATATGATTTCGGTCATGTGGCCGCCGCGGCTGGCTCGAATAAAGCCAATTCTACAGGTCCAATTTTCAACCACTTTTTCGAGCATATGGGGCCGTATGTTGGCAATAACGCCACGAATGTTGGCTTCCAAGTCCCCTAACGTTTCTGGTTTGTTGGCTTAGACGAGCGACTTCACATATCCCCAAAGAAAATAATCCAATGGTGTCAAATCACACGATCTTGGCCAATTGACAGGTCCATTCCGCGAAATTATGCGCTCATCGAATGTTTCCTTCAATAAATCGATTGTGACGTGCGCTGTGTGGCATGTAGAGCCGTCTTGTTGGAACCACAACTCATCCACATTCAAAATCTTCAAAATCTTCCATAAAGTTGATGGACAAAGCTCCAATTGCTGTGTACGGTGGCGAATCGATTCATTCTTGTCCTCTTCAACACTTTGCTCTACAGCGGCAATTGTTTCTTCGGTGCGCACTGTTCGACGTCTCTGCGGATGCGTATTATCACATAGAGTAAACGTAGTGCGAAAACGATCCATGGTTAACCGAATTAATTGCTCTGATGGACGATTATGTCGACCATAAAATGGACGGAGCTTGCGGTAAACTTCGCGAACTGAACCATTATTTTCGAAATAAATTTGCACGATTTGCAAGCGTTGTTCTTTTGTCAACCTGTTCATGATGAAATGGCAAACCAAACTAAATATTAATCACTTGACAGCTGACAAAATGGCCGCCAGTTAAAAAAGTGATGCCAACTTAAAGTTCTATACCTCAATAAAAAACACCCTTTACCTTTAAAAATATTTCTTAAACGCATCCGAAGGGCACAATAAATAATTCTCAGCCATTTCATATAATTTTTGACACAGTAGATCGCCTTCAATCAAGTAATTAAAAGAAATTTTCTCTTCTCAAACAGCATTTCATATTCACTAAGATTCATGTTTTTACAAATTTGTGTTCTTTCGATTTTAAATGATCAGCTGGGTTTAAGAAAGTTGTCTGCAAGATGGGTGCCGCGATTGCTCACAATCGACCACAAACGCAAGTGCAGTTTTCATGGCCAAAATCCCTTGTAGCTCAAATTGCTCCCTCATCCGCTGTATTCTTCAGATTTAGCACCGAGTTACTATTTCTTATTCCCAAACTTGAAGAAATTGCTCGTCGGAAAGAGATTTGACTCCAACAACGAATCATTACACAAACAAAGGACCTCGAAAAGTCATATTTTTTGGAGGGATACAGAAACTGGAGAAACGTTGGAGTAAATGTATTGAGTTTAAGGGCCATTATTACCACTTGCCGTTAGTTAAAGGTAAGATTTTGATTATTATTAAGAATAATATTATTTAATGGATAATAATATAATAAATGAAGGTTTTATAATGCAAAGCCATTTATCGGTCCGAGAAAATCCTGTCTTTAACTAACAGCAAGTTGTAATAATGGCCCTAAAGGAGATTGTGTTGAAAAATAAATTTTTGTTTTGCAAAAAAAAAATCTCTTACATTCAAAAAGTCACGGACTTATTGATCCATCCTCGTAGTATAGAAATGGCGGACCGTGGACCGGCAATGTTCTTGTTTATACTGGGGGATACACGAGATTTAGATGTCAGCAGAATTGTCGTATGAATATTTTCAAACAAAATAAATGCAGCACCCATAAGATTTAATGGACGAATCGCTAAATTCATGCGTTCCCATTTGTATTGAATTTGACATTCCAACAAAGTAGTTAATTTTTAGTTGCAGCAAGTGGTGAAAATCGATTTCTTGAGGACTTGGAACTCATCCCAAGCACATTTAATTAGCTAAAGTCTCTGCAGTAAAATTTTTGTTCTTCATAATTATACGAGGGCGGTTTACAAATCGCATACGATTTCAATATTATCAAAAAGTTGTTTTTAAATTTTATTTTTTTAACACTGAAAGAAAAACTCATATGCGGATTGTAGACGCCGAGCTATTCAGCTCTTTGACATCAATATTATGGGAAATGTGATTAATCATTTAGAGCAAAACTTACATCAGTTATTCAATTCAATTATTCTAATACAAATTAGATTGTTTCAGTTATAATTTCTATTTTTTACCAGGGCTCAAATCGTCACATCCGTGATCGTATCGACAATCCTACGAAAACAAATTAACTGATACGTCTATTGTATAAGCTGAATATGATTTCAATACATTCACGTATGTATGTCAGAATCCGAAAATGGTATTTTTACGTGACGAGTTGTACGTTCACGGATGTGACGATTCAACCCCAGCTTAAAAAAGACGAAGGTTTTCAATTCGTTTGTATTTTGTTACTTCATAACTCGGTAATTTGCTAAACAAGTTTTAGAGTTTTTTTTTGTCTGTAGGAGTATAGCTGTTGTTTTGTCCTGTTTGTTAAAAAAGTGGGTGAGGCGACTCACCTCTGCCAATCCGATAACTACGAAACTTTAATCTTTTAATACCAATTGTATGTAAGAAATTTGGAATTTTAATCAGGCTCCTTCAATTCTGTGTCGCTTTTGCATAGAAGAGCATGATACTAATGAAAATATTCTAAGTGAGTATATCGCTTTGCGTAATAGTTTTCAGCAGATATTACGCCGGGCTTCACCATCCTCTGAGTACAGAGGTTGGACCGGTCTTTGGACCAGATCTTCTCTGGTCGGTGAATTGGCGTGATTGAAAAATCTATTCCGCGTTAATATTCGCAACAAATAAATAGTTAAGTCGCCAGCGTGTTTCGTCAAGTTGAAAACAGCAGTCACGCGCTCATCTCTATGTGCATTTCTACTACGAATGATTGATATTCAAAGTAATCTAGATTGCAATTTGCTTGCGCGCGTGTATTTATTTATCATTCAGCTTATCTTTATTTCTCTATTTGTTAAATTGAGAAATAACTTGAACTTGAAAAATAAGAAACAATGATTAGGTTATTGAAATTTCCACATAGTCTTGAAAATCAAAACTGTATTATTTCCATAGAAATTAAATATTTTAATGCATTTAATGCATTGTAATCGGCAAAAATGAAAGTGACACAAACTTCTCAGATAAACTTTAAAACCCACAAAAAAAAATTAAAATGAAAAGTAACACTGCATGTGATTAGTAGTTGGCGTCAGTTAACGGTACCGAGTTACTGTTTCGTGGCGTCGGTTGCTGACCGCATGCAAAAAAAAAAAAAAAAAAAAAAATAAATAACCTAGCTTTTTAAGAAAGCATACTTTGAAATCGTGGTGGAGTACCAAATAAAACTCATTGAAACGGGAGAGGACTTTGAGGATTCCGGCTTTCTGCACAACGGTGAAGATCGACGCGTGATTCTTGGAGGAATCTCTTAAATTGTGGCACGACATATCGTGTGAATTGGTGATGGCGTAATAGTTCTTCGAACTGGCCAAATTATTCTCCGATTGTGAAAAACAGTTGGAGTAACAGAATAGAAACGAAAAAAAAAAAGTAACACTGCCATCATTAAGAAAAATAAAAAAAAAAAAAAAAAAAAAATCGTTTTTGTTTTGCTGTTTTTTACCTTAAGGGCAAAGTGCTTTTTAAGAAGACTTTACTTTCGTAAAGATACACGTATTAATTTTATTGTTTTGTTGAAGTCGTCCAATATATCACAAATAAACAAAAAACATGAGCAAATCTTTAAGTTAGTTTGAAGTTTTTTTTTATAGGTACTCGTAATTTTTGTTTTAATTTTTTTTTATAATTTTCGTTAATTGAAATTTTATTTAATCAGCATATAATTTGCCGGGGTAAGTGGTGGTACTGAGCTAATTGGATATTTACGAACTGTAAAATTTGTGATTAAATTAGAGATGATGGAGTGATTTCCAGAAATGAGAAATAATACAAATTCCACAATTTTTACAGTTGAATAAATATTTGTACGTTTTTAACTATAGTCTGTTTTAAAAGCACAAACTACTTGCTGAAGTCACCAACAGCGATAGTGTTGTATATAGTAATGGCACCATCAGCTTCTTTGATTCAAAGTTCTTAAAGTCGAATATTTGGCATCGCTTGGATAACATCGTATCGAAACATTCTCGGTGGCTTCCTTCAGGTTTCATTTTATGATTAATACCATGTTCACAATTACGTGTTTAACATCTCATTCGTGTTTGAGAACTTAAACACAAAGATTTTGAGATGTTTTATATCATGTTCACACTTACCTGCTTAACGCCTCATTCGTGTTTAAGAGCTTAAACACGACGATTCAGAGGTGTTTTACCATACATTGACTTGTTTTGTTAAACATATCAATTGAGGTGTTTTAGATTTAATCATTTCCTTAAACACGTAAATAGAGTATGTTCAGTGCGTTTTTTGATAACTCTGGCAAATTTGTGTTGTTACTAAAGCTATGTACACACGGTTGTCAGATCTTACAATATTGTTAGATCTGGCAATGTGCTGACATTGTACTGGCAATCAAAAATTGCAGATTGACAGTTCACACGGTTGTATCGAATTTGTCAGGAAATCTTACAATTTATTGCTAGATGATTGTATGACAATAAAAGCAGCTGACAAAATCGTCAGCAAAAAAATTGTAAGTTCACACGGTTGTCATATGCAAAAATTGCCAGACATTATTATGCGTTGCCAGACTCAAAGCGCTTGTTAGAATTTGTTAAATATCAATCGTTTGTGGTGGTGTTAAATGTAAAAAGTGAAAATATTAATTATTATGGACCATAAAGAAGCAACTGCAATGATTTGGCTGCATATATTTTATTAAATATATTTTCTTTAAAATCAAGCGTGTACAGTGTTGCCCATAGAAATAATTCTCTTACAATGACGCCATTGTCAGATGCACGAACTTCGTCATCTGACAATATTAAAATGTCTGACAAATAGCTGGCAATAATTTTACAATGTGTTCACACGATTGTAAGATGTCTGACAATTTGTTGTCAGCTGCTAGTCTTGCAATGGACTGACAATGATTTTTCTGGCAACGACGTCTGACAAAAATTGCCAGTTCACACGGTTGTAAGAAATTTTGAGCACATTTTACTGGCAATATTGTAAGATCTGACAACCGTCTGTACATAGCTTAAGTGGCGTTACGTGACAAATTATTTGGTAAACAAGTAATTAGTTAAAAAATACTAAATTATTTACGAAAACATTTGTTTAAATATAATAAACCAAATAAAAAACATAATTGTTCGTAATTTTTTACAAATACAATAATTTATTGACAAACCGTCAACCTTAAACATCTCAAATGTAATGTGAACGGTTGTGTTTAATTTTTTAAAACACTTTTGAACATGGTATTACCATACATTGACTTGTTTTTTTAAACATCTCAAATAAGGTGTTTTAGATTTAAACACTTCGATAAACATGTCAATGGAGTGTGTTCAGTACGTTTTTCATAACTCAGACAACTTTGTGTTATTATTAAATGTCGGCTCAAAAAATTTTAAATTATATGCAAAAACAGTTGTTTTTTTAAATATATGTATGCATATACACACAATAATTTTTTGACAAAACGTAAAGCATAATCATGTTAAATAAAATGTGAACGTTGTCTTTAGTTTTTAAAAAACTCATCTTAAATATGTTTAAAAACATAATTAACTGTGAACATAGGATAAGATTCAACTGTCACACGGTTGTCAGATCTGGCAACCTTGTTACTATTTTTCTCACTTTATCATCTAGCTTATTACAAAAGCTCACTTACATTTCGATGCGACAAACCCTGACATTTACATTGAGGGGGATATCGATGCGACAAACCCCTGATGACATGAGAAACTCAGGAAATACAAATTGAGGCGCAATTTTTGGTATATACATACAATGTATGTAGGTACATATATTTTACATATTTCTCTCATAAGTATTGTTGTCGTGCTATTTGTGAGCGGCGTTGCCAGTTTGGCTTTTATTTTTGTAGAATTGGAAAATTAATGAAGCAAAATTCATATACAACTGTAATAAACAAATGCTGCGTGGAAAGTAAGCGTATTATTTTGCTATTTTGGTTGGAAGTTTCAAGTGAACAAACTGTTCCCTTTATTTTCCCGATAAGGGGAAATAATAAGTTTCTTTTATGATAACCCCTGCTACTAATGAATGAAAAAAATTGGACAGTTAACTGTCAAAAAGTCCTCTGGTTACTGCAACATAAAAGTCTTTAAGTAAATGCGCGCTTATATCGTCGCTGTTTTATCTAACTGGCCTATCTAACATTTTTAAAATTTTACAGGAGAGCAGCTTTTATGATTGTTTTCTACATGTATTCTTATGGAAACTTCCGAAATATTTTTACTGTTATAGGCTCAACAGTAGTGTTTACAGTCATAAAAATTGTAGGCAAGAAATTAGAAAAAAACAAATTAGAAATTCCCTATGAGAAAGAAACAAAAAAAAATTCAGCGGGAAAATAAATGAAAAAATGTTTTAGTACAGATAGTAATTCGTTTAATATATTGTTTACCTTTTCATCTTTTGATCAAAAAATGTCAGTCTGTCTTTCGGTTCACACAAAGAATGTCAATTACGGACCCCCTGTTCTGTGGCAAACATTTTCAGTAACAAAAACCACGTGCATTTTCCTCGGAATTTATTTCTTACGGAAAAAGTTTATCTCAAGGAAATATTCCTGCAATCATAAATTCCTTGGGAACAAAAAAGAGTAACAAGTGGTGGCATCACGCCTTCTGTTTTGAGTGCAAACAAAAATAAAATTATTGACGACCAAAAGCTTGAAAAAATTTTTATAAAAAAGTTTACAAATGATGCCTTAAAAATAAAAGCTTGAAGATAAGCTTGTAACATTTGACATTTGGCTTAGCAAGAAAACACTGGTCACCTGAACTAGTGCTGCCACCTCATAAATGCGCCTTGGTTTGTAATCAAGGCGAAATCATACTTGGTGTTCGCAAGAGATCGGGTGACTATTTTCGCCGCTTGTAATTTCAATATACCTTGGATGTCAACATACATTTTCCAGTAATTTTTTTTTACATTTAAAGTATAAATTTCTCAAAGCCAATTGAGCTGAGTATTACTAGGAACGCAACTGGGGACGAAGGACGAACTTTTCGAAGCGAACTTTCGCCATAAGAAATAAAACACATTTGTGCATATGAAAACGAACACAATACCGCCGTAGAACGAAATTCGGCATGCGTAACGAACTCTGAGATAGATTTGGATCTATTTTGTACGCCGACTAACGACGAAAAAACAATTCGTCGACGTAGACGAAATTCGTCGTTCGTCCTAGCTGTGTTCCTTGCATATACTTTATATGAATTTGCCTTGGTTTGCAATTTTATCGAGAACAGTGGAATCCAAGGCGAATTGGACAAAATGCAATTTTGATATGAAATGCAACGCTGCAGCTGCAGAAAAAATATGCCTGTATATTTGTTAGTGTAAAATTTCCTGTTGTCAAACGATTTGCATGATTTTGATACCAGGTCACCTGGTATTAATTAGCCTGGGAAGAATGCTTTCGAATTAGGTATGTGAATCTATTACGAAAATCTTAGTTCACTTCGCTGTTAAGTAACGAGTCTAATTTTTGGCCCAATAGTCATGTCAATAAATGAATATAATGAATAATGGAGTAATGAAAAATTTATTTCTATGATGTTTTTTTTTAAATATTTGTAGATTTTTATCAAACATTGAATGCTGTTCCATATATGTATGGTGCCTTGAATTTCTATAATGACCATCGAGTAAATTGTTTTGGTAAAATATTTTTTTATAGTGAAATTGTTTAAGCTTCAAATAGTAATATTTTACTTTTACTTAAGTAGAACTATGACATTTTATTTGTGCGTATTTTTCTCAAACCATTTGTGTGTTCCTAATGCCAAACTGATTAGAAATAATGTGTGTATGCGTGTTATTGTAATAAAATCTCGTTTATGAACTGGCTTTTGCTTTATATGATATGCCTGCTGGATATGATTTTTCTGCCGGTCCATTGGTCACATGTTTAATTTGTTTGTTTAATTTATGGTTCATTACTACTTAGGAATAATCGTAAAGTAGTACTCATTCCAAAACCCACCGGATGTTTTAAACAAAAGCGCAAGTTTTATTAAAAAAAAAAAACTAGAAAGAAAAATAAATATAATAAAAATTTTTATCGCAAACAATGCACAGTGGAACTCGTATGACAAATTAAATCAATTGACCACAAACAAAAAGAAAATTATAAACTAACATAGCATTCATTACTAGTGAGAAAGTCAAAAACACACCATAAAAACTCCCTTCAAATTAATTGAAGAAAAATGAGGTTTTAATAATTCTTGCATACTATCTAATTCTATTTCTCACTACTGAAGATATAACTTAAGCGCTTTAAGGTCCAAATAAACGACACAAGCGGTTTGAAAAACTGAAAAAATTCTTTGCACTTTTACAAGCCATTTGTGAGTCTACGGGAGAGTTTTAATGTTTGTATCGATCCTAGAAGCCTTCATTTTGTGATGCTCGAAACAACCAATACTTGAGCTAAAAAATGGGGAACCCTTGATGAGGCCAAATAGCTTTTCATGGTGCTGCAAGTTGTTGTGAAAGCAAAAAAGTGCACTAAGACCTTCAAAAATGTCCCGCTGCTCCTTCTAGTAGAGCGAAAGGCAATACGATTCTCTATTACTTTTTCCCAAATTTTTTTTCGCCTATATCATCAATCCCCAGTCTCTATGTGGCTTTCCATACAACAATAATGTATTTTAAAAATTTTTGTCCTAAAGCTCTAAAGGTGTTTTTTCTCATCATAAAATAAAGACAAAATTTTTGCCCTTCCAAAGAGAAGGAAATAAATATCATGTTTGTTATAAGGAAGCATGTACTCAAGAATTTAGGGGCACATAACTTCCTTCTTAAATAATGGCGCTAAAGAGATATTTATTTTAGCCAAAAAAGAAACATTTTGTACTTTGTTTTAGAACCGAAAATATCGTAAATATGCGAAAAGCGCCCCTAAAGAGGTAAAATCTATGAACAATATTTTCTCCGAAAATACCTGAATTTAAATTTGAATGGCCTTATTCATGAAAAATATATTTCATAACTCGGAACATTTTAGACCGTTTTTAAAAATTGGTTTTATCATTTGAGAGGGTATAGCTTCCCATTGGTCCCATTGTACAAAAAGTAAGCGAGAACACGCCCACAAATATTTTTACTTAATTTTATGATTCTCTACTTATTTAATTGCTGCTAACCGTATCATACTCCTTTGGTTCTTGTAATTACACAATTTAAAAATTCAAAAAATGGTTCTACTAAACCGACTTTTACGAAACTTACCACCCACCTTGAGCAATTTGATGCAATTCTTCATTTCAAAAAGTGGGCGGAGTTACGCCCATTAAAATTTAATATTTTATTTTAATTGGTTCTACATTAACGATTCTTACGAAACTTGGCACACACCCTAAGCTCAAAAAAATACACATCCTTGCATTCAAAAAAGTGGGCGGGGCACGCCTATTAATTTAATAGAATATTTCACGTGGTTGTACTAAACCAATTTCTGCGAAACTTGGCCAAGGCAAGCCCATTAAAATTTAATTTTATATCTCAAAAAATTTTTTTCTCGAAAATTTATCATTGAAGTCGTTTTTTTTTGCAGAATTATTCATATAAAGGATTTATAAAATGAACTTATTTTTTTTGTGGTCGATCGTTCATTAATTTGGCTCTTTCGACATTATTGAAATATTTTGATGATTCTTCATTATAAACGATTAGCTAAACAATCAGTAAATTAAGTTATTTATTATATGGCAGGTAGTTCTAATCGTAATGTCTAATTTCTTGCTTGGTATGTAACTGTTTCACTGTTGCCACTCTCAAGTATTTCACATTTTTAAAAATAAAATTACTTTTTTAAAATAAACTTATGTCATGTAAATATGTATATAAAAAGGAATCAGTTTATTTCTTTATATGCATATTTAGATGTTATTTCGCATAAATAATATCCAATAATTTTAAGCTATCATTAATTTTACTTTTTGTATTATACTCGTATTGGCGGTAGTATAGTTACATAGTATATATTTTCGCCAACATATCTGTGGCAAAAAGGCAAAAGTGCTTAAGTCGAGATAAGCTGTTTTTGAGTTAACGGTACCTCTGGTCAAAATCTCAATCAATTTGTGTGATTTTTCAAGAAGTTATAGCATATATATATAGTGTGTAGAACAATGTTTGCTTGAAAAAAAATAAAGTTAAACAGAGAATTTCCCAATTTAAATGTAAAAGAAATAAATTTCTGAAAATCGACTTGAACGCCTAAAAGTGCTCTCCTGCAAAACGGTAAAATTTGACTTAAGCACTTTTTCCTTATTGTCACAGATATATGTATATGTATATAGAAATAAGTCCAATTTTGCGATAGCTACAACCGTGATTGCGTAGTGGTGTAGCCGTGTTGTCGTGAAAATAATCATTTTCATACATTTCATATGTACATATAGTATATTCTATTTTTGACAGGCCCGCTGTCGTGAATGTGTTTATTGTAACAGCTGGTTGCTACATAACTTCGTATTCAATCTTCCGAAATATAGTTTTTTTTACACAATTATAAGAAAACTTTTGAGCAAAAAAAAAAAATAGAACTTAAAAATGTTTAGCATTGTAATTTTTTTATAAATTAAATAATACGACTTAAAAACAGATTTAATTGCGCTCAACGATAAAAGCACAAAGAAATGTTTGAAATAAAAGCGTCATTTAAGTGTGACATATTGTATGAAAGAGCAAGTGTGTGGATTTACATATGTACGTATGTATGTATGTAATACACACATGCATACTTAATATACCCAGTTAGCCATGGCTTTCAGACATCTTGCAAGACGGATGCACGACAATGTTAAGGCTTGGAGGGACTGTTGGTGATTGTGGCGTTGGCTGAAGTAGTTAGAACGTTGGCAAAACCGAAGGTCCTGGGTTCGAGTCCGGTGTCCAACTGTCATTAAATAACAACAGCACGCATTTTTCTGATGTGCATTAGTGTCCCGTTGTATCACTTGTTGTAGGAAAGTTCGAGTGATGAAGGCATATTCACTGGTAACTGAACTATACCGACTTCAGCAGATACTAATCCTAATCTAACATCAGCGTGCCCTCCTTCGTTGTGTAGCAGAATCATCGGCGAAGTAAAATAACCAATAAAAATAAAATAACCAATAAATTCAAATTTAATACGCCTCATTTAATACCAGAGGCGCTGCACCGCAGAGTTGTAAAGGAATTAGGCTTTTCTCTATCTCTTCCTTCACCACCTGTCTTCATTATCACTATCCTTTTCCTAAAGAACGTAACACCTAGTAATAGTAGCAGGCATTCATTGACCGAGAGTTACTTCTGTTTAAAAGAAACGAGTTTGATTCAGAACCATTTGAGTAGTTTTTTTTTACCTTGGCTTTAAGTACAATTTCTGCTGGATTGTCTTAAAAGAAAATGTAATCGACAAATATCGAAATTTCCCTAAGTAGTCATTGAGGAAAGTGTCCTCTGTGGGAAGTTGGTGAGCTGGGTATATTAACATACACATGTGTTTTACAAACGTTCATTATATTTTATCGCATTTTATTTTCGCTTTTATTTACCAGCACATTTTTCTGTGGTTCTTTTTTATGACCACTGTGTGTAGTGAGACAAATTTAATTATTTTGGAAATAATTATTTATAAGTCATAATTTACACTCAGCAATTCTTATTGCTAAGTTGATTAGTTTTTTAGTAAAGAGTGAAGAGGGGAAAATAACTTTTATGTTCCCTTCGTCTCTCTCTCTCTCTCTCCTACAAACTAATCAGCTTAGCAATAAGACTTGCTTAGTGTAAATTAGGACTAAGTGCAAGAAAAGTCTTTACCGAACCCTAAATCTCTAGGAGCGGTCATTTAAAACTTAAAAAGGTATTTGAGAATCATGACAATAATATTAGTTTTTATCTACTTAACACTTCCTCGATCTAATGAACTTTACCAGAATGCCATGAATCAAAGAATACAAGATTACGCATTCAGCTTTTGAAAACATTATTTTTCTGCGCATCTACGTCACATCAGCTGAAAAACATAAACACAATCACACAAACACGTGTATTTGATATACGGCAATTTTGTTTACATATCGATTTCTACGTCATTTTGACGTCACACCAGCAGACTTAAGTTAACAGACATGCGCAACGTGTAATCTTGTATTTTTGATTCATGTCAGAATGCCAAATATGTAGTTATTTATTCGCGACACAGAACTGCATGATTACCCGCATGGAGGCGTCTGCAGACAGGTTTAAAAAGACCGCTCAACAGTTAAATCAGTGCGTCAAGCGTTTTCCAAGTGTCAAAAATTCTCACACTCGTACATTAAACACATTGACGGCAGCAGGCTACCCGGAGTACAACCTGTCAAAAACAGAATACATGTGAATAAAGCAGTATATTCACGACAACACGGCTGCACGACTACACAGCCACTGTTGCAGACTAATTTATATTTCTGTAAGCGGCAATGAGCTGCCAATATAACAAAAAATGTGAAATTAATGAAAGCTTAAAATTATTGGATATTATATAACAGATGGAACATTATTTAACAGATGGAGGATGGTCCATATTTTGAATGACTCGTGAGGTTCAATGTCGTTAATTTGCCGAATTATCTCATCTTTTAGTTCTTTGTTCTTGGCTTATTGATGTACACTTTTTCTTTTAAATATCCGCAAAGAAAGAAGTCCAAGGGTGTTAAATCATATGCTCGTGGCGGCTAATTAACATCTCCACGATGTGAGATAGCACGGCCATTGAATTTCTCGCGTAAAAGAGCTATTGTTTCGTTGGCTGTGTGGCAAGTGGCACCATCCGGTTGGAATAACATATCGTCCAGCTCCATAGCTTCAATTTCTGGCCACAAGAAGTCCGTTATCATCTCGCGAAAGCGAACACCATTCACGGTAACTTCTTGGCTGACTTCATTTCGGCTCCGATGACGCCGCCAGCCCATAAACAGTCACTCTTTGTGGATGCATCGGCTTTTCAACAATCTCTCGCGAGTGCTCATTTGCCCAAATGCGGCAATTCTGTCTGCTTGTTAACGATTCCACTGATTTGAAATTGTGCCTCGTCGCTGAAGATGATTTTCTTTGTAAATTCAGCATTCACTTCTGTTTCTTAAACCAACCATTGGGTGTATTGACGGTACTTGAAATGGTCGGTAGGCTTCAGGTCTTGAGTTAATTGAACCCTGGATGAGATGTTAAATTGTTGGGCACGACGACGTGTCGAGGTTGACGGCTCTTCTGCCACACTATAGCGAACAACAGCTATGTTTTCCGGCGACTGAAATTGGCGAGCATGCGCAGGTGTTTTCACATTTCTCCCTATTGCGGATATATTCGGTCGACTATACCGACAAAAAAATTCCTGAAGTGCACGAAATGCATTTTGATTTGAACCCCCATTTTCGTAAAAGACTTCAACGATCTTAACGCGCTGCTTAATTGTGTACCTCTCCATGGTTGAATTTGTCAACCACTGAAACAAAGAAATGTCAAATTAAAGGCCTGATCCACGATATCGACAACGTTCGACTTGTCGCACACTTACATTTGAAACAACAACAGAATATGGTTGCACTAATATGGTCGGAGTAACTAGACCATATGCCCAAGATGTTATTAAAAGTATTTAAAAAAAGTTTTGTGACTGGCTGTACACGACCTATGCCTTCACATAGGAAGTAGTAACGTAGTTGTTAAAGAAATTCCACAAAAAAACAGCAAAATTATACGCTTATTCGTGGAAGATCAATCAACCAGTGCGAGCGAGACGAAAGACTCGCGAAGACCAAACAGCACACACAAGCCTGACCGCACTTAAAAAATAATTACGATGACGTGAGAGCTGTTCTTCAACCCAGAATTGCTGAACGACTGACAACAAAATATTAAAATTTATTTTTGTTTTAAATTTAAGTGTGCGACAAGTCGAATGTTGTCGACATCGTGGTTTTGGCCCCAAGTTGAGCAAAAAAATTGACGTTAAGGTGTGACTCACAATTAACATCGTGCATTATGGTTGGACTTCCCTTTATATGTATATGTGGGAATATAAAATATTAGCTTAAGTAGTCTTATATAAATTTAGCTTTATTATGTTGTATAATGTTCCAGTTGGAATTTTTTGCAGTACTTGAAATGCTACATATGAAAAGAAAGGATCACACGAAAGTCGGTTAGCGCAAGCGTCAAAAATTCCGAAAACCACTGCTTTGCTTAAGTCGACTTAAGCTATGATTCCATATTGCCATAGATATACTTCTAACTATATCAGGTGCTTATAATATCGCTGCTGCTTTCAAAATAATTTCAGCCAGCGGGGTTTGAAGTTGCATGCTGCGTTCAAAACATAATTGGCGGTTATGGCACGATATACATACTAAAAGATTAGTTGATTGTAGTAGGAAACTAAGTTTAATCTCGGAGTTAAAAACCCGCTCTAAGACACTATTTTGATAAGAAAAGCCATGAACATTTAATGTTCTTTAAATTTGCCATTGCTTTGCATTTCGAAATGCATATTCAAAATCAGTTTAGTTTTTGTTTGTTTCTATTTTTCCACCAACCCCAACGAATATAATGTTATTTATGATCAGGCAAACCGAAAATATGCAATTACATGTTTTTTCCTGTGTCACGTATTATTGCGGGAACAAGGTATTTATCCGTCTTAGAACTTTCTATGCATTTTGGCATCCATTTGTTACAGCATATTTTTGCATATTTTACCCTTTAGAGCATGTTTTTGCACATATCAGTCTTACACGCATACTTTCTAGATTTTAGAGCATAATTTAGGCTTTTAGGACATATTTTGATACTTTATAGATTTTTTATTATTTTAATACACAGAGAAAACAGTGCCTACTAAATACCTCATAAAATAGAACAAAATTATTAAGAAATCTCTATAGTTTTTTTTTCAATAAGGAAATCTTATTAATTTCAAAGAGAAAACCTTTTTGAAAAAAACAAGAAGAAATCTTGTAGTTTTTATGAGGTTATCTTATTGATTATTTCAATTAAAAAAAAAAAAAAAATTGCGTCTTTATTCTCTGTACTTATGTATTTTCATTTTAATTCTATACCATATACATATGTATGTATGTAGTATATTGTAGATGTTATTTATTTTTACATACATACATACACATTATGTTATATTCTTAACTAACTTACTCACCAAGTATTGAACCAGCAAACTTCTGACTGATTGACAAGCAACCTAACCAATATGCTAACAAGCAGCCTGAATAACCATTGAAATTATTGTGCAAACATTCTTATGCAAGTATGAAAAAGATCATGAAAAATATTGTCTGTATGTCTATTTATAGGAACGAAATAACAAGACACCTCATAAAATCAAGAAGATTTCCTTATTAAAAAAAATCAATAAGATGCTTTACACATACTCATATAGGAACCTACTAATATCAAGAAGAAAACCTTATTGAAAAAATTAATAAGATAGCCTAATAAAATCAAGACGAACCTAATAAAATCAATAAGAAATCCCTATAGTTTACAATTTATAAGAAAACCTAATAGAATCAAGAAGTTTTTCTCTATGGATTGTTTTTTTTTTTTGGTGCCAAAACTAACGGAAATTGAGTAAAAAAGTTGTGAATAATAAGATTTCTTCTTGATTTTATGTGGTTTTCTTGATAAAATTAATAAGACTTACCACATAAAAACAATAAGGAATCTCTATGAAAAAATCTTCGCTTCTTTCTGCTGGGATACCACTTAGCCTAAAAACGTTTAATAGAGAAAATCTTCTTGATTCTATGAGGCAGTTTTTTCTCTGTGTATGCTTTAAAGTTTATGCGTTGGTCAAAATTTTTATTTGAAGTTTTCGCGATCTAAATCTCATTTCAAATGTTCTCTGAATGTAGTAAGTATATAAATTGTTCTTACATATTACGCAGTTATTACGGACGTCAGTTTCAATAAAAAATCGGTTTTGTGGTATTTGTGGCGGACTCTGCCCCGAGTAGACGTTGAAGGAACATTGTCAATGTATAAAAGTTTATTTAGATGTGATAGGCAACGATTTTTATTTGAAAATCTGTCTAAATATTTTGTTGTTTATTGTAATAAAAATTATAAAGAAAAATCTAGTCTTATTTATCCAAAATACAGTTCCTAAGCCTTAATTCTGATATCGTGACCTCTTTTGAAATTGAAGTAACACTTTTACGAGAGTATGCAAAAAAAAATCAATATGTAATATTTGCTTTAATCAAAATTTGTACGGCAATTTTGTTTTAACGTACACTTCAAACCCAAATTATTTTTGTTTAATGTTGCGTTTTTCTTTGTTAAATTTTTTATAGTTTCCTTTTTTTGTTTATTTTATTTTTGTCTTATTTTATATGCAAATGTTGTTGCATTTATGAATTAAAAATATAGTTTTATTTAAAAAAAAAATTTATTTTATTTTTAAAAGCATTAAATATTAAAATATTTAGTGCATATTTTCAAATTTTTAATGCATATTGAATGCGCATAAAACACTTTTTTAGAGCATATTTCTGGTTTCCCTGGTTATGATTAAATTAAGCATGCAACAGTCAACTGCGACGAGAACTTCCCTTGTATCAACGCCCCTCAAATGTACACATTTCTCACCCACACACTAATACTCGTATATACTCGTATTAATTCTGTTCAATTTGTATGGACTTGAGTATGGACTAGAAAACCCTCTTGTATTCAAACAAAACATTTCGAATCAAAATTAATCAGTGTGACGACCGACGACCAGAGCTCCAAGTCGTTCTAAAATTTTCGGCGGCGGCGGCTTGGCTAAAAATGACCGGCGGCGGCTCAAAGTCGGTTGCAGCCGACGATTCCTTATGATTTCAATTTTTTCAGTTATGATTGTACATGTCGCTGTTAACAAGTACAGAGGCTTTAACTCAAACAACTATAACTTTACTGCCGTATTCATAAAAATTATTTGTAGAAATATGTCAAATAAGCCCTTAATAAACCTTAAATATTTTTTATGAATACGGCCGTTACACGAGAAGGTAAAAACATAAGAACAATAAAAAGAACAAAGTGATGAGGTGTAGCTTAATTTCGTGAAAATGTGAGTTAGCAAATGGAAAGTTTCGTGGAACAAATTTTAAGAAATTTCATGAAAAAAAGTTTAATGTAAATTAAGTACATATTATACATATATATGTATGTATTTACATAGATACATACATACATATACATATGTGAACTTCTCCGAGAAAAGGGACCTAGAGTGTGAAAATAAAGTTTTTGAGAAAAACGCATTATCACTTTAAACACACCTTCAGTTGGGACATGCGATTTGGTATGGTTATAGTATGTTTACACGGTACGTGCTTCGCTCTCTATTCATGCTTCACACCCCAATCATGACTGAATGAACCTGCTCCGCCATACACAATTACGAGAGCGAATCAAGTAGATTCAATATGAATCTACTTGCGAATCACGTAAAATTGGTATCTTCTCTAACTTTTATCGCAGTTAATAGCCACTTTATCTGAACTAGCTATCAAAACAAAATAGGGATATGTGTATGTGTGTGTTTGTAACAAATAAAAACAAACCAAAAAAATATAGATGTGATAATTAAGTTATGAATAATATAAAAAGGAAAAATAAGAAGAAAATATAGGGATGCCTTCAAAAACAAGATTTTGAATGAGCTGAATATATGTATGTATGCTTATGTGTATGCATACGTGCGTATGATCAGCGTTGCCACAACCAAAATATTTTTGTAACCAAAATATGAAAAAAAGTAACCAAAAGAGAAAAATAGTAACCAAAATTTTTTATGCATTTAATATATGAGTGATAATCGCATAAGTCCTCTTAATCAAATGACTGTTTTTGGGACGTTTTCAAGCAAAACTATTAAAAGGCTGCAACGCAAGATTAAACTCTTGTATGATCCTTTCTTTGCACATGTAGGTATTGTAACCACTCCAACTTTCATCCCTTATTCAACCCAAATATTGAGTACCCGTTTTTTTACACCCATTTTCAAACAAAATTCCACGCTTAATTAACTTTCGCTTAATTACCCAGAAGTATTTTACCCTAAAATGAAATTTCCCCTAAAATCTCATCGTTTATTTACCCAAGACTTCCTAAGTACATATTTATGTAATTCTGTAATCGAATATATGTACCTTATGTATTTATTTTTTGTAATATGAACTGTTTTTGTTATTTAATAAAATATTTGTTCCAAGTAATAATGTACTAAATACCAGTGAGTTCGGATAAATGCATTTCTAAAGGTATTTAAGCGTATTCTCATAATTGCCTATACGAGATAATTAAACGTCTTCGCTTTAATACCTTGCCCGTATAATCACACCAAAAGTCATGACATTTTTGATGAGGCAATTAGACGGGGCTTACTGTATAATCATTATGAAATCATATAATATTACCTATTACAGTTAACCTACCATTTACACATGAAACTAATTGCAAGAAAGTAGCAATACAATCACATTTTTTCACTACCACACTCACATAGTTTTTAATTTCCACTCAGCTTTCAACGATTTTTTCAAGAAAGTAAATTTTTGATGTTTTCAGAAAGTAAAATGACAAAGACGTGAACACTGTTACCCACATCAAAAATTTATACAAATATATAGGATTGTGGCAAATAATTATTATAAATTATTCTTATTTTGTATAAATATTTAAATAATTGAAATTTCGTATCTTCAAATATACATGAAGAAGACAATTAGTGCCTATTTAAAACAATAATATTATTAAAATATTAACAATAATAATTATTCCCAACTTATTGCCCTATAAATGTGTGTATGCGATAATCTGGGTAATTCTAATTAAGTAATAAACCAAACAATAGCAATAGCAAGTTTTGCAACTTTTCGTTTCGACGACATTTTTAAAATGAACTTTCACTTTCCTATGAAAACGAACAAGAAATTTTCATGAAAGTAATTTTTTTCATTAAAATTTTTATTCATAATACGTATACAAAAATTTCAGGAAAGTACTTTCATGTGTAAATGTAGCGTAAATGTTTAATTCAGTTTCATAATTGTATTGTGCCTTATTTGCGATACTTATCGTAAGTGACATGTAATCAAAAATATACTTTTTTATTTAAATTAAAATTTTATGGGCCTATCCATAGTTTAGAACTATCAAAATGGCAAAAATTTTATAACTTTTAAGATACGGGCTGTAAAATTTTGTCGTAAGCGACAATTTACGTATGTAAACAAATTTGAATATTATAAAAATAATCTCCTGAAAACTAGAAACTATAACTAGTAAAAATTATTTGCATTCTGTAAATATTAGTAGGCTGGAAAATATTAGTCGGCTGAAAATATTAGTCGACCTTCACTTGTTAATCGGCTGCAATTATTAGCCGATGTGAGCCGTCCAATTCGGCGGCGGCTCAAGCCCAAAAATAATGTCGGCGGCTTTGCGCCGCCGGCTGTGAGCCGCACGACTTGGACCTCTGCCGACGACTGTCATGTACATATTCGTAAACAGAATACTTGAGAAAATACACTCGTATTTTAGTTGCTTGTCTTAAGTTTTTTGTATAATAACGGCATACTAAGTGGTTGCAGGCAGTTTTAAATAAATTTATTTTATCATTTTATTTGTTTATTATTTTAACATTCAAAATGCATTTTGAATAACTCTAGTGACAGACTGAGAGAGATTCCTTAATCTGATGAACAATTGTTGAGCGCATAGCAAATGTCATCCATCTGTCGTCAGTTCTTGGCACCACATCATCATTATTTGTATGTATGTATGTATGTATTTATTTATTCACATTGTATGTGTATGTGTCTATGTATGGAGTGTTTATTATCAGTGCTGTAAAGTAGAAGAAGAATAAGAAGAAGATATACTATCATGGAAATGAAAATACAAGGAGAAAACAACAAGTAAAACTCAAATGCTTTATCATCAATTTATTTATTTTTTCAAAAGATTTTTATTAAACTCATTGAATTATTTATTATTATATAAGTGTAAGGCGCAATGTAAAATTTAATATTATTATTCGTTTGCATATAAACTGATTTATAAAGTTATAGGTAATGGAGCCTAAAGTAGTTAGGTTTGATTCAATAATCATTGCCGCAAGATCCTGTCGGCATACTCCAAAAATATTCGGCTTCTTTTTGGAAATTTCATGCAGTTCAACCAGAATATAACAATGAGTACTCAAAGAAAAATATACATAAGTAATTAGTTTTAATTTTAGTAACTGCGTATAATCATATTTCATAGAGGAAACAATTTGTACTCTAACCGATTCCAACATACAAGAGCAGTTATACTAACATACGCTACAACTAAAAATAAAAAAGCAAATGCGTATCAAGCGCTTTGACTTGTAATCTGAAAAAAATATACGCATGATACTCGGGATATTTATTCATGATTCGCCACCGTATACATACATACATACATATATGTATGTGTATATGAAATGTAATGGATAATGAGTGGGTGTGTGTGTGTGTGAATGTTTGAAAATATGCTTTATGTGTGTGTGTAAATAAAATAGCTTGTATAGCCGATTAGCAGTCAAAAGTATTTTTATACTTATGCGCATCATTGTAGCTTACACAGTCTATAAATTTTAGTTGCTTTCGTTTGTACTGCGTAATATAAAAATTTCTATAAACATATTTAGTGGATGCTTATAGTTACACGTATTCGGTTTAAATTTAACGCGTTTTTTTATATTTTTAGCTGTATGCATTCATTGTTCTTTGACGGACAATACTCAAAGAGTACTTACAACGATAGTTTTGTCATTTTATGGTTTGAACACGTCCGTGTGCAAGTTGACAGCTAGTGTTTTTTAAGAAAGTGACAGAGTATTGTGTTATATTGATTGTTGATTTTGCAACGTCTTTGTTTCCTTCAGTGTATGTATATACCGATATTAACGCCTGTCATTGCCACTATAAAAGGGATATACTCAACATTGCTGGTGGTAAATGAATGCCGTATGTCTACCAATGTGAAAGCTAGACATTATGGGGCAACACTGATGTGGGTTTCTTAGATATGCGAATCACTTAGGTAACTTTATAGCGGATTAGCCGTTTCTTTGGCATTCCTAGTTATTTATTGTGATTTATATAGTATGTTTGCTCAAATAATGTGAAGGGACGTACCGTCCAGTTGGGACCTTATGGCGCCACTGGGAAAAACAAGAACTCCCGGGCTACTCTTGTTCAGAAAATATCAAATTAGATTACTACTAGCAGTGCTAGACGAATTGGAAGGTGTAGAGTTAAGTAGTAAGCTATCCACATTCCTGAGGCGGCGGGACCTACCTGCTCCCTGCGTATCACAAACGGACCGAATGGACAGGAACAAGGAACAGACGGGCTGCCTTTATAACCTAACCTAACCTTACTATGGTTTGTACACATCATCTGTCAATGTGGCCCATATTGTACAATACAAACTATATTCTTTTACATTATCTGGCAATGCTGGTCATATTACACAAAATAACAAATAAATTTAACAGGGGTTATTGCAGCAAAATAATTTTTTGTATAGAGTTTGAAATTGACAAAGTAAACAATTTAAAAATCTAAAATACAAATAATGTTGTTTATGAAAGTATCTTGTAATCCTAATAAAAATAGCTTTAAAATTGATAATGTAAATGCATCAAAAATATGAATAACGAAACTTGGAACGCCAATAGCAAATTCCCGGGATTTTGGGAATCCCTATACCCATTGCGTAATACTCTATTTTATCTTTATTATCTTTTAGCCCGACTGCGCGACGCAAAGAAGGGTATTGTGCTTATCAGCCTATGTATGTATGTATTAAAAGTGAGCGCAAGCCAGGAGAAAGCGTACAGTATTGTTTTTTTTTCCAAGAGCGAATATTTTTTGTAGTGGTGATCGTAATTGAGTGTAAAGCAAAAATAGAGAACAAATAAACAAAAACACACACAAAACCATTGTACAACATTTGAATAGACAGTTGTGTCAAGTGTGCAATATTATTATTGTACACTTCATAGTGCACCATACTTCATTTCACAAACTCAAAATTTCATAAAATATTAAGTGATAATAAAACTTTTTACAATTATATTCATTGTGAAAGATATTATTTTTTATAGGTATTTTAGTTTTTAGACCCTTTTCACAATGTATGGTTAATAGTTAACTTGAACTTTAACTGTAAGTTCTACATACAAAACTTGCCGTTAAAGTCTCTGTTATCTTTTAAACATACATTGTGAAAAGGTACGGCAAATTAATAAATTATAAAACTTAGAACACTATCTCAAGCGAACTAACACGCTCAAAGAATCTAAGTTTTTTGCTTTTTCTTTTACACACACACACATATTTTTACACTTGTGTGCTGATTTTACAATGGTCAATCGGTGTACACTAGTGAAATATACTTCGACACTACAATAACTAATGCATTCCCTGGGCAGATAAACAAATGCTGTTGCATGCTTTTGATAAAGTTGAATACCAGTTTTAGTGTTCTTATAAAATCAAGAGCACTAAAAAGAGAAAACTATTCAATCATTTACATCATGAAGATTAAGCAAGCAAACAGTTTGTGCTCAGCTCTAGTATGTATGTTTGTTCCTTTGCGGCACTATATAAACCGAAGGCGCGGACCGATTTTGATGATTCTTACATCAATCTTATATCAATTTTTCGCAATCCTTTGAGGCGGAATATACATATATAAAATGGGTATCACTCAACAGGTATTTGAAAATCATCTTAAGTTTCTTTCATGATTTTTTATTTCGAATGACCATTTTGGATCTTTAACGTTTTAAAGCTGGTCGCAGTCGGATTTTTGATTTTTTTTTAATTTTTACTTGTATTTTATTACATTTGTCATATCTTATCTTAATATACATATGTATATAAAAATCAAAAACACGTTTATTTGTTAGGGGTGAACTCTTCAATGCCCCAACAGATTTTCGCCTTCCACCCCACAAAATATTTGTAAAAGACCGGCGCGTGGTTTTATATATTTTCTACCCCGGTAAATGCTACGCCCCTTTCAGAAATAGTGATTCGTCCGACAGATGGCGCAATTTTTAGTTTTTTTTTGTGTTTTTGCACCGTAACTCAAGAACTACTGAACCGATTTTGAGCAAACTTCATATACATGCTCTATAGGGCGTGAGTAGTGTTTCTGTGTAGTTTGAAGTTCGTCCGACAGATGGCCCAATATTTAGTTTTTTTTGTGTTTTTGCACCGTAACTCAAGAACTACTGCACCGATTTCGACCAAACTTTATATACATGCTCTATGGGGCATGAGGAGCGTTTCTGTATAGTTTGAAGTTCGTCCGGCAGATGGCGCAATATTTAGTTTATTCGTGGGCAAAATCCAATTTTAATATTGTAAAACCAATGCCATATACAACACTAATGTTTGCTTAGCGCCAGCAACGGGGACCGGGTTCAGATAGTTTTTTAATAAAAATTCTTTGTTATTTTGTGTAAAAACATACTTTCTAATTTTGCATAATTTTCAACGCATAAAATAAAAATTCATGTATTGGTGGCAACACTGGCCACTATTCCATGCGCTTTAAAAGCCCATATAAATATAAAATACTCAAGTCAAGCGTCAAATTGCAAGCTTTGATAAATACATGCGGTGTTCTCTTTTTAATCAGAAAAAAATCCACAATAAAATGCACAAATACAATAAAAAAAAAGAACTCAACTAAATACTTAGGTACAATTAATTAAATTATTATTTAGTTTCATTTTAGTGCTTGTAAACCATTCTACCGGCAATCAGATCCGAACTGAACAAAGTCAAATGAGTTCAATTGTGTAAAAAAAAATTAACAAAATAAAAAAAAACATCAAGAGATAATTTCGTTTAACTAGAAACCCTGTCAATGTAAATGAAACAAATAATTTGTAATTCAATAAAGAAGTTAAAAGTGATTGAAAATGTAAAAAAAAAATATAAAAGTGTATACGAGTATTATTCAATTGAAAATTAACAAAGAGAAAATTGGAAATTATGGGAGCAATTTTTTTCGTTGGGCCCAAACAGAATTTTACTTATTAAATTCACAATAAAAAAAGTTTTGAGTTCAATAGATTTATAAAATAGATACCTCGCTTATACGCAAGTTGCAATTGCAAATAAAGAAGTAAAATGTTGTCTTTTATATTTTTTATTGTAACTTAGTTCTGAGTACAATTTAGCCCAATTCACAATCCTGTGCAAATGGTGTTGCATCGTAGCATGTGCAAAATGGTATAGTATATTTATACTCACCACTAAGACTTGTTAAGTGGTGAGTATCAATATATTAACCATTTTGCAAATGGTATTGCATCGTAGCATTTGCAAAGTGGTGTAGCATATTTTTACTCTACACTAACAAAATACAAAGATATGCACTTGCTACACTTGTGTAAATAAACAATACCTAAAGGTAGTAGTATATATTTGCTACAACATGTTGCAAATTCACAAGATTGTGAATTGGGAGTGAGAGAGACTCGCCATAACTCTCACCACAGTGATGGGAAAGTTAGTACGATCGTACTTTTTTTGATACTGTTTGACATGAAAAAGTACCGTAGTACTCCCCTAAGAAATTTGATACTCTCACGGGCAACTTAGAAATGCAGTCAGAAGACTCGCGCATGAATATATTTTGCCAAGAATTAAATTGTTTTTTCGACAAATAGAACGAAGCTTTATTAGTAAAGATCTTTTAGAAAAGTGCAACCACAATTAAATATCAATATCAATATTTCATTCAATGATATTTTATGTGGCACAGAAGTTGATCTATTGAAACAACTGGTTTAAATCAGTTTAAAGAAATTTTTAAAAAGTTTATATTAAGTTCTAAGGGCAAAAGTGAACTTTGACAATAAAATGTTAGTTTGGTTTAGTAGGTTTCCCCCTGAAAGTATTTTATCTGTTAAACCAATATCCTTATACCACTTTTAATTAAAATGTTCCCAGGGAAAAGAAAAAAAAAAAAAGAAAAATAATTTGAAATATTAACAACCAATATAAAGCACTGGCTTATATAAAAACGCATTAGATGAATACATATTTCATGATATATCTATCGAGAGTAGCTTACGGAATTTTATCCATGCCTCACTCCTCTGTAAATGTCGAAAGGATTTTCTCTTACCAAAATTTCATGAAAACAAAATATAAATCAACAGCCATCGTATTTTGTAACTCGCTAAAGCTAAATCTCTATCGCTAAGAATCCATAAAATCAATTTGTCGATTTTCGGCTACGAATGCAATTTTCAAACGGGTATTGATAAATCAGGTAATGGCTTAAAAATGTAATTCGCCGAAATTTTATTGCTTTATGTCATCGCCAAAAATTTTAAATTTTTCTATTTGTTCAGCATTTTAGCGGTCGAATTTAGCTTTAGCTTTAGCGAGCTATGGAATACGGGGGCAAGCTTTATGTTCCAACAGTATTAAGTCGAATCCAGACTACACCTATTTGTATATTTGTACCTATGTGTTCCTTTTTTTGTAAATGAATTTCTTATAATTTTTTGTTAATAAAATTTAAATAAGAAATATTATAATTTTTGGTACTCTCGGGGTCAAAAAAGTACTAAAAAAATTTGTTTTTGATACCGAAATGCAAATCTCATTTCCCATCACTGTCTCACCATAGAAACCAATTGAATTTTGGTTTGGTTATGGCTATGGCGTTATGGCTGTGTCACGTATAATTTAAGCTTAAACAACTTAGGTCGAAGTAGCAAAAGTCGTAAAATTTTTACTTTTCGCTGCTTTTGCTTTTTCCAACTGCTTAAAACAGCTGCGTCCAAGCCATATCCGCAATGTGCAAACTTTTACAAAGAGCTTTTTGTGCTTTCACACCGACGAGAGTACAACCTCCACAACAACAACACAACAGACCGCAATGCTTGCTCTTACTTTGCAAAGAAACAAGAACTAATTTAAGAGCTTTCAGAGCTGTTTAGCTCAATGCAATGTATGTGTGCTTGGACGTAGCTGGTATAAAATTAGCCAATGCTTTTGCTTGGGCTTGTGAAAATAACAGTCGCAGTCGAACCAGAAGCAAAAAAACGAATCACGAACAATTGCGCAGTACTTTCAAAAGTTTGAATTTGATTTGTTGTTGCTTTTGGTTAGTTTCGCTAGTAAAAGCTTGTGTGCTTTTGTAAGTAGCACCAAACAGCCACAGTCGAAGAAGCAAAAGCTCTTACTTTTAGAAGCTTTCAGCAGGTCCAGTCAACTATTTTGTGGTGTTTGTCATGTTTTTGTTGTTGAAAACAAAACAAAAGCAAAAACAAAAACCACTTTACTGCGGTTGCTTAACACTTCTAAAAGCAAAAGTTTTAGCTTCTTCGACTGTGACTGCTTGCGACTTCCAAAAGCATATGAATTGCTTCTGCTTTTACTTGCGATACTAACCGAAAGCGAAAGTAAATCAAATTCAAACTTTTTTTTGTGCAATTGGTGACAAATCGTTCTGTGATTTTGCTTTGACTGAAACTTTTATTTTTCAAAAGCGAAAGCAGAAGCAAAATCAAATGAAATTAAAAGCATTTCAGTTTTTTAAGCACTACTAAAAGACGTAATAAACGTACGGTCAGCGTTGCCGTTGTGCGACTAAAGTCGCATTTTGCCCCTTTTTCGAATGCCTTGCCACTTTTTATGCCCCTTAGTCTTAAATCCCCTTTTAGTATCATTTGCATTATTTTGTGCCCCTTTTTGCCCCTTTTTGTTCAAAGTCAACTTTAATTTTTATTTTTACAGTAAATGTACGCAAATTTGGACAGATTCTACCACATTCGACAACAAGATTTTATTTCCTATGTGTATATATGAAAAAATAACATTTTTTTTTTGGGAAATTGACCGTATGGCGCAATATTATTTTCTGAGTATATGGTGTTAAACAGCCTTGGTATGACTCTTTTAAAAAAGAAAAAAGCAACACAAAAGTATTCCAATGATTAGGAGAGACGGCATAAGTGGGTTCAGATGGATGCAGATACCAAAAAATCTATTTGTGTTTTCTACATTCAGTTGCTCATCTGCCGAATGAATCATTGAATGTCATGTTAAAACAGCCACACACGTGGCCAATTCCAAAAAACAAATGATGTAAAAATATCCGAGCTTTTACCACACAAAAAAAAAATACCGATTTTCGGAGGAAAGTTGATATTGCTGAAATGAAGCTTGTTTTAAAGATGATAAGATGAACCCGTTTAAGCAAATGGATAAATTGGCTAAATTAAATGCAAATTTATTTTGTGCCACTTTTTTTTTTGAAAATCCCCTTTTTGTGCCCCTTTTTGAAATTTTTCAACGGTAACGTACGGTACGGTCCGGTCACACTTGGGCAAACATTTACCAAATACAGTTAGGCCTCGATTATCCGTAATGGTCAGGAACGTGAGCATTTTGGATAATCGATTTTAGCGGGTTTTTTTCCTATTTATTCATATTTTTTATATGTATATTTACTTACATATTTTTTATATACCACATATAATAAAATAAATATTAATGGATGTTATGATGGTGTTTAATAAAAACAGACATACATAAATATGTACTATAAGGAAAAAAAATAATATATAGCTGAAAAAAGTTGCGTGCTTGCAATCTCTGATAAAAGCGCTAATCACTGTTGATCGCTGCAAAGAAAAATTAAATCGATGGACAAAAGGAAACAATTATAATTTTTAATCGAATCACGGATAAACGAGGCTTTACTGTAATTGTAAACATTAAAGGGATATTCAGATTATTATACAAATATAAAGGCTTTCATCACATTTTACGAGAAAGAAATCTAACGACATTTGTTTCGAGTGTCAAAAAATCTAACGTGAAATGACATTTTGTGTTCACACCTCAAATAAAATTAAAACCACAAGTTGAAAGCAAACATCTGTTCTGCGGCGGCAGAATAGTTTAATGCAGGCTGTGAACGTGCGGGCCTTTCAAAATATTTGGCTATTAAAGTAATCGATTTATATCAAGGGAGAAGAGAAAACTGAAAAGATTTCGTTAACTTTTAGACATGCCTTGCACGAAATGTGTTTCAATACGATAAATATATTCGATATTTAGAGCCGGTTTAAGACGAAGAAAAATTCCATAAACAACGTCGAAACAGACGACTTGTCAATTTGATTATTACTTAATTTTATAAAAATGCAACCCTGATCACATGCAAAATCTTAACGTTTAAAATTTTTTTTCGTTATGAAAGTGTGCATTCAAACTATCGCATTTGTGCGTATTATTTCAACTTTTGACATACTATATTAATACAAAGTATAATAGTCTGAATATCGCTTATATACTAATGAAAAACCTTTTCATCCAGATAAGTGTTTATTAAGTTAAACAGTTTACAATAATATGGGATTCTATGACATTGTCTATTAGTTAAGGTTCAATCAGATGTGTTATACCATAATGTCATAGCCATAACCATGGCCATATCCTTAAAAAATTTTGCTCCACCTAATATTAGTGCTGCCATAACCATAAACATCTCTTTATGATCTCACTTGTTTATTCATTTCAAAAGTGCAACAGCAATATGTCTAAATAGCAAATAGCTATTTATGGTTACGGCGAAAAATCAAAATTCAATTGGTTTTTATGGTTATGATTATGGCGAGGCACCTGTAAGCAACAGTGTTGCCCCTAAGTTTGTTTCGAACAGCTGCTTTGTATGGTTATGCCACGTTTAATTTGACATTTAGGTATGAAACTGTTTAACTTAACAAACACGTGTCTGAATCAAAAGAGACTAAAGGCCGGGGCACAGTGAATCCATCATACGTTAAACTTCGCCTTTTTCAACTGACATTAACGCAATGACGGAGAAGGTTGGCACAGCTTCTATAGGTCGATTCTCCATTTTATTTATTATTATTATTATTTTAAATTTATTATAATTAAAATTACAATAAACTAAACTAAATAAAACAAAGCACTAGCGACTACTGGCTATCGGCTTTTTTATTTATTAAATTCAACTTTTTGTATTTATTTCGCTTATTCTTTTGTTTAATTTTATTTTTGCTGCCACAAAATACAAAAATCTAAATCAGAACATAACAAAAAACCAACCAATATCGTGTCAAACTACTCAACGTACGCAAAAAGTTAAAAGTTTACCAAATTTTGTACTTTGTGTTGACGGACACGTACTGAATGTAAACGACCTCATAAGAAACCATTTATTTCAGCTTAGCTATCAGTTGAAAAAGGCGGAGTTTAACCCATGACGGATTCATTGTGCCCCGGCCTTTAGACGCAATAAAACTCAGAGTTTGATGTTGCAACATTTTAAAATGGAAAATATATTGTACTTGCTAAGTTAATATTATGGTGCGTTCACTGTATGTTACTTTTAAAATTAGTTTGAAAATACCACAACACAATTTTCTTATTGGTAGCAAATAGTGCTCATATTGTTTTACTGAATAAACTTTTCAGGGAAAACATGACAAAACAATTACAAATTAAATCTGTTATCAGCAATACATACGTGTACGTAATCGTATATACATACATATGTACATGCATATTTTGTTTTGTAAATATTTTCTAGGTTTTCATTTCATTTGATAAATAAATAAGTGACATTGATTTGTGGATACTTTTTGTATAAAATTTACCATATCAATTGGGTAAATATGCATTTGTCGCTTTTGAAGTTTGTTTGTCAAACAGTGTAAGTACATATTGAAGGTTTTTTAATTAAAGAAGTTGTTATTTATTGAATGCAAAACCACAGAACTAACAAAAAACAAAATTAAATTTTGCATTTTAAATTAATAATTTTATTTATTTAAATTTAAATGTATGTACCTATAAATTTTCGAAACTTTAAAAATGAAATTAAAAATTAAAATAAAGAAACCTTACTTCAGTCACTTGAATAAATTTATTTACTTTTTTCTCTCCTTGAAATTTTAAAAAATTATATGTAGTTACGAGATTTTGCATTTCAGCTAACGAAATGCAATTACTCATTATACCTGTGGCAATAAGGAAAAAGTGCTTAAGTCATATTTTACTGTTTTGTAGGAGAATACTTTTAAACGTTCAAGTCGATTTTCTTTTAGAGTTAAATTGGGAAATTCGTTCACTGTAATTTTATTTACGAAAACATCGTTCTATAAATTGTAATTAATTCACTCAATTGAAATTTTGCCAAGGGTACTTTTGAATATGAAGATTACACGGCTTTAAAATCAAAATTAGCTTATCTCGACTTAAGCACTTTTTGTGTTTTTTCCACAGATATAGTGATAATTACTCTGTTGTAATACAGCAGACCAACAGATTCGATCCTTGGATCCTCAAATTGATAGACTAGCACACTATCCAAGAGTCCGCCGAAGCTATGTATATACAATTTACGTACTTTCACGTTAAGGCTCAGTTACCCGACTGTAATGTAATGTAACTGCAACGTAGGGAACAGCTGATGGACATTTTGATATGAAAAGTAGGTAACGTTACATTACATCTTTATAACCATTTTCATTACTTTTCACATAACAATATCGATCAGCTATTTCCTACTGTTGCAGTTACATTCCATTACAGTCGGCTAACTGAGCCTTTACTCACGATCAGCGTTGCCACAACCAAAATATTTCTTGTAACCAAAATATGAAAAAAATGTAACCAAAGGCGACAAAAAGTAACCAAAATTTTTTAATGTATTTAATAGATGCAGTGTTAAAAAATCTGTAATGATTTTCATTAAATTTAACTTTACTCTGCTTTCGCTTTTGCAAAATACAACAGTTTCAATCAAAGCAAAATCAGGAAACGATTTATGAACAATTGCGCCGCACTTGCAACAGTCGACGATTTGAAAAGTTCGATTTTGATTTACTTTTGCTTAGTATCGGGAGTAAAAGCAGAAGGAGTCTATATGGTTTGGCAAGTCGCAAACAGTCACAGTCGAAGAAAGCAAAACGGATACAATTTCTTCTTCTTTACCGCATCCAGATTTGTTTTAAGCCAAGAAAAAATATTCAACCATGTGATAGTTTATCACGATAGTTAGTTAAATGCAAATTCAATATACCGTATAAAAATGGTTATTATTATGCTACAAAAAAGTAACCAAAATGGGAAAGTAAACATTAAGAAAAAAATTAATAAATTTTGGTTAAAAGTAACCAAAACGGCAACGCTGCTCACGATCCCATCAATATTTTTAACATCCTGAAAGTATGCCACATTTTTTATACCAGGCATGCAAGAGAAAAATAAATAAAAGTATTAACGCTTGTGCGTATTTTGAATAATTTTGTTGGTTTTAAATAAACTATTTAATTGATTGAAATTATTGAAAGATTTCCATACATTTTGACTTAAAGTACATATAAAGTTTGCATACATTTTACACATGCGAGTACATATTTGAATTAATTATTTTACAGTGCGTGTGTTGTGTCTCGTCTGATAAAAAGTTGTAATTGTTTTGCCTTTAGGCGAACAAAAAAATCAAACAAAACGCCAACCATTTGTGAGAGAAATATCAGAATAATTTCAATTATTAACGATTTCGTAAGCTTTTTATATCTGATGTTGCATAATAAATTATTATATCTAGTTCTTGTGCAAAATTGTGTAATAGATGAAGTATTATGTGTGGCATAAAATTCATGTAGATTTGAAAAATGATGTGTTTTTGTTAGAGAAACATATTATTCGTCACATTAATTGAATAAATTTTATTTGTATTAAAGAGGAAATGCAAATAAATTAATTCATTAAATATATTATTAGTGGAAACAATTATAGATATTTAAAATGCAAATTTGATTAGAATTTTAGAAAATTTTAAATGGAATATGCATGTTATTATAAAAAAAATAGATTGATAAATATTTAGCGATTATTTTTTAATGGTCCGCTATCAAAAGCAATTAAAATTTCATAAAATACGCTGTAATTCATGATACATATTATCCCTCATATTCATAAAATTTAAAATAAATTTTAAATGTATTTTGGTTAAAATTTTTCATAAAAAATTTTCGTAATAAGGCATTTATACCTTATTATTATTATTTTAATTAAAAATTTTTACGAAAATCTATACTGTTTACACAAAGTTTTTTTTTTTTGACATTGGCAGACTTTTTTTTATCGAAAACAAAACCCATTAACTGAAAAATTTACATCAGCACAAAATCTAGCATATTTTGATTACAATCTTTATGAAAATCTATACCGTTTACACCAACTTTTTTTTGACATTTATCAAGATTTTTTTTTATCAAAAACAAACCCATCAACTGATTTGTTTCCAAAACTACAAACAAATAACTGCAATGTAGCCAATTCACAGACCGTAGCTAATTCACTCACCAAAAAAAACATTACATTTTTATTATATTTCCTACAAATCTACTTAAAAATTTGATTTCGTTTTCTAAGGGAAATCTGGAAAAAAATCAGCTTGATTTCGAGACAGTGTAAATGCACTATAAAACTACAACCAAACAACTGAAATTTAGCCAATTCACACACCTTTTCAAGCAGACCGTAGCTAAGTCATTCATCTTTTATATACATATGTACAGGGTAGTGAAAATAAAATAAAAGTATTAGATTTTATTTAGATTTCCTACAAATCTACTCACAAACTAGATTTTGTTTTGTATGGGAAATCTAGTACAAAGCAGTTAGATTTAGCTCGAAATCTCGCGTGTAGTAGATTTTGAGCTAACATAAATGCCCTATAAAATGAATTTTAAATTAATTTTATTTTCTTATGCATATGGGGGTAGATATGCATTTAAATTTAATTGAACTAGAATAAATTTTAATCAGGAATACTTTTTTGATCGGGCTTACATACCTACATGTTTAAATTTAATTCAACTAAAGGGTGTTTTTTTTTAGAATGTCACAACTTTGAGTTGGCATCACTGCCTTATTTGAGCACCATTTTAACAGCTGATAGTTGCTTTTTGTTTAAGGCTCAGCTGATCGATATTGTTATGTGAAAAGTAATGCAAATGGTTATAGAGATGTAATGTAATGTAGCCTACTTTGCATATAAAAATATCGATCAGCTGTTTTTTACGTTGCAGTTACTTTACATTACAGTCGGGTAACTGAGTCTTTAGTTTGCTTTGAAATTTCATTATGGATCGACTTACACCAGAGCAACGCGTGCAAATTGTTAAAATTTTTAATCAAAATAATTGTTCTATTCGTCAAACTCATCGTGCACTTCTTCGATTTTCCGATAAAGCCCATTTCTGGTTGAATGGGTATGTAAATAAACAGAATTGTCGCATTTGGAATGATGAGAATCCACAAGCTTTTGTCGAAACACCATTACATCTACAGAAAATTACTGTTTGGTGCGCTTTATAAGCTGGCGAAGTCAATGGCCCATATGTCCCAAGAATGTTGCTTACTGTCAATGATGAACGGTATAGGAACATGATTCGCCACACAGCGGGCTCTACAAATAATTTACTCAAAGAAACTTTTGATGATAAAATAATGTCACGTTATGGCCCAATTAATTGGCCACCAAGATCGTGTGATTTAACCCCTGGATAGAAAATATTCTTTGGGGTTATGTTAAGTCACTTGTCTATGTCGATAAACCACAAACAATTGAACACGTGGAGTTATTGGCGAAATACGGCCGTAAATGCTGCGAAAAGTTGTTGAGAATTGTTGTTACAGATTGCGCCTTCTACGCACCAGCCGTGGCGGCCACATGGCAGAGATCATATTTAAACATTAATTTCATAAAAAAATTTTTCCAATAAAGCCCGTTTCATTGATATTAAAAGTATATTTCCTTGTTTTATTATGATTTAAACTTGTTTCACTCTAGAAAAAACACCGTCTAGAATGAATTTCTCAATCAATCAATCATAAAATCAATTAGTAATACGTTTAGTTTTATAAATTAGTCTGTGCAAAATCTTTTTCAAAAATATTTTTAATATGTTTTCCATCTAAAAATGATCTGCCATGCCGAAAAATACTCGTATCAATGCTTATTAATTTTGACACATCCAACCACGTATTTTTATTTGGCGACGCTTCATTCGCTTTACGAAAAGTGTTTCAGCAGCTGAAAAAATGTCATATATGTGAACGAAATATTTTCATTCATGTAACGACATGTTTTTTACTAGGCAACGTACATTTTTATATTTTAAATGAAAAATGTAATTATTGCAATTAAACTTTCTAGTTTATACAATGAAGTGATGTTAGTTTTACATTTTTTAACGCACTATTTAATTGAATGAAGAAAATTTTTCATGTATATCATGACAGCATTTTATTACTGAGACGTCGTAACATATAATTTTTTGATGATATCGTATCATTGTATTAACAACATAAGTCATTGTTGTAATGACTGACTCTGATTAATTAATTTAATGTAAGTAATCATTGTATTTTATTAATGATTCAACTTACGTGTGTATATTGGCACAGGCATCAGAAAAAATTTTTGGCTTCCAGGCCAAGATTTGAACTTGTAAATCATGGCGTGAAACCTTAAATATAAATATAATAAATATAAACCATCATGAATAAAATGTTAATTCAACATTGTCTAATTGATCATTTAACATTAAATTTATTTGAACATTCATAATTAAAAAAACTACTTTGACTACTTCTCCAGGATTCGAACCTGCGTGCCTCCGACTATTAGGCTAACACACTGCCTACTAGCCAGCAGAACGAAGCTTTTGCTGGAAATGCGAATTCATGCGAATTCAAAGTATTTTTTCATTGTAGTTACGAAAATATTTCATTAAAGTTTCAACGAAACTATAATTTCCACAACCATAAATTAATTACAATGGTGGTTTGACACCTTGATCTTCTTTTATGTCACCTAATCAATTTAAAATATTTTTTTTGAAGGCATAGGAAGAAGGGTGGTGATATACCACCACACCACCACTCAGAGACCCAATTGGGTCCATTGTGATTATACATACATGTGTAAGTAATTGTCAAATGAATTCTTCGTTAAGCTATGTACAGACGGTTGTCAGATCTTACAATATTGCCAGTAAAATGTGCTCAAAATTTCTTACAACCGTGTGAACTGGCAATTTTTGTCAGACGTCGTTGCCAGAAAAATCATTGTCAGTCCATTGCAAGACTAGCAGCTGACAACAAATTGTCAGACATCTTACAATCGTGTGAACACATTGTAAAAGTATTGCCAGCTATTTGTCAGACATTTTAATATTGTCAGACGCGCGAAGTTTGTGCATCTGACAATGGCGTCATTGTAAGAGAATTATTTCTATGGGCAACACTGTACACGCTTGATTTTAAAGAAAATATATTTAATAAAATATATGCAGCCAAAATCATTGCAGTTGCTTCTTTATGGTCCATAATAATTAATATTTTCACTTTTTACATTTAACACCACCACAAACGATTGATATTTAACAATTTCTAACAAGCGCTTTGAGTCTGGCAACGCATAATAATGTCTGGCAATTTTTGCATATGACAACCGTGTGAACTTACAATTTTTTTGCTGACGATTTTGTCAGCTGATTTTATTGTCATACAATCATCTAGCAATAAATTGTAAGATTTCCTGACAAATTTGATACAACCGTGTGAACTGTCAATCTGCCATACACTTGCAATTTTTGATTGTCAGTACAATGTCAGCACATTGCCAGATCTAACAATATTGTAAGATCTGACAACCGTGTGTACATAGCTTTATAAAAGTGTAAGCAAAAAAAAAAAAAAACCAGCTGATGAGTAATCTCGCTGTTAAGAGCAGCTGTTTGATATGCCTTGACAAGGTTGTTAGATTTTTTTCGATCTTTTTCGCCAAATTTATTTTAAAAATCGCCAAAAGTCGTCAACATCAATTTTATGTAGTTTTTCTTAATATACATATATTTGAAAATAAATTTGTTATTTATATAACACTTTTTATACAAATTTAGCAGAAAATCGCCAAGAGTAGAAATAAAATCGCCAAAAAGTATTTCTTGTAAATTTTTCTCATCCAAGTTCAAAACGCATTAATTATTATAGTTAATATAAGAAAAATCATTAAAATCAAATTGTTTTAACTTCTTGCAGACGAGTTTTGGCAGGATTTATTTTTGAAACCACTCCAATTTTTCTGAAATACAAAAATGTTGAAGTTAAGTTTTGTAAAAAAAAGAATAGACATAAAACTTGCCAACAAATTTATTTATCGCCATGTCGCCAAATCAAAAATTTGGCGTCTATGCACGTTGAAAAATCGGCACGTTTGGCGAAAAGTCGACATATCTGACAACAGTGTGCCTTAACAGCGACAATTAAGTTAAATTATTTCGTTAACAACAGAACAGTGTACAGTCGTTCGTTAGTTTTTTTGTTTTGTGCTTTCGTTTTGCTGTCGGCTTCGAAACTTTTGGCAGTCACAGCGCAGTCAAGGAGAATGAAATAAAAAATTTAAGCACTTTCAATCGCTGCACAGTGCGGCCAAAACCCCTTTTATGCGGCCAAAAGTCGAAAAATGTAGAAAATTATTAAAAAATCAGTATATGGGGGTTTTTGGGGTAGTTGATTACGAATATCCGTTATCAGAATTAGCAAATTCAAAATGGCCGAGCTAAAATGGCGTCATGTCACACGAAAAAAGTTATACAAAATTAAATAAATTTTGCTAATTGATTAAAAGTTTTTGTTTTGACATTATAAGGGTATAAAATTGAAAATTTATTAAAAATTACTAGATTAAAAATGGTGAAATGCAATATGGCGATGTAACAACATAACAAAAAGAAATAAAAAAAAGTATTATTATATTTTTATTGAAATTGAGTATGAGCTTTACAGGTGGATGTGCTAGCAAATAGAAAAAAAATTTTCTACAAAGTACCGTTTGAAAAAATATCTCATCTGAAAAGTACTTTTTTTCAAAAAGGTTTTTTTTCCTTAAAAGTACTTTACTCAAACAAGTACTTTTCCCAAAGAGTACTTTTTAAAAAGCGCCTTTTTCTTAAAGCACCTTTTCGAGTAAATACCTTTTCTGAAAAGTACTTTTTTGAAAGAGTATATCTCTCGAAAAGTATCTAGTATACCCCAAAAAGTTTTCATATCCCGAAAGTACGTTTAAAAAAATTACTGGCTTGTCCCACGATGTCACCAGGAATCGTTCGATCGAATACTTATATTGAAAACAACAACAATTTTTTTTAATGTTATTGTTGTTTGCCATACAAGTTGAGGATCGAAAGATTTCCGGTGACGTCGTGGGACAGGCCGTAAGCTTTCATAAATTACATTTGCAAGAAAAGTACCATTTTCCAAAAAGTGCTGTTTCCAAAACAGCGGTTACTATTGAGCGGTAGAAAGTAATATCAGATTATTTTTATGCGTATATCATATGTACCTTATCATGAATAACAAAAGTTCCGAAAATGGATACGATTTTACCCCTTTATAAGTGCGTTGTTTCAGAAAGTGCCAAAAACAAATTTCTGTCCAGGAGAAAAGATCGCGCCAAAAATATGTCTGCTATGTTCAATACATTAGAAGATGCGTCGAGTGTAAAAAGGTACCAAAATTCAGTTTGGACCTCCTTTTAAGCCCTAAAAGTACACATATCGAAAAAGTACCAAGCACGTGTCGGCTTATTTTTTTTAAGATTTCGTATACTTTTAGAATTTGGAGACATAAAGATACCGATTTAACCCTTCTTACCACTTTTCACCCGCTTAGCATTTTGAATTTCAAAAAAAAAATCCTTCTTAGCGGATCTACACATTGGAAGAGAAACCTGCACACAAAATTTCAGCTCTGTAGCTGTAGTCGTTTGGGTTGTGCGTTGATATGTCAGTCAGTCAGTCAGTCAGTAACGTTACTCTTTTATAGATGTACAGTTTTTGAACGGGCAGCTGAATTTTATTTTATTATTTTATTTACCTACAATAGCTTAGAGAGCAGGATCTAGCAAGACAAAAAGGATTTCACTTAATCACGTCCATTTTGTTTGAAAAAAATAAAAACAAAATATAGTCCTTACATATCGCTTTCTAACAATTTACTAAAACTGAAATTATGAAGGGCATTTGAGGCAAGGGACCTTACCATGAACATTTTTCATCTCCTAGGACATTCCTTTCGCCAACCCATTGACAAAAAACTCCCTGAATAACAACTTGTTTTTTCGACTTTTGGCCGCATAAAAGGGGTTTTGGCCGTACTGTGCGCTGCTGGCATCCGCTTAAAGTTGGTTTTAACACACACTCACACACGTACTTAGAAACAGAATTTTTTAATTTTAAGTGGTTTCTAAAACGAACCGATTTTATTGTGCCACTTTGGTTGTGGCCCAATGAGTATTATTTCGGAGGCAAAATCTAGGAATAGGAGCAAGGACTATACCCACCAATTAAGGGAAAATATGGTGCGAGATGTGATTAATGAAATTAATTTACTAAAAATATATAAATAATACAGAAAGTTAATTAAAAAAAAATTTACTCTTTTGGAAGGACAAGGTGTCATTGTGGAAAACAGGAGAATCGCACATGTATCCCACCATACGGAAATGGTGCTTCTATGGCCTCTCTAAAGAGAAGATTTAATGGCATTAATAATTAATAAATGGCAGAAAATTGGGGAAAATTGAGTTTTTAAGTGCTCTCAACCATAATTTTCAATGTTAATTATTTTGTAAGCAAGAGCTAAACACAAAAAAAAAGAAACCGGTTAGCGCCACGGGACTCAGTGCACCAGCGTTAGGCCTACCCTTAGGATAAAATTTTTAACTATTCAGAAACTGAAAAATTTATTTGAAAAATTTCTCGATTAATCGAATAATTTCTATTGAAATGATAACTCAAACAACAGTAACCATCAATATACATATGAATGTGTCTATGTGGCTGCCATGGGCATGACAATCATAAATAAATTTTACAATTTATTTGACTTCAAGACCCACTGTAAATGGAGCATTCAACTATTCTTAAATTTCAAAGAATTGGGAAACAAAAACTTTTCTTTCACTTGTTTTAACAAAAATATAATTTATTTCATGACAATATGCCTAAATAAATAAATAGGTATGTATGTACTCGTATGTATTTCTACAGTCATATTAAAATAAAATTCATAAACTATTAATTGAACGTATAAAAACGTCAGTTCATCTATCTAACTTGAACATTTCAGTTGAGCTTTTACCGTGAAACTAAAAAAAAACAAAAACAAAGAAAAAACGTGTCATTTTCTTGCTACAACATTTTCTAGGCTGAGTAAGAAAAAATGTGTTATATAAAATATTGCTAAAAATAAGACTTCAAAAAGACATAAACACGTTTTTAATAAATTAAATTACTCTTATGTGTGAAAAAAAATTCAATAGAGAAGTGAAGCTAAATAAGCCCACAATATATAGATATAGATCAGTCATAAACTTAAGCAAAATATTATGGAACGAATTTTTAAAATATTATTGTGCATATTTTTTAATTAAAACTGTAAAAATTTTGATATGTAAATAATATCGAATGGTTTTATTTCATTTTTTTTAATTAGCGGCCCGCTCCGGCCTCGCACGGGTATAAAATATATAGCCTATGTCATTCAATGAAAAAATTATTAAAATCGATCCAGTAGTTTTGATTTATTCATTACTGCCCGTGACCCGCACGCGTTAAATTTAGGGTAAAACAATTTTTCTTTCCCTAAACCATGAAGATTTCCTGCTATCTTTGGAATATCTAAATTCATACACTACATTTTTACTCATTTACTTTTTACGTTTTTACCTATTTATTTTATTTTTACAACAATTAACATATTACAACGTTAACAGCTTTCTTGTCATTAGACAATACAAACATGTTTTCTCTAGAGGTTACTCTTGAAAGAGCGACATACAGTTGGCCATGTGAAAAGCAGTCAACGCTAAAATCTAAGCCTGCAACGTTGAAGGTTTGACCCTGCGATTTATTAATGGTCATTGCAAAAGATGTATTTACCGGAAAGTGTAAACGTTTAAATTGGAAGGGTAAATCCGATGGTATCAGAGCGATTCGGGGAATCAATACATCTTCTCCGGTAACACATCCTGTGCACTCTATTATGAAAGTTTTCAGTGATTTTACCAACAAACGCGTGCCATTGCAAAGTTTAGGTCGATTCAGGCTTCTTAATAAAATAACAGGACAACCTACTTTCAACACCATTTTGTGAGGAGGGAGTCCAGACGGGTTCAAAGAGTTTAGAAATTCTTTAGGAAAATAAACAGCTTCTTCCAAATCGAGAACAGTATCGACCGAGTAGTATATTTTCGTCGGCGCATCAATCTTTGAAAGAATCAAGTTATTTACCTTATCTACTTGTTCGTTAGTTGGTGACAGAATCGCTCATTCTTTGAACCTAGATATTATCTTATAACTTATGTTATCAATGTCAAGATAGACATTGTTGACTAACTCTTGGATGTTGTCTATCAAAACAGAAAGGTTTTCTAGGTTAATCCTTCCCTCAATTTGTGTTAACTCTCCATTGCCAACGTTTAGCAGCATCTCTGGAAATAGCCTGGTCTCCTCACGCGAAGATGACGAAACCGTCATATTAGTTTTAAGCTCTAATTTATTGACATGCCGCGAAAGGTTGGATATTTTTAAGGAAGCACTTACTTCGTCAGCACGTGTTCCTCGAGTCACAACTGGTAGAATTTGACGGAAATCTCCTGAGAACAGAATTGTACATCCACCCAGAGGTGAATTTTTGTTGCGCAAATCGCGCATTGTCCTGTCCAGTGCTTCCACAGACGTCTTGTTTGACATGGTGGCTTCGTCCCAGACTATTAATGAGCAGTCACGCATCAATTTTCCTGTATTGCTCTGCTTAGAAATACTACAGACGCTGTTATTGTCATCGGTGGCGATATTCAGCGGGAGTTGAGTGTAGAGTGGGCGGTTCGGCCTCCTTCCAAAAGCGTAGAGGCAATTCCTGATAACGCAACTGCTAACGCAATTTTTCCGATAGATCTCACCTTTTTTTAAAGCTTAGCTGTGCAAAGGATGTAGGGCCTTTTACAATATGCAGTAACATTCTATATGAAATCAACAATGTATTTAAGGTATTTAATTAGATAAGGATTAATGATGTACTGGTTAAAATCGCTTCGAAAATTAGCCATTATTTGTCGTAAAAAGTAAATGACAAAATAATTCTGGCAAAAAAAAAATTGACTCCAATACTAAGAATCAATCCAAAAGATTACAACACGGACCCAAGTATGAAAATAATATTGAAACAAAAAAAAAAAAAAGAATTTTAAAAATCGGTCCATAAATAGAGAAGTTATGTAATCATCAATAAATTTTTTTTTTTTGGGGGGGGAGTGGGGGGGGCTTAAAATATCCCAACGAAATTTGTTCTAACTTTAAGCAAAATTCTTTCAAACCAAAAAATAATTTTGAAATCGGTTCACAAATAGCAGAGTTATGGAATTGGGGAGGAAATTTTCCCTGCAGATTTTGCAAAAAAAAATTATGGGACCTAACTGCTAAAAATGTTATTGTGCGATATCCATAAGAGATAGACATATACCATAGACCTTTTCATTGTGTACAATACTTAGCACATTATTTGGATAAATCTCGTAGGGTTCAGCCTGTGTTTGCAATTTAAGCGGAAAAAATGTAATCATTTACGACATCACATTAGAAACCTCAAAAATAACAGTATTTCTCCACTATTTAATGGATGTTATTATACATACATATAAACCTTCCTCTTCAATCACTATATCTTAAAAAAAACCGTATCAAGATCCGTTGCGTAGTTTTAAAGATTTAAGCATACATGGGGATATAGGGACAGAAAAAGCGACTTTGTTTTATATTATGTAGTGAAGTATGGTTGATGAATTCCAAACGATTTTTAGAAGTATTCTTGCAATAATACAATTTATTAATAATAATAAAAAAATAAAAATTTGTTAACTGCCAGTTTATGAAAGACAATCGAAAATTCTCGTGCCTTGAGTGCTTTGTTTTTGTTTTCAATATAAATAGTCAGACGAGAATTTTTGAATGTCTTCTATAAAATATGAACACTTTTTATTTTATTCAAATCGAAGAAAAAAAAATTTTAATATATCGTCGGCTTAGTGTGTAAACCTGGGGCCTAATTCCTGCACTCGTGATCGAAATTGCATTCGAATAGAAATTAATTTCGATATCAAGACATTTTCCGATACCAAGCGAATCGAGTTTTTGTTTCAGTGTTGCAAAAAGGCAAATAAATTCATTTGAGTAAATGCCCTGTCGGAGAATGTGTGGTTGACTACAAAAATAGTTAACTTATAGTTAGCTTTTCTTAGACTGAATAAAAGCTAGCTGCAAAGTCATCCAGAACAAACCCAACCCAACTCTTCAGTTGAGTACGTAATCGGATTTGATGAGAGCGTTGAGTACACAACGTGTGATGTTACATGTTCGAACCCCAGAAAATTTTTTTTAATTTACTGACTACCAAGTGATTTAAAAAAGTCAACTTTAAGTTAGTTGAAAAGTAATGCAGAGTGAGCCAATTGACTACCGCCTAGGACATCGCAATGTTAAAATGGTCAGTTGATTACATTGCAAAGTAATCCAAGTGTCAGTGAGTACTAGTTGCGAAATAGTTAGCTTGAAGTTAGTTTAAAGTTAGCCAAATGTCCGACAGGGTTGTAATCAAAAACATATGTTTCTATGTGTTTATGTATGTATGTGTGCAAAAACATATGTATGTTATAGTACGTTTATACACACGTATGTATGTGTATGCATAAAAAGGAACTAATATAAGTGTTATTTTCATTTTTATTTAATTTATAACTTAATAATAATTAATTAGTGTCAAGTTAGAGAATATTTTCGATTCTTTTCTTAGTTGACCAGAAGCAGTTTGTTATTTAGATTCTCCCAGAGTTGTTTGAATTTTTTATTTTCCCTGACAACTGTTGGGCAAAACATTATTTGCCAAATCAGTGTGTTTTGTTATATTTAAAGTCAACTAGAAATTATTTATACATATTTACATATATTTTTATACATACATAAATAAATAAGTAAAATATTGAACTTACATTATCTTTTCATTCATAACGTTTAACATAGATTAAACGTTATTTCGATTGCCTTTTTGCTTGCGAGTAAAAACACGAACGGTTGCATTCGAATGGCTGCTCGTTATCGAATGCTGTCATTAGAAATTTCGATATGTGTTATTCGAAGTCGAATGAGAAAAACCCAAAAGTTTAAAAACTCGCACGTTCGAGTGATAACTCGCTCGCAATCGAATGAGGGAATTAGGCACCTGCTAACTCACTTCCAACAAATTTTGCAGGAGAGACAAAATACAGTTAACATTTCCTATACATAGCTTAAGAAATTATCCTAAGACATAAAGTTTTTTCGACATATTGAGTTTCAAATTAAAATAAATATTTTAGCAAGTCTCTTTCTCTTTTGAACGGCATTAAAGTGTCATATATTACACTCTAACCCGGCGATATGCATAATATTGAGAGCGGTTGTAGTGAAATTGGAGGCTTATTTGAAATTTGAGGTTATGGTGAAATTTGAGGTTGTGAAGTAAATTCGTCATGTTCAATATTGTTTAAATATTTCAAATAAAGGTCTCCTACACTCGCCTGTTGAAAAAGGAAAATACTTTTCTTAAGTTAAGTTGTTTTCTTTTTAGCCCGAAGGTAACAACCCCTGTCACAACAAGGAAAATACTTTAATTACCCTTAGCGGGAATAAAAAGGCGAACATTTTGTTCATGTGAAATATTTCCCGTGAACAAAAAATGGCTGAACAAAATTTCAACAAAAAATAGTATACTTACACAACAACAACGCCAACAATGCTAATCGTCGCTTTCGATAACGAGCTGCTTCGATCACGTTTTTTCGGTTTGAGTTTATGGCATTCGCTATCGAACAATGTAGTAATTATGGTTCGATATCAGTTCAAAAGCATCAGCTTGGCAGCAGTTTAAATTTTTCATTAAGCCGAGGTTGATTGCTTTACGCCTTTAAAGCAGCTACGTCCAAGCAATATGCACAATGTGTAAACTTTTACAAAAGAGCTTTTGTGCTTTCACGCCGACGAGAGTACAAAGTACAACATCCACAACAATAACAACAACAACACAACAGACAGCAATGCTTGCTCTTCATTTAGAAATTATGTGATTTATAAAATCAAGCTTGGTATTTGTATTACGAGTATTTAACAATTATTCCTAGAAAATACTTTTTAATAATTTTTTTTTCAACAAATCGTTTATCAATACAAATGCTTGCCATTTTTGTTCCATCTATTCATTTGGTTGTAAAAAAAATCGTGTGCATATAATGATAAACAAATTGAAATTCAAGTAATTTAAAATAATAAAATAATTTGTTTAGTGTTAAATTTCTTGTGTAACTGCCTAAAAAATGCATCATGAGATTTGCTTTCATTGCAATTCGAGTGCTGGCTGGCACTTTAGTCCAATAAAGTATGGTGTGGCTGTTTTTTGTTTTTGTTTTTGTTTTGTTTTGGTAATGCAGGAAATACTAAACTGACATTTAGTTTTATAATTCTTGATTGTTTGAAATTTCAACTCAAAAAATTTGTTTATAAATTTTTAATAAATTCCTCGTAAATAAAAAAAAAACTCACTATTTGGGGTGAATACTCTTTTGTTGGTACAATTGAAAATTTAGGTTAAGGTCACGTACCAGCATTTAAAAAACTTTAAAACCATTAATATATAAAAACAACAACTTACTTCATGGGCAATAAGATTTTTTGTTTTAATATATTTAAGAGAACACACACTCTTTATTTATAATTTTGTTTATATTGTTAACAGATGTTTTTATGAAATTAAATATTGATATATTTTTTCTATACTGTTTTTGTATACAGTAATTGTTTCACAACTAGTTCCCTAATGAATTATTCTTTTTTTATATTTTATTTCTTCAATCGACACTTGCCGACAAAATAGAGGCGACTCTACTTGTTTGTTTCTTTTAAGTAAACTTTGCTTTTTGGTACTCCCAACTCTGTACAATTTCCTTTCAAAATACTACTTTTTCACATATCAAAATTAAACTTCTTATTTGAAGACTCTATATTTTTTTTATAAAAAAAAATTGTAATTAAAACTGTAAAAGTGTAATCATAAATAGATAAACATATAAATAAATAGTTAAAAATATAGAAGAAAGCCTTTTTTAGTTACTACTATGTTCTGAGTTTTGCTGGGTGCACCTGGGGCATGAGCCCCAAAATGGTTATGTGGATCTACACAATGATTGTTAGGCCAATCATAACATACAGCGCGATTGTTTGGTGGCAAAAGACTCGCCAGGTTGTGGCGACAACTAAACTCTATAAAGTTCAGAGATTGGCGTGTCTTCTTGCAACAGTCGCAATGAGGTCTTGTCCAACCTTAGCCATTGAGTTCTTGATTGGACTACCACCCATACAAATCTTTATTAGATCTTCTGCGGCAATGGCCGCTTATAGCATGGGTCTCGGGAGATCTGCTCGTTATATTGTTAACGGGCACTCGTCGGTCCTGAGTAAAATGTCCAGCTTAGGACTACTAGGAATGTCTAGTGACAGGATAAACTGTGAACTGAGATTCGACAGGAGATTCAATGTCACAATTCCACCAAGGGCAGTGTGGGACGAAAACGGTCCCGTTGTAGATTAAAGAACTTTAGGTTGGTATACGGATGGATCCAAAACGCAGGATGGAGTTGGTGTTGAATGTTTTGGGTCCAACGTAAAAACCTCTGTGCCCATGTGAAAATGAGAGAAATATAGGCAAGCACCAAATGTGTTGACATTATTTTAAATAGGGGCATTAGAGGTGTGCATATACCAGTTATCTTTTCCGATAGTCAGGCAGCTCTTAAGTCTCCCCTTTCATGGAAATTCCGTTCCAGGCTAGTTTTAGAGTGCTTTGACTCATTACAAAAGCTATTCATACGGAACAAGGTTTCCATTTATTGGGTACCTGGCTACAGCGGTCATCCAGGGAATGAGGAAGCGGATGAACTGATCAAGAGGGACTCTGCTGCTCCTTTTATGGCACCAGCGCCATTTTGTGGAGTAAGTCGGTTGACTGTAACATCTCTGATCAAAAAAGAAGATACTTCCACCTCTAAGGAAATGTGGCTGTCTTCTTCTGGTTTACATATAATGGCATCATAAACCTCAACAGGAATAATTTAGGGCTTGTTACTGGTTTTCTTTCTGCTCACTTTATACTGATTTATCCTCTGTGGAAAAGTAACCAAGTTCGTGCAACCCTGTGTCGTTTATGCTTGGAAGATGACGAGACGACGGCACACATTCTTTGTGAGTTTATCGTCTTATGTGACATTCATTCTGAGTTTCTGTGTTCAGATGATATTAGTCGGGCTGCTGCAATATCTTTACTGACTTTCATAAGGAGAGTCATACAGATATTGATTTTATTTAATTTACAGATCTATGGTACAAAGGATTCATCAGGTGTCGCAGTGCCGGTCCTTCGACCAGATCTTACCCCCTATTCTATTCTCTTCTATGCTCACATTTACGTGTTTAACTTTAACTATTTAATGCATCATCTCTAATTTACAACAGTCCTGCCATTGTTGGTTGTTCTTTACTAATTATGCACACTCCTGTTAGTTTGCTCATTTTTGTTTTACTTAGGATAAAGAACCAAACCAAAGAGTTGCCCTCTTCGGCAAAGGAAATCCGCCTATTAAAAGCCCTGGTTGACAGGAGAAATTCGCTCCATAGGGAAGGATGTCCGTAGCCTATTTAACAGAGCCAGACGTAAAAAGTTGATTATATACTGGGATGATTATCGAAAGAGTCTCAAGGAGTACAATAAAGTAATTCGGACGGCTAAAACACAACTTCTATAAGCTTCTCTGCCAAAAGGTTGATAGTGTGAACAAAGTCTCGAATATGAAAAAGTTTCTTTCTAAAAGTCACATCCAAACCGAAATGCTGGTTGCCGAATTAGAATTGCGAGTAAAACAGATCCTACTACATAACTGTGTAACGGTACCATTCCTATAAGACCTATAAAAGAAAAAAATATTTCGACTTTTAACAAAATCTATAAATGAACAACCCAGAAAGAACGAAAACAGATGTGGTGTATTTGTCGTGGATTTTGAAACAACTTGTCTATATACATAAATTTCTGTGTACGTAAGGTATAGAAATGTACCAGTAAATGTCTGGTTGGTATGTCTCCATGATCCCATAAGAACAACGTTGTCACTACCTAATCAATTGTTTTATTGTTACAAGTAGATTTTCAACGACAAGCACATGCTAAATGTCTATAGCATAAAGTATTATATGGGGAATATTTAGAAAGTAGTGCTGGTGACAAAGTCAAAAGCGACTCAGTACATTTTCACAATCGACATTTCATTCAGGGTAACTACATCGAAAAAGCTTTCAATGCCAAGTTGTTTACGGTTAACGTTTGTATTGACATTGGATAATTAATTTAATTACATTAAACGATTACGCGGTTCATGGCAACATTCGTCTTGTACGGCGTAACCGGAAATGAACGTGCAAATAAACTGGCGAAAAAGGTCAGAACGTAACGGACAGTAACTCTAACTAATGCGAAGCCTTTCAAGGCAACGAATATTGAGTTACAAAATTGGGCAAATCGGGACCACAGGACACGATGGAATTGTGGTGCTGTGGGTAATTTAAACAAGGTTCTATGGGGCGACCCGGACGAAGACAAAACAAGGGGACTGTTGAAACTAAACAAGCCCGAGCTAGTAAAGTTGACGGGCATCTTAACGGTTCACTGTAATATACCAGGGCATTTGTAGGGGATTGGAGCTACGAATGACAATGAAGTTTTTTTAACAAACACAACCGCGAAGCGATGAGCTTGGCTGCAGAAAACACCCAGGGTCTATGGCGGGAATCGAACCCACGACATCTGGACTGAGCCACAGGGACACCCACGCAGGGCATGCATGGAATACATAGAGGCAATGAAGCACTTAATTTGTCATTGTCAAGCTTCGCCCAGCCGAGATCCCGTTATTTTGGGGATGACACATTACTGGACATTACCTTAGAGCAATGATAAGCAAACACATACATATGTAATGTAAAAGAGAGCAAATTGCATGCTTGTGCAAATGTACGTGTAAAAAAGAGCATAACAAAGTGCCCACGGGCGGCCTTTTGATGAACAATGCCTTAGAGGTACTGACTGGAAAAGCTTGAGGGACTACGTGAGGTTCGTTTTAATTCACATGGGAGCACACAACTGGCCTGTACTGGCTTATGTGTATGTCTCCGGACATGAGTGTAATGGCTCGTTTTTCCCACCTAAACTAACCTAACCTAAACCAAAAAAAAAAAAAATTTCCCATAAATTTCTACTATGACTATGAGTCTTTGAATGCGTTAAAATTCGTAATATTTCCAAACCTCAATTCGCACTAGTTCCTCTAAGGAGGGTCAACACAAAATATACAAATTTTCAGTAGAGGCAAATTACTGTTTTTAATTTCATATAAGAGTAAGGTAAAGGGTGTTTTTTTATAGAGTTATAGAACTTTGAAATGGAATATTTCATGGAATGGAAATTTACTTTATTCGAAATATAATCTTCTGGCATTATAATTTAAGTATGACTTCTGGCATATGACCGCTCCGTCGTAGTCTAGTCGATGACTTTTTCAATTATTTGTGGGCGTATATTGGCAATAAAGCGGCAATTGATGTCGTCCAAGTAGTCAATTGTTGCGGGCGTAGACTACCGAATATCCCCACGGAAAATAGTGTAGGGGCGTTAAATCGTACGACCTTAGAGGCCAATTCACGGACTCGAAACGTAAAACTATGCGGTTACCAAACGTTTCTTTCAATAAATCAACTGTGGCACGAATTGTGCTACATGTTGCGCCGCCTTATTGAAACCACAGCTTCTGCACATCATGGTTGATGAACAAAGAAGTCTTTCTCTACGTTACGCTCTACAACAGCAATGACTTTTTCTGTACGCATTGTTTGACATCTCTGTAGATGTGTATTATCATTTAGAGCAGAGGTTCTCACAAGCTCTTTCTTCGGGGACCCCTTCAGAAATTTTAACAGTAGCACGGCCTACCGCAATGCGAAATATACGTTTTACATTTATTATACAAAAGACATATTACTAAATCTTATTAATATTAACTTTTGAGGAATCATAACAATATTTGTTTAGCTCTTCGCGGATCCCTTGGAATTTTCATACGGACCCCCATTTGAGAACCGTTGATTTAGAGTAAAAGTTGTGCAAAAACGTTCCATAGTTGACCGAATTAATTGCTCTGAAGAGAACCATGATTTGCAAATGCGCAGGCATTCAAATACAATCTATACAAATCACTCCACTCGTCGGTATCAATCTATGCAGGCAGGACCATATCCAATACTGCTGCTTTAGATGTATAACCACGTCACTTAATGATAACTCTGAAAGGTGATCTAGTACATCGGGGCCTGAAAACTAATGTCTCGAGAGATCAAAACCTGAACTTTCACAAAGCTGTCTCTTCCTTGATTTCTACACGACAACTACGGCAGAATACATTATAAGACAGGCCTATCCTGCTAGTATGTCTGCCGATCGTCCAGTGCCACGTCAGGATTGCGTCGAGCCTCGAGATGTCTCTACGGTTTCTACTTGCCAATTGTATTGAGCGCTTATTATTGTAGTAAGGCCATATTTTCTTAGTAAGCATTTGCGTAACTGTATTCAGCCTTATAGAGGTAATGCTTGAAGGTGCAGTGTCTTAACACATTGGACGCTCGATTGCTGTATATATACATTCAAGCATTTTAGAGCTTAGACCTCATTTAGTTATTAATTAATTATTGCATAAATCAAATACTACATCTCTCAATTTGTCTCTACTTTCAGAAGATGTAAAACTTCAGGAACCCGCTAGTGAATCCCAAAAAATCCAATACCAAAGATTATTAACAATAAGTTATAATTGTGATAGAGTCAATATTTGTTCAAAAATATTGACACAAAAGAATTACTAAAAGCAAGCAACTAGACTATAAGTAAGACTTAAGACTTAATCCGTAACAACGCTCTAGCCAAACCAAAACTGAGACCACCAGCAAATCCTTTCAAATGTCATCAAATAGTTTAATTAGCAGATCTATGGTACATGAAGGTATGTATTTACATATGTCCTTATGAGGAAGTTAATCTTATAAGCAAATAATTAAATTATGTTCTTTATGATTTAAAGGAGCACGTTCAAATCGCCGTTCCTTGGTGTCTATGATCTTTGGCTTGATATTGGGCTTCTGTCTGGCAGAACTCTTTATTTTGTCCACGCCAGCTAAACCGGAATGGATGCTGTATGATGGTCACAAACATGGTGATATTAATGATCCACATGCTAGTCATGATCTCATAGATGCTACAGGCCCCGAACTGGATGTGGGTTATCATCAGCATGACAACGAGAACAGCACGCTGGCCCAGAAATTGTACAATGAGGTGCGCGTTCTGTGCTGGGTCATGACAAATCCTAAAAATCACAAAAGCAAAGCACGCCATGTCAAACGTACCTGGGGCAAACGCTGTAATAAGCTGGTGTTCATGAGTTCGGAGGAGGATAAAGATTTGGGCAGCATAGCTTTGCCCGTTTCCGAGGGCCGCAACAATTTATGGGCCAAAACCAAAGAAGCCTACAAATACATTTACAACAATCATTTAAATGATTACGATTGGTTCTATAAGGCTGACGATGACACCTATGCCATAGTGGAAAATATGCGCTACATGTTGTATCCCTATTCGCCAGAAACGTCCATATATTTTGGCTGCAAATTTAAGCCATATGTCAAGCAGGTGGGTACAATTGATTTAAATTTTAGTAAATGCAAAAAGGCTTATTGTTTTTTATATTCCAAAGGGTTATATGTCGGGGGGAGCCGGCTATGTTCTGAGCAAAGAAGCTGTGCGGCGTTTTGTGGAGAAGGCCATACCAAATAAGACAATATGCCGTAGTGATAATGATGGCGCCGAGGATGTTGAAATGGGAAAGTGCTTAGAAAAGGTTCAGGTAATCGCTGGCGATTCCAGAGACCATCAAGCGAGAGGTCGTTTCTTTCCATTTGTACCCGAGCACCATTTGATACCCCATCACACCGACAAGAAGTTTTGGTATTGGCAGTACATTTACTATAAAACCGATGAGGTAATTGAAACTTAAAAGGGTATTTTTTATAAGTTTCCCATCTGTGTAGTATTGCTTGTCATATTTCGTATGCGTTTAATTTAATTTAAAGGCATAATTAACCGAATGAATGTCCTCGTCCTCTAAAGAAACATCTGTACCTGAATTCAGTAACTTTTATTATGATAATCGCATCTATATAATACCACCCGTCTAGACTGGTAATAAATATATTGGCAATATGTATAGCAATAGCCCCGGCAGAATAACGGAACAATCAGGGGTGTTCTGTAAATCGCGCGTTTTGAACTCGCCTAATTTCCAGAAAAGAGCTCACTTAAAAAGCTGACTTATTGTAGCTTTTTAATTGGTTTTAATTAAATTTACGAACTTAACTTTGGATGCACTAAATCGTTCGATCAGCAGAACACTGTTTTTGATTGTGAAAATCGTACGATTTCAAAACGCGCGGTTTACAGAACACCCCTGAATATTGCTGATTGCCTTACTTATGTTCAGGATATGGGAAATTATGGAAAAAGTCAACAGGGAAGGTGCATAGCAAAAATATAATTCGCTAAATGTCAAACCCAATACAAAATAAATAATAATAAAAATAATAATATATTTACATTAACACTAGTTTGACATTTCATGTACGTAATAATTGTCAACGAAAAATTGTTGGCAATTATTGCCGTCATTATTGCAGCAAAAAAAAAATATTCCTGCAATAAACAACAAAAAATCAATTGAAAATGTAATTGAGTCAATTAAACTTTGTAGTTAATTAAATTTTGAAACAAAAGTTTAATTGACTTAAATACATTTTTAATTGATTTTTGGTTTTTATTTCAATTGAAGTTCTTTATTGCAGGAATATATTTTTCTGTGTAAAATTCGAAAATACTAAACTTGAGCCCGAATAAGAAAATAAGGTTCTTTTTTTCATATCGACTTTAACTTTTCTTAAAACAAATTCATGGCTGCTCAAAAATATTCCTAATTTACACTATGCAAGTCTTATTGCTAAGCTGATTAATTTTTTTGGGGGAGAAAGAGAGAGAGAGAAACCTTTCTGTTCCCCTCGTCTCTTCCTCTACCACAAACTAATCAGCTTAGCATTAGGATATAGCCAATAGTAGTATGATGTGACCGACTATGGCCCACAGGCTAGGTATACATAATGAATAAATAAATGAAAAAAAAAAATCGTCAACGTATTTGTAAATCGCTAAATTATTGCACTTTCGCCAAATCGAAAATTAGGACACCAAACAAATTTTAAAACTGCCTCATCTGACAACCAGCCACGATAAGGGGAATAAATAACTTGCATAGATTTAATAGATTTTAAAACGAATGCTAAGAACGACAATTTTACCTTAGAAATGTGCCGTGATACCCTAGTACCTAACGAATTGTCATTTCAATATAAAATTATCGCTTTAATGTGTCTTCTTAAAACGATACTAAAACGAGAATTTTCCCGGTTAATCGAAAAATTTCTATTGTGAAGAGATTTAACTCGAATAAGGTTTATCTGAAATTAGGTTAGGTTAGGTTAGGTTAGGAAGGGTGGTGCTATAACGCACCTCTACTCGGAGACCCAATTGGGTCCATTGTGATTCTATTGCCCATTAATAGTAATATTCATCTGGCATTGGTTTGATATAATTTTATTCTTTTAGCACAACTCGAATAAAAATTTTAATGTAATACAATTGAAAGACGCAGAAAAAATGTGCTTCTTAGTGCCGGTCCAGACTTGCAATTTCTGTTGCAGCAATTCTTGAATATGTGTGAGAGTGTTGAAATAGAAATATATACTATTTGTATTCCTCTCTCGCTCTTTTGCACTAAAAAATAAAAAGTTGCTGCAACAAAAATTGCAAGTCTGGACTGGGACTTACATTTTTGGGGATTTGATTGCTTCTGGAAAACTTCAAACCAAATATTATAAAAATATAAAAAAAACACCAATTTTTCAAAAAATACTATAAAGCACTTTGTGCTTTCTTTTTTTTGCCAAATAAACTTATTCGATTAATATGTTTGTAGCATAAAATCAATTATTCGTAAATATCAGAGTTATAATTTTGCAATAAATTTCCTTTTTTTCTTTTCCAGGGTCTCGACTGTTGTTCGGACTACGCCATTTCATTTCATTACGTGACTCCAAATCAAATGTATGTCTTTGATTATCTCATTTATCACCTGCGGCCTTATGGCCTCATTATGGCTCCTGAACCTTTGCCGGAAAAACTGAAAGCTGGCGAAACAGAACCACCACCACACTCTAAAGACGAAATCGACGAGTCATTAGAAACATCTAGCAATTAAGACTTTAAAAAATAGTTCGTTTCTAATATAATTAAATAAAATTTAATCAACTTTTGTATAACTCTTTTTTATTATCCGAAGAAATCGTGTACATATATATTTAAGAATAGCTGTAGATTTTTATTTATGAATAATTTTGCCATAATATTTTTTTTTTTTATTATTATTGTGTTTTTTCTTCAATGCGTTAACTATGTATACACAATTTTTGTTTATGTAATTTATGTAAATTTATTATAAAAATTAGTTAGGTAGTATAGAAAAGAAATTGAATTCCTTTAAAATTAGTTTATAGATGTTTTAAAATTGTAAATTTTTATACACATACATACAAACCACCGCTGTAGACTATATGAACTTTAAACAAGCAATTTAATTGAAATGGACTTGATAATTTTACATAGTACTACAGATTCGTGTATCGGAAATCTGTTGTACAAAATTTGCCAAAGTTTAAAAAAAAAAACTATTTTCTTATTATGCCATGATACATACATACATATGTACTATATTGTATACCCTTCATTAAAGTTTTAATATTCAAAATTTTATTTAAACATTAAAAAAATATTTAATTACACTGTACAACAGCCAAAATAGCCTTTAGATAAAAGTATGCGGACTATATGGATTTCGATGCGTTAAATTCAAATCTGCTGTCAGTTTTGCTCTATCACGTAGAGATTTTTTTTATGGGCGTGGCTAATTTTGACCCCTAAATTAGTCGGCCATACTAATATATTTTACTATAACTCGAAAACCGCTATTTCGATTTTAATAAATAATAAACCAAAAGACGCGCCACAAAATTTTGTTAAAAAATATTAATAATCATGTTTTACCTATTTTTTATGGTTTCGAAGTTATTCAGAATTTAAAAAAGAAAAAAGTTTTTTTTATTCAAAAATCGCGTAATTTTTTTAAATGAAAATTACAATAAAAAATCATAAACTCACAAGTTTCATATTTTTTACATTTTTCTTAAAACCACATATCCTAGGAATAAAACAAGCTATAAAACGTGAAAATCCAGCAATAAATCTTGATTTTATTCACAATTTAAAGCAGGTACCTAAAAATGGAAAAATGTGTGTAATGCATTAAATGCAGTCACATTTACATCTGGGAGTGATGGGAAAGTTGGTACGATCGTACTTTTTTTGATACTATTTGACATGAAAAAGTACCGGAGTACTCCCCTAAGAAATTTGATACTCTCACGGGCAACTTAGAAATGCAGTCAGAAGACTCGCGCATGCATATATTTTGCCAAGAATTAAATTGTTTTTTCGACAAATAGAAAGAAGCTTTATTAGTAAAGATCTTTTAGAAAAGTGTAACCACAATTAAATATCAATATCAATATTTCATTCAATGATATTTTATGTGGCACAGAAGTTGATCTATTGAAACAACTGTTTTAAATCAGTTTAAAGAAAATTTTAAAAAGTTTATATTAAGTTCTAAGGGCAAAAGTGGACTTTGACAATAAAATGTTAGTTTGGTTTAGTAAGTTTCCCCCTGAAAGTATTTTATCTGTTAAACCAATATCATTATACCACTTTTAATTAAAATGTTCCCAGGGAAAAGAAAAGAAAAATAATTTGAAATATTAACAACCAATATAGAGCACTGGCTTATATAAAAACGCATTAGATGAATACATGTTTCCTGATATATCGAGAGTAGCTTACGGAATTTTATCCATGCCTCACTCCGCTGTAAATGTCGAAAGGACTTTCTTTTACCAAAATTTCATGAAAACAAAATATAAATCAACAGCCATCGTATTCTGTAACTCGCTAAAGCTAAATCTAATTTTCGGCTACGAATGCAATTTTCAAACGGGTATTGATAAATCAGGTAATGGCTTAAAAATGTGATTCGCCGAAATTTTATTGCTTTATGTTATCGCCAAATATTTTAAATTTTCTATTTGTTAAGCATTTTAGCGGTCGAATTTAGCTTTAGCTTTAGCGAGCTATGGAATACGGAGGCAAGCTTTATGTTCCAAAAGTATTAAGTCTAATCCAGGCTACACCTATTTGTATATTTTTACCTATGTGTTCCTTTTTTTTTGTAAATGAATTTCTTATAATTTTTTGTTAATAAATAATAACAACACAACTCGCGAAGCGATTAGCTTGTCTGCGGAAAACACCCAGGGTCTATGGCGGGAATCGAACCCACGACCTCTGCACTGAGAGGCTAGCATCGCTACCACTCAGCCACAGGGGCACCTTATTGAAAGGGCATTGCGGGCTGGTAACAGAACTTTAAATTGTGAATAAAATCAAGATTTATTGCTGGATTTTCACGTTTTATAGCTTGTTTTATTCCTAGGATATGTAGTTTTAAGACAAAAGTAAAAAATATGAAACTTGTGAGTTTCTGATTTTTTTATTGTAATTTGCATGTAAAAAAATTACGCGATTTTTGCATAAAAAAAACTTTTTTCTTTTTTAAATTCTGAATAACTCCGAAACCATAAAAGATAGGTAAAAAATGATTATAAATATTTTTAACAAAATTTTGTGGCGCGTCTTTTGGTTTATTATTTATTAAAATCGAAATAGCGGTTTTCGAGTTATAGTAAAATATATTAGTATGGCCGACTAATTTAGGGGCCAAAATTAGCCACGCCCATAAAAAAAATCTCTACGTGATAGAGCAAAACTGACAGCAGATTTGAATTTAACGCATCGAAATCCATATAATCCGCGTAATTTTATCTAAAGGACAGCCAAAAAATGTTATTTTGTTGTACAGTGTTACATATAATGATATTGCAATTCGTACTCGATATGTGTTTGTACATATATCGGAAATCGGTTGTAAAATTTTTTTAAAAATTTCCAAATTTCTATTTATTATTATGTGAATATACATTTTACACTATTTTTTAAATATATATAAGTATTCAAAATTAAGTTCGAATTTTCGAAAATATTTTTTTTTTGCTTAATATATATTTTTTTAAATACTATAGTTATATATTGTTATTTGGGCCATAAAATTAATTTTCAAATACACATACATACATTTACATACACATGTGTGTATGTATGTATTTAACACAAATTAGAAAAAAAACAATGTTTGCTTATTTTAGAAATTTAGCTAGAAACTCGAATTCCATTGAAATAAACTGCCACAAAGCTTTAGGTGCGCACATACATACATATATACAGTACGAGCTCGATTTGCGCAACCGCAACCGGAAATCGAGGTTGTTGCTTTTACCGAAAATTTGCAATAATGGACCACTAAAATCTTCATATAAACCAAACTAATTTAACATAAAATAATTTTTTTCTAATAGTTAAACATAAAAAAGTTACACATACATGTGGTTAAAAAACTTATAAAATAATACTTTATACTGATGACAATTTTTATATAAACACCATCAGTTGGAGGAAAAGAAATTGATTTCAGCAAATTCAGAGAGAAAAGCATTTTAAATTTACTAAACGAAAAAAAGTTGCACTTATCGAGACTGGATTTTGAAAAAAGTTGCACTTATAAAGACTGTAATGTAAAAAAATACCCGTTGGGTATTGCAACAATCGGTGGTTGCGCGAATCGAGCTCGTACAGTATATATTTTAACTAAATTTGGTTTTAAAATAGATTTGTTATTGTTTGAAGTTAAAGCGGGAATGTCTTTCGGAAAAAAGATGTGATGAAAATCGTTTTTAGAAATCAATCGATTTAAAATAGAAAACTCAGTCATGTGATAGAAATCTGTTCGATTTAAAATGAAATCTTAAGCTCGAAACTTATAAAATGGTTTTAGGTATAACAAAAAACTTATCGATTTCATATTCCAACTTTGTTTCATTTGCAGTTTGTTACAAAAAAAAAATAAAAAACAACTCTGAATGCCCTCTTAATCGATTTACAAATTTCGTTTTCCATTACGTTTCACATCACATTGCTATAGATGAAAATGGGAAATAAAATCGATTTCGATTCATAGGGAAAAAAAACTAGCATGAAATCGGAATAAATGAGTGCATTACAACTTCTCACGTTTTCAAATCGAAAACGATTTACATCACTTACCTGAAACTTGTGACTATATCATTATTCTCGGTTGGAATATCTTTTATAAGCGTACCTTAAAATATTTCGCGTATTTCCCTTACATTTTGTTTTTCTATATTTCTTGTATCTTAGCTTCTAGTCACATTTTTAAATGTCTGTAAATAAAGTGCGATTGGAAAATGGTTGTATCTCTATTTCGTATGCATGCATGTATCACATAAAGGTTAGGCTAGGAAGGTAGGTGCTATACCGCACCTCCGCTCGGAGACCCAATTGGGTCCATTGTGATTCCCTTCTTCACATAAAACTATGTTAATATTTTCATCGAGTGAATGTTGCAAAAGTTAAGCAAGATTAAATAAAAATAGTCTCATGGCTTGGTTATGGATGGCAACCGAACTTTAGTTGCGTTGCCGAATGTGTTTACTTATGGCAACTGAAAACTAACAGCTGTTAAAAATGGAGGATGACCAAATTTGAGGTTTGGAAGTAAATTGGTTGTCAAATGATGAAATGTCAAGAATTAAGCTGTCATCCTTTGACATTTATATACTAAAAATTTGGGAAATTTTTGACATGGAACGTTACACTCTTTCACAAAGAATTTTGATTGTGAATCCTGTGAATTTTAATTCTAAAGACCGGGTTTACGCGAAAGAAACTAGAAACAACTGACGCTCTGAAAGTTATACGCTCTGAAAGTTATACAATTTGGAGAATAAGAATGGACTGTCAATAGCATACAATTGCTCAAGTGCCAAATATTGACGTGACGTCGAAAGATAGTTAAAGATAAGAGGAATTATGAAATTAGTTGATTGAATTTGTTTTTATTTATGTCAATAGGAGGCATTCCGTAATAAATCAGACCAAGAAAGGTACCCAAAACATTTTCATAGATTCAGAGGATTCAGCATTTTAGCAAATAGGAAAAGTTTCGTGGCAATAAATTTTCCCAATTTGATAATGGTGGCTATTCTGGTAAACGCGTGGAAGAAGTGAAAATTCCATTAAAGCAAAAACAAAATTTCAAAAATGGTTTTTGTTTAACACATAATTCTAAAATGAAATAAACGTGAGAATTTCTTTTATGATGAAAAAAATAAAATTTTTAACATTTATAAAGTTTTGTTTTTCTTTTACATGTAACTTTCAACAAGTTTTCCAGAATAGTGTTTATTCTTGTAGACCTGTTTTTTTTATTAAAAATTTTAAAACTTAGAATTTTAAAATATGTGATGCAAAACTTAAAAGTGTTGCACATTTTGCTAGTGGAACAAGATTTCGCAACATATTATGGCTTTTAATTACATTCGAAATAAAATTCGAATTTTCGAGCATAGTCAAAATTTAAAGAATTCAAAATCTTGAAAAAAATTTAAGATTTCAAAATCTTTAAATTTCACAAATTGCACAGTATATGAATCTTAGTTACATTCGAAGTAAATTTCGAACTTACGAACATACGAGGAAAATTATAAATTACTTAAATTGAAAAATATACGCCCCAGCTTTGTAAACCGAATCGATTTGAAATCTCACGATTATAGAAAACTAACTCCGATAATAGAAATATTCCTATTATTATGTATATAGATTGTCAAATATCATGTCTGAAAAAAATTATCGTATATGATCTTTTGGAAATCGTATGATTTCAAATCGATTCGATTTACAGAACAGGGACGATAGTTTAGAATTTCGAAAATCTTTCGAAAATCATTATCTCATTTTCTCTGCATTGTAATTCTAGTTGAAAATAAACCATATTTTCGAAATTAAAATATATAGAAATATATAGAATAAAAAAAGTCAATACAACTCTAAAAATCTAAACGCCCCTGACCGTGACAACAAAAACAACTTATCTTATTTTCAATATAACTTTGCAATCGAGCGTTCTCTGTCGACATCATGGGACAGGCCATTAAAAACTAAGAAACATTTAGAGACACCATTTCTGTCCTTGTGATTTTTTTTTTTCAATAAAACAGTAAAAATAGTGAAACCAGCTAATTTCTTGTGTTTTCAACAAGTTAAAAAAAGTAAGATTTTTTGTTTTAAAATTAGGAGGTATCCATCCAGTCCTGGTGCTCTACTGTGTAATTCGAAACGAAAGAAAATGCTTTCGAACTTGTATGTTTTTTGTATACTTTGCTAAAAGCAGGAGTAGAGAAGAGATTTTGATAGAAAGAATTGCTTCTATGTTGAGAAATAAAAAAAATCATTAATTTAATTTCTTGAAAATTTTCATAGACAGATTTCTTTGAATACAACAGTGCACAGTGGGGACTTTTGCAAAATAAATGGTAATAAATTTGGAACTTCTAAACTACTGATTGAATTTTTATGAAACTTCTAATATCCGTAGAGGAGGTCTTAGACTTTATAACACATGTCTTGACAGCCTTCTGGACAGGAGTTACAGTGGGCCCAAGTTGACCACATGGTACTCAAAACAACTTCTGAGGCTTGCAACTTTTAGAAAAATTATCCGATTTTTATGGGATAAAGCTTTCTGAACCTTGACTTTTTTTAGTATTTTACCTATAACTTTTTAGTATATTGTTGGATTTTAAATTAAAAGACAGCATTAGATTTTTGATAAATAAAAATAAGTAAAAAAAACTTATTAATATCTGCATTCGTAAAATCGGGAAAAGGCTAAGAATTCAAAATTTTAAAATTTTCCTGATAAAGCTGTTTTTTTTTTTAAGAAAAAATTATCTTCATTACTTTCAGTGCCCCGTTTCAGTAACTTGTGAGAAGTTTTCGCATCGAAACGAATAATTACATTGATTGTTTTGTTTTACATAGTTTTATTAATTTAAAAACTTAAACGAAAACAAAACACATACAATATTTTTCAACATTTAGCGTTGCGTTTTCCAAAATAAGGTCCTAGATAGACTTACAAAAAAGAAAAGTCTAAATTCGTTACAAAAGAAAGGGCCGCAAACGATCAATAAGTTAACTTCTGAATAGATGAATGAATAGAATTCATATACATATTTCCCGTACAAAGGATTACAATCAATATCATGCAGTCGCAAATTGTGGTTCTTTTGTTTCAATAAGATTTCGAAATTTGTATCTTTTAACTACATACTTATGTGTATAACTAACTCGTTAAGTCATTTCGAACTCTGCCTATTTAACAAAAAAAAAATAACATTTTCTCAGTGGTGGTTTTTGAGTCATTTTAAGTCATTTTATTACAAATAATTAAAATATTTTATTTTATTTTATTTTATTTTAATATTACTTTTGTACAAAAATATCTTACCTCTTTTAAACGAGTAAGTGTCGTCACACACACACACACTTGCCTACATTTATTAAATCAAAAATAATTTTAAGATTTATTTTTGTTACAGTTTTGTTTTTATTACATTTGCTTTAAAACCGAAAAAACATTCAACTGAAACAAAAGTTCAAGTGAATTTCTAGTAAACAAAAAAATAATTTTTCTAATTGTTACCATTAAAAATTAAGCTCTCGCTCGCATTTACTATAATCTAGTAATAAATATATATATACTTACTATAAAATTTAATGAGAATATTATGAAAATAAAATACAACTGATTCATATTTCAAATTTAACTGAACTGAAATGAATTTATTGAGAACAAGTCGGAGTGTAGTATACGACTCTGTCAACTTCTTTTATACAACAAAATGAATGATGTTCATCATTTGGGTTTGGTATATTAGTGGGCCAATCGGTTACCAGCAAAAAGAAATTCAAAAACTTTGAGAGTCTTGATATTTTGCTTAACATTTAAATTCAATATATGGACTTTCTTTTTCTTTTGAGTTGTATATACTTTTGATTTAAGTTCTTCTTAAGTTTTTTATTGCACACTTTTAATATACTATTAAGGTACGATCATAGTGGTGCAACACTTGACGAAATTTGTCAAATATTTGCTCGCCACAGTCTGACAAAATATTTTAAGGCCGAGTCACATATAATTCCTCATACCAGAGTTGATCACTTTTAAAAAGGAACAAATACAAAATATTTTATATTAAGTATTTTTAGTACAATAATCAAAACAAACAACAGAAAATGTATGCTTTAATGAAATAAACAATTACACATTTTTAGAAGATTAAATGAAAGATTTTGTAGTGTTAAACTAAAATACTCAAACTGAGTAAAGGGTTTTACTAACCTTTGGTAGTAATATCCAGTCCAGTAACTGTCCAGTCCGTGTGTTATTCTAAAAGTCGTCATTTGTTGCATAATTTAATTCGTACAGCCTCACTTCAAACAATTTGTTTCGTTTATTTTCGTAGTCTGCTTTTAAGTATGTAAAAATAAATCAAAACAAAAATAAATTTTCAACTGTAATAGTGTCAATTATTTTTTTTAAAGAAAACCACGTCGTAACTCCAATATCGCGCAATAAATAGCATAGCTATAAAAATATATATAAGAACATATTCTTTTATTCAAAATGCCTTTAAAGTTTAAACTGAAAATTGTAATTGGCCGTCATTTACATATATCGTCGCTGTTTTAACTAACTGACTTAACTGACATTTTGTAAATTTTACAGGAGAGGAGCTGTTATGATTTTTTTCTACATGTATTCTTATGGAAACGTCTGAAATATTTTTACTGTTATAGGCTCGAGAGTAATGTTTACAGTCATAAAAATTATGACTCATAAAGTCTAATAGTGGACTTAACTCATTTTTCAAAATGATGTCAGTTACGCCAGTTAGTAGTATGTAGGTTTTTTTGAAACCATAGCTGTTAAGTAATGATTACTAATTTGATTACTTTTTTTTTAAAGGTGAAGTAATGATTAAATTACGCTAATATTCCCTTTCGCACGATTACTAATTGATTACGATTACTATTATTCGAAAATTAATCTGAATTACTTAAAATTACTAAAAATAATCAAAACGAATAAAAAAATAATCCGATTACTTATATGGATTACTTTTAATTCTTTTTAATTATTTATTAAGAATCAAAAGTAATCGTTGAAAGTAGTCGGATTACTTTTTGATTACTTTTGATTACTTTTGATTCTTTTTGATTATTTTTAGTAATTTTAAGTAATTCAGATTACTTTTTGATTATTTATCTCAGTTCTTTTGAAGGCAATTATATAATCATTACAATGCTTTTCAAAATGTAATCTAATTGATTACTAATCGTAATCGAAATTTAACAGCTCTTGTTGAAACCAAAATACTACCACTTATTCTGGTTATTTTCCTCTTTGATTTTGTTAAGAACAATAATACAGATCATAAAAAATATAATGGAAAACTTACTGTTTCACAAAAAAAAAAAACAAATCGATTTCAAGCCAATCGCGATTTTTATTTTCAAATTTTTGTTTTGATCGATGGTTTTTCCTCCAAGAGCTGGCTATTTTTAATTTCAACCGCCTTATTTTTTGTGCACCTTTATCTACTAATTTTACTCTGAATCGAAATTCTACATATTTTTTTTAATTTTTTTTGTGTAACATCTTCCTTGGAACAAATTTTTACTTCAATCCAACATTTAAAACAAGTTACATATTTTCATATGAGCTGACACTAAAAATACTCGTACGCAATATGTTTAAATGTTGCAACTAGACGCGCCTAAAATTATTTTTTTATTATACGCACTTGTACAGGCTGGCCCAAATGAGACCTAGTGATGTTAAGCATAGTCGTTGTTGGGGGTCTTGCGGTAGAAGCTGTTGCACAATTTGAACTTTGTATGGATACATCTTAAGATCCAACTTTAAAATTCTCTGTAATGTTGTTCTGGGTATACCCAATTGGCCGGAACGGCGACGAGTTGAGACATATGGATCATTTGCAACACTCTGCTGTACAGCTTCCACGTTGTCTGCAGTACGAATATTTCGATGAGCACCCCTTCCTGGACGGTCGGCAACTGAACCCAGTTCTTCAAAACGGCGAACTAAACTTGTAATCATGAAAGATGTGGGCGCTGATCTTACGTTAAAAAAACGGCGATAATTTCGCTGCATCAGAACAATTGATCGTTGAGAATAATAATAAAAATCGATAATTTTAATGCGTTGTTGTGGAATGTACGTATTCATTTTAAATTTCCAAGAGTTCAGTTATAATCTGCAAAAAGAAAAAATAAATTATGTTAAAAAATAAAAAAGTTATTTGTGTTTCACATCAGCTGGTCTTATTTGGGCCACCCGTTAGTAATTAAATTATGTATATAAAAAGTTCTGCGGGATATATCGAAACGTATTTTGACGCCTCTGTCAAAAATTGTGATTTAACAGAAAAATTATATCTGTTTTGCTATTGTCTTTATTATTACGGTATTCCTATTGTCAATAATATTTCAAATTAAATATAGCGTTTCAATATCAAACTAAATAATTTAGTAATTTTTTTTTTGCGTATATCGATGTAATTTACTTTTTTTAGACCTTTAATGCACATGCAAATTTTCCTTATTTAAAAAGAATTATTGAAGTTGGTTACAAAGTGCAACTTTGACGCTCTATAACTTTGGCAAAAAATAAAATTTTTATTTAAGTCTTTTCCAATTTTCTTAGTCAGAGTGTTTACTACATATTATATAGCATCAAAATATTTTCGGGTTTCAAGCATTCTAGTATAATTATACTATTTTTGACGGCCCCACAACACTGTGCGCTGCTGTCTTAAGTCTTTCGTTTACAAGACGGTGATTTATGCATTAAACACATTCAACACAGCTAGCTACCGACTACCAAATGTCAAGGATAGAAGAATACAAATGTTTATATGAGAATGATTGTTTCGAAGACAGCAAGGCAACAGGGCGACAGGTTGTTGATTTTGTCGTTCTACTGTAATTAAACTAATTTCTATTTCTTTGGCTACAATGAGCAAATGCAATGTTGCCAGTATAATACAAAATGTTGAATGCATGATGTCGTACAATTATTTCATATTATTTAATAGAAACAATATCGAAAAATTTATGTAAAGAATAAATTGATTCATTTTTGTACTTTTACGTGAAATAATAAGTACATTTTAAAATGCAAAATATATGAAAGTGGCAATACTGAGCATGTATGTGTACTTGAATATCCCCTACAAGAACAAGGAGGGTGAATTGATGCATCATCTGATGGAAATTGCTGATGGGTATATACAGCAGAACTTTCTATCATTTTGTGCAGGGGAATATGAAAAAACTGATGTAAACATTCGTGTACGTGTGATGTTTTTTTCTCTCTCATGCTTGTGAACTTCATGAACTAGTATAACATATATCTGAACTGCTCACTCCACAGTATTTTAGTAATCAGTACTGGTGTAAGCAACCGCAGAGCTGACTACTGATGTAAATTGGTATACCTATATATTGCAAATAAAAGCAATATATAAATACATAATAAAACCTAAAATTTGACAAGAATGTGTTGTCAATTTGAACATGATCGGTAACTAGTTGAAAACGTGCTTTGTAAAATACCAATATTTGACAACGTACTGTTGTCAATTTGAACACGTTCGTTAACGAATTGACAACCAACGTGGTTAAAAAAAATCGACAACGTAGGGTGCCAAATTGATCACGAACGTTGTTGGTTTTGCAACGTCTTCTTGAAAATTAAAATGTATTCCTTAATTCTGGAATTGTATCTGTATTGGGATTTCTGTTAGACTTTTGAAATATTTGAATTGATAAATATTTAAGAAATCAGCTGCCAATATTTGCCTAAGCACTTCATATCGAATCTTTAGTTTGCAATGTCAATCACCAAAAGGGATTTGTTTAATGTTTGGTATGCTGAAAAGGATCACAAGAAAAATAATGATGCTGATATACATATTTTACATTTTCATTGGCATACAAAATTATAAAAATGACAACTATACAAATAAACTACCCCCAGTTTTTGACTTGGTAATTAAATTGTATTTATTTTTAAGTTCTAATTAAATACAAAATTGTGGTTTTTAGTGCATATTTAAATAGTAATTAAATACCCAACCTTGTGTGATGAAATACTACTTAAGTTTTATGAGCGTACCATATGTTTTTATGTTTGTGTATATATATGTAACATAGACGAGTGGCATGGAGATAAAATGAGTTTTTATGCAATTTTAATTGTCAACATGTTGATAACCTAACTTTTTTGTTTATGTTAAACAGCTGTTCTTTGGAAATTTGGCAGTGCTTCCGTAATTTCAACGTAATTTAATAAGAACTTTAATTAACCACTGAAAAAATTAAATCGTATTTAATTACAACTTAATTTAAAAAATAAATTAGCTAATTACGTGCTTAATTATTAAGTTAAAAACTAGTTGTAAGGCAAGCAAATCGAAATTTGTTAGCAAACTGTCGAAGAAGTGCATGAAAGCACATCGAATAAATAATGTTTTCGTGTCTAATTCGAAATGTTGGTTGCATGATGTTTTTCTCTTTCCCAGTAAAAACTCTTGTATGTTTTTGGAAGAATACTCGGCGGAGAGACGCTCAACATCGAAACAAGGCCGACCTTGCAAACTGTTTTTTAGAAGGAGGCAAAGACCGAAACAATCGAAAATGAAATCTCTTGTGAACACTTAGGCCCAAAAATTTACTTTACAATTATATGTCATTTAGCTAATTGCCACTTAAGTTTAAGTGCCACTTAAATGTAGCTTAATTTTTTTTAAGAGGTTAATTAAAGTTCTTATTAAATTACGTTGAAAGTACGGCAGCACTACAAAATTGCCCAGTATTATGGAAGACGTTTTAAAAAACAACAGCTGTTTATTATAAATAACAAAAGTTAGGTTATCAAAATTAAGAAAACTAAAATTGCATAAAAACATATTCTATGAAACAAAAAGAGCATCAGATTTCATTTTTTTATATATTTTTCCATGATATGAAACTATATATTGTAGATGTTATATATTTATGAAAATTAAACGAAATTCTTTTTAATACGACCACATGATGTTCATGTACATGTTTTCAATAAACACACACAAGCACAATAACATACGGTATGCTCCGTAAAACTAAAGGTACAGTCAATAATATTGTATTCTATAACTTTGCCTATTTGTTAAACATAAAACTAATTAACTTAATAAACACATATATGAAGCAAAAAAATTTTTATTAGTATTTACTGGTTACCCTTTTTTTGGGCAAATGTTTGTCAAGTGTGACCGCAGCTTAAGTGTGATTTAAGTACACAAGGTTGGGCATTTAAATGTCTCTCAACTTGTACTGAAAATATGAATTCGGTACTTAAGTGGCACTTAAAGTTAAATTACACTTAATTGAGGAGTACATTTTTGGGCCTTACTCTTACTTAAAATGCAGGTAAATGAGTTGCTGCAGATGTTATTAGAACCATAGATTTGAAATGCCACACTTTAATTATTTAGAGAAAATACGAAACGTCTAAAATCACAATAAACTTACCTTCTCATGTAGTTTTTGATTATATTTATATACAAGGCCCAGAGATCAACTTATGGTAATGTCAGTTATTATAAAATGATTTTGCAGGTCTTATATCAGTTAATTTTTATATGAAAGGTGCAACACCCACTCAATAGAATTCGCCCATTTTTGCTGTGAGATCGTGACAAGCTAAGTCATTTGTTTATAATATTTATAGGTATTTCTAAAAGAGAGTTACGACCTTTTTCGCGCTAAATTTGTCATTGGAACCACTGTGCGATGTTAACAAACTATTAGCGAAATATCGAATATAAATAACAACACAACCAAATAAATAGGTCAATAAAATTATAATAAAAAATTTCTTTATTTAAAGCATAATAATATTCATCTCTAAATCTATAAATATTTCATCAATTTAAAGAGAAAACTATTTTGCAAGTATTGAATTTATTATGATCAAAGATCGTTATGCAAAAATATTTTAATAAATAAAAGATATAAATAAGGCAAATGTATGGGTGTGTATGTGTATGTATGTGTGTGCGTGTGTGTGTGTGTGTGTTTTAATGGCAGAATTTGGACGTAACTTTTTAGTTGCGTAATGTTTTTTATGAACTTGTTAGTGTGAAAGCAAAAAAGAGATCGCAAGTGCCAAAAACGTCGGCTATCTTAAAGATATTGAAATGAAAGAAATTGCATAACATATAAATACATCATCTATACATACATACATATGTATGTGTGTATGTATTTGTATGGATTGTATATATGTTATGCAGACCTTGTATAACTGATACCTTATTGTATAATTTAGTTTTTGTTTACGTCTTTTTTGCGATTATGGCTGGATATGTTAAATATGTATGTGTGATACATAAATAAACAGAAATGAACATGAAACACTTTATTGCAAAGGAACTCCGTAGAGTTCGTGCTTTGGTTGATTATTAGTTAATTTTTCGGCTGCTGAGATGTGTGGATTAAATACACCGTCTCCTCCATTCCGTATGTCAATATTGCTTTCATTGACTGCATTCACTAGATTTTGTGAGTTTGCGGAGAAATGACCTACTGAGTTGCCTTCTTCGCGCGTCTTATACTTGATGAAGTAGACTTCAGGTTTACTGCTCTTGTGCGCGGATTGTTGAATTTGACTTAGCGAGGGTTCTTCGGGTTTTTTGACTAGAACATAGACCAAAGTTTTCTCTTCAACTTCAGGAGCAACTGCCAATTGGTTATAGTTGTTGGTTTGTTGCGTTGGAGCCTTGATAAAAATGATCTTATAGTGTTTTTTGGGGGGAGGAGCAAAAATCTGCTGGTGATTGAATTTCTGATTGTTATCTTCCAGATCTTCGGGAGCAACATGCACATAAACGTGTTTTTCAATTGAGGGATCAAGACCGGAATTGGCGACTGTCTCACGTATAACATTTCCTAGTTGAGCATTTATAGCTCCAGTATTAAACTCCAGGTTTTCATTTGTAATTTGTGTACTCGGATACCAAAGTTGTGTACTTTCGCTTGCGGATGTGTGTGCAAGTGTATTTCCAATGAAACTGGAGGTAAATGGCTTGTTCCCATTTAATAAGTTGAACGTATTAAAACTGGGTCCTATTGGATTATATTTCGAGCCGGGACCTTGCTGCACTCCCCCTGCTCCGGCTTCATTGAAATAGTGCGCTGGTGGAGCAGCTACAGGGGGAAGTAATTGTGTAGTAACACTTGCACTTTCGCTATTATGTGATTGATTGCTGACATAATTTTCCAAAGTGCTGGAATGCTTATGTGGAATATTAACGCCGCCACCAACAAACTTATTAACAGTTTCATAGTTTTCTTTGTGATTGAGAATTCTGCCTTGTGACTGTGTATTTATGAAATCCACTGGTGGCAATCGTTCACTGGCATGAGGGCACGGCAAAACTTTTAGCGGTCCAAATTTGTGAAAATTGTTTTGCCCTACAACAAGTGTAGGATCCTTGTAGTGATATCCTTGCGGTGCAGCGCATACTGCTGTCACCAACACACTGAACAGTACTAAGCAGCAGTTCATTTCTTTACAGTTTATACTTAGAGCTACGTTCGTTGAATGATCCCCATGTGAAACTGTCAAAAGTATTTATGGACATTTCTCTCGCTGTGAGAAAACAAAAATCAGCAATAATCAGTTAATGTGTTATGAAACAAGCAAGGGTATAATAAAATATAAGGCATACCAATGCCATTGTATCATACCTACATATGTAATTAGTACATACTTATGTAAGTAAGTAGAGATGGGTGCCACTCACGTGATTAGTATGATGAGAAGTGAGTCACGCAATGAATTTAATTTTCCATTTACATGAGCGTTAACAAAATATAAACCATTGTGTGTGAGTGTGCATAAGTGAAAACTCCGCGTGAGTGTTTCGTGATACATATATATATTTTTTTTATTATTTTAGGATTTTGTTGGTTGAGGCGGGAAAACACTGTTTTCAAATAAACGGATAAAAATGGCAACACTTGTTTATGCTCAACACACTCCCATGAATGAGCAGAGTCGCAACAGCAGTGAGACAGCTATAAGGGCCTTTAGAGTTCACTCATCAATCGCCATATTTAAGGCCGAGATAAATTAAGACAACGAAACACGCAAAACTAGGAGAAAATTTTGTAACAATGTGGAATCTTTTCCCGGGACTAGCAGATTGTGTAAAATCACTAATGGTATCGATACTTTAGACGTTCTCATGGACACCCACTTTCCGGGATTTCAACCCTAGTATGTCAGCAGATTTGCAGATAAAATTAAATGCTAAAAATTATTATTTTTTTCAATTCGTTTTACAACTTTTTTTTGAGTTTCTCGTTAGCTTGAATTTTTGTGATTCGAGTGCACTCACGTAAGCTAAAATAATATGAGGGATTATTTTTCACAGTGACCGCAATGATAGTTTGTTAAAAGCTATTTTTAACCCGCGACTAAAAAAGGGGTGTTATAAGTTTGTAGTATGTGTCTGTACGCGTCCAGGTATAGACCAAGGCGAGTTCATAACAGGTGACCCTAACAGTCCTGATGATTATCAGGTGTTCGAAGAGACTGCTTAAACCCCAACTGTCAAAATCTCTTCTTCTATCTAATGTTTGTTTACATTTAAAGTGAAAAAAATTATATCGTTCTTTATGTTTAAAAAATATATTTTAAAGTAAAAAGAATTATATTGTATGAATACTTATCACAATGGATCCAATTGGATCTCCGAGTTGGGGTGCGGTATAGCACCACCCTTCTTAACCTATGCATTCTAAATTAACTCTTGCAAAATGATTAACTGCATTAGTTTATTGATGATTTAAAAAAATTGTATCTAATACAAAATATTTCTACCAATGTGTCTCGCCTACAATGCATGATAGCCTTTGGTACAGAATCTTGTATGGATTTTTGCACAATATAGAAATTTGTAGCAGAAGTTATTTTGTTGTCTATTTATAATTTTATTTTAACTATATATTTTACTTTTCTTAATATTTGACCTTTTAGGCAGTTTTGTTATTCATTGTATATTATTCAGTTTTTGCTCAATTTTGTATTTGATTAAATATTATAATTGAATAATTTCTAAAATAATTTGATCTAGTTACCTTATAAATGAATACACTCATTTTTGAAAATTGTATAAAAAGGCGATACATATTTTTACTGATTGTCATTATTCTTTGTTTTTTTAAATTAAATTAATAAAATTTTATAAAAAATAAATAAAAATAACTTATTTCTTTGAAGGCGAATAAGATTTCTATCTATTCAAGCCTCAAGCAAATTAAATAAAATATCTGTAGAAGAGAATTGAGGTCAGCTAGGATATTGAAGTCTGGTTTGAACCGTAACTCTTATATACATAAGTCTCATTCTCTACAAATTAGATTTTATAAAATGTTCTGCATTACTTGAGACCAAGAATTAATACTCTTCGGCGTATTTGCACGTTCCATCATGCCAGCTTTTAGTTGGCTAGCCATCTTTGTGAAAATCTGGATGTTTAGTATTTATATAGGCCAATTCAATGGCTGCCTAATTCTCAACCATGACATTGGTGGCTGGTAAACGACGATGTAATAGCGTTGTCACCACATAAACAATTTTTCCGTGCAATTTGGGAAACCTTAAACAGATATACATACATATGTTATAAACTAATTTTATAGAAATAAATATTCAAGCATACCTTAACGTTTCCTAATTGCATTTCATAGCCACAATGTGCTGCATTTCCTCATGTATCAACACAACGCAAATTCTTAAATGTAGGGTTAAGACAACTTTTGCCGGGCTCAGCTAGTACTACTAGCTGACTTCTTATAAATCTATGTATGTATAAATAAGACGCACGTTAATTTTTTGTACACTTTTAAGCAACTTTGTCCATTTTTGTGAACACTTTCATGCATTTAAGCACATTGTGTTTACACCCATGATGAGCCAGTAAAACACATTTTACACCACTAATTTCGCGTAAAACAAACCATTGGAGAGACTGCAATAAGGCAGCAAGTAAGTTTCTTTACGTTGTCCAATAATATCAGGATCATCTACCCGAAACCGTCTTTCAACATTTTTTATTTTACAAATATTGTTTTCTGTGTTGTTGATAGATGTATGTATGTACATAGATAGTAAAATGTGTTTTATAAATGTGTATGTATTGGTATTTGAGTCAACTGTTTTTGACAGATGGGGGTTTTTGAAGCCAGACGAATTGCATGTTGTTTTTATTATTGTTGTATTGTTGTAGCGATAAGGTCACCTGTTATGAATTCGCCTTGGTATAGACCAAACGGCTGAACCGATTTTGATTTAGTTTTTTTTTGTTGTTTAAAAGTTGACTTGATCAAGAGTGTACTTAGATAAGTTTGAAGAAAATCGGTTCTGCCGTTTAGAAGATATCACATCTTTCCTAAATGTATTCTGTTGAATTTGTGTGTCTTTGAGACCGTAGCTTCCTATGATCGATTGACTTGATTCAAAATCTTTTAACCTTTGTTATGTACATATATGTATATATTTATTTTTCAGGATTTAAAAAATTTTTAATTTAATGTTGTTTTTAATTCCAATTATTTGAAGCTTCTTTTCGTGCTTTCTTTAGTGGTAGAGCTTCTGTACTAGATCCGCTACTTTTAATATCTTCTCGAAGATTTTTGTTGGTGGTTTCTATAGGGAAGATGTGTTGAGAAATTTGTACAAATTTATTTTCAAATTTAATAAAAACATATCACCCACAATTGGTGTTTGTCTTTCATTGTTTGCAGAACCGTCTTCTACAACTATACACCACAATTAATTTTTCTTTCTCTATACTCATGTACCAAAATTGCATAGTCACCAGTGATTTGTAAGCAGAAATCTAAGCCAATTGGCTAACAACCGCAGTAGAGATCGACCGAAGGCATTTTTTTTGGCCGAAGCCGAAGCCGAAGCCGTACTTCGGCTAAAATCCTAAACTTCGGCCAAAACCGAAGCCGAAGCCGAAGCCGAATGTTTTAAATTTTAAAAATGATACTTGTTTTATATGAATTAAGAAAAAAGTTTGCTTTTTTGAGATCACTGAAATAGCTGTAATATCTATTGGATACATAACAAGAAAAATAAAACTATTTTGCAATTTCTAGATTGCTTTTTCATATGATCACTCACAAGAACGTCCAAGTAAAAGAAAATAGAAAGCAACAGGGTTGTATTTCAAAGCAACCCTTTCAAAACGTTAAACACAATAGAAACTGTCGGCGAGCAACGACCAAAAATAATGTTATTTTTCAAGCTTGGAATGAAAAATATTCGGCTTCGGCTAATCGGCCGATTTTTGCCATAGGCCGAATGTTGGCCGATTACCAATTTTTGGCCGAAGGCCGAAGCCGATGCCGATTAATCGGTCGAACTCTAAACCGCAGCTAAGCCGTCGTTACCAGAAAGAAACTAAAATATTTTTTTAGTAAACTTTTACAAAAGAATTAGGGTAACGCTATTAAAAAAACCCATTGGTAGTGTAATGGAAAACAAACTATTGGTTCTATCGATAGTACAATCGATTATTTGTCCGTTCTTCTCCATGATCCTGAGTGAAAATTTGCTCACGGTCCCATCTCTGGTATACACATATACAATTAAGAGCACATAATACCAGTTCTACATCTTATGTTGCGTATTTTTAAAATTTGGGGGATCATGTGTAAGCGCCAAAAAACGGCAAATAGTTAGCTCATGCATACATCTGTATGTGCATATGTATGTATGTTAATACATTTGTGAAAGTGTGTGCTGAACAGTAGTGCACAAAATAAGAGCGTATTTATGAAATGATGGAATAGAAGAGCAAGTTTACTTTCATCCTATAAATAATAATAATGGAGATATCCTTTCAATTACAATTGAAATTCTCTATCCAAGGTAATAATAGTTGGTGCCGTCAATCTTCTATGTTATAATGTAGATTCCTTATTGTACATACATATATAAATACATACAATCACACAAGAAATCTTAAATTATTTGTTGTTGTTTGACTTTTACATACAAATAATTAAATGGGCTACGCATCGCAAATTTTACATACAAAAAATTAAATTGACTATACTTCGTCCATTTTTCATACAAAAAAATTAATAGGCCCACTCACTATTCATATAATAAATTAAATGGGCTACACGTCGTAAGTTTTCATTAAAAAATTAAATGGAATATACTTAGTATATTTTACATACAAAAAATTAAGTGGACCATTTTTCTTACAAAAATATTGAATGGGCTATACATCTTCCATTAAAAACATAAATGGGCAACATTTCATACTAAAAATTAAGTAGGCTATACATAGTCCATTCTTGATACATAAAATTAAATAGGCAATTTTTCATATAAGAAATTAAATGGGCTATACATAATCCATTCTTCATGAAAAACAACGTCCATTTTTCATAAAAAAAAATTAAATGGACCATTATTCATACAACAAATTAAATGGGCTATACATCGTCCATTTATCATACTAAAAAATAAATCCAATCATCCATTTTTCATACAAATTTAAATGGGCATCGTCTTTAAAAAAAATATTAAATATTTAAATGGGCATTAAGTCGTCTATTTTTCGTATAAAAATGGTTTATAAATTGTAAATTTTTTCCTACCATCGTACATTATTCATAAAAAAAAATTAAATGGGCTATATATCATAAATTTTTCATAAAATAATTATATGGACCTTACTTCGTCTAGTTTTCATACATAAAATTTAAATGGGCCATTTTTCATACAAAAAGATAACAGAGAAACCTGTCACAATGCACACCTCCCACAACCAAATCCCTCTAATAGCCGGACAACTTTTGTAGATCCAAAATTAAAATAAATGAAATGTATCATAAGCGGACATATCTAATAACCGGACAAAAATACCACGACGGTTAGTGACCGGTTATGAGAGGTTTCACTGTAAATGGATTATACTTCGTCTATTTTTCATACAAAAAATTAAATGGGCAATTTTTCATACAAATGTATTAACTGGGCTATACATCGTCCATTAAAAATAAACAAATGGGCTACATTTTGTACAAAAAATTAAATGGGCTATACATCGCCCATTTTTGATACAAAAAATAAAATGGGATTTATTCATACAAAAAAATAAATGGGCTACAATTTTTTCATGGCCCATTTTTCATAAAAATATCTGTGGCAAAAAGTAAAAAGTGCTTAAGTCGAGATAAGCTGAATTTGAGTTAATGATGCCGCCGTAATCTGCATATTTGAAAGTACCACTGGGCAAAATTTCAATTAATTTGCGCGATTTTTCAAGAAGTTATAGCAAAATGAATTGTGGCTTATCTTTTTTAGACTTCTAATCTCATTTGGAATAAAAGCTTAATTTAGGTTATACTTTGGTATATTTCACCTTAAATGTCTTACTTATAGTGATGTAGAATGCGGTTTACTTAGAAAAAAAAATAAAGTTTAACAGGAAATTTCCCAATTTAACTGTAAAAGAAGAAATAAATTTCTGAAAATCGACTTCAACGCTTAAAAGTGCTCTCCTGCAAAACCGTCAAATATGACTTAAGCACTTTTTCCTTATTGTCAAGAATATATTAACTGGGCTATACATCGTCCATTAAAAAAATAAATAAATGTGCTATATTTAATATACAAAATTAAATGGGCTACACTACGCCCATTTTTGATACAAAAAATAAAATGGGAATTATTCATACACAAAAATAAATGCGCTACAATTTTTTCATAAACAAAATTATATGGGCTATACTTCGTCTATTTTTCATACAAAAAACTAAATGGACCATTTTTCATACAAATATATTAAATGGGCTATACATTGTCCATTAAAAAAATAAATGGGCTACATTTCATAAAAAAAATTAAATGCGCTATACATCGTCCATTTTCCATACCAAAAATGAAATGGGACAGTTTTCATACAAAAAGTTAAATGGGCTATATATCGTCCATTTTGCATACTAAAAATTAAATGGGCTATAGTACATCTTCTATTTTTCATGCAAGAAAATAAATGAGCTACACATCGTTAATTTTTCATACACAAAATGAAATTGTCTATACATGGGCCATTTTTCATATAAAAAAGAAATGGACAATAAATTGCCAACTTTTCATACAAAAAAATTTCGTTGAAAGTTTTTGTTGGTTAATAATTAGTTTAAAATTTTTCTATTACTTTCGTAATATTTGTAGGTAAAGATATTTGTTTTAATCTATTTTGTACTCGCACTTCAAGTCTAGATGTGTAAACGAAATTAAAGAATGATGTAATTTTTTCTGTAGGTATAGTAGAAGTTACTATTTCTAGAATTGTGATAAAATCATGTAATTCACTAGATCTGCCAGAGAATTTTGGTACTAGTTTAGTTATTTAGACAATTCATTTATTTCTAGATTTGCCATACTTACTTTTCTTGATTGACCTTCATGTCCCTATATTGTTCTAATAACATCGTCTCGTCGTTTTTCATACAAAAAACCAAATGGGCTATACATCGTAAATTTTTCATAATAAGACATTTTTTATGCATAAAGTTGAATGGGAAATTTTTTATACAAAAAACTGAATGGACTACACATCGGTTATTTTTCGTACAAACAATTAAATGGACTATACATCGTCATACTAAAAATTATACGGACGTCAATTTTTCATACAAAAAATCGTAAATTTTCATACAAAAAAATTAAATGGATATCGTTAATTTTTGATATAAAAATGTGGACGACCATTTTAATACGAAATATTAAATGGAACATTTTCATTCAAAACATTAAACCGGTTATATATACACCGTCCATTTTACATATAAAGCACTTAAATTGGCTATACATCGTCCATTTTTCATACAAAATAATTAAATAGGCGATTTTCCGTATAAAAAATTAAATCTTCTTACATTGTCAATTTGTCATACAAAAAACTAATTGGGCTATACATTTTTTATAAAAAAAAATAAATGCATCGCCCGTTTTTTATAGGAAAATTAAATGGGATACATGTACATCGTCCATTTTTTATTAAAAAATTTAATGGGCTATGCATCGTCTACTTTTCATATAAAAAAATTAAAAAGGCTATACTCCTTGCAGACCTGGATGCATCGATTGCACTGGTTGGTTGCGGTCTCAATATTTTCGCTTCAATTTGACCAATGTCAAATAGAATGTCATGTATCGATTGCTCTGATTGTTTTTTATTTTTGTTTTTCACATTACTCCCCGGTTTGCTTTACCTTTCCATGAATTCTTATGAAATGTTTGCGGCACATTTCATTTTTGTAAAATTTAGGCGCAGAGGAGAGTTGTGTTTTTAATTGCAATAGTATTAATCTTTAACAAATAATGATGTGGACACATTTTAGCTAAAACACAGATAGTTTTTTATGTTTCAAAACCAATGAAAGTCATTTGATGCAATAAAAAGTGCGTTTTACCTACAAGAAACTTGACGATCAAAAAATGGTAACACCTAAATATTGATCATAGTTTCATACGATATCGAGATTATACATTCGAAACATTATGAAAAAATTCCCAGTAGTTTAGTGTCAGGTGTGAAAGGGATGGTACTTCGTCCATTTTACGTACAGAAAAATTAAACGGTTTATAATTCGCCCATTTTTCATACTTAAAAATTAAATTTTCTATACATCCTAGTTTTTCATGGGAAAAAATTAAATGCGCTATATTTACATCGTATATTTTTTACCCTTCTCGAGAAATGGTAAAGGGTATATCATTCTATGTGTAATTCCCATAATATTAATAAGCGACCCATAAAGTATATATTCCGGATCCTTATGCATATTGAGGACGAATAAGCGATGTCCTTCTGTTTATCTGTCTGTACGTGAAATCGGTTTTCCGAAGCTCCCAGAAAAGCTAGAGACTTCGGTCTTGAATTGTTGTGTCAGAAATGGTATTGAAAATCAGCAAAATCGAGGGAATGGTTTCAGAGCTGGAACATTTAAACTTTATTATAAATAGAAAAGACGTTTCCAGGGTTGGAAAGCTTTAACTTATTTTTGCTAAATAAAAGTAATTTAAAAAACTAATTTTTCTTTCTTTTCTCTTATGTTCTTAAAAAATAACAGATAAGAGTAGGTAAGAAAGAAAACTCTAATATTATGATTTCAGGGTTGGGAAGCTTACACAATTTGTGTTATATAAAAGCAACTAGGTCTAAGTAATTTTTTTCTTTTTCTTTATAAATTAAATTAATTAATATTTTTGAAAGAAAAGTTTGGTGTGGAAAATTAGATAAATGAAAACCTCCAGCTCCAAAGCTGGAAACTTTGAACTTTTGTTTGATAATAAAGTAACTAAATAAAACTAATTTTTTTCCTATTTTCTTTTTTTTTTTGTTCACTTAACACACTTTATATATTTTTTAAAGAACTAGATTTGTATAAGGAATCAGAAATATCTAAAAGGACGATTCCAGGGTTGGAAAATTTAATTTTTATATACATATGTATATAAAACTAGTTCAAATAATTTTTTTTAATTTTTTTTTGCTTACAAATTATATATACTTTATGTTTAAAAAAAAAGTAGTTTGGCATAAAAATTATAAAAATTAAAAACATAGTTCCAGACCTGAAAACTTAAACTTTTTCTGGTAAATAAAACCAATTATTTCTTTGGTAATTACATATATATATTATATATTTTAGAAAGAAATAAATTAGTATTAAAAAACAGAAAAAGCAAAATTATGGGTCCAGGGTTGGAAATTGAAAAAAAAAGTTTGGGTAAAAAAAAAGCAAAAATTATTTTTTTCCAGTTAAACATATTTCATGTTTTAGGAAGGTTATTACTCAAGATTTTTTTATACATGTTAAATTTTTCATGAATATCTAATTGAAGTATAAATGAAGGTTTGTGCCATGTTGCTTATTGTGCTCCCAGCACAGTTATGTGTCAATTATTGAGACACTTAGCAGTTTTGCAACATCAAAGATTATTAAATACGGGAAAATATAAATGTTAGTTTACTTGGTATGGATGTAAAATACTGAGACTACTTTAGGGTTATTACATAGCAGCAAGGTTTTTGAACATCTCGAGAGCGAGCGAACAAGCCCCAATTTTTTGGTATTGTATTGACGCAACGTCGATGTTGACAACTGGAATAAGGGTGAATGTAATAAAGTATTTCTTAAATACAGAGTGTAGAATAAAATATTCAACTATTGTACTGAGAGGTCACTTGCTAAAAATTGCACCAGAGCAAAAAAGGATAAATTCTTTCACAAAAAAATATGTATGTATGTATGTGCCTGTATACGATATATATGTATGTACGTTGGTGAAGGGTATACACGATTCGGCGCAGCTGAATATAGCACTCTTACTTGTTTATATAAAACATTATACATCGTTAAGTTTTCATAAAAAAACTAAATGAGTTATTTTTAAATCGTCTATTTTTCATATAAAAAATTAAATGGACTATACATTGTCCGTTTTTCCACAAATAACGAAAACTATAAAAAACAATCCCCACGTTTGTGTAATGTTAACTTCTAAGTTTAAGAGGTCTTTGACACTTGCCTAATGGTATAAACTTCTTAGTACGTAAGGGATATGTGTATATCGTGCCATAACCGCAAAAAAATCATAACCGACACATTTTTTGGACTTCGTTTTTTTGACGGAAATCGATTACTTATGATTACGTATGATCGTAAAACAGGGAATATAGGGAGGAAAGTTTCTATAGAATAAGAAAGAGTAAAGGAGAGGAGCGGTGGGATTGGGAGGGAGGGTTCCCCATACAAACATTTGTGATTTTTTTTAAATATTTGTATGGGGAAGCCCCCAGGGGTGGTTGCAGGGGGTGTGCCACTGGCATAGGTGGGTTGGCCCTCCAAAATTAGTGGGGTCGGTCATACATTTTGACTCGATTGAGGAACTCTAAATGGGTCAAAGTGAGATTTTTCAAAGTTTGACCCTTCAAGAAAATTTTACCTTTCGGATCAAAAGTCGGGACATCAAAATACATTTTAGAGGTATGGTTCCTTCGGGAAAGTTTCTTATTTTGATCCCTAGAATACGATTTTTCTTGTAATTTGAGCGATTTTTTGCCTCCATACAAATCGACCCGCCCACGCTAAACCCATACGTTTAGCGTGGGTTCCAAAAGTACAGTGGCCAGTAAGTGTGGCCAAGAGATTTCTCAGGTGCTTCCTGGTGAAGCTAATGAGGTTTTTGGTTCTGTTGATATTTAGGCGAGGCCAAAGGGTTCTCGATATAACGCAGGTAGGCTCATTGCGCCATCTTTTCTGAGCTGAATTTAGAAAGGCAGTATCGAAGCGTCTCTAGCAGGACGAGAGAGGAAGCCCACAGAGATTGTCAATATCGACTACTCTCTTTGCCAGGTCATCCGCAATTATATTGCCTGAATTAGTACCGTGTCCACGCACCCAATATAGTGTGATGGTTGAGTGCTGTGCCAGTTTATCCAGGACTGTGAGGCATTCTTGGACAAGGAATGATGCAGAATACACACCTGCGAGGGATTTGATCGCAGATTGGCTGTCCGTTATTATCTGGATATTACTATTATGTATCCGATAAAAACTTAATCAGTGTGTTGCTTTTTTAATGGCGGATATTTCTGCCTGTAGTATGCTACATTCGTCTGGTAGTCTGAGGGAGAACACTTCTGTCAAAGAAATATTAAATTTCCTATTGAAGTAGGGTTTAGGAGTGCAGTAGTCAATGAGTTCAGGTATATTGTTTGCTGTATTTAGAATGCTAGCGTGACCCCATGGTCTGTAGTTCCATACGCCTATTGTGTTCAGTCTAACGGCCGTATGTAGGGCCAGTTTACTAGCCATTAAGTCCACAGAAAGCGAACAAAGCATAGCCAAGAGTGCCTTTGTCGGCGTGGATGTACCCAATAAAACAGCTGAGAATCATGCAAATAATTTTATTAAGTTTTTATTTTATTACGATTTTTAAGCTAATAATATTTAAAATCACAATATGCTTTGAAATTTAATATAAAATTAAATTAATTATGTATACCCAAAGGCAGTCAGATCTAACAAGGTATACTTAAGAAATGTAAGAACAGCTGATTGCATTAAAACTGTCAAATTACATTAAAGACTTCTAAACAACAATCTTGTATGTGCATATTAGAAATTTGTAATTTGCAGATGCCCTTGTTAGATAATCTTTGATGGCAGCGATTAAAAATAGTTTAATGTAATATACGAGTATATGTCTATATAATATATCGCTCCTTTATTGCAACATAGTCATAACTCACATATATTAAAATTATGAGGTTACTGAAGATACTATTCCTTATTACCTTTTTCATCCGTAGGATATATTTCCCAACTACATCTCAAAGTATAACGAAGTTATACTCACTAATAGGCTGATAGCAGTTATTTTTATTAACACTTAAATATCATTTTTGCTGATTTAGATTTTTTGTTATTGAGATATGACCACTTTGCAATAGAGAAGCGATGTATAGCGCAGCCGCAATAACATCTCATTTTTAGCTGACACTCTATTTTCCATTTGACTTTGTCATAGTCCATCAGTCAAGCTAAACTATAAAGGATTATCGGACACTTCATTGAGCCATTTATCTAACAAAAGAGTCATGTTCTTTTTCTTAGGCATTTCCATAGATTTCGGCAGCATACCATACGGCCGAAGATTATAAACTAAATAGTCCATGACGTACATATCATCACCAGAAACGTAATGAAACGACACCACGTAATCGGAACAGCATGATGGACCCTTTAAATATAAGAAAATATAATGAAAATTAAAAATATAATTTAATTCTTAAGGCGATACTCACATCCTCCGTGGCATAGAATATATAACGCCAATACCAACTTGACTTCGGTTTTGGTATTATATGACTGTACAAGTGGGTGGGTAAGAAACGGCCGCGCTTAAAATCGTCTCGCGAGTCCCCAGCCACAACACCAACATTTTGCAAACATTTACCCATTTCTTTGTCCTCAGCTCCTCCCGGAGTTTGACGGCATATAGTGCGATTCGTGTAAGCACGTTCAGCAAAACGTCTAACGGCTTCTTTACTTAGAACATAACCTGCGCCACCGGACATATAACCCTAAAAAGATCAGGCGCATAGGCAACAAAATTCTACTCATAAATAAAAGCCAGTTATATGTACCTGCCTGACGTGGGGCTTAAATTTGCTGCCAAAATAAACGGGAGCTTGGGGGGACATGGAATAAAGGAAGGCTCTTAGATTTTCCATGATAACATAACTGCAAAATTTGATCACAATTTTTAGAAAATATTTTACAAAACTATTTTATTTCTAAGCAAATAACTTACGTATCATCATCCGCCTTTAAAAACCAATCGTACTCATCCAAGTGATGCTCGTAGATGTACTTAAACGCTTGACGTGTTTTATTCCATAAGCCACCACGTCCCTCTTTAACATTTAGATCAATGGCACCCAAATCTTTATCTTCCTTCGAGCTCATAAAAATTAATTTGTTACACCTCGAACCCCAGGTGTTTTTGACATGACGCGCTTTCTTTTCATGATTTTGAGGTCCCGTCAATATCCAACATAAGACCCTGACCTCCTTATATAAACGATCGGCTATTTCGGTATCAAGATCAGACGTCCATGATGTATTTGTTAACGAAATCTTAGGCAACTCATAACTTTCTGCAGACCTTATTAACTCTTTCGCATCAGGATTGGTCAAAAGTTCCTGCTCGGTTAATAGTTCAATCTCTTTGCATGCATTAAGGGATTTCATTGGAGTTGTTGTTATAAGCACTTCATATTGAGTTGTGTTTAGCAGCTGGGAAAATGTAAAGCCAATTGCGATACCAATTATTAGGGTGGTAAAAAGTTTTAAAAATAAAATATTGCTGCCCGCGGTATGCATTGTAAGGGAAATTTATATTTGGCAGTAAAAGCGTTATATGCAATTTCCACACATTGATCTGAAATAAAGTAAATATAAAAGGAAAGATGTTATTATTCTAGAATTCAAAACTTAAGAATATTATTATTTATTTATTCTACAAAGTAAATTTGTATAATATGGTTGCACAAAAATGGACGGGTGACTAAGATCATATGTCCATGATGTTATTAACAGTACTTTTAAAAATGTTTTCGTGACTGACTATACCTGACCTATGCCTTCACATAGGAAATAGCAACGAAATTCCACAAAAAAATCGCAAGAATATACGATTATACGTGGCAGATCAGTCAATCAGTGCGAGCGAGACGAAAACCTCTCGAAGGCCAAACAACACACACAAGTCTGACCGCACTTAAGAAATAATTACGATGACGCGAGAAATGTTCTCCAACCCAAAGCTGCTTAACGACTGAAGAATATTATTATATTGTTTGATATTATGATATGTAGTATATTATATTATGTTATCTTATGCTGTTATGGCATGTTATGTCGCATAATGTCATGTTATGATATACCATTTTATATTAAGTTATGTTGTGCTATGTTATGTTATGTTGGATTATGTTATATTATTTCCTGTCTTGTTGCGTTGTTATATTATGTTATATTTATAAGAAAAGTATAGGCCACAATCGCTAAGATCACCATCTTTAACAGAACTTTTTGAAGGCAATACAAATTATACTCACAGTGCCGTGGCATACAAGCAATAGGAGAATTTCATTACGGTTTACTTGCTTAGAAAGCAATATGAAAGAAAATTTTTTTTGTTGTATTAACATAAATTTTGGAAAATAGAAAATGCAGTATAGCTTAATTGATAATGGTTATGCTATGTAACATATGTTATGTAATGAAATGTTGTACTATATTAAATTGTGCTGATATATTATGTTACATGATGTTATATTGTTGTGCTGTTTTATGCTTATGTTAGTTATGCTGTGTTATGTTCTGTCATGTTGTATTCTCATGTAATGTTATATCATGTTAACTTATACAGTAAACCTCGGTGAATTACTAAAATGTCATAATTTTTGGGATAATTATCCGAGAAAGGTATTACAGCGAAGACGTTTAATTATCTCATAGAGGTAATTATGAGAATACGCTTAAATACTTTTAGAAATGCATTTATCCGAACTCACTGTGGTATGTAATACATAATTACTTGAAAGAAGATGCACAAACATATGTATTTTATCAAATAAAATATTTTATTATATAACAAAAACTATTAATATTACAAATAAAAAAAAAATTAAAAAAAAACCGATTTTAGTACTATTGGGGTCGAGAAAGTACAAGTTGGTACGAAATTAGTTTTCTGATTTATCATCCCTGCTTTAAGACACACGATTTGGAAAACCTTTTTAGTAAAGGAAGAATTTCAGAGTTCATATTTAAAATAACTGATGTTGTAATTAAATTAAAATTTTTGATAATTGTGTTATCGAAATCAAATCTCTTTTCTGCAAGGACTTGTTGGCATGTTTATGCTACTAAATACTTATTTCAACAAATCGTTAAAATATGAAGAATATTTGAAACAAAATCGCCAATAATCATTTGGGAAATTTGTTATAAAAAATCGTCAATCGATGCCATTTGATGCAAATTCCTCAATTCGGAAAATTTAATTATCCAGATTAATTTTGATTCGATGACTACAAATATGCTTTTGCATGAAAGTATTAGCCCTGATAATAATATATAACGATCAGGGGTGCCAAATAAAATTATTGGAAAATCGTCAAAATCCCGATAAAACATGAAATAATCGTCATTTCATAGTTGAAAAATCGTCAGAAAAATCGCACAAATCAAAATGTACTTTTTTAAAATTAGAAGGTCAAAGTTTTTGTTGTCTAAGTATTTTTGATAGCCGAAATTTTGATAGCAACTTGGCCTTTTTCCCGTTTATGTTTTTTGAGGACATCAATTTCACAGCTATCAATATATCATTGGTCTCAAGTAGAAAGGCTCTAACTCAAATAATTTTAACTTTACAATAGAAGGTAAAACATAATAGAAAGTGTAATATTCAAAATGAATTTTTTTACTGTCAGTAAAAACTTTATTTTTTATATATTGCAATCACTGAAAAACTCAATTTCGTAAAAAATACGGGTTACATGCAGGGTTGTCAGATTTTTTTCGACCTATTTCGCCAAATTGATTTTAAAAATCGCCAAAAATCAGTTTTGTGTAGTTTTTCTTAGTAAACATTTGATAATAAATAAATTTGTTTTTATTATAACACGTCTTTAATATAATTTTTCATAAAATGATCGTATTAAATTTATCAGAAAATCACCAAAACTAGAAATAAAATCGCCAAAAATTATTTATTGTAAATTTTTCTCATCCAAACTGAAATCGCATTAATGACTATAATTTTTATTAGACAAATCGTCAAAATCAAATGTTTTAACTTCTTGCAGACGAGTTTTGTTAGGATTTATATTTAAAACTACAACATTCAACAAACTAATTTTCCTGAATTAGAAAAATTTTTAGATTCAGTTTGGTTAAAAAATAGACATAATAATCGGCAACAAATTTATTTATCGCCATGTCGCCAAACCAAAAATATGGACGCCAAACAAGTTGAAAAATCGCCACGTTTGGCGAGAAATCGCCATATCTGACAAGCCCTGGTTACATATACATAAAATTTCTTTTAATTGAAGCCGTATACATAATTGCATACATACACATATGTAATTTTTAATTAACGATGAATCATCAAAAAATTAATTTAGTTAAATAATAAACTATTAAGAAAGAGTCTGCAAGCAGCTATGTCAACTATTTATAACCCAAACGCGCTATACCCCTTCTCAAAAAGCGCTAGAACGCGCTAAGTTACAGCATTATCAACAATTTATAGTCAAAACGCGCTATTTTCCTACGCGCTAAATTACATTTTAATCAAGGTCGATGTATGTATTAGTAAATACGAGTACAATAAATTTTTTAGTAACTCATTTTCAGATTATGCAATATTGCTTCTTCGAAATTATATCCTAAATAACTAAAATCATTTAATACAGAATCAGTCTCGCCTTTCAGATATTCGAAATTCTTAGTTTTGATTTTATTTGTCAAACTTTGTAATAACTTATATAAATTTTCGAATAGTGTTGCGATTCAAATGCTTTTTAAGTACAAAAAGAACAGATGCTTAATAAGGTTTATAAATTTGTTGGGTCACGAGTACGAGTACATATGTTTAACTCTGAAATTTCAAAATATTTGCCATTTACAATATTAAAATGAGTTTTTAATTCTAACCACAGTCAAGGGAATTTTATTTGCAACATCTGAATTATTAACGAATTTAAACAAAAAGTAAAATTTTGGATATTAGACAAATGTTAAATTTATACAAAAAAGTAAAAAGATATTGAACTGAAATGATATTTTTTACTTTAATCAAAACGCGCTAATTCAGCGCTTTTTTATTAAACGCGCTAAAACGAAAAAGCGCGTTTGGCATAGTTAAAACGCGCTAAAACTAGCGCGAAAGACGCTAAATTGGCATCGCTGTCTGCAAGACTACACCAACATATTTTATTGGGATGCATATATGAATTTTAACAGTAAATGTTTCATAAAAGCTGCCCTATATGGACTATTGATAAATCGTCGATTTTAAGGAAAAAAATCGTCAAATCGTCATTTTGCTATTTTCTGCACCAGAAATCGTCAAAATGACGATAAATCGTCACATATGACATCCGTGATCAGCGTGACCATATTAGCTTATTTTGAGCTAAATTTAGCTTATTTGTTTCAGATTTAGCCTTAAAATTTTCATTTAGCTCTTAGCTTGTTTTTTAGCTTTTTTTAAAAACTCATTTAGCTTTTTTAGCCTTTTTTAGTCTAAATTGCGTGTTCTCTAAAAATATATTAAAAACATAAACAACTTATAAAAATTATATTTTTTTAGCATTGTAAAATAGTTTACAAAAAATACAAAACGTAAATTATACGACAATTTTATGGAGAGAAGAAAAATAGTAGATAATGGCAGAATGGTTAGAATTCCAATGGAAAAAGTTAAATTCATATTAGTGGCCAAAACACTTTTTGAGTTTTTTGGGTATAAAATTATTTGACTTGAGTTGAACGTTCATTCAGCGGCATCAATTAACTTAAAACAAAAACCTGAAATAGCCTTAAGCCTGGATAACACTATGTACCGATTTTCGTCAGGCCACCTCAATAAGGTCATAAGTAATAAGCCAAAATGGCATTTTTACTTAATTAATTCTGGAATAAGTCTATATGGGCTTATTACCAATGCAGTGTGGCGCAATTATGTCCTTGTATTTCAATAAGTCGATAAATTAGAGCAAAATCTTTACTTATGACTTTATTTCACTGATCTGACGAAACTCGGTACATTGTGCAGATAGTGTGATCCATGCTTTACCTTAAATAGCATTAATTCACTTAAGAAGCTTTCGTATTTTAGTATAAATGTTTTTACGTTTTTAAAACTTTTTAAGATTATTTTGGGGAAGTTTTTGTTTTGTTCTTCATTAAATCTAAAATATAATATTTAATAAATAATTTCATTAAGCAAATGTTCTATATGTATAATGAAAAAATATGTTTGTGTAATATTTAACGTTAGTTTAGCAATAAGAAACTATTGAAAAGTGATCAAAGAAGTGGAAAAAAGTTTAGCTTTATTTTCTAGCCTAAAATGCAGTGTTGCCGAATCGCGGGTAATTACCCGAATCAGGTGTAATTTTTATGTGCAAGTGTAGCGTGTGGGTAATTGCTCTCAGGTGTAATTTACGGGTAATTTGAAATTCGTTTGTTTTATATAATAAATCGTGTGTCTTCTGGCTTTCACATCGTTTTCACATGTTTTCTTGTGAGTTAAAACACATGCTACGCCTGCTTAAGTTGAAATTTAGAAAATACAAATTAATAGTATGTGTTCTAGTATCCGAATTTATAGGAACACGATTTGGAAATTCACGATTTCAAACTTTTAGATTTTTTCGTTTTCGATTTTCTTTTCACTTGTTAACAGTCTTGTGAAAAAATACGAATTTTACTTGTTAGCAGTCTTGTGAAAAAATACGAGTTTTTTTGCTCAAAATTGAAAACGAGAAAATCTAAAAGTTTGAAATCGTCAATTTCCAAATTGTGTTCTTCTAAATTCGGATGCTAGAACACATACTATTAATCTGTATTTTATAAATTTCAACTTAAACAGGCGTTAAGTTATCAGAAAAGTATTTGTGAAATCTTTTACTTAATACTATAAGAATTGAAAAGCTACAAGAAAAAACCCAAAATACCATAAAAAAATATAATTTAAGCCTGTCTGTAAGCCTCTTCCGAGGTGGTCAGCTTTGGTACTCTCTAACTCAATCTCTATTGTACATAGCAGGGTTACACCAAATTTTCAATTTCATTGACTATAATCCGTCCATACATAATATTTCTATTGGATTGACAGCTTAAAAGTTATACGTATATTACCAATTTTTTTTTATCGGAACACCTATGTACTAATATGTTAAAAGTGACCACATCTGAAAAACTAGCCATAGGATGTCAAAATCCTTACGTGTTCAGCATGCCCAATGCAATAAGATATGAGGTAGATTTGCAATTAACTACTTATTTTTTTTTAAATTTTGGAAATTTACATGAGCATTTATTTTCACCAAAAAATTATACTTTTAGATAGCAGAATAACAAAATTTATAAAACAAAAATTTTTTTTTGATTCGAAATTTATATCACAGATAAATATTATACAGGAGAGTTTTTTGCCATCCGAAACTCATTTTAAGAAAATTTGAGTTGACGTATTTTGAATACACGTTTTCGATATGTTGCATTTCACTGGGGCTGATACCAAATCATAAGTAGACCTTAAACAAGATTTTTAAAATTTGTCAAATATTTATTTTAATATTGGGTGCAGTGTTGCCATAAGATGTAAAAGGAGAAGTGCTAGATTGCAGAAATAAAAGTGCTAAAATGTTCTACAGCACACACAACAAAGTGCTAAAATCAATTAACATTTTTAGTTTCTCTTATTTCTTAAGCGGCCCATACACTTGCAATAAAATTATGAATTTGTTGTATTCTATATCATCGCTAACGTGTATATCATATTCATAGGCGGCACAAAACATTTTTTCATAACCAAGAAAGTAGAATTATATTGTGTAATGTGTTGGCAAAATTATGTATATACTAATTATTATGTTAAGTATTTTAGTGTCAGAAAAATTTCGCCAAATCTAACACCGACAATAATATCGATGATGTTGCGTAAATTGTGAGAGATTTGACATTAGCTTAACCTAAAGTGAGCGCTTAGTTAAAGCTTTCTTCAAGCTGATCAATAACCTAATTAACACTATAAGCTCTTAAAAAGAATAAAACTTAAAACAAGTTTTGTTAATTTAGTATTTCAAATGGTGTACTTTAATATATGTATTTGTACCCATATGTGTATCTCAGAGCGGTTCAGTTATATGATTCCTGTCATACTAAACACTTAATGAAGATAAATGAATTTGATAAACATATAATAGTAATTGGCTCGCAATTTGTCTTAAGGAATTATCTGTAGAAAATTTATAAATCTAATGAAATAAAAAAGTGCAAAAAATGCCAAATAGTTTTAAGAAAGTGCTAAACTAGCACTTAGCATTATTTTCAAAATCTTTAGTGCTAAACGAAGAAAAAAAGTGCTAAATCTAGCACTAAAAGTGCTAAAATGGCAAGCCTGATTGGGTGTAATTCCTTTGAAATCGGGTAATTTTTGCCCCTACGAGGTGTAATTTTGAATATATATTTTGGTAACACTGCTAAAATGTAACTTTTTAGCTTATTTTAGCTTTTTTTCAAACGTGATTTAGCTTAATATTATTTTAAAATCTGGTCACACTCAGGGTGACCGATGACATTTTTCAAAAAGTGGCACCAAATGGGGGATTTATCAAAAAAAAGGGGCAAAATTAAAAAAAATACGAGAAAACGGGTGACAAAAAGTGGCAAGGCAGTCGAAAAAGTGGAAAAGTGGAATCGATATATCGAAAAAGTGGCAATTTGCCACTTTAGTCGGTCAAACGGTCACGCTGGTCACACTGTCCGTGATAACGATGTTCCACGTTTTCAAGCAAAATGCCCAGCCTAATTTTGACAAGTTTAGTTTAATTGAAATTTATTAATTATTTGGGCCGAAATCCCGGCGGTACTGCAATACCGGGCCAACCCGTGACAGGAGTGGGGCAAGCCCCTAAACATCCCATCTATTTCCAAAAATCAGTTTAACATTTGTTGTCCTCCGATGGAGGATCTATCAGATGTTAAGCTGATAAGAACAGATACTACACTTTGATCTTAGCCATAAGGCCGAGAAGCGATAACTACTTACCGTTAACACCAATTACTTGTAGAATTCAAAAGCTAAATCAAATGAGAATTATTTTCATATTTATGTACTTGGTATAATTCAACTACCTTAAACGTACGAAAATTTAAACAAACCTAAATGCCAAGAAGATAAATATACACAAGAATCAGTGATGGGAAATGAGATTTGCATTTCGGTATCAAAAACAAATTTTTTTAGTACTTTTTTGATCCCGAGAGTACCAAAAATTATAATATTTCTTATTTAAATTTTATTAACAAAAAATTATAAGAAATTCATTTACAAAAAAAGGAACACATAGGTACAAATATACAAATAGGTGTAGCCTGGATTAGACTTAATACTGTTGGAACATAAAGCTTGCCCCCGTATTCCATAGCTCGCTAAATCTAAAGCTAAATTCGACCGCTAAAATGTTGAACAAATAGAAAATTTAAAATTTTTGGCGATGACATAAAGCAATAAAATTTCGGCGAATTACATTTTTAAGCCATTACCTGATTTATCAATACCCGTTTGAAAATTGCATTCGTAGCCGAAAATCGACAAATTGATTATATGGATTCTTAGCGACAGAGATTTAGCTTTAGCGAGTTACAGAATACGGTGGCTGTTGATTTATATTTTGTTTTCATGAAATTTTGGTAAGAGAAAATCCTTTCGACATTTACAGAGGAGTGAGGCATGGATAAAATTCCGTAAGCTGCTCTCGATATATCAGCAAACATGTATTCATCTAATGCGTTTTTATATAAGCCAATGCTCTATATAGGTTGTTAATATTTCAAATTATTTTTCTTTTCTTTTTTTTCTTTTCCCTGAGAACATTTTAATTAAAAGTGGTATAATGATATTGGTTTAACAGATAAAATACTTTCAGGGGGAAACTTACTAAACCAAACTAACATTTTATTGTCAAAGTCCACTTAGAACTTAATATAAACTTTTTAAAATTTTCTTTAAACTGATTTAAAACAGTTGTTTCAATAGATCAACTTCTGTGCCACATAAAATATTATTGAATGAAATATGGTTTTCGTTGATATTTAATTGTGGTTACACTTTTCTAAAAGATCTTTACTAATAAAGCTTCGTTCTATTTGTCGAAAAAACAATTTAATTCTTGGCAAAATATATGCATGCGCGAGTCTTCTGACTGCATTTCTAAGTTGCCCGTGAGAGTATCAAATTTCTTAGGGGAGTACTACGGTACTTTTTCATGTCAAATAGTATCAAAAAAAGTACGATCGTACCAACTTTCCCATCACTGACAAGAATATAACAACAACCCTATAATAAAAATAAAAACATGCAAGAAAAGCACTAAAAACATTTGTTTGTGTGATTGTTTGTATCATGAATTGTGAGCACGTTAATAATTTGTTTTTGTGTGATAATGTGTGGTTGTCTGACCGGCGCAGTGCTGTGCGAAGCAGAGTTACCGTTGTTTCAAAATATATGTATATATAGGGTTGTTATCGCGTAATTTATAACAATTATTTATAAAAAAAATAAAAAAACCCGACTGCAACCAACTTTGAACCGTTAAATACGAGTATCCTAAATGGTTATTCGAAATGAAAAATCATAAGATAATTTTAAAATACCTTTCGAATGATACCCATTTTGATATAGTTCGCCGACTTTTTTTTATTATTTTTTTCGTATTTACAAAATGGCGTCTGTTGGCCGCCATATTGAATTTTGACACTCCCGGACTAAGACAAATTGATTGACGTATGAATCATCAAAATAGTATAGTGCCGCAAAGGAACACACATACATATGTACATATGTATATAGGCCATATCTGCCCAAAGTAGCACCAGAGTGCCGAATTTCCATCGACTTCTGATACAGATGAATACACATACGCGAATACATTTCTCTCGTGTTTCTCTAGGTATCCAGCTCTGATATAGGCTGATAAACACCCACCCTGTTAATGTATACAATACGAATAGTTGTCAAATTTTGTTTACAAGCAGCGTTACCATATATATTTTTTAAAAAACTTCCTAAATCTGGAAAAAAAACTTTTTTTCCAAAACAAAAAACTTTTTTTCTACAAAAGTACCAAAATTTTAAAAGAAAACAGCTGATCGATATTGTTATGTGAAAAGTAATGAAAATTGTTAGGCTAACTGAGTTTTTAGACACTGTTGCAGTAATAAAGGAGTGAGAAAATATAAGATCGTTTTATTGCATACAAACATTACTTACTGCCAGTTTATAGAAACCATGTAAAAATTCTCGTCTGCCTATTTATACTGAAAACAAAAACAAAATTTGAGTGCTTTGTTTTTGTTTTCAATATAAATAGGCAGACGAGAATTTTCCCATGGTTTCTATAAAGTGGCGGTTAATATTTTCATTCAATATACTGCAAAAGTTCAATTATGGACATATTTATAAAAAAAACTTGAAAAAACTTTATATTTTCAAAAACCTGTTTGGCATCTCAAAAAACTTCCAAAAAAAGGGAAAACTTGACAAATGGTAACGCTGTTTACAAGCTACAAAAATGTTATGCTATGTTTAGACGACGAGTTGAATCACCTGCTTCGCTCTCTGAATCATGTTTATGAATCATGCTGTTTAGACTATGCATTCGTGCTTCGTGTGCAGCGTGCCAATTTAGTGCTTTTCGTACTAGATTTAGAGTTTTTTAATTTATAACAGTGCGGAATTTTTCAAATTGTTGCTTAAAAAAAAGGCACTAAATTGGTGCTTTTCACCTTTGATTTTAGTGCGTTTTACATATCTACTAAATATTAATTTGTGAAAGTGTGGTGGAAATAAGAAATTTTCACTTTTCAAAAACTATCTGCGTTCACCCCTTTTAGACATGCAAAGTTTCCCTTGCAGAATGTTAATTCAGCTGGGTGAAATACGAAGGAAGAAAAACTTTATCTCTCATAGTGAGAAAAAAGAATATATTTCTAGTATTTACAGTTATAAAATAACTTAATTACAACAATAATCTAATTACTAACCACTGAGGGAAGCAATGTATTGCTTTCTTGATAACGAAAGCATTCAAAAATGCTTCTGAAAAGTACTAACGTAAGGCTCTCTAACAAAGTGGACAAAAGTAAAAAAAATGTAAACCAGTAACTTTTGCATCTGACTACACATTATTACTTCTGTAAAATGAATTAGTAAAGCAAAAAATGAATGGCTTTTTAGAAACTGAATGCATTGCTTCTAGCTGGCTTACAAAAATTCTTCTGGGAAGCGGTAATTTTTGCTGAGATGGTGAAATTGAAGAAATAGAACGAATTATCAGAAATTTAAGGATACATAAATTGACAAATTTGCTCAGAACTGATTAATTTTGGATTGAAGTTTATAATTATAGAAATTCAAATAATCATAATCCATTTCTAATACTGCCAATATTTTCTCTAAGACTATTAACATTACCATGTTCAAATGTTGAAGTAGAAATAACTTTTAGCGCTTATAACTTTTTTAAAAGTAAGTTAAAAATACAATAATGATTTTATAAATCAAATTGTTTGATTCATATAAAATACGGTCTAAAAGGAAAAGGCTTATGTTGTTCATTAACTCGTTTCTGTAATTCTCGCATCGTAAACTTTCTCACATGAAGTGTGAAACACAAAATTCCATCGTTTCTCGATTTGTGAAAAAAGTGTGTCTGTATTTGAATGTGAAAACAGACAACACTGAATCTGTTTTTACTGGAATATTTTCAGTAATCGAGTGTCAAATGAAAACAAAAGTCACAAAAAAATATTATTTCAATAACAAAAAAATAATAATTTTCAAGAAAAATAAAATTGAATAATGAACATGAATATAAAGTGAATGTAAAATGCTTGAAATAAGTTTTTTCTAGCAACTGTCTCTATTATAGAAAATTCCACAAAAAAAATTCTAAATAAATATAATCATATCGAATCGTTAATAATAATTTTAGTTCAACAATTCGTTGCATATCTTTTCAACTAGTTTATTTTTCATATTTTCACACACAAATTCAAAAATTCACATTTTTTGTACAATTTAAAATCCGAGACTTGCGAGAAACTATTCACAAAATATTGTTACAGAAACACTTTTTCTCACATCGTTCCAATAATTGCTGGAAATTTGTTTAAATGACAGATAGTTCTCACAAAGTAGCGATACAGAAACACTTATGTGAGAAAAGCCATTATGTGTTTCAATTTACACTGTTTCCACGATTCCCTTGTTTCATGCGGGAAATTTTACCATGCGAGAAATACAGAAACGAGCTACAGAATGTAACATACTGAACTATGTTCATGTAAAAATTAATTCAGATGAAATACCTAAAATCTAATTGTTTTTTTAATACACCATAATTGCAGTGTCTTGCGAAATGAACTTCAATTATTTTCCTACTCATGTTCTACTTATAAGCAAAATCGGAATATGGCTCGATATAATTGAAATTATTACAAAAACCTATGAAATGTAGTAAATTTAAAATTGTAGTTAACTTAAATTATTAATTTCTACTCATTCAATACATATATAAGTAGCCATGTGGGCTTTCTCTGTATTGAAAATAAATAGATAAATATAAAAATATAAATAAAAAATATATTGCATTTAGTGCTTTTTTATAAACACACAGTGATTTTTGCTCTGAAAAAGTTGGCATCATTGTTCGCGTGGCATTTTTTTTATGTATATTCACACATTCATACGTATTATACGCACGTGTATACATGCATACATACTTACATAAATTCGATTCAAGTAAAATCTTGTTTTTGAAGGCATCTCTATATTTTCTTCTTATTTTTCCTTTTTATATTATTCATAACTTAATTAAATTTATTTATATTAAACTCACATCTATGTTTTTTTGGCTTGTTTTCATTTGTTTACAAACACACACATACACATATACCTATTTTGTTTTGATAGCTAGTTCAGATAAAGTGGCGATTAACTGCGATAAAAGTTAGAGAAGATACCAATTTTACGTGCTTCGCAAGTAGATTCATATTGAATCTACTTGATTCGCTCTCATAATTTTGTATGGCGAAGCAAGTGGATTCGGTCATGGTTGGGGCGTGAAGCATGAATAGAGAGCGAAGCACGTACCGTCTAAACATAGTATTAGTGTATGTGTTGTGAACAGCGTGACCATATTAGCTTATTTTGAGCTAAATTTAGCTTATTTATTTCAGATTTAGCTTTAAAATTTTCATTTAGCTCTTAGCTTATTTTTTAGCTTCTTTTAAAAACTCATTTAGCTTTTTTAGCCTTTTTTTAGTCTAAATTGCGTGTTCTCTAAAAATATATTAAAAACATAAACAACTTATAAAAATTATAATTTTTTAACATTGTAAAATAGTTTACAAGAAATACAAAATGTAAATTATACGACAATTTTATAACAGAAATGGAAAGTTGAAAAATAGTAGATAATGGCAGAATGGTTAGAATTCCAATGGAAAAAGTTAAATTCATATTAGTGGCCAAAACACTTTTTGAATTTTTTGGGTATAAAATGATTTGACTTGAGTTGAACGTTCATTCAGCGGCATCAATTAACTTAAAACAAAAACCTGAAATAGCCTTAAGCCTGGATAACACTATGTACCGATTTTTGTCGGGCCACCTCAATAAAGTCATAAGTAATAAGCCAAAATGGCATTATTACTCAATTAATTCTGGAATAAGTCTATATGGGCTTATTACCAATGCAGTGTGGCGCAATTATGTCCTTGTATTTCAATAAGTCGATAAATTAGAGCAAAATCTTTACTTATGACTTTATTTCACTGATCTGACGAAACTCGGTACATTGTGCAGATAGTGTGATCCATGCTTTACCTTAAATAGCATTAATTCACTTAAGAAGCTTTCGTATTTTAGTATAAATGTTTTTACGTTTTTAAAACTTTTTAAGATTATTTTGGGGAAATTTTTGTTTTGTTCTTCATTAAATTTAAAATATAATAATTAATAAATAATTTCATTAAACAAACATTCTATATGTATAATAAAAGAATATGTTTGTGTAATATTTAACGTTAGTTTAGCAATAAGAAACTATTGAAAAGTGATCAAAGAAGTGGAAAAAAGTTTAGCTTTATTTTCTAGCCTAAAATGTAACTTTTTAGCTTATTTTAGCTTTTTTTCAAACGTGATTTAGCTTAATATTATTTTAAAATCTGGTCACACTGGTTGTGAATGAAATGATTACAGTGCTGCCAGTGAATATACACGTGGTTGTGACTCCAATTACACATTGAAAAAAATTACAATACACATCTTTTGTGTGGGTTTAAATTAAAACAAAAATAAATTAAAATAGAGCCCAAAGTACAAATATTATACAGTTAAAAAACGGCTATAGCTCTTAAAAGTATCGAAACCCAATACTCGTAAATAAGAATCGATGTATCGATATATCGGTTTTTGAAATATCGGCTATATATATCGATATTTATTTTCGCAAATATCAATATTTCGATATATCGATATATCGATATTTTTTGCCCATCCCTAGGGCCAACTACTGCATTCGATATCGAATGAAATTTTCATTTATTTTCTGTTGGAATTTCGATTGATATCAAATGCCGCAATTTGACTACTGTTTTATTATTAACATATATTTTATGATATTTTTTATACAATAGCTATCTATACTACGTTTATACTGGTCTTATTTGCAAATAGAAATATATGAAGACTGTGAGTCAAATAAGCAACTATAAAACTAAAAATTTATTTTTCTGTATACATACATCTCATCCCCAGCAATAAGTAATTGTTCTCGTGAATTAGTAAGTTACAATTTTTACTTGCAAATAACACGTGTGTATAAACGTAGTATATGAGTTCTCATAAAATTAATGTTTTTGTACTTCTTATACATGAGAAATTGTTGCTGTTGTTGTTTGTTTTAGATAAAAATAACTTAATAAATATGCTTGTTTCTTTGATTTTTCTTGATTTTGAAGTTGCCTCTTTTTTTCTTTGAAATCCCCTTTTTGTGCCACTTTTTTTTGAAAATCCCCTTTTTGTACCCCTTTTTGAAAATTTTCAACGGTAACGCTGTTTGCAATAGAAGGAAAAGAGACAGAAGAAAATCGGTAAATATTCCATCTCTATTGCCCTACCGAAAAATACTTTGATATGTCTGAACATGAATACGACAATACGTGTCCACACAATATGTATCCACCACAAAGAAGAAGTTTTTGAATTTTACACAGTTGCTCTGCCGGCATCATGTTCATGTCATGTCAAAGTCGATGGCTAGTGGAGTCGATGGAGGGATAAGGCCACCTCATAAAATAATTTCGCTTTTATTTCATGTTTCAGTAAGTGTTGCCATGCTCAAAAAATTTTTAGAACTTTTACACTGAAAAAATAAATATGTATGTACTTAGGAAAATCAACAGAACACGTTGGTCTAAGTTTTCACATATTAAAAACTAATTTGATTGCAAAATATACAAATTGAAAACTATACGAGTCAGCCGGACTATTCGACATTCGAAAAATCAATATTTTGAAAAAACCGACAACCGTAAAGTGGAAAAATCCGGGTTTTATACCGGTTGAAAAACCAAGTCGATCACCTTAACACCCAGTAACAAATTTCAAAAAATGTAATCGGGTTTGGAATTAAGCATTTTTGGTGGAATCTCTTCCCTACTGGATTACCAACTTAATGATTTTAACAAGGCGTGAGACTAAAATAATCGTTTATTGAGAAGTACTTACTTTTTTTATTTGGCAAGGTATTCAGGTAATCTATTAAATCTAAAATAATCATTTTCCTCATTTATCAACTTGTACACAATTTTTTTTTTAATTTTATGTCATGTGATTTGTAAGCGAGTTATGAAATTTTTCAATCAGGGGGTCTACTCTGTAATTCGAAACGAAAGAAAACACTTTCGAGTTTACATGTTATAAGCATACAAATTCGAAAGCATTTTCTTTCGTTTCGAATTACAGAGTAGACCCCCAGAAAAGTAAATCATTATATGGCAAGCAGTTCTGGTGATAATATATATAATTTTTTGCCACTCCCAAAAAGAAATTCCCAGTAATACTCGTAATTGTTAAAACAATGTAACTTTCATTCAAATAATAAAAATAAATCATACTCGTTTAAGAATGACATCAAGTTTTATTAAAAAAATCTAAAAAATTCACACACGATTAATTTATTATTTATAACAAGAAGCATAATAAATCTATTTGACAACTGTCAGATGAACAACGTGATCGAGCGTAATGTAATAAATATGTGTGAACTTAATGTGCACTAGATATTCATACATACATACTCGTATATACATACATACATATGTAAGTATGTACATACCCTGCAGGAAATGCGAATAGTGAAATTGTAGTGATTTACTAGTAACATTGTCAGTAGTACTACTGACCAGGTGTACCCCAGCCAAAGTAATCATCTATTAACATTTAACATTAGCTTGTCATTGAAAATCCACCACTAGACTGTAGCACTACTGACTAATTAGTTCTTTTGGGACCACATGGAGACATTGGCACCAAAGATTCACTAGTAAATTTTAGGGGCTATAGTCTACAATATCGATGTTTTCTCGCTCGATGTCAATAGTAAAATTGTAATGATTTACTAGTGACATTGTAAATAGTACTACTAACTAGGTGTACCCCAGCCAATGTAATCGCCTATTGACATACATATAACATAGGGTTGTCATTCAAAATCTACCAACAGACTTTAGCGCTATTCTCCTACGACCACATGGAGACATTTGAACTAAAGATTCACTAATAGATTTTAGTGACTCACTCTCGTCTACAATTTCATAAGGGTTGGGGCAACAAACTTAAATACATACATACATACATATGTACGTAAGTTTTTAATATTATTGCATAGCATAATAGAAAACAAAATCAAACTATTGACGCGTTCATTGACAATGTCACCAGAAATACACTAGAACTGTTGCCTCTAGTGTATCTCTACTCGCGCATAAAAGGAAAGTTGTCGACATTTCAACTAGTGCAATTGTCGCTAGAGAAAAGAGTGTTGACATATAGACATATGATTCTAGGCTGACTAGAGGGTACATATGTACATAAATACATGTATAATATCTATGATTTGCAAACTAAATTCCGTGATTCATTAAATTGTGAGTGACGTTTTCACCGATTACATTTAATTGTCTTACATACAATGTACGAGTATGTATCTTTACTTTCGTTAATATTAAGCAAAACTTTTTTTTTAATTTTAATTTTAACATTTTCAGATTTAAGGCTTGTTTATAGACAGTTATCTTTGTCCTAATTTTGTTTATTTTCTAAAAAAAATCTATATTTATAAATTTTATTTGGCTAACCAAATATTGTGGCCTGGGCCACAATGTCGACAAGAAACTTTTTATCGCTTATTTAGATTGATTATTCTTGTTTTCAATACACGTTGTCTATCGACAGTTTCTTGACGTCATCGTGGACCAGGCTGTAAATTTAAATATACAATAAGTTGAGCTTAAGGAAAATGGAAATTTTAAATTTAAGAAAAATAGAAAAAAATACATACATACCTATGTATGTATGTACAATATTATTTCTAGAATAACGATTATAAAAAAGTAAACTGTATTAATCAAATAAATTTACAAAGTGAAGGTGAATTAAAAAATTTTATTTAAATTTTTTTTCGATATTTTGTGTAATAGTCACGCTGAAAGTCTTTGTTTTTTTATAAAAAAAATGATATTAAAAATTATTGCTATATTTCGCTAGCTTCTTTAGTCGAATAATGGGCGCCATGAAACAAGGATCAAGGAAATAACGCCCAAATAAGAAATGAAATAATGCCCAATAGAATAAAACCCAAAAATAAATGAAATAAGGCGCAAGAGAAAATTTATGAGAAAATACCCAATACAAAAGAAATAAAACCCAATTAAAACAATTTATGCCGACTAATGGCATAAATATTACCAAATATTATTAGAAAATACCAATAATATAAATAATGTCAAGTATTTTTTAGAAAAATTTAATTGAGAATCTTGATAAATTTTATTTAAAAAAACATCCTTTATTCGAGTATCAGAATATATGATTAATAAAAAATTAAAAAGAAATTAAAATAGCTGGATTTAGCTATAAAGTTTTATATAACTATTTAAATAAATAACGAATAAGCCATCTAATTCAAATGGTCGAATAGCATAGCAATAATAACAAAAGTCAAAGAAGGCTTTTTCAAGTATTCGAATACGAGTAAATTTCAAGTTTTATTCAATTATTAAAATCGTATAATACAAATTCACTCGTTGGTAAAAAAGTTTATTTTACAGTCGAATATATTTTATTTGATTATCAGAATTAAAAACAAATTAAACATTTTGTGCGAAAAATAATATAAAATATAATTAACAAGAAGTATTTAATAATTGTCCGATTACACGCGTAAATACCGAATAAAATAATATGTATACAAATTTTAGCTGATATAAAAATATTTTATTCGATTAACCGATTAAAATTTAATCGATTGACTTGCAACTCGAATAGTGCATAATTAAATTTCTTTAGAGTTATGTATATGTAGGTATATAAAATATCAATAATACTTGATTTAAAAAAAAATTGTTTCAATTCGACGATTAAAATTTAAGTTTTATTCGAATATTTGTGAGTAAACTACCAGTTATAAAAACTATTAAAATAATAAATTTACAAGACCTGTGGTAACGTTTAAATTTTTCATTTGAGAAGACAATTAACAAAATAAAAACCAGTTATTTGTGAAATATTTTTGATTTTAGAAATTTTATTTAAAATTGTTATTTAAAAAGAACTTTAAACGATACAAGAAGGCTTGTGAATTGAGGAATTAATATATCAATAATAAGAGCTACATATTAAACCAAAAAATTTTTTTCGATTTATATTCGATTATTCACATGGAAAACGAATAAAAGATTTTAGCAAATATTGAAATGGTAGGAAATTTAAATAAATTTTATTAAAATAACAAAAAAAAAAAACCAAAAATTTTTTTCGATTCGCATTATAAGCGAATAAAAAAAAATTATATTCGAATAACAGAACAAAATTTAAAAATTTTTTTCATGAAAAGCGATTAAGAAAATTTTATTTGAATAATCTTATAAAACACCAAAAATAATTGATTTAAAAATTATTTTTTCGACTAAATGATAACAATTTAAGTGTTATTCAATTATTCGAATTTGTAACGAATAAAATTATTTAACTATGGAGTAAAATACCAACAATAATGAATATTAAAATACTTTGTTCGAGTAACTGCATAAATTCCAAGTTTTACTCGTAGGAATAAAATACCAATATTAATGAATTTTAAACAATTTTATGGGAGTAAAAATTTAAAAGTGTTCTTATATTTTTATACATGAAATGCGCGCGTGAAGAAATAGGAAATAAACTCTTAAGTGCATATAAATTTTTTATTTCGATCTGTGGACTTTGCAGAGCCTTAGTACCGGTCTAGACTTGCAATTTTTGGTTGCAGCAACTTTTTATTTTCTAGTGATAATCCGGATTGTAAGCCAATCTAGCACCCCTGTTTTTTAAGTTCTTACTAGTAAGTCATCTGGCATCTTCTTCCTTACAAACAGAGAAGAAAATAATGAAAACGAAAACTAACAAATTTAAACAAGGAAGTCAGAACAAAAATAAATTTATAACAGAAATAATACTTTCGATTAATTTTGTTAGGAAAATCACGTCCTAGCTCCTGTGCCTGACATAAAGAGCATAGCTCTGATAAATATTTTATGTTTATGGGAGGTGCCACACCCACATGTCCAATCGATAATCTTTTTTTGTATGACAACGCATATTGAAAAAAAGCTTTACTCACACACAATTTTAGGTTTATTGCTGCATTATCTCCAAATAAAAAAAATTTATATGGGGATGCCACTTCCACTCATTTCTACTATTTTCTTTAATCAATGTAGGAGCAACTCTTACACAATGTCAATTGTGTAATTAGTTGCAAGATATTTCAAAATAAATATTTGCTATATATGGAAGTTGCCACGCTCACTTGTCTTCTATTTAATACTATCTCTTTAAAAATTTTAAACTCGCAAAAGTCTATAAATTTCAAACATCAAAAAAGTAGAATACTCGTATTTTGGTATTCAAAAGAAGAAGGAGCTGAAAACAGAACATAATATCGGGCTTTCCAATAGGCACTTGACAACTTTGAGCATCTAACTGTTACTTTACTTTTTTTTTCAGTAAACTCAACATTTTCATCATGGTCATGTACACGGACGAACAACGTATGCAAATTATAAAAATGTACTACTGATATTCGGAGTCGGTGACAGCAACTTTAAGAGTTATCTCAAATTTTCGGTCGTTATACTAGCCGTAGTAGACAGGCAAATAAGAAGTTTAGTGGAAACATTTGAGTCTACATATTCATTGTGTGATACTGCCGTGCCAACCAACGTCTTGGCCGAACTGACAAAAATATCGCTGCCGATCAGGCGTCCGTAGCAAACGATCCAAATCAGTCGATTCCGCGGCGTTCTCAAGAACTGGGATTCGCCGAGACCACTTTATGGCAAATTTTGCATAAAGATCTTGGTTTACACCCAAACAAGATCAAACTGACTCAAGAATTGAAGCTGACAGACCATTTAACGCGACGTATGTACGTTCTCCGATTGGGCGCCAAGATGATGAATTTCATCGCAAAATCATCTTCAGTGACAAAGCTCATTTTTGGCTGAATGGGTTCGTCAATAAGCAAAATTTGCGTTATTGGTATGGTGAAAATCCACATGTGCTTCATGAATCACCACGTTATCCACAAAAAATAACTGTTTGGTGCGGTTTGCATGCCGGCGGCATCATTGAGCCATATCTTTTCGTCGACAATAACGATCGTCACGTCAGTGTGAATGGCAATCGTTATCGCGCCATGATTATCGATTATTTTTGGCCCGAATTGGAAAACATGGACTTGGACGACAGGTTGTTTCAACAGTTTGGTGCCAAAAGCCACAAGGCACACCGCACACGTTGCAATCGATTTATTGAAGAGTAAGTTTGGTGAACGTGTTATCTCAAGAAATGGACCAGCCCATTGACCACCTCGTTCGTGCGATTTAACGCCGCTTGACTTTTTCCTTTGCGGCTACAAATCAAATCATTGGTCTATGCCAACAAGCCGACAACGTTGGAAGAACTCGGAGCCAACATTGAAAGTGAAATAGCGGCCGTTACGGCCGAAATGTGTGACCGAGTCATTGACAATTGGGTCCAACGAATAGACCGCTGCCGACTTGCCCGCGGTGGCCATATGAACGAAGTCGAGTTCCATTCATAAATGTTTTGATTGTATTTCAAGTCGATCATAAAGTTTTGAAAATGGTTAGCGTTTTATTTAAAAAAAATTGTCAAGTCCTTACTGGAAAGCCCTTTATATGAAAGTAATGGAGCAACTATAAGCATAATTAAATATAGCAATTAAGTAATTAAATAGTTTGAGGTCAGACCACTTTTGTATTGATAGCGTCATATTATAACTTCTCATTTCGTGAGCTTAATTTTAAGTGATTATGAGTGATTTTTGGCTGCACTTACGTGAGTGCGCATGATCATCACTTATTTTTCATAAATATATGTTTATTATCATGAGTGAAAAAATCTACTCACTTTACCATCTCTAGTTCGCATACAGCCTAAGGGCTTGTTCATAATATCAATTACATATTTTTAAAAAACAATAAATCACATTGTGAGAATGAAGGACAGCGCAAGAGCGATAAGAGATTGAAGTAGCAACTGAAAGAAACAAAATTTTTAATTAATAAAAGTGAAACTGCGTTTAATTCGGAATTCGGCAAAAAACATTTAAGACGATTTACAAACTTGAAATTTCTTCTTTTTTTGTTGTTGTTGTTTTTGGTATTAATCATGAACGACGGCTGGCTGGTGACACCAACTGTGATGGCTGTAAATTATTTATTTATGTAACGATGATGTGGATCGTCATCATCATTATTGAATATAATTTCGTAAGATTTAAACACTCGCATACATACTTATGTATATATATACATACATACATGCATACATATACATATTTAATAATATTTGACTGAGTAAAATCAAGAGAGCTGTAGGCACCACTACGAAGAATTAAGGAAAAATATTATTTAAAAAGAAACCAAAAAGATAATAAAGAAACATCAGCAGCAAAAACAAATCGTACACTGCATGCAAGATGCAAATTTTGTTGGTGACCTTTAAAATGCAACAGCAAAAACCACAACAACTGCTTATAAACATACACACACATATATATGTATGTATATCTAGGCTGCCCAGAGAAGCGACGGAGGGCCGAACATCAGTCGGCTTTTTATACAAATTAATACACATACGCTTATACATTACTGTCTTGTTTCTCTCGGTGGCCAGCTCTGATGTATATGCACATGTATTTACGTATATACATACATATTTGTGTTTGTGTGTATGTACATAGTAATAATAAAGAGTAGGAATTTGCCAAAAGTTTTGCATTAAGTTGATGCAGAAGCAAACAAAAAGACAACTTACCAGTCAAACTCACATTTAAGTGCATGCATGCATTCATGTGCATGTGCTTTCGTATTTGTGTGTGTGTGTGTGTGTGTGTACGTTTGTGTACTTGCGCTTGCAATTAACACACATTTGTAACTTCTTTTAACAATTTATTTGTACGTGTGCCGAACAGTGTGTCATACACTGCTACAATTTTTAACGGCTCGTCAACTTGCTTGCAATGTTTCATAGTGAAACAATTTCTTTGTTTTGAAATTGAAAATATTTCTTTAATGAAAATAACTAAATACAGCCGTATTCATAAAAAAATTTTTAGGTTTATTACAAGTTTATTAAATAAGCGCTTAATAAACGTAAAATATTTTTTATGAATATGACAGATAAAATCCAATTTTGAAAGCCTTCTGTTAGCAACAGTTTAAAGGCAATATGTATGATTTCCCTTATTTCGAGGGTTTTTCTTAATAGTTAATTGCGTACTGGTTGCACTACGGCAACATGCCGAAAATTCAAATTATTTAACGGCCATAGTTAGGCGAATAGTGCTTTAGGCAGCACATTAAAATGTTTTGTTTACCTTAATTTAGGGCCTTATTTTGTAAAACGCAACGCTAAGCGATGAAAAAATTTCGGGCCTAATTTTGTAAAACGCAACGCCAAGCGTTGACAAATTTTATATGGAAAAAAGTTTAAATTACAAATACATACATACAAAATTTGTCAACTCTTATAGTTGCGTTTTACAAAATTGGGCCCTTCATGTATTTTGTTTTTGTAAATTAAATTTTTTCCACATAAAATTTGTTAATGCTTAGCTTTACGTTTCAAAAAATGAGGATCCTAAGTTATTTTTAACTTTTTAGTGATTGTTTTTGAAGTCGTTTAATTTTTTTATTGTTTTCTTTTTAACTTTTTAGTGCCAATGTTGACTTTTGTCAATATAAGTGGACCTGACAACTTTTCTAAGGCACTTTCAGAGCAGGGTGACCGATGACATTTTTCTAAAAATGGCACCAAATAGGGGAGTTATCAAAAAAAAGGGCAAAATTAAAAAAAACGAGAAAACTGCACTAAACTTTTTATTTTTAATGTATTTTTAGATAATTCACTTTAAAAAAAGGGAGGACAAAAATGGCAAGGCAGACGAAAAATTGGCAATTTGCAACTTTATTCGGTCGAACGGTCACGCTGTTTCAGAGGTCAAGATATATGCCAAGTTTCCTAAGAATCGCTTGAGTAAAATGAAGCACTTGAAATATAATACATTAAGTTTTAATGGGCGTGGCAATGTCCAATAATTTTTAAATTCAAGATTATATCATTCCAATAGCTCAAAGTCTTTGACAAGTTTCGTGGAAATCTGATGAGTAGAATTATATATAGTATAGCACTAAACTTCAATGGGCGTGGCTTCGCCCAGTTACTTTGTCAAATGAAAGATCGCGTCATTTTTAGAGTTCAGGGTGTGTACCACGTTTCGTAGGCATCGGTTAATATATTATGTGATAATGGGTGTTGCTACTCATATTTTTTTAGCCAACCGGATAAGTAAAAGCACAAGAAATCGAAGGAAACAATTTAATGGGCATGATCACGCCCATTTTTGTGGTTTCCATCCAAATGGAAGTTATACCCTTTCAAAAAAATATATATATATATTTCTATGCAACAACTTCCTAAACCAAATGTTTAGATTATTTCTGAGGTCAGACTCATCGTAACAAACTCGTTAAGACATTTCGTTAGTTTGTCTGATTTAATTTCTTTCGGATACATTTTCAAATTTAAGTTTTGATGGACCATCATCAACAAAGAACATTGCCGTGAGGAATTTGAAATTTATTATGGTTCGCACATTAAATGAAAAAAGCAAATATGTGTCCATATTTTTCCAGATTCGTTCAGCAGGAGAAACTATGAAAAAATTTAGCATAACATAAGGACATATTTTAATACCGCAACGCACCGATAGCAAAAGTCACTAAAAATAAAAACATCAAGCGACTCTAATCTGTCAATATAAATCACGTTTTGTATGTATGTATGTATATTATATTGAAATGAATAAATAAAATGATCAAAAATTCTATTTAAATAAACAATTGTTAAAAATGAATTCGTTAAGAAATTTCTTAAAGCAATTGTGCTTGCATATCGTTGCGATTTCGTACCGACATATCGTTAAGATTTCTTACCGCCATATCATTACGCTTTCGTAACTACATATCGTTGCGAATGCGTGTCAAACATTTCATATGTTGCGTTTACATCTGGCATTTCTTGTGTGCCATGTGTCAAAAGCGTGACCACTAATTACAAATGAAAAAGTGTTTGATTTAGACAAGTATTTATTGATTTAAACTGTTTCCAATCATGCTGGTTTCTATAAAATTGTCCCTTAATTATGTATGGAACTGTTTAACTTAATAAATAGGTGTCTGAATAAAACAGATTTTTGTTAGTAATTAGTGGTTACGCTTTTTTTACTCATGTGTAGCACACAGATGTAAGCCTGGCCTTACAAAAATCGATACGATTTCACTAATATTTCGATTCCGAAATCGGAATATTATGTTGACCAGTCGCTACGAATTCTTTAGGAATTCGCAGCATTTGGTTTGGTTGGAACAAATAGAAATTTTTTGTTGATGCTCTTATGGAATTTTGTACAATGAAGCTTAAAATTTTTTATCGCACCATTTTTTACCAAAAAAAAATTTTTTATGGCAAAGTAAGAGTGAAATTGCTAATAAGCATGCTAATTTTTTGCTCGGTGGTGTAATCAATAGCAAAACATTTTTACTGAATAGGTAAAATAATAATTTTGGAAAAAATAGTGCGCAAAAATGTTAAACTTCATTGTATTAATTAGCAAAATGGAACCAATGAAGAATTTATGTTTTTTGTTGCATATAGGATGAGGTGTAAAATAATTGCACATTTCAGTTATTACAAATGAGCTGGTGGTAGCATATCATCAACTTGAAAAAGCCACAATAACCCAGTTGGCCATGTCTTTATGACATTTTTAAAACAGTGTTTCAACTCCTTAGTAAATCATGATACATACATACGTATGCATTTAAATAATAAGAAGAGTTGGAGTTGGAAGTCTGAATGAACTACAAAAAAAATTTCCTCGATGTTCATTGCACATAAAATTGTAACAACAAACAACACTAAAATAATGTTTTGCATTTTTAGTAAATTTTTAAAAATTGGCATTTGTAACGGAAAGTAAGCAAGTCCTTGCAACCACTTTCCTAAAATGTTTTCTACAAATTTATGTTTGAAAGCTGAACTAGGCCAAGTCGATTTAGTGTCAATATTAAATGTTGCTTAATGCCAGCTTAGATCGTTGCAGTGCCTCAGTTCTCTGATCACAAGTACATCATCTAAATCGTTATTAGCAAGTTGTTCTGTGACAAAGGTCACACAAAATTATTTGTTATATTAAAGAACACTTTCCTTTTTTAATTATTATTTTAATTAAATCCATGTTTCTTTTAAGTTGATTTGCTGATCTGTTTAAACTAGTACTTTGAAGAGATTTTAAATTAAAATACATGTGTACATATTACAAATTGATAAAAATTATTACAGTGTGAGTGAACAATTTTTTTTCCAATTGAAGCTTGGGAAGTTTTTAAATTAACCTTTTGGCACAGCTTAAAATATATTTAAAATTTTTAGTAATATAAATGGTCTTGCATAAGAAGAATTATTTTGAAATGTATGGTGAAAATTAGTGCTTTTAGGCGAAATCATGCGATGTTTGTTTAGTTGTAAAGGAAGAAGGATATAACACTAATAATGGGGAAAAAATAACAGCCAATGGCCGCTGCGGCTACAAACACATGCTGGCTTCACGAATTCCATATTTGAAATCTTGACTCGATTATGGCCCATTGACATAGACCTTATCATTCACGTAGCCGCTAAGAAAACAGTCTGGATGTATTAAATCGGAAGATCTCAGTGATCAATTTTGATCGCATCTTCGAGAAATCACACGATCAGCAAACATTTCTTCTTAAAAATAAACATGAATCCCAAATGTGAAAATTTTTGAATAAAAATTTTCGATCACATGTATTTTAATTTCGTATCATCAATTCCATGAAAATTAAAAACTTATATATTTCCACTTTATCCGACAGACAAATCTTTTATTTATGACACCAACTGTTCTCACTTTCGAAATTTTCCATGTGAAATTTTATTCATGATAAGCCTGAAGATATTCAGGTTCGATTCCGATCATGCAAAATCATTAATCAACGAACAGTTGCTCCAGCCTCATTTTTACACACCAAAAACTGCACGAAACAGTCACACTTTGAGGATGGAGAGGCTTTTCAACAATAATTCTTAGGTTTTTCTGAGTCCCAGATGCAACAATTCTGTTTGTTAAAGTAGCTTTCCGATGAAATTCCAGATTAGTTTGATGTTTGGTAGGCGTGAGTTCTTGTGTTAACTGAAATTTAAAAGCATTAAGTCGTTATGCAAAATACTATTTAATATCATTTGTAAGGCGCCCAATTCCAAAAATCGACAAGAAATGGATAAACAAGGGTTTTTCTGCACACTGGGCTACAACAGAAATATTCCCAGTTGCTCTTCAGCGACGTGCATTATTACTGGTGCTTCATGAGGACTTAAAAAACTTTCAAAGCTTTGTTCAAACGTATATTGTTCCATTTTTATTAATGGATCAGTTTTTACTTGTCATCCATCTATCAAATAGTTACGGGGTTGAGTCATGACAACTATTAAAATACGAGTAGTGAGCTATTCAAAATAAAATTTCTTATCGGAACAACCGCATATAGTTTTTGAAAAAATTCAAAAAGAAATTTTCAATCAAACTTTAAATTTTTTTTTTATTTGAAAGATACGTAGACGTTTTTCACTTAAATCTTTTTAATTCATACCACGATTTTCGTAATGGATTGAAATCTGAACTTTTTTAATTGATCCTTATTTTCACTTTTGCTGTATATTACAAAGATGAATTGAACGAGTGTAGTTACCAGAGATCGCAAATAACGATTATTTTTCAAATTTAAAGTAAAAAAATCACAATAATAGAGAAGTGCTACGTGCACAAGGGATATACCAAGATACTCCATGTTACATGGACTACCGATAGATGCAATGATTTTTATTTTTTTGATTTTTATTTATTCCTCACAAAATAACTCTTATTTTGTGACTTTTATTTATTCCTCAGAAAATAATAGTTATTTCTTGATTTTTATTTATCCCTCACAAAATAAGAGTTATTTTCTGACTTTTATTTATTCCTCACAAAATAACAGTTAATTTTTGATTTTTATTTTTTTGCTCAAAAAAATTTTAACTTTTAAAATTAATAAATAATAAAAAAGTAAATTTAATTTGACATATAAGAATTTTTTTTAAAGACTCTGGCGATAAGTTCAATTTTAAATCGGTTAATATTCATTTTAACGCAAAAATTACGCTTTCTACATTTTAAAAGTTAAGCAAAAAAATAAAAATCAAACAGTAACTGTTATTTTGTGAGGAATAAATAAAAGTCACAAAATAACTCTTATTTTGTGAGGGATAAATAAAAATCAAGAAATAACTGTTATTTTCTGAGGAATAAATAAAAGTCACAAAATAAGAGTTATTTTGTGAGGGATAAATAAAAATCAAGAAATAATGATTAAAAAGTGATTTTTAAAATAAAAATTATAACCGTTACGGTCCCTGGTAGTTACAATGATTTTGCCAACTGGGTTATTTTTTTTATTCAGGACAGAGACACAACAACACACATTCAAACTTACTTCACAAGTAACAGTAGAGAAGAACTTCGTTGAAGTGATTGATGTGAAACCAGGTGTGGCCGTAAGTTTTGCCTGCAAGCAAGTGAGTGTCCATAATCGCTGGCGTGAAATAGTGAGAGCGTATTAGCACAAGTTTTACTTATGCCAGCCATAAACTACATAAGTTCACTGCACAAGTCTGGCACCGTACAGTGCGTTTGTGTAGTGTAAGGGGGTGATTGTGCTATTTACGCAGCGAGCTGAGTAAATACCAAAACGATTTTGATATTTGCTCAAGTTTGAAAACTGTACAGTGAACTTGTGTAGTTTATGTTTAGAGTTCAAAACAAGAAATGAGCGCAGAAAAAATATTCTGGACAGAGTTCCTAGAATTATACAAGGAATCTCCTGCATTATGTTCATTAAAATAAAAACTGCACAGTTTACTTGTATAGTGTATGTCACAAGCTTAGTTTACGCAGTACCAGTCCAAATTAAAATTCGTCTACATAAATGCAAATAACGTTTTTTTAACAGCAGCAGGGTACGTACTTACAATATATTTGAAAATATCAAATACACTTTTAATGTATTCCCGGAAGTAGCTAGGACAGGGGAAGGGAAAATTGGGGGGGGGGGAGCAGTTTAAAAAATATTATTTTTGTATGGGATATAAGCATCAGGCTAATGTGCATGTTCGTGAGTGAAAAGTTACTCACTCACTTTATCATCTCTTAACGGGTATTAAAAAAATATTTCTTGCAAAAACTTTTTCAAAAGTGATTCACTCAACTCAACCCGACAATAACATAAATAAATTGTGGTTTGCCGGTTTAGGAATAGACAATTAGATGAAATTATTTATTTATGGCATAATTATATAAAATTAGTTTCTTTATTTGCAAGACTTTTTAAAGGTTAATAAGTTTTATTAATTGCTTGGTTTGAAATTAAGTGTAGAAAATTTATAATTGCTGGTTAAAAAAAAAAATCATGTGATGTTAATGATACACAGAGTTATCAGCTCAATGAGGGTTTAAGTCAGACCCTTGGGCCTTATTTAGAATTTGGATTATTTAAGTTTGAAGTATTAAGATCATACTGCACTTATATCCGTTTTGTTAGAACCTTTCTTTTCATCATATGGAAAGTATTAAATTTATAAAATTCCATTTTCAAAAATAAGATAAATGAGGCCTATGTAAGCAGGATTTTATGTTATACACATTGTGCAATTTAATTGGCCAATTATGGATACCAACCGAACATCAGCTGCTCTGCCAATTGTCGAACACTGTGCTACCGACATCAACTGGCAAGGAACAGCTGTTTGAAAATGAAATGGAAATAAATCTGCAGTATAGTCCGATTTTGTCGATACTTGACATAGTCGTAGAAGAGGTACGGTCGAGCTTTCGCTTTGGAACTTGAACTTTGTATTCCTTAGAAGAGCAAAGCCACAGTGTGTCAAAATATGCCTCTTCGGTTAATTGAAAATTTTAAAATTCTTAAAAATTTTTATTTTCGATTTTGAAACTTTCAATTTGTATCAATTTCTCTAGATAAGTTTTACAAAAACAAAATACTGCTATATGTAGGTATGGACTACATCTTATAGTTCTGAAGATATTGAACTTATAAGGTTAACATTTTTCTTTTTCTTTTTCATTAAGAATTGAAAATACTGAACTTAAGCCCGATTAAGAAACTATTCTGAACTAAAATTTGTATTTTTATTATTTATCTTGGGCTGGTGTTTTGCTAATGGTGGAACCATAACCTTTTCGATTTCTTAACAACAATTTTAACAGCATTTATCAAAAAAAAATTAGCCAAAAACGTTATTCGTAAATAAAGTTAAATATTAATAAGAAAATTTTTTTGCAGTTTTTGGCAAAAAAGGTTCTTTTACCGTTTTCTAGTTAAAGAATTTTTTTTATTTTCAAACATATAAAGATTTTACTATTTTCTGAAAGGTACTGGTATCTTTATAAAAATATATTTATTAAGAAAAAAAATTAAAGATTTCTGTTGCCCCGAGATTCAAAGCGTTCCGAAGTGGGACTATTTTTGTTATGAAAATATCAATTTTAACCCATATTTTCTCCATTTCAAAAACTGAGATAAAAAAATTAAAACCATATCTTATATGTTCTAATATGTTCCTTATTATTATGCAAACGGAATTTATCGCCCAGCCTCTATTGTGAGCACTACAGAATTTTGGAATTGTAGGATTCGCATTACCAAATTTTCTCAGTTGCATTCAGATATTTATTTAAAATGAACATTTTTATTCAGTTACAAAAATGCATTCAAAAATTTATTTTTTTGTTCGATGTATCGTTAATCTTCTGTTAATTTCTTCAGGATATTTCTAATTTTTTGTTTTTTTCTATATTTAATTATTTCTTTTGTCTTTTCTCTTTTCAATAAAAAAAATATATGCATATAAAATAAAAATAAATATCGAACTAAAAACTAAAAATATAAACTGACATCTAAAGCTTGAAAAAATAGTTTAATTGCAAAAGGACGAAAGATTAGATAAAATAATTCAAAAATATAAATTATAAAACAGAATTTAGCTTACACAAAAAATTAATTAAAAAAGAAGAGATGTGTCTTAGAACAACCGGTTATAGCTTTGCTGCTTAGTTATATAAAACAAATTTCATGTGTGTAATAACAATGCAATAAAATTATATTATATGATGATGTCAAATTCTCTGCAAATATTTTAAAACGTTTCCATTTATTTTCCATTTTTTTCTTTTATAGCGGCGCACGATTAATTAATGTACTGTTTGTGGCCGGTGGCGGCTGTTAGCCGGTTAACAGCCGATCGGCTAAGTTTTCTGGTTTGTAAGCAATCGTTCTCATTGTTTTTGTTTTTTTTTTTTATTCACTCACTTCTAAGAACGAAACAGAATAAACTCAAACAATTTGCTTCGTTTAATTTCGTACTCTGCTTTTAAGTACAAATAAATTAAAACAAAAATAAATTAATAACTGTAATAGTGTCGATTATTTTTGTTACGAAAATCACATCCTAACTCCTGTATCGCGCAATAAATAGCATAGCTATAAAAACTCTTTTGCCTTATTTTTGCAAAATGTCCCCTAAAAATAGTTTGTAGGCGCGGACGATGTGAGAATTTAGTCAATTTCGTTTCTTTAAAATTGGGAATTTAAAAGAATAAAAACGGGCAATCTTGAGTTTAACTGGTTCTTGCTGCTTGTGTTAAGTTTTGGGCTTTCGCGTCTTTGAGGAAGTACAGTAAAACTTAATGGCCAACATTCCAAACCAAAAGAGCTTTGTGCTTTCACACCTAAGAGAGCACAATAGCCAATCACATCTCGACGACAAAAATGCTTTGTGCTTACTTTGCACAGAAATAAGAACAAATTGCAAGAGCTTTCAAAGCTTTTTGCCGCTATGTGAGGGAGTATTTGTAGTATTTTCTACAAAGTTGCTGAACATACCCTGCATTTCAGATGACAACACTACACAGTTTTATATACCGATGTGTTGCACGAACAGGACGAAGGGTATAAACTTTACCCCTTTTACCCCTCCATTTGCATAAAATTCCGATGCGATCTTTCGAAACTTTCCCTTTGCCAGAATCCTTCTACATAATCCATTGTTTTAACGGTTTTTTTTTCTTGCAAAACTCCAAAACTTAATTTTAATATACATATGAACATTTTCTGCCGACATTGCGGGCCAGGCTGTTAATATTTTTTTATAGATTCAAAAATTTTTTAATCTCGTTTATTTTAGTTTATGTTATCAAAATGTATGAAGACTGGCAAAAATACTTGCTTTTAAATCTGAAAATTATTTCGAAAAAATATTTTATTACACACACAAGCTTGTTACGATTTGGCTAAATACATACATACATACATACATACGTACACGCATTCTCACACTATTAACCTTGAACAGAAATTAACAAATGCCGGCATTTTGAAAGCCGGCATATAAAAAAGAAAGAAAAAACTCTCCGCAGAAATTTTTTATATGTCTGGAATACATAGACCTTCAAAAAATAAAATAAAAATAAAAAAAGAAATCAACGTTGATTTAATCTTACCCAGTTGTTTTGAAATTATATTCCCAAAATCAAGTTAAGGTCAACAACAGCTTTGAAAGCATTCAAAACACAAATTTGTCACAAATATGATTGATTATTTCATAAAATTTTATAAACGTTATTAAAAAAAAATTGCTAACGAGGAAATACAGCGTTTAAATGTTTTTTTTTATAAATTTTTAGTTTTTTTTTTACAATTTCTTAATTATTTTCAACATTTATTGCTGCTTTTAACAATTGCTTTCCCAATAGCGGTGTCATGCTTATTTTTTTTTTTTAACGAAATTGTCAAGCTTCACCGCGAATTCCATTTGCTCTTGAAATTATATTAAAGCACTTGCTATGGAAAGCATAAGAATAATAAATTTTATTAACTGTTAACATTTCTGATTTATTTTATTAATTTATTATGTTGTAGATATTTATTTTGTATTTAGTTTTTATGGGCAACAAATCGAACGAACGACCGACCGTACCCGCTTATGGCTCGCTGCTCAGTTGACTGTCACTGTTGTTTAAAAGTCATCGTTCAGAGGCGATGACGATTTTAATATGAGTATTTTTTTTGTAGGTATTTTATTCATTTTTTCTTATACTATTTTGTATTTATTTAATTTTTGTTTTATTATTGTTGTTGTTAGTATTCTTGTATTTATTTTCTTGTTTAATTTATTTTTTATTTTTATTTATTTTTTTGTGAATTTAAAGAGCTGCTGCTCTTAACGTCCATGTCCACAAATAAATAAACAAAACTACTCGCTCATATGAATAATAATGATAGTGTCGTCATTACCATCAACATGCTGCTGCCAAGAAGAAAAACAATACAATATGTGTTAAGTAAAGGCACAAAAAAAAATAACAAATAATTTCTTATTGTATATTTATATTTTTACTAACTACACATGTATGTAAGTATGTATGTATGTATGTATGTATGTAAAACAAATACCAAAAATATCGTGTAGAAAAAAAATTCATTTAATATTCGTAAATTGTGCGCATGCGCAGCACTTGAGTTCTTCATCGCAGTCACTTTGTCACATCGTTTGTACAGCAAACAAACAACAATCATACCCATGCTTGAATACACTTTAAAATTTAATAAAACCCGTACAACTCTTTTGCTCTATGCAAATAAATTTGACTTCTCAATTAATTTAAATGTCACCCATACACTGACAACTTAATATCTGGCTGGAATACACGAGCAGATTTTCTAAACACACACATACAAATCTAAACTTAAATAGTTATGTCTTTTGCTTGCTGGGTTTAAGTTAAAAGCGGAGACCGCAGAGAATGCGACCTTTGTTAAGCATTCCCGATTTTGAGTACGAATTCTCATAGCGGTCACAGCCAATCAAAGCCTTCGACTTGTTGTAAAGACCTGAATTTTTGGCTCACATATTTAAATTGACAAAAAATAACCAAATACATATAAAAATTAAAAAAAAAATCGGTGCAAAGATTCACGTTCTTCCCCTATTAATATTGAGACTAAAAATTATCATAATACAGTCAAAGCTCGATATAACGAATGCTATAATATCAAACATAGTTAGTTATGCGCGTATTAAAGTCCTGCACAAAACCATTTATAAGACCTTTCAAGACATGAGAGATTTTTCAACTGCTTTACTACAACGAAATATTGTAAAACAATCGCTAAACAACACTATTGGCAAGGCATATGTTTCAATTATTTGTCCTGCCAACATTTTTCCATTTTCTTGAATGTACATATGTATGTACATTAGGGTGGGTCGATTTTGAAAACGATATTGTGCCATCGATTTTTCGAAAAGTTCCATTACGACATATAATTTTTGAAGCGCCAGAATTAAATTTTTTTTTTATATTTATTTATGGACAGCGTAGCGATGTACAGAACTCTCAAAAGAAAATAAATAGACACACAGAGAAAACAGTGCCTACTAAATATCTCATAAAATAGAACAAAATTAATAAGAAATCCCTATGGTGTTTTTTCAATAAGGAAATCTTATTAATTTCATAGAGAAAACCTTTTTGAAAAAATCAAGAAGAAATCTTGTAGTTTTTATGAGGTTATCTTATTGGTTTTTTCAATAAAAAAATAATAAAAAAAAATTGCGTCTTTATTCTCTGTACTTATGTATTTTCATTTAAATTCTATACCATATACATATTTATGTATGTATGTATGTAGTATATTGTAGATGTTATTTATTTTTGCATACATACATACACATTATGTTACATTATTATCTAACTTACTCACCAAGTATTGAACCAGCAAAGTTCTGACTGATAGACAAGCACCCCAACCAATATGCTAACAAACAGCCTGAATAACCATTGAAATTATTGTGCAAACATTCTTATACAAAAATGAAAAAGATCATGAAATAAATTTTCTCTATGTCTATTTATAGAAACGAAATAACAAGACACCTCATAAAATCAAGAAGATTTCCTTATTAAAAAAATCAATAAGATGCTTTACACATAATCATACAGGAACCTACTAAAATCAAGAAGAAAACCTTATTGAAAAAATCAATAAGGCAACCTAATAAAATCAAGAAGAAAACCTTTTTAAAAAATCAAGAAAGCAACCTAGTAAAATCAATAAGAAATCCCTGTAGCTTACAATTTATAGGAAAACCTAATAGAATCAAGAAATTTTTCTCTATGGATTGTTTTCTTGGTTCCAAAAATAACGGAAATTGAGTAAAAAAGTTGTGAATAATAAGATTTCTTCTTGATTTTATGTGGTTTTCTTCTTAATAAAATTAATAAGATTTACCACATAAAAACAATAAGGAATCTCTATGAAAAAATCTTCGCTTCTTTCTGCTGGGATACCCTAAGGGGGTAAAAACGGTTCATAGAGAAAATCTTCTTGATTCTATGAGGCAGTTTTTACTCTGTGCAAGTATTTATACAAAAAGATAAAAAAAACCCGACTGACACAAATGTTGAATTGTTAAATACCCTAAACGTTCTATCGAAATGTAAAATCATAACAGAAACTTAAAGATAATTTTAAAATACCTATTGAATGATACCCATTTGAATATAGTCCGCCTACTTTTTATTTATTTCGTATTTACAAAATGGCGCCTGTTGGCCATCATATTGAATTTTGACAACTGACATATCACATATAGCGACACTCCCAGGATTAAGACAAATCGATTGATGTAAGAATCATCAAAATCGGTGCACGCGTTCGGTTTATATAGTGCCGCAGAGGAACACACATACATACATACATAGGCTGATAAACACAATACCCTTCTTTGCGTTGCGCAGTCGGGTAAAAAAAAAGCTTTTAATCATTCTCAGGTCACGAAGAAATTATTTGAAATCTTAAGAGAATTCTGGCTTAAATTTTTTAAGAACATATTTAATCGAATTTTTTACTTTTTTATCAGTATAAAACAAAAGACTTAAGATACGAACGTTCTTGCTAGACACATTGTCGGTCTGTCAAATTTAAAATAATTATTTTGCATGATATTATTTATATTATTAATTAAAAAAATTAAATCAGCTGAGAATCGATGGCACAATATCGAATAATTTTTGTACATATGAAAGATTTCGATATTTCATATTTAGTAGAAACTTAAATTGACTCAATTGAATTCTTAATCAATTTAGTTTTGAAAAATTCTTTTTTATATCGCGAATTCGTTAAAAAGTTCAAAATTTAAATGTAATTTTATATATGCATTTAATTTGTTTCACTTCAGGCCTGTCCGACGATGTCACCAGAAATATTTCGATCGAATACTAATTTACATATCGTGCTTTATTTTCGATTTTATCGTAAGCGACAAAAATTAAATTTTTCAGGAGAAGGTTTTTTTAAAATATTCAAATTTGTTTTTGTACGTAAATTGTCACTTGCGATAAAATCGTTTAAAATTTTAATTTCAATAAAAAAGTCTATTTCCGATAACATGTCGCTTACGATAAAATCGAAAAATACAAAGAATACTGAAAAGAATAACAAAATTTCTAGCTAGAAAATGTTCTTAATCAAAAAAATTTAAAAAGAAGTGAAAAAAAATGAAATTCCTAAATCAATTCCATATACGAATTATTTATAACAAGTATGAAAGTGTATTTAAAATTTTTGGAGCAAGGATTTGGTTGACCTCAGAACCAAAAAAAAATTATTAATTATTATTATTATTAATTTGAGTGTTTTTAAACTCAAATTAAAACTAGTTTATGTATAAATATACAATATAAAATATAAAATCTTGCATTTTTCGATACATTATATGTTCTTCTTCTTTCTATATTAAGGTAACGATATATAATGAATGGAAATAATAAGATGAACGTTCCTTTTCAAAATGTATGGTAAAGAGTTAACGTGAACTTTAACTGACAGTTCTTCATACAAAACTTGCAGTTTAAGTCTCTGTTATCTTTTAACCATACATTGTGAAAAGGTACGTACATAATAAATATTTTTTTATATTTTTATATTTTTATATTTTTCATAATTTTTTTTTCAATAAAAAACGACTTTTTAGTATGAATTACAGTGGAATCTCCCTTATCGGAGACTTCCTATAGGCGGACACCCCCTTTAGACGGACACTTTTGACAGGTCCCGGCAGCGCTCCATTTAAATGTTTAGTTTTATCTTGACCGGACAGTCCCCTTGTACGGACACATTTCAATGGTCCCTTCAGTGTCCGCTCAAGAGAGATTCCACTGTAATATTTAAATAGAATTGGTGAAACAGGCTCCAAATGTGTTATTACTGCAATTTTTGCAGTATTTAAAATAATATAATATTAATAATATATTAAAAGGCAAATTTTGTAAATAGAAACGTTTTTTTTCGTTTTGAAATTTGTATGGAAAAAATATTTTTTGAAACGAATTTTCGTTATTTTTCATACAAATTTGAAACGTTTTTTACAAAATCTGCCTATAAAGTACAAATAATTATTATTTTTTTTTGGTTAAGTATCACCTGGAGTTATAACGTTTCAATATTACCACATTTACCGGTTTGTTTACATTTATTATAACCACACGCAAAGAAAAGATATGGTTGTAAAATGGTTGAGAAAACAATATTATGTTCTCTGAAACAAATGTGTGGTCGTTGAAAACTAGTTATTGTTATTTTAAACATTAATTTCGTTACGATAAGCCCAGCAATGTTTGAATTTAATAATTACATTATTATATTCATAGAAAGTGCGATATGGTTAGAGTTTAACAATATAGTTTTGTTAAAAATTTATGACTACAATACAATTTGTATTATTGTGTAAAAATAATATGATGTAAATAAGAATATAATGTTGTCTAAAACCATGCTATGTTAAGTTTTAAAAAAACTCTTTTCCAGAAACATCTGCTGTCAGTTCAGTGTTTCGTTTGTAAGCTATCGGTAGTGCTCGCGTGGTGTTAAATAAATAAAAAAAGTATAACCAAAAGGGTAGATAAATAAAAATAGTATGTACATATGAATGTATGTACAACTCTTTATACAGATATGTCTGTATTTCGTGTATACATTTCTATACATACATACATACATACATTTTCTTTCAACAATATTAATTTTTTTTATTTCGGATTTATTTATTATAATATTAGAACATGGTATGGTAAGTCTCAATTATATTTTAGTCACATCTAACAATAGTGTTGTCTTATTTACAATAATAAGATTAGGTATAACAAAGTTAATTGTTTTTGTAGATAATATTATTAGTAACTCAGAAAATAATATTATTTAAACTTTGCTTTTCCATTGGCAATAATATGATTTGACTGCAACCATATAATTCAATCATAGTATGTTGCTGTTTGATTATGGTTATCTCAACCATATTTTTATGCGCATTCAATATGCACTAAAAACTGGAAAATATGCACTTAAAAGTAAAAAAATATGCCCTTAAAAATAGAATAAATTGGTTTATTTGTAAATGAAAATATATTTTTTAATCAAAAATTCAACAACATTTGCATATAAATTAAGACAAAAAAAGGAAGCAAAATTAACAAAGAATAACTGAGTTTGAAGTGAACGTTAAAACAAAATTACCAACAAATTTTTACTAAAACAAATAATACAAACTATTTTTTATAGGATGCATAAGAACTTAACTTCAATTTCAAAAGATCACGATATCAGAATTAAGGCTTTGGAATCGTTTCTGTCTTATCTAAATGAACTTTTATATATTGACAATATTCCTTCAACGTCTACTTGGGGCAGAGTTCGTCACAAATAGCAAAACTGAATTTGTATTGAAACTAACGTCAGTAAAACTGCGTTATATATAAGTAAAATATATACACTACATGGAACATTGGAGCAGAGATTTATATGGCGAAAAAAAAAATGTTGACCAACCCCATAACTTGCAAGAAAAATTTTTTCTTTAAAACTTACATTTTTATTTTGAAAATGAAATTTTAATAAGTTTCTCGAAAAAAAATTTTATATAATTTTTTCCCGGAATGGGGTGTCCTTTTAAAAGGATGGTGGTGCCAAGTGGGTTAAAATTAAAACAAATTCTATAAAGCATCAAAATATGCCCCAAAAGCGTAAATTATGCTCTAAAAATTCGAAAATATGCTAAAAATATGCGTGTAAAACTGATTTATGCAAAAACATGCTTTAAAGGATAAAATATGCACTAACAAATCGATGCCAAAATTTATAAAAAGTTCTGAAACGGATAAATATCTTGTCCCCTCATTAATACGTGATACATGCAATTGCATATTTGCGGTTTCCCTGATTATAACATATGATATGTAAATACAATACTACATTTATATTTTAATTGTAATAATACTACCTTATCGACTTTTTGTTTAAAAGTTAACTCCTTAAAAATTTAAGGAATTTTACAGTAATTTCTAATCACACCTGTTGTGAACAACAATTTAAGTTCCCCCGAAAATTTTTATTCCCCTCTAAGGGAAAAATGCTATTGTGAATCTCCGTGAAATGTTTCTCCTCTGTTAGTTTGTAGTCTTGTTTATTTATGGTTGCATTCCAAGTTTCGAAAATATCAAAATGTTTTGATGTTTATGGGTTTAATTGATGGTTGCATTATATGTAGGTTGCATTATCTGTGTCAAAATATTCGAAAACGTGTTGCGTAAGCAAGTTGCAAAGTCTGTACCTAACATAAGAGCCAAACTGTTTGCCGAGTCTTGTGAGAATCGGATAAGTATAAGTATAAAATTTATTATATTTTGAGAGCTCAAAGAGCATGCCAAGCTTCATAAAAATCAATTAGGTAGCAGCCCGTGAAATATAAAATAAAATTTTAACGTGTCTCCGTCCATTTGCTAGCTTCGAGTTTGTGTTAGAGAATGAGAATGAGTTCTCCAAAAAAATATATACAAATGTAAGTAAGTACTCCTAATTTTAGTAACTACGCATTATTCTAATTGTAGCGCAAAAAATTTGCTCGCTCATATATTTAAACTCAAGCAACTATGACTAAACACGCTACACTCTCATACTTTCAGTCTGAATATGTTTATATTCAGATTGATACCCGGGATATTTATTCATCATTCGCCACCGTATACAATCATTTGTTTATATAAAATGGAAGGAAAAGTGTGTGGGTGTGTGTGGCGGTTTGAAAACATGCGTGTAAATAAAATAATCCCGTGTACAAGCATGTATAGTCGATTAATAGTCACGAGTATTTTTATATTCATACGTTTGATTGTAGCTCACATAGTCTATAAGTTTTAGTTGCTGTTGCTTGTGCTACATAATTTAAAAAATGTGAATAAACACAGTTGTAGGATATTCATAGTTCTACGTATTCGGTTTATATTTAGCGTATTTTTATTTTTAGCTGTACTCTTTCATAGTTGTTTGAAGACCAATACTCAAATAGTACTTAAAGCGATACTTTTGTTATTCTCTGTTTTGTGTCGCTATGAGACGGGTAACCAATATACAAAATCAAAGAAGAAATTTCGTGGGAGTATTGCTGTCCACTTTTTTTTCACAATGAGGCCAAATGAAAGTTATACCATCTCAAAAAAAATAAATTAAAGTCGATCTAAAAGTTACCGAGTTATGAAGTACCAAAAAAAAAACATGCAAAAATAAATATAAATACAGACCTTTTTTAAGGTCGGTTAAATCGAGTGTTTGGACATTTTCCATTTATGGCCGCTAGCTAGACACTGTACGAGGGCGGTTCGGAAACTTCTTAGCCTATCAATGAAAGAGATTAGTTAGTTTTTCAAAAATATTTTTATTTTTCAATATAATCTCCTGAAACTTCAATACACTTAGTCCAACGTTTTTCTAGCAATTCTATTCCTTGATTAAAATAGTTTTCCTCAAGGTCTTAAAAATAGTGGTTTACAACTGTAATTGCATCTTCATTTGAGGTAAAACGCTTGCCAGCAAGGATTTTTTTTAGATTTGGCAACAGGTAAAAGTCACTGGGAGCCAAATCAGGAGAATAAGGTGGGTGGTCAAGCAACTCGTACTTTAATTCGTTGATTTTAGCCATTGTTAAAACACTCTTGTGCGCTGGTGCGTTGTCTTGATGAAAAATTATTTTTTTTTGTGTTGTAAGCCAGGACGTTTTTCTCGAATTTGTACATTTAATTGATCCAAAAGGTTGCAATAGTACTCTGAATTCATTGTTTTACCCTTTTGCAGATAGTCAATCAATAAAATACCTTTGAAGTCCCAAAAAACCGTTACCATAACCTTACCAGCCGATTGAATTGTTTTTGCCTTCTTTGGGGCACTTCCTCCAGCTTCAGTCCATTGTTTGGATTGTTCTTTTGTCTCTGGAGTATAGTGGTGGATCCATGTCTCATCAACAGTTATGAAACGACGCTTAAAATCCATTTTATTTCGCTTAAAACGATCCAAACAAGCTTGAGAAATGTTCATTCTTATGCGTTTTTGGTCGACTGTTAACAAATGCGGCACCCATCTTGCAGAAAGCTTTTTCATCTGTAGTTCTTCATGCAAAATTAAATGGACTCGATCATTTGAGATGCCCTTGATATTAGCTATTTCACGCACTTTTATTCGTCGATCATTTAATACCATATCATGCACTTTGGCTACAATTTCTGTTGTTGTTGCTGTTTTTGGACGTCCACTACGCGGTTCATCTTCAATGCTTGTACGACCACGTTTAAATTCAGCAACCCAATTTTTTAATGTTGCATATGAAGGAGCACTTTCACCTAACACATTCACCATATCATTATGAATTTCTTGTCCCGATAAACCTTTTTTATGTAAATAGTTAATGACACCACGCGTTTCTAATTTTTCCATTGTTAAAAAATCGCGGATGCGTCTTTTGTGAACACCTGTTTCTATATGAAGGAGTTGCCAGATCGAAACAAAGTTTAACATGTGTTCATAGCAGAGATGGAAGTTTCCAAAACACTTAACTTTTTTCTTTTTATACCGCGCTTTTTGTGCTAGGCTAAGAAGTTTCCGAACCGCCCTCGTATGAGTAGGGGTAAGATTTACAAAATGTCTAAAAAGACTTTTTCACTGGCACAGTGTTATAATTATTTTTTTTTTATATTTACTGTCTTATTCATAAAAATTTTTTCTATTTAATAAGTGGTTTATGAAACAAATTTTCTATGGAAAATTGATTAATAAACCTTTTATAAAATCAAAATGTTTTTTATGAATTAGGCCCCCATTTGTTTAAATTTTTTCTAAAAACAGGCAATTAAAATAGTTTATTTATTCAATCACGATTACAGTGGCTTCAAAACTTTTCTTTCATAAGAAATCAGCCTAAAAGTATGTAACAAGTAGTGGTTTTGTTTCTGTTACCAAAGCATCCCAGCAAATGATTTAAGTAAAGTCTGGCAGTGCAAAACAAATTCCAATGTCATCACTTAAATAAAATGTTATATATAATAAATTATTATTAAAATATAAGATAGTTTTTATAATATATTTTATTTGCTTAACTTTCTTAACTTTTACCAACTTATTTACGCTTTGGAAGAAGGAAATACCAAAACTGAGAAGCCACATATTTCTTAAGTTTATCACATGTTTCTTAAGTTTATATATACATATATAACGTTAGCTAAAATGCAAAAAGAGTGGCCCTTAAATAAATACATGTTAGACAACCCTACAAGAATAGTATCAGTCAATCGACCGGTAATTTGATCGGAAGTCATGCAGGATATATTCATCAATGCATGGAAAAAATTTATAGCACATTATTAAGGGCAAAATGAAAAATGTGACGAAAACTTTTGTGTACGTGTTATGTTGCATCTCACTCTAACTACTGTAAAACATATAGTCGCACTGCTCACTCTACTACTTTTTACTAGTCAATGATAACATAAATATTAGTCAAGTTTGACTGATCATAATAGATTAATATAATAATAATATACAATACGACAAATATACCTTTTATATTATTTTATTTTATTAAACTTTGTGAATTTCTTTTACTGACTATTTTGCTTATCTTTTTTTAACATTTTTATTAACTTTAATTTTCACAGACCGAATGAATTGAATTTTTTTATAAAACTCTATATTTAGGAGTTTTATACTTTAGATATAGATATATATATGTCACTCTAACATACATACATGCTAGAGTAGAGCAACTATAAATAATAAATAAATCCATCATCACTTCCGATCAAATGACTAGTCAATTGACTGTCACTATTGAATTCAATGTAAAATTGTTGCAAATGTGTTAGTGAAAAAATTTGGTTTGCATAAGTTTCAGTGATACATTTCTTGTAGGGAATTTATTGTTTGATTTATAAACAAAAAACATCTAAAATATTAAAAAATTATTTTATAGAACATAAATGATAAATTAGATCAATAAGAGCAACCTCTGCATTACAATAGTTTAATCATTTTATACTCCAAAAATGCATCAAGAAGTGCTTCAAAGCACTCTTCAACATTATGTGTTAAAAGCTTTCAAAACTTTGAGTTTTATTTGAAAGTGATAAATTGTTTGACATCAATCACTACATTAAGAACTACTTGATCATCCAAATACTTTAATCAAATACACAAAAAGTGAAGGGAATCAAAAAGTGTAAATGCTCATTATGTCTGCGAGTTGTTTAAATCGGCACACGTGCAAATTAAAATAGAAAAAAACTTTTGTTTAAAGAAAACACGTAAGTAAGCATTTAATAGAGACACTTTTGATTTACACTGCACTGTGGGACAAGAGAAAAATATTGTGGAAGAAAAGCAGAAATTTTGATATGTTGGAATAATAATAATTCAATTAAACAGAAGCATGGAAAAGTAATAAATGTTTAATGTTTGGTTTCAAAGAATACATGCTCAAAATATGTATATGCGATAAAACACACATAAGAAATCTAATCAGCGGAATAAGCGATAAATAAATAAATTTGGAACCAATATTAGCACAATTTGTCACTGAAAGACCAATAGTACTATCACACAGTACTTCTTGACCGCATTATTTTTTGGTGACAGCTCAGCTAGCAAATTGAAGGACTATTTCTAACGTAAAGCGTAGAGTTGTTTTGTTGAAAAGCGATCAATAGCAAAAGTTGACATCTCAAAAATATGTATGTGTTTTCAAGTTAATCTGTTGACAAATGTCACAGTAAATCAAATTCTAGCACGAATTTGAAAAATACAACTCTGAACATATGTATGTATATATCGTTAGCTAAATTGCAAAAAGGCGTAACTAACAAAAATATAATTTTACAGGAGAAACAAAGAAACTAAACCAAAAAAAATTAACAAACGTGTAGTTAAGTCCCCTTGTTATTTGTTAATAAAAGCGTCATTTTTGATCGCAGAAGTGTAATATTTTGTCAAGACATGTAGTTTAATGGCGTTCATAATAATCAATAAAAAACTCGATTTTGAATTTTTTGTTAGTTACGGCTTTTTGTATTTTAGCTGACGATATGTATGTAATGTAAATAAGACCATTCAACACCAATTTAAGGACTCTTTACATAATTGTAGAGATTATGCCTGTTGGCTGAAGTTTTTTTTTATGAATACAGTAGTTGGTAATTAAGTTAACTTTGATTAGAAAAAAACCAAGTAGATTTTCCATATGATGAAAATTTTTACTAGACTTTCATTTAGAATAATTCATCATTTTAATAATTGTTATGACACAAGCTGAAGCTACTTGAAAGATGACAAGTAAAAAATGGAACGATACTGGTATACGCTTCAACAACGCATTGAAAATATTAGAACTCACTTAAAAAATTATAAAAATTTTTCGGTGACAGTTCGATATACTAAACTATTTTTAAGTCGCCGAAAAGCAGCTTCTCAGCCAGCTTCTCTCAGGATAATTTGAAGCTGTTGGCACAAGTTGGTGAAGTGAAGAATCGAACTCTAAGAATATTTCTGTTGAAGCTTATAGTGGTGAGGAAAACGATGGTTTATACAGTTCCCGTATATCTTTGGAATTGCGCATTCCATACATCGCTCTTTTACTTCAATAGTGTCATAACTCAAAAAACACATTTTTTTCATATAAATAGCTTTTACTACAACCTCCTGAGAGAAGAATATTTTTTATGTCTTCATTGAGTTATATGTAAATTGAAAACTTTAAACGTGTTTTCGGCAAAACCAGTTTTTTTGAGTTGTGACACTATTGAAGTAAATGAGTGAGTGATATGACATTACACTGTATTTTGCATTAAGACTAGAGTCTTAATGTCATGTATTTGTTGATTGGGTCATTGAAATGCATCAAACTTATGCCGAATTTCATCTAACTATTTTCTACCTCGTAGGATATCTACGTTAGCAGGGAGTATTGTTGCATTAGGAGCTCCATACACAACATGAAACTGTTTGGTACGGTTTTTGGTCTCACCTGCTCATTGGATCTTACTTTTTTACAGTTGCTCTATTGAAGGATGATGAATGACTTTGTATGATCGGAATTGGAAGATACTGATCTGAACGAGGTTTGTTTTCAACAAAATGGTACTATGTGCTACATTAGCAACGATATTATCGCTCTCTTGAGGGAAAATTTTTCTGCCCGTGTGACTTTTCGAAAAGACGATCACAATTGACCATTGAGATCTTCTGATTTAAGATCTTTAGACTTTTAGTTTTGGGGCTACGTGAAAGATAGGGTGTATGGCAATGGTCATATTTACTTTAAGATTTCAGAGATGGAACTAGTGAAGCTATTGAAGTTATACGGCCATAAATGCGCGAATTGACAAAATTCGACTTATGTGTTTATTTCTGAAAACCACAAACACTGAACAAATTTATATATATACCCCCATATTCATAAAATTCAAAATGAATTTGAAATGTATTTTATTTAAAAATTTTCATACAAAATTTTCCTAAAATGGATTTCAAAATCATTTTATTTTTTATGAATATGGGGGAATATATAATATGTCAAAAATATGGAAAAAGGTATTAATAGATAAATTGGAAATTTATATTGTTGAGCGTAAAAGACAAGGTTACAGGCAGACTCGAGAAGTACTTGAAGAAAAAAACGTGCATTGTATATATCGCTCATTTACTTCAATAGTGCCAAAACACAAAAAAAAACAAGCATTGCAGAAAACGCGTTTTAAGTTTTCAATTTGCATACAACTCAATGAAGACATGAAAAAATATTCTTCTCTCAGGGGGTGGATGGTGCAAGCTATGAAATGAAACTTTTGCACAAGATAAAGTAAGTAAAAAAAATTATTTTTCGAGTTATGACACTATTGAAGTAAATGAGCGATACATATTTTCCCGCAGTTCCTAAGCGGAACATAGGACCGACGGTTATAAATGTGAACTCCATATTATTGTATCGTGCCATAAGCGCCAAAAAATCTTAAGCTACACAATTTTCCAATTTTATGTTTTTGCCATCGCAAATAATCGATTTCGTCGAAAAAATTTAGTTAAAAAATATGTCGCTTAAGCTTTTTTGTGCAAGAAGCGAAATTGAGTAGTTTTCGGTAATATTTATGGATTTGCAAAATTTGCTGCTTCTGCCCCACTGTGCACTGAATTATTTAACATTTATTGTTCAATTCTTTTTTTTTAATTGTGCAAGTCTTGTGCACTTAACGAGCATCAATATGACTTCATAGATAAATTATTTGTTTAATTTTTTTGCGCTTAGCAAATAGTTGTAAAGGGTATGCCAAAATTAATGGATACTTTAGTAAATATAAGCAATAACAGTCTAACAGTTGCTTAGGATTAGTAAAAAGGGATATCCAGGCGAATCAATAAATTTTTTATTACCTAAAAACATTATAAATGTAGTGAAAGTTTCGTTTCGCGAATTTCTTAAAAAAAACTGTTGGTGCGCGCATAAATATAGTTCACTTACCGAGTGATCCATTTTCTGGTCACCTAATTCTTCGCTTCGGTATTCCAAACTGGACTTTTAGGTCATATGTTTTGCCACTATTCGCCTGTTCTTTTTGAAGTTGCTAAAAGTCATAAGTCTTTTGGTAACAAGACCACTTGTACCACTGTGTATTAAAGGAGTGGACTTGGCGCTACATAAACGGTGTTTGGCCGCAATTCTGCAATATCATAACAAATAGCTTTTATGAAATTTATTTTCTAGACAATATCGTTTATATTCTAATTAAAAGAATTCTGCTAAAAAAAAGCCGAAGATCTGATAGAACATTTTCGAAAAAATGTTTAGGACCAAATCGGAAGTAAACTCTTTCAAGTGAAAAAAATTCGAAAATCTGTTGGTTAAGAAGAAGTACGTGAAATATAAAATAAAATTTTAATGGGCGTGCCTCCGCCCATTTTTCAAATTCAAGATTGTGTGTTCTTAAGTTTTTTAAAAATCGGTCAAGTAGAACTAATTAACAAAAAATATAAAATTTTAATAGGCCTAACTCCGCCCATTTTTTTAAATGGAAGATTGTGTATATTTTAGAGCTCAATATGTGTGGTAAGTTTTGTAAGACTCAGTTTAAAAGAACCACGTGAAATATAACAATACATTTTAATGGGCGTAGGCCCGCCCAATTTTTCAACTTTAAAATTTAAACTAAAGGTGTTTGTTAGGTTTCACAGCAATCAAATAAGTAGAATATCATAAAATCATATAAAAAAAATTTGTGGGCGTCTCCCGGCCCAATTTTTTTTACAATGGGACCAATTGCAAGCTATACCCTATAGGACAAAAAGAAATAATTTTTACAATCGGTCAAAATGTACAGATTTATAAAGTAACAATGTAAAAAACGGACGAGTTCATAAACTGCTCCTTTTTTGAAGTCGTTTAAAAATTATATATTTTAATCTAAGTGTGGAGTAAACTTTGGGACACCCTTTATAATAATGATCACTAAAAATTAATGACATTATTATAATAAATATATTTTATTCCATATAAATGCGTTATAAAATAAACTGTTGTAAAATGATATTAGTTATTGAAATTATAACAGCTTTCCTGCAAAATGTTTGTATCCTTTTTTATTTTGTATGAAATGTTGCGTACGCAGTACAACAACTCTTTTTTTTCGCTATTTTATTTTTATGGCAACTGAAATATATAATTGGCTCCATCATTATGCACATTAATGCGTATCAAATTCACACTTGTGGCAACCGTGGGCTAGAGAGACCAGTTACTTTGGACTAAAACTGTGTGTGTGTGTGTCATTTGTCATATGCCGACGTTTGATAGACAAAATATTTTCAGTGTTAAACGCACACATATCTGTTATTTGAGGTAAAACTTAAATAAAAAAAATAAAAATATGCCAGGCATTTATTTGACAATAACACTGTGCAACAAAACATTTAGGGAATTCACAATGACCATCTTAAAACTTTAATGTGGCAACATTGTGCCATTTTAAAATTTTTCATTGTGAGCGGGCAACGATATACTTAAAACTTTTTAAATTAAAAAATAATGTTGGCTAAATTTATCAAAATAACGTTTGATCTGCAAAATGTCTAAAGACAGCGAAAAATACAAATATTTTTTTCATCAACTACAGCTGCGCTCGCTGACAGTTTTAATTTGTTAAGTTTAGCATTACTATATTGCCACATAGAAAATGAAGTGTTTTTCATACTTTTAAATTTGACACCTGGTAATAAAATTGATTTACACTCAAACAAAAACAACAAACTTACCAGCCCAAATTGAAGTACATATTAATATTGAAATTTTGCAATATTAAGACCTATTCGCTATTGTGAACTCCCTAAGTCTATACAATCCTGTGCAGAATATTTTTGTGGATCATCTTAACATTCTAACTCTTCTCTTCTTTCTGAAAAGTGTGGTAAAACTAGTATCTTTATACGGGTTAACATTTTATTATTATTATCAGACATAAGTCCAAACTTCGTGGCAAAATATCCAGCTCTTGTGCAAAAAAAAAATTAAAAACCAGAAATAATACTTGCAGATGAAAATACTCTACACTTGAGCAATAATTTTTAATTTAGCAATTTCTTCTCAATGGCTCGTGGATTCGATTGCATTAAACAGAAGTCGGCACCACTAAAAAAGAAAAGAAGAGGGTGGCGTTGGCTGAAGTAGTTAGCACGTTGACTACAAAACCGAAGGTCCTGGGTTCAATCCCTGTATCCGACAGTCATTAAATAACAACACCACGCATTTTTCTGATGTGCATTAGTGTCCCTTTGTGTCAGTTGTTGTAGGAAAGTTCAAGTGATGAAGGCATAGTCACTGGTCACTGAACTATACCGACTTCAGCTGATACTAGTCCTAATGTAACATCAGAGCGCCCTCCTTCGTTGTGTAGCAAAATCATCGGCGAAGTAAAATAATCAATAAAATGGCTACAAGACACTGCTTCAAAAAATTAATACCCCTCGTTTAACATCAGAGAGGCGCTGCAACACTGCATTATTAAAAACGTGCGAAAAGCAGAGTTGTAAAAGAATGAAGCTTTCCTCTATCTCTTCTTTCACCACCTGTCTTCTCTCTCACTATCCCTTTCCTAAAGAAGGTAACACCTAGTATTAGCAGTAGGCATTAATTGCCTGAGTGTTACTTCTCTTTTTTATAAAAAAAAAAGTTTACAGCACAAGAATCAAAAATCGAACTACAAAAAAATTAAATAAAAAAATAACATAAAAGTTTACAGCAAAAAAAAAAAATAAAAATCAACGTATCAAACAAACTACAAAAAGTAAAAAAAAATTAATAAAAAAAACAAAAAACAACTCATTGCACAATAAACTAAAGTAAAATCGATCAAACTTATCACAGTGTGTTGGAGCATGACAAATTGCAAACATTTAATAAGTCCACTTTGCAATTTTTGGATTGATTAATATGATTACAAAATGGTTTAAGGCCTTAAGAAGCAATGTACATATAACAGCTGAGGTAATCCACTCCGCCAGCCCATAAGCGCACCAAACAGTAATTTTCTGTGGATGTAATGATGTTTCGACAAAAGCTTGTGGATTCTCCTTATTCCAAATGCGACAATTCTGCTTATTCAAGTACCCATTCCACCAGAAATGTGCTTTATCCGAAAACAAAATTTTGAATGGAGATTCAAAATCAATATCAATTTGTGTAAGTTGATTCATAATGAAATTTCAAAGCAAACGAAACAAAAAGCAACTATCAGCTGTTAAATGGCTACTCAAATAAAGGAGTGATGCCAACTCAAAGTTGTGACACTCTAAAAAATAAAACGCTTTAGTTTAAGTCACGTCACCAAAGAGATATTTACAGTGAAAACAGAAACGACATTTTAAAAACTTGTTTATGTTTTCCATAAAAATTCTAAACATTGTGAAAGGCGAAACAGACCTTTAATTTGTTTGCTTTTCTTTGGTGAAGAATTTGCACGAAAAAAAAGCATTTTTAAAAATTTTAAAATTTTGTTTTTTTTTGTTTTCACATATTTTTTTATTATTTAATTGCACAAAAATAATACCTGAATTGTTTTCATAATTTTTAATAAAGTTTTAAAAATTAAGGATGTTATATAAATCTTATTTAATTAACTATTATTTTATTAAATATCCAATCTCAAATAGAATTTTTAAACTTTTTCAAATCTCATACCATACCATTAGATTTTTTCTTTCACAGATGTTACAATCATGGGATGTGTAACCCTTTCTCTGGAGAAACAGTATTTTGTTAAATATCTACCGCCTTATTCATAAAACATATGTATTTTTTATGAATAAAATTTACACGAAATTTATGTCAAGTCAGGCCACTGTGCTGCTACATATTGCATTTTTACATTCCATTAGCTTAAATCGATTGTTATCGCTATACTCGTAATATTAACGCATGTAGTATTTAATTCATAAATTTAATTAATACGACTGCTAGCATTGACTTTGGCAATGATTTTTTCCATTATTTTATTTTTACCAGTTCATCCTTCATGCCACAAATACTTTTGTATTCAAGGAATTTTAAGTAACTCTGTTTTTGCTTCGTTTAGTATGAGAGTGTATTATAAATATAAATAAATATAAATATAGTACACCATTTTGCAGATGATCGATGCAAGACCATTTGCAGCAGACTGTGAATTGGGCTATTGAACATTTATCGATTATTCTATAAAGTAACATATTTTAACGATATTCGCTGTCGGTTGAAGTAAAAAAAGTAATATGACAAGCTCAAAGTTTACTTAGTTGTTCTTTAATACTTCTTTGATCTTATGGCTTATTTTGACATTTTGTATGCAGGGATGCCACATGTACATTACGTTACATTAATACTATGTTTAGACGGTACGTGCTTCGCTCTCTATTCATGCTTCACGCCCCAATCATGACCGAATCCACTTGCTTCGCCATAAAAAATTATGAGAGCGAATCAAGTAGATTCAATATGAATCTACTTGCGAAGCACGTAAAATTGGTATCTTCTCTAACTTTTATCGCAGTTAATCGCCACTTTATCTGAACTAGCTATCAAAACAAAATAGGTATATGTGTATGTGTGTGTTTGTAAACAAATAAAAACAAACCAAAAAACATAGATGTGAGTTTAATATAAATAAATTTAATTAAGTTATGAATAATATAAAAAGGAAAAATAAGAAGAAAATATAGAGATGCCCTCAAAACAAGATTTCGCATGAGTGGAATTTATGTAAAGTATATATGCTTATGTATGTGTATGCATGTATATACGTGCGTATGATACGTATGTTTGTGTGAATATACATAAAAAAAATGCCACGCGAACAGTGATGCCAACTTTTTCAGAGCAAAAACCACTGTGTGTTCATAAAAAAGCACTATATGAAATAAGTACTCGTATATATGTATGTACTTATGTATGTATGTACATAAATATATTTTTATTTATTTTTTTATATTTATCTATTTATTTGCAATACAGAGAAAGCCCATATGGCTAATTATAAATGTATTGAATTAGTAAAAATTAAAAATTTAAGTTAACTACAATTTTAAATTTACTACATTTCATAGGTTTTTGTAATAATTTCAATTATATCGAGCCATATTTCGATTTTGCTTATAAGTAGAATATGAGTAGGAAAATAATTGAAGTTCATTTGGGAAGACACTCCAATTATGGTGTACTATTTTAACAAAAGATGATCAACGAGAATTATACTCCTCGTTTCAAGAAATGCAGTTTCATCTTTTTCCTCTGGCCATAAAACGGTTTTAATAAAACAATTACATTTTTAGGTGTTTCATCTGAATTAATTTTTACATGAACATGGTTCAGTATGTTAAATTCTGAACAACATAAGCCTTTTCTTTTTAGACCGTATTTTATATGAATGAAACAATTTGATTTATAAAATCATTATTGTATTTCTAACTTACTTTTAAACTATTTATAAGCGCTAAAAGTCATTTCTACTACAACATTTGAACATGGTAATGTTAATAGTCTTAGAGAAAATATTGACAGTATTAGAAATGGATTATGATTAGTTGAATTTCTATAATTATAAACTTCAATCCAAAATTTATCAGTTTTGAGCAAATTTTTCCATTTATGTATCCTTAAATTTCTGATACTTCGTTCTATTTCTTCAATTTCACCATCCCAGCAAAAATTACCGCTTCCCAAAAGAGTTTTTGTAAGCCAGCTAGAAGCAATGCATTCAGTTTCCAAAAAGCCGTTCATTTTTTGCTTTACTAATTCGTTTTACAGAAGCAATAATGTGTAGTTTTTGTGTACTCAGATGCAAAAGTTACTGGTGTACATTTTTTTACTTTTGTCCACTTTGTTAGACAGCCTTGCGTTAGTACTTTTCAGAAGCATTTTTGAAAGCTTTCGTTATCAAGAAAGCAATACATTGCTTCCCTCAGTGGTTAGTAATTAGATTATTGTAATTAAGTTATTTTATAACGTGTATGGTATCCTCTGTAATTGCTAGAAATATATTCTTTTTTCTCACTATGAAAGATAAAGTTTTTCTTCCTTCATATTTCACCAAGCTGAATTAACATTCTGCAAAGGAAACTTTGCATGTCTAAAAGGGGTGAAAGCAGATAGTTTTTGAAAGTGAAAATAAAGCCACCACACTTTAACAAATTAATATTTAGTAGATTTGCAAAACGCACTAAAATCAAAGGTGAAAAGCACCAAAAAAAGTCACTAGTTTCTTTTTAAAGCAACAATTTGAACAATTCCGCACTGTTATGAATTAAAAAACTCTAAATCTAGTACGAAAAGCACTAAATTGGCACGATGCACACGAAGCACGAATGCGTAGTCTAAACAGCATGATTCATAAACATGATTCAGAGAGCGAAGCAGGTGATTCAACTCGTCGTCTAAACATAGCATAAACGAATAAATATATCGATAAATATTGACTTTCGGTTCGCCTGGATTCAGTACCAGGTATAATAATAAGCAGGCTATATTACACATTCACCCTTATCGCGAATATGAAGGGAATAAATTCATGGTAATAATTTTTTTATTTTATTTATTGGCATCGCCAATGTTTAGGGAATAAAACAAACATCTGTTGCGAATCGAACAAGCTATTGTGAATTTATGTAATTGTATTTTTTAGTTTTTACGTGTATATCTATAATTTTATTAATAAGTTGTTTTTATTCAGCTAAATGAGTAGCAATTTGCTCCGATTTATGTTATTTTTATTGAAAAAAATAAGGAGAGGAAATTTGAGAGATGCATCAAATACCTTGTGTGTTATCGGAAGTAATGTATTGTCCATTAATTTACATATTACTCGTATTAGTAAGAAATTGTCAATAAGAGCCAATTGTTGCCGATAAAGAGTACACAAGTAATATATTTACTTTTTTCTTGATGTGACTTCAACGACGCCATTCACAATAAGGGGGAATATTGATATAATAATTATATATACATATATGTATACTATAATATAAATAAATTCATGCATTTTCACTTCTTTTAAAAATAAGATCAAACAAATTTAAAAAACTTCAAGAAAACTAATTTGCGCTTCTTTTTTTATTCCCAAACAAAACGTTTGTGAAAAAATACACATATTTTTTGGGGAAAAACTAACGGAAATAAAAATCTAGCGATGCCATATTTTTTCCGAACACGTGGAAATAATTCACGATTGCAACTTCATTGAAAAGGGAAATGTTTCGTGTGAATAACCATTCACGATAGAGTTGATTATCAAATTTGATATTTTAATATTTAACCTTTTCATTTTAAATAGATAATAAATGACTTATTTATAAAAAATATTACTATAGAAAAATATTGTATGGAAATCTGTGTTATAAACCCTTTATTAAGCCTTAATAATTTTTATAAATTGGGAATTTAATTAACATTTCTTTGATAGAGCGCACAACATGCAAGATTGGGCATAAATGTAATTCCGTATGGGATTGGGTAAACTTAGTTGCCCACATTGGCGGAGCTAAAATTTTTTCTTGGGGGTGGGGGAGAGAAAAAGAAGTTCTTGGGGGACAATGCACTCCCTCCAGGATGGCTTTTTTACACTTTTGGTTGCCTTTCTTTTCAACCATACCAAACCTAAGCATTTTATAGCTTAACCTCATATAGAAGTTGGAGACAAGCTTCCAAATTCATCTCATTTTTATAAGAAAAATGCCTTTTCTACCTCAGGCACAACGAGTCTTGACATTTTAACTAACAAGATAGTAATTTACCAATTGAAAGTTATTTTAAATAAAGTTTCAATTGAATAGATCAACCACCAAAAATAATCAGCATTATTCTAAATAACAGTTCGCCGTGAGATTTTATCCTTATTCCTTGTTCCCCTATTTTACGAGATCATTTGCAAATTTTTAAGTAAAATAAAACAACTGGCAACAAAATAGCTGACTTCGAAAATTCGAAATTCTCACACACTTTTTATTTCTCTTGCCAGTTGTTTAGAATAGGAACATTTTACTCTCAGAAAAATTATATTCCTTTGGGAATTAATTCCCGAAGAATATTGTGGCTAAATTCTTTCAGCCGATTCGCAAGAACAACCTTTCTTTACAGTACAATTAACAACTAAGCTTGGTTAGGTGAACTTTTGTTATAGTTTTGAGTTTAGTTTTGTAAAAAACTATTAAAGACAGAAATGTAGCCCTTACAGAGCCATTAACAACGGTATACAAAATGCTATGACCGGACTAAAAATGGCGACACAGTGAACAAAATACTAATAGGACGGTATTTGTAGACGTGGTAAAAAATAAAAACATCATTTTTGAAATTGTTTTTACATTATCTTTGGTACTAGGGGGCGACCGGGACAATTTTTTTTTCGAACCACTCTACTGTACACCCAACAAATGTAATTGGTTGGATTAACCTGCAAGATTTTCGTCTGTGTTGTTACAGTTGTATGTAAGTGTGTAAGTGTATTTTAAATTCATCATTGGCAGCATGAAAATCATATTGTTATGCCACTTTTTTTCCATACAACTGTGCTTCACAATTAATTGACCCAGTTCATGTTAATTCATGTAAAATTTATTCATTATAACTCGTAGTTTTGAAAAACAAAAACTTATTAATTTATGCGTAGCCTGAACTGTTGGAGTATTGTTTTTATTTTATTATTATCTTTTTTAAGCGGTTTGTTTGAAATTGTTTCTTTGTAAATCACTTAAATTTATAAAGATCATAAATATGATGTGTGTTTAATGTATAAGTACATAAAGCTTTATAAGTGATTATTTACATATTTCAACATTTAGAATTATTGGCTTAGCACTTATTTAAAGGCGGGGGACAAATGGCTTTAAAAAAGTTATATATATTTTTTTTAAATTTTAAATTTACACAAAATACAGTGCTGTAAATATAATTGCAAGCTAATGGCAACTATTTTATAGATCGCGAAGGTAAAATTTACATTGCTTTATTGTTATATGTAACGCGATTTGACAGCTCAGAAATATCAAACCAACGCATAAAAACTGCAATCGCTGTTCAAAATCAAATCGAGAAAAAATATGTAATATGTATTAATAACACTATGCAACAAATGAAGATGTTTGGCCAATAGCTAATCCAGACTTGGCGTTGGCTCTAAACTATATATGGCCATAATGTAGCTAAGTGTCTTCCAAAAAAATCTTGTTAACATTTTATGCAAAAAAAAAATTATAATTTCTTCGCGCACTTTTTCTTGCAAAAACTAAGTAACAATTTTTGTATAATTCTTAATAACTCACACTGTAAATAAATAACAAAAATTAAAGACGCCCGAATTCTTCTGGAAGATCTGTGATCAAGTCACCTTTCAAACAGAAAAAAAAACTAAATCAAAATCGGTGCAGCCGTTAAAAATAAGTATATGTATATAAAAAAATATATAATAATATATTACAGTGAAGTTCGGTTGTATCGAACTCCGTTGGAGATGGTCGTTATAGGAAAAGCGTTAAGACAAATAAATATTTTTTACAATTCAAAGAAAGTAACAAAACATAAATAAAATAAAGCATTTTATTAAAAAAAAGTGCAAGCCCTATCGGAAATTTGGCTAACTTTAAGCTAACTATTTCGCAACTAGTACTGACTGACACTTGGATTACTTTGCAATGTAATCAACTGACTATTTTAACATTGCGATGTCATAGGCGGTAGTCAATTGTCTCACTCTGCACTACTTTTAGCTAACTTAAAGTTGACTTTTTTAAATCACTTGGTAGTCAGTAAATAAATTTTTTTTTCTGGGGTTCGAACATGTAACATCACACGTTGTGTACTCAAGGCGCTACCACTCGGCTAAGCTGCCATCTAAAATAACAACAGCAAAATTTTAATATAAAACTGAAATGAGTGTTAAAGTAGCTGAGAATAAATTTCTTGGCTCTCATCAAATTCGATTACTTACTCAACTTAAGAATTAGTTTTGGGTTTGTTCTGGATGACTTTGCAGCTAGCTTTTAGTCAGTCCAAGAAAAGCTAACTATAAGTTAACTAAATTTGTAGTCAACCACACATTCTCCGACAGGGAATCTTTTGAAATGTACATACATATAAACAATTTATATATTTAAACTTATTTTCATCAACATTTTACTATTATAAATTCCACTGCGCACGTGTTTGTGTGTGTTCGCCAATATTTGGTCACGTAAAACGCAATCATGTGTCGCTACTACAACTTTGTTAAGAAATATTTTTTACTTCCAATTTTTAAGCATTTGAACTACTTTTCCAACTGCTAATAAAGTAAACAACACATTATGTCAAAAACAACTCAAATTATTTTTTTTTGCGTATGGCAGACTACATTTTTGTCAAAAAAAAAAACCAATCTCCAGGGAAATCTAAATATCACTATTGAAAAGTAAATAAAAAAAAAATACATTACAACACTTTCAAAAAGTTATTTACGCGTTGGCTATAATGATTAACGAAATTTGTATAAATGGCAAAACAAGATTTTTATGAAAATATTTTAAATTGAACGCTTAAAATATTTTAATACTAATTGTGAGCAATATTTACAGGCATAAGAAAATGAAATAAATAAAATTTAATTGCATCAGAAAAGCTAACAAAAAACTATTTTTTTTAATCAATAATTCATTTATGATGCAGGGCTTATCCAAGGACTCTCAAAAAGCTGTTAATGAAAATTTCTTAATTAATTTAATTAAAATTTTTATGGTGTTTAAACACGTAACGTGTTGACAATCGTGATATGTATGTATATGTCATCACAACATTTATTTTTTTGATTTCTGTGTAAGAAAAATATCTGAGATGTCCTACGTTAAGTACAGCATGATATCAAATAAACAAAAATAAGTAAGAAAATTTCATATATTCGGTATATTTGAATATATTTTTCAACCTAACCACACACTTAAAAACTGCCTATTTGTTTTCAAAATATTTTCACACTGCCTCACTGTGCACTAACATATTGTTACGCAAAAATATTCGAACAGAGCTAATGTAAATGTTTTCATAAAGAAAACATTTGGTAAATATAAACAACTATCTAGAAGTATATAGCCAAAGAACTAAACGTGCACACGTACACATAAAAGCGCAAACCACACATGTTAACAACTCTGTATTAGCACACAACAGTATTACCAACATAAAAGTCGATACACAGTAACTCTGAAATTCAAAATAACGGCCAAGCGAATTCTATACAAACACATAGAAAAAGTAACATGAATTTTCCAGATTGTATTAGAAGACTGTTTGATCAATGGGGTACTAATAGTAGTCAGTGTGAATCAGATAATAGTTGAAAGTAAAAACATCCTGCGGTCGATAATAACATTTTTTTGCAACAATCAAAAGAACTCACACGTTTAAAAATTATAAACGTAACAATATATTCTTTGAGGGAAAGGAACTGACTATTGGTCAAGGGCCTTTCCTTGTTTATGGAGACTAGTTAGAATTCGGATACATTGCATGTCATTTTTACATGCCGATTGTCTAAGAGGATATCATCTGATAACTACGGAGCAATGTTTAATGCATTCATTGATAAGTTTTGATCTCAGTAAGTCCGGCTATTATCGAAAATTACGAGATCATTCGATATACATAGTTTGAAGTTTTTTTACACTACTCGTATTGTTGGCAGCATATTTCAGCTTGAGTATTTCGTGAAAAATAAATTCTAGTAATGAAGTCATAGTCAGTGCTCACTGAATTATACCGACTTCGGCAGATACTAATCCTAATGTAACATCAGAGCGCCTTCCTTCGTCGGTATTGAGTAGCATAATCATCGGCAAAGTAAAATAATAAATAACATGGCTACTAAGCACAGCTACAAAAATTTAATACGCTCCATTGACACCAGAGGCGGGGCAGCACTGCATTATTAAAAACGTGCAAAAAGCAAAATTGTAAAAGAATGAAGCTTCCTCTATATCTTCCTTCACCACTATCAATTTCATATAGAAGGTAACACCTAGTAATAGTAGGAGCCATTCATTAACTGCCTATTTCACGATGTCGAATGTGTTCTTTCTTTCGTACAAATACATTTCAAACAAAAACAAATTTTAAAATTTTGTTTTTGTTTCAAATTTAAAACAAAAACAAATTTTAAAATTTTGTTTTTGATTCAAATGTATTTCTACGAAAGAAAGAATTCATTCGACATTGTGAAATAGGCAGTATGTGTTACTTCTCTTTACAAAAAAAAAAATTACTACTACTACTCTTTTTTGTCTGGATCTGTGCAGTCCGAGAAAACTATCAAGATAAAGATGAATGACAATAAAAATATTTCCTGTGATCTCTTAAATGATCGGTCAGAAACTCTGCACAAGATGGCGAATTTGTAGCCGAAGTTGGTCCGAAAACCTAGCGAAAATTATGTGAGAGGTTAACAAGAAATTAGTGGCGTTTATTCGGCCTAATTACTAGTGTCCTATTTCGACTTCGACGATTTTGTATTAGACTAAAGAACATTGCAACACTTTTTTAATCTAGTACAAAATCCTATATAGTATATAATTATTGTATAATCCGAATCGAACGGAAGTCTTTCGGAATTGTACTTTTAATAATACACAAATTCAAACAGTTTTTTTTCGAATCGAGTTAGATAATAACACACCAGTAATCCTTACCTGAAAAAATATATATAAAACTTTTACGATGTGTATCTTCGAATTCTGAGTGAGTTATTTTTGAGAGATTCTAATAGAATTTTCGAAAAACAATAATACAAATTTTTAGAGAAAATTCTAACAAATTCTGATAAATGTGGTATCAAATTGTGACTACTCTTTTATGACTCCTCTTACGCCTTGTAGTATACATTTGGGGGATTCAAATGCTACACAGAGAAAAAACTGCCTCATAGAATCAAGAACATTTTCTCCATGAAACGTTTTTAGGCTAAGGGGTATCCCATCAGAAAGAAGCGAAAATTTTTTCATAGAGATTTCTTATTGTTTTTATGTGGTAAATCTTATTAATTTTATTAAGAAGAAAACCACATAAAATCAAGAAGAAATCTTATTATTCACAACTTTTTTTTACCCAATTTCCGTTATTTTTGGCACCAAAAACACAATCCATAGAGAAAAACTTCTTGATTCTACTAGGTTTTCTTATAAATTGTAAACTATTGGGATTTCTTAGTGATTTTATTAGGTTGCCTTATTAATTTTTTTAAAAAAGTTTTCTTCTTGATTTTATTAGGCTATCTTATTGATTTTTTCAATAAGGGTTTCTTCTTGACTTTTGTAGGTTCCTATATGATTATGTGTAAAGCATCTTATTGATTTTTTTTATGAGGAAATCTTCTTGATTTTATGAGGTGTCTTGTTATTTCATATCTGTAAATAGACATAGCGACAATTTTTTTCATGATCTTTTTAATTTTTGTATAAGAATGTTTGCACAACAATTTCAATGGTTATTCAGGCTGCTTGTTAGCATATTGGTTAGGGTGATTGTCTATCAGTCAGAAGTTTGCTGGTTCAATACTTGGTGAGTAAGTTAGTTAAGAATATAACATAATGTGTAGGTATGTATGTATGTATAAATAAATAACATCTACAATATACTACTCGTACATACATACATACATACATATGTATATGGTATAGAATTTAAATAAAAATACATAAGTACAGATAATAAAGACGCAACTTTTTTTTTATTTTTTTATTGGGTCGCCTAATAAAAACAAGAAGATAACCTTATTGAAAAAGTCAATAAGATAACCTAATAAAAACTAGAAGATTTCTTCTTGATTTTTTCCAAAAGGTTTTCCCTATGAAATTAATAAGATTTCCTTATTGAAACAAACCATAGAGATTTCTTATTAATTTTGTTCTATTTTATGAGGTATTTAGCAGGCACTGTTTTTTCTGTGTTATCATAAAGGTTACATTGTCATAATGTTTTAAATTATTTTAATACATATGTGTATTTGTTTTTGCTTATGTTTTTAGTTTCAAACAAAAATTTTAAAATATTATGACTCTATGATCCTTATGACTACCGTTTGAATCCCCCAATTATCTACATAACATAAGACAATGGAAAATTTTCTAAATGTCTTATTACGGTTCTCGAATTTTTCTATTCGACTTCGAGAGTTTGTATCAGATTAAAGAAAAATTTTGTATGTTTCTTTAATCTAGTACAACAAGCTGAAGTCGAATCTAAAAATTCGAGAACCGTAATAAGGCCCATTATTTCTAAGGGCTAATAAACTGTAAGTGCAGGTTTAGCTCTATTTTTGGTTTGAAATGTGTTTAGGACAACAAGCCATAAATAAGATTGGTTGTTTAAAATACAAATACAGACCATAAGATATCGACAACTCTGTTTTATTTTAACAATTTATTGTATGCATTGAAAAGTTTTTGCTTAAAATAAAAGAAATATTTTTTAGTCGAATGAAGACGAGTTAAGTGATTCGGAAACCGAAAATAACTTAAGCGTCACCATTTTAAGAACATCTTATATCATAAGTTTTGGAAATTTTTAGCTTTTATCTTCTTTTTTGCGTCTTTAGCTATGCAAATAATTGATAGCCTGCTGGAAAACAGCTGTTTTTTGACATTTATTGTGATTTTGAAGCCTACAATAACTTAAGTGTCAGTATTTTGAGAAAATCTCATACCGTAAGGCTTAGACACTTTTACTTTTTAAATTTGTTTGCCTCTTAAGTTGTGCAAATAATTGATAGCCTGCTGGAAAACAGCTGTTTTCTGATATTTATTCTAGTGCTGCCACAATATTATTTTTTAAACTACACATAATATTATAAATAACGCACTGATTTGCCGCTGTTGAGTTTAAACTATATATGTATGTATGTATAAATTTAAGTTTAATTTAACTAAACCAGCGCTTAAACTTGCGATTTAAATACGTGTATCTTTGGTGTACCATCACTGAGCGTGTTGGTATTGGTCTCATTTGAAAGCGACACATCTCATGACGTCAGGAACGTGTTGGTCAACCTTGAAAATGAGCGTAGGTCGTCCCTACCTCTTGTTTTGTGTAGTTGGTTTTTACTGTTTCCTACCTAGCGCGCTGTTTCCATGAGTTTGATATCAATTTTGCTCGCGTTTTTTCGAATCCAGGTTTATTTTCTGAAATTATTAATTGTGAATTATAATAAATACTCATTTATAATTCTTTTAAATCGTGAATATCACTCTGTTAGTACGAACATTTTTTCACATAACCTTAGAATCGTCGACTTCAATTTCATAAAACGCGCATATCTCTGGGAGGGAACACTTTTTGGGGCATGGGATCGGTCTCATTCGATGCGAATTTGTGCAATTTATGCTTCACCGTTACAAAATAGTTTGCCCATCACAGATGATTAACAGAGAAGTCTTATTTCGAACGTCAAAGTGTTGTAATCATTGCTGTTAATGTCATATTGATAAAAAAAGTTGTTGTTTTTTGCTTTTGTCCAAATACTTTTTTGTTTCTTAATGTTGTTGTTTTTTTTATCATCATCATTTGCGGCAGTAGTTGTAAGTGATTGTTGCCAGTGCTTAGTACTGCCATTGTTGGTGTTTTTTTTTTGCTGTTGCCTGCTCCTGCTTTGTAGACTGTCAATATCACTGTTTTGATCACAGTTTTTTCGCCGGTTGGTTGCGGTGTCGATTCGTTTAGCCACTACCGCCGCACCGCTTTGCAATCAAAACCCAAAAGACAAAAAAAAAGCTAAACTGCTGCTTACTTTGTATCTCTTATTGATTTCATAGTGTAAAACGTGATGCGTAGCAGAAAAACTCTATTTAATTTAGCTGAATGAAATGAATGCTGAAACTTCTTTTCGATTGCTTTGTTTTTTTTTTTTGTTAAATCAGTTGTCAATATGAACTTTAATTTGTTGACATTTTTATTTTACTTCATTCAATTCTTTTGACAATAAAATTTTAATTGATTTCAACAGGTTTTGATGAATGCACTCTAGTGTGTGCACCTGATATGATGTATTTTTTTTTTTTTTTTTACGCATCAGATTAATTAATTCTTTTATTTCTTAGAAGCGGTCACTAAGACTAGTGAATGAATGAGACTTTTTGCTTTGGGTGCCGTTAAAAGAACACAATGACTTTTGCTACTCCCCATAGAATCTTGGAAGATGAATTTTTGGATATTCCGTTTGAATTCCAGAAATTTCCACTATATTCCAAAATATGGCAGACTTCCAAAACATATCAGTATAAAGTTTGTATACTTTTCTAATGCGGTATTTATATATACAACGTTGCGCAGCATTGTAACCATGAGCATTAACTTCGAAACTATTGTTTTGCGGCGTTATAAAAGACTATACTTTGTTCGAAGACAAAACAATTGGCGTTTTGGAAGGCAGCCTGTCTAACCACAAGGGTATTGAATAACGTTATTTTTGCCATCACAGGGTGTCAGGCTATCATAGCCTGACCATGAGTATAAGCGGAATATATATATTCTGTTTTATTTTTAATAATCTAGGGATACTCCCTTATCGTGGCTTGAAGGTTCAATCAAGCGTGACATAACCATAACCATACAAAATAGCTATTCGAACCAAACTTATGGTCAATACAATATTTGATTAAATACAATATACCATAACCATAGAAACCAATTCAGTTTTTGTTTTCGCCATAACCATAAACATATTTGTTATTATACTTTTGAAATGTAAACATAAACAGCTGTTTATGGTTATGGCAGCACTAATAGGTGAAGCAAATATATTTTTGGTTTTGGCAATGGTTATTGCTATGGCAGTAGGGTATGACACGTTTGATTGAACCTTAAGACTTAAGGATTTAATCAAGCAGCAGTTGCCGAGAATGAGAACATTTCACCAAATATTTTGAACAGTGAGTGAGTGATTGGAATTGCACTGTACTGGGTATTGGAAGACAAAGAAAGGTTTGTTAAAACTTATATCTAAACATATAAGTCCACACATGTGCGATACTTAATATAACCATATTTCAACTTTCCAACTGTTGAAGTGTCATGGCGGATGTGACAGACATGCAAATATGAAGGCAAACTAGATATAATATTGAGACTTAATGTCATTGCAGCAGTAATATAAAGAACTTCGGGTGTTTGTACTTTGAAAGACAACAATTTGGTCTCAAAGATTTCTTTCTTGGTCTCAAGAACTTCTCCCTTGCTCTCAAGGAAGAAGCTTCCATTAAAATCAGCATTTCATAAAAAAGATTGCAACTGGAGAGTACATTTCGGTCGGTCATTTAAGACCCACACCTATGATCAAACCCATATAATTGAAATGAGTTTGATCACAGGATTGTGTCTACAACTAAGTATAAGTCTAGCTATTACACAGCGAGTAGTTGGTCGAGCAAGTTGGTATTTCGTGAACTATTATACTGTAGAAGTAATAGTGCAGTAGTAGTCACTTTAGATATTACTTCAGTTCAGTGATTCCAGTTTCAGAACTGATTACTTTAGAAACACAGAGTGGGACAAAAGTTAGCATTAGGCTCAAAAATTTAATAACTCTTTCGTTTACATATTTTTTTATTTTTCCAGATTATATAAATAACACCTAGAGAATAAATAATCGAGAGATTCAGAACTGAACTAAGAGCCAGAAAAATAAAATTTTATTATTTAAATCAGCGACCAATTATGATTATGAGTGAAGAAGCTAGTTGTTCCGTTCTGCTAGTGTTTGTCAGAAAATTTACAATTACCTTTGCTGTTATTTGTTCATTAATACTTATCACATGTAATTTGGCTTATTGAGCGATACGAACTTTAGCCTAATCAAATCATAAATATATAAGCTCATTTCAATTTGAATGGCTAGATTAGGTTGAAAAGAGGAGCCACTACGCTCATGTGCCGGTATATACACAGCATAAGCCAGTGTAGGCCTGTTGTGCGCTCTCATGTGAATTAAAAATAAGCCCCACCTTTATAGGAACTCAGTATGATTTACTTAGTCCCTCAAACTTGTCCAGTTTATACCTCTAAGGTGGGTAATGTACTGTAAGGTGTCATCCCCAAAACAACAGGATCTCGGCTGGTCGAAATCTGGACAATGACAAAGGAATTGCTCCATTGTCTCGATGTTCTCCATGCAAGTCCTGCATTCATTGTCAGCTCTATATGATACAAATACCCTCGCAAATTAAGATGCTAGTCAAACTTCCCTAGCTCGGGCTTGTTTAATTTCAATAGCTCCCTTGTTTTGTCTTAGTTCGGTTCGCCCCATACAAACTTTGTTAGATTATCCACAGTATTACTATTCCGTCGAGTTCTGTGGCCCATTTTGTAACTTAATCTTCGCTGACTTGGGAAAGGTTTTGCATTAATTAGAATTAATGTCCTTAACGTGCTGGCCTTTTTCGCAAGTCCATTTGCTTGGTTGTTTTTAATAGAAGAAACACTCAGGCAATAATGCCTACTACGATTAGTAGTGGTTACCTTCTTAAAGCAAAGGGATAGTGATAAAGAAGACATGTGGTGAAGGAAGAGACAGCTCTTCCTTTTTGTATTTTTTCACGATATTTTAATAATGCAGTATTGCAGCGCTTCTGAGCTGTGTTTAGTAGCCATTTTATTTGTTCTTTTACTTAGCCGATGATTCTGCTACACAATACTGATAAAAGAGATAGCTCTGATGTTACATTGCGATTATTATTCGCTGAAGCCGGTATAGTTCATTGCTGGTGTTCTGAAAATCCATTAGGTCTACATTATGGTGCGGCATTACATCTTAAAATATAATTGGATCTTACTTCTTCGAAAATGAAGATGAAAGTGCTATAAACGTAAATGGAGAGCGGTATCGGTTTATGATAGAACATTCTTTAAGTCCTGCTCTTCAAAACAGACCTGAAATGTGGTTTCAGTAGGATGAAACCGCTGCCAACACAAGCCTAGATGCAATAGCACTTTCAAATCAACTTTTTTGAAGAGCGAATGGTGACTTTTGGCCCACCCTGTATATTATTATAAAAATATATATAAAAACGAGGAATGGCTTTGTAAGGAAGATGTTTGATTGATTTATGTGGCTACTGGATGTCCAAAGCAATAAAGCACAATGGCGGGATTCAATTTTGACAAGCATGATTCGAGTCGTCCGAGTCAACCAATTAAAGTCTGGATCTAGTGAGATATCCAGTAGAAGTACTAGATCACATAAAATCACTTGCACCAGCTTACTATAACTACCATCGGCCGTCTAGCATATGTTTGCTTAAGATTTTGTGTCTTGCAATGTGAAAAGCCAGAGACTTACAGTGCATGTGATAAACTTTATACTCTATGTTCTCTTTCACAACAATTGCAACGGGATGTATTATGAGAAGGACCAGTTCGAAAAGTGTGTTTGTCAGTTTCAGCGTGACCGTTTGACCGACTAAAGTGGCAAATTGCCACTTTTTCGACTGCCTTGCCACTTTTTTAGAGTGAATTATATAAAAATACATTAAAAATAAAAAGTTTAATGTAGTTTTTAAATTTTTTTTAATTTTGCCCCTTTTTTTGTTAATCCCCTTTTGGTGCCACTTTTTGAAAAATGTCATCGGTCACCCTGTTCAGTTTCTTATATACGCGTGAAATATTTTTTTCGATTATTTGTGCTGATCGCTTATCTTTTCGGATTTTGTAGGTACTCATCTTATTCCATACATCTCTCTGCTTTCTGAAGAATGTATGTATGAATATTGAGAATGTTATTTCTAACATGTTATTTATAATGGTGTCGAACGGAAATATGACTAACACCTCTTTAGAGGATCCGTCCCTGGTCGGCTTATCCCAGCCTAATCATTGCCGAGAAGGTTACTTAATGCTACCCCATTTTTATATTTGCTATAAAGGAAGTGGTGCGTAACTATAGAGCCAAAACTGCAGCCAGAATAACGACAAAAATGACAATTGAGCCAATATTTTTGCCTGGAATACATTTGGTTTAACAAGACTGTACTGAAAATGCACTGAAAAATTTGCGTTCGAGTTATAAGCGGCGAAAATAGTCACCTGATCAGTTGATACCATCTAATATGAATTCGCCTTGTGAATATGTATGTGCTGATTAAAAAGTATACAACAGAAGGGGTTCATCGCCCTCTTTTTAAAAATTGTAAAATTTTATGAAGCAAATTTTAAATAAAACTAATGAGTCAATTATGGAAAGATATCGAATTTCAGTTACTAAAACTGTTTTACCGACGACAATTAACAAAAAACAGCTGTAATTCTGAATATATTTTAAGTGGTTTCTGGCAACACAGAAATTATGGTTGCCAACAGTCATTTCATTTTCCAATAGCAATTATTGCCTTCTGGCAACAGAGAATACTAAGATGAGAGATTCGTATATATAGATAATGTATGGTATTATTGATTCCGTAAGGAATCAGGCATCACAGGCATCATAGTATCAACAAAATATAAAAAGAATTTTGCGCTGTAAAACTAAAAAGGTGTTACAGAGGAATGATAGTGAGCAAGTTGGAATAAAGAAATTTTGATACATGTGGAATTAAATAAATTTTTTTATTTTTATAAAAATAAAATAAATTCCAATAAATTTTTAATTTTGCAAATTTTTATATTTTCCTTACAATTTCGTTTTTCTGTACCCTTGGCGTCATAAAATTTGAGCATAAGCAAATTAGAGAAAAATATCTATAGTGCGAAATCGCTACTACGGTAATACCGTCGCTGTACGGATGATACAGCAAAGGAATGAATAATTGCAGAACCCCTTTTAAACACGCAAAGTCTACTTTGCAAAGTCCTTATTTAGCTGGGTGAAATACAAAGGGGAGAATACTATCTATCTCTTTCTATCTTTCTCGCAGCTGAATTAAGACTTTGCGAATCAAAGTTTGCGTGCCTAAAAGGGGTCCAACTTTTGCTTCCGCACTAGAAATGCATTAAAGAATTAATAATTAGACCGAATTGGTATTTCCTTATTTTATTTCAATGAATTTTAAAAGGAAATTATTTTTTCTCTAATCTCATAATACAAACGTTTGGAAAACGTTTAATTAAAATTGTTTAATTTTCGATTTCAAGTTAAATTATATTTTGATTTTTTTTCTTTTTTTTAATTTATTAATTTGTTGCAAAAATTTTATATAAAATTTTTTCATACATAAATAAGTAATTGCATTTTTAATCATTGCCATTCATTCATACAACCATCATTCATTCATATTTAGCCAGTGATGCCAACAATTCAGAAGCAAAACGAGCCAACCTAGTAGTCAAAAAGAGCTAAAAAGAGCTAACTTTAAAAATTTGGCATTTTTCCGTTTTAAATCTATGAATGTATTTATCATTCAATTTGTACTTCAAGATTTTTTAACATTAATGAAAACAACAGTAAGAAAAAATAAAAGTTCCATTGATAAAAACGGTGTATGTACTGCAGCATATATGGTGAAAATGATATGTCAGGCTAGGATAGCAAAATATCGTTAAATGGAGCCATACATTTTTTATGCTTTTGAGTCTCCGAATGGAGTACTAAATCAAAATGTTCCGCATTTATAATTATAATTGAATTGTAATATTTGCACAAAGCCGTAGATGGATCTTTTGTAGGTTTAATCTATTTTTTAAACGGGGATTTGATTCCAAAATGTCCCTATATTTTTGGCAGTAAGAATCCATTTCAATAATTTATCAAAAATTGTCTAATTATTTAGAAACTAACAGACTAAATACATAAATACATCTAACATAGTTGCAAAAATGTAATTGCCTGAAAGACGAAACAATAGGCTAAAAACGGGAAAATTTACTATAAGATACGAAAAGTGCTAAACGTGCCATTTCCACAATTAAAAAGAGCTGTGTTGGCTCTTTTCTTTAAAAAAGAGCTAAAGGGAAAAATTTCGAGTTAGAAGCAATCAAAAAGAGCTAAATCTAGCTCTAAAATAGCTAAGTTGGCATCGCTGTATTTAGCAATAATTGCAATTATTTCAACGCGTAATCGGTTTTTTTTCTAAAGTCTTTGTCTGTGTGTGTGTGAATGTGTGCTGCAAGAAATATACCGTCTCCAATTAAAACAAAAATATGTTTTTTATCGTTTACACGGAAAGAAATTTATGTATAAGCTTAATAAAATTAATGTCAACTAGAGGAGTTTGAAATAAATTCATATGCAGTAAAAAGTCTAATTTTTGAATTTTCCCAGTATTTTTATTAAGAATTTTCCCAATATTTCCACTTACATATATTTTAAGACCACCCTGAGGTCAGGTGACCATGACGAAATATGTACATAAGTAAATTTTTACCTTATAGCAGAGTAAATTTTTAATAAAGTTCACTCAAGATAAAAGCACCTATTCATAGTTGTAAAGAAAGTATACTTTATGAGCTTAAAACCAGTATTACCATACATAATGGCGCGTAATCATAGTCATAAACAAAGTAGACTTTAATAGTTTAAAACCATGCAAAATACTGGTTTTCAACTCATAAAGTATACTTTGTTTTGACTATGAGTATGGGCCAATGTTTTTAAACTATTAACGTATACTTTGTTTGAACAAAGCTCCTAACTCCTTTAAAGCTTTTAAGCTCAATATTTTTTATCAGTGTCATGTATTCGAATGTTCGTTAGCAAAATGCGTTTTATTGTGACTTTTGTGCATGTGTTAAAATTTTTTTGATTTAGTGCTTATTGATGCAGCATTGATTTAAAATAAATTTTTTATGCAGTTTGTGTTTTTCTTACGAATTTTACCATTAATCTGTATATACATATATACATATATATATATATATATATATATATATTTAAAGAATTTGTTTATTTTCTGGTAATTGACACAAATACTTTGTTAATAAAATTCCAATGAGCAACAAACGTGGTTGTTTCAATAATTAACAGCACCAAGAAAATGTGGTTTAAATTTATTAATTGGAATCAATTTTAAAAATCAATTAAAGTAAAAAATTATTATAATTAGAAATAGAATTATAATCGAAAATTAATGCTGAATGCATAACAAAAAGGGAATGTTTGCAGAAAAAAAATTAGGTATTCCACACTGATGGATCTAAAGGTTTTAAAATCTTTTAAATCTTTTGATTTAGAGGCAACTATGAAGACAATGTAGTCAGCATTGGATTTTGTTTTATTATACTTATAGGGTAAAAATTATTGTCAGTTTTTTTCTTTCAATTACTCGTACTTTAATTGTTTGCTAAAGTTTCTAAATTTAATTAAATCATTCATTGATTCGGTCATTTTTTAACGAATAAAATAAATTTAAATTTGTTTTTCTTAATGAACTTTTTGATTGCTTAAAAAAAAAATCCAGTAACCTTTTGGCTAGTAGTATGCATAACAGTCTAGTAGACGAACGGTCACAGGTTCGATTCCTGGAAGGTACACACTTTGCAATATGGTTCGCAACAAGTTTATCATTAATGTTGCTTACTTAGATCCACACACTAGAGAATGACAATGAGTACTCCAAAAAAAAATTACATACATTATTCATTATTCTTAATTCTATTAACTGCTTATCTGCCAGTTTATAGAAGCCATGTCAAAATTTTCGACTGCCTATTTATATTAAAAACACAAGCAAAGCACTCAAATTAGTTTTTGTTTACAATATAAATAGACAGACGAGACCATTTATTTACATGGCTTCTATAAACTGGCAGTATAATAATAATTGTAGCTCAAAAAAGTCGTACGCTCACATATTGTCCCTCAAGCAACTAGGAGTATAGCCGATTCCAACATACAAGAGCATCTCTAGTTCGTTTATGCAGAAAACTAAAATACGCTACAACTAAAAATAAAAAGGCACATGCGTATCAAACGCATTGACTTACTCTCCCACTTACAGTTTAAGCATGTTTATACTCCAACTATGGATATTTAATCGGTAAAAAAAATACGCATGATACTCGGGATATTTATTTATCATTCGCCACGCATACATACATAATTTTATTTAGGGTTGTTATTGCATAATTTATAAAAAGAGGACATCAGAGGGAAAAAAACCCGGACATTTGCTGAAAAAAGTAGGACTTAAGAAATCTTAAAAGCATATCGATGGTGTTGCGTAAAAAGGGTCAATCTCGCACCATTTTACCCAACACCATCGATATATTCACATTAAATTGTACCTACACAAGTACATACACATTTGAGAATATTTGGATAAATAAACGCACTTCAAGTATCATTTAAAATGTTGGAAACAGCTTTGTCGTTTATAGTTATCAAAAAAGGCTTATTACACCAGGATACATTAAAAAGTAGATTTTCATCAACTGAGAGAAAAGAATTTAAAGTTCAGCCGATTAAACATCATTGTTTGGTTAAAATTTCTTATTTGTAAAAAGTAGAACTTTTCCGGACGCTAGTTTTTTTTCATAAGGATAGAGCAAAAATTGAGGACAATGTGGAAAATAAAATAGCCCTGTATATACGCTTGTATATCCGATTAATATCACAGAGGATATCAGAGTTGAAGGAAATTAGTGATGAAAAAAGCTAAAATCCGCTGTAGCGCAGGTTCGGCGAGAAAGGGACAACTGTAGTATATTTGTTATTAAGATGTTAACAAAATAATCAAAACAAACAAGAGAAAATGTATATTTTGTGAAATGAACAAATGTACACACATACATACATACATAGATACATATTTACAAACTTAAATTAAAGAATTGAATTAAAAAAACCGTATGTGAAAAATATTATTGGTATTAAGAAGTGATTAAAACTTGAAAATTTTTAATTTTTACAAAAATCACACAGCGAATGAGACCACAAAGTATAAAATGAAAATTTGAACAAGTAAACAATTTTACAAAATTAATTGAAAAAATTTGTTTTGTTGAATTAAAAACCATTATGCGAATAAGCCTATTACTATTGAAAACTGTGATTAAAAATTGCTTTAAAATAATTACAGAAGTAATTTCATTTCATTCAAAAACATTAATTTTCACCATTTATTTGCAAAAATCGCACAACGAATGAGGTTACAAAGTATAAAATCAAAATACCCTAAAAAATGCCACCACGAAAGAAACTTTATAGAAGACACAGTGACTGAGTGAGCGAGACCTCCGAAAACACAAATTATCTTTCGTTTCGTGACATCTCTGTAATTACTTTGTGATTAATAGTCAGAGTATTTTTAAACTCATGCGTGTGAATATAAAACCAAATGAATATTGTTTTGGTTATGGCTATGGCACGTCTAATTTAAGCTTATATTTTGATGAGTTGGTATTAAAAGCACTGCAAAGCAATTAATTGATTTCAGCACTAGATTCAATCAATCTGCCTAAGTTATTCAATGCAATTTTTAGTTATTTCAGGTCAACATTTCAATAATTTTCAAGTAATTTTTTGATTCATTCAATTAAATTATTTCATTTGATTGAGTCTTTAAATAAAAAAAATCCATCGATTGAATATAAAAACTATCTGTTCTAAATTTATACAATTCTGATGATTGATATCACCACTTTGGTAATAGTTGCAAAATTGTGGATTTTTTTTATTGATTCAAGCAATTTAATGATCAAAAGTATTTTTAATCTTTTTTTTCTGTTACGCATTGTGAAGAATATATAATAGAAATATCACTCAGAGTTTTCGTAAGGCAAGCACAAAATTATATCAATTTTGTTAACAGAAACATAAAAGACATATTAATTTCAAATTAACGAAATCTACTGCTAAAGACATTACGGGTTTTATATTCTTTTCTACACATTGTCGATAACAAGCTAATTCAAAAGCTCTAAAGTTGCTACAAAGAAAAGAAACAAATGAAATTCCCATCAACAGATAAATATTTCTACATGTCAATCAAAACTAGAATAACAATTATATTAGAAGAAACATACAGTCTTAAATGCTATAAACCATATCTCCGTCAAGCAACCTGGAAATTCCAGATGTGAAAAAAAAACAATACTGGATATGATTAATTATATCAAAGGTTTAACTTACAACCACTAATTGAAATTAAAATATTATTGTCTTATACACAAAATTAATGGTAGAATTAGTCGATTCGTATCGTGTTACTTTTGAAGTGGTGGTAACGTTTAATTCTGGATGTTAGTTAGTAAAAACGTGAGAGTTCCACCAAACTTGTCAGCTGTTGTTGTATTTCTCTTTGCTTTATACATGTGTGTGCATGTATGTAAGAGAGAAGTTGACGTAGAAATCTATTTTCTGTAGATTTCTACCTCACATACACTTACGATACATATTAAATAAACGGCAACATGTTATATTTATGCTACAGATTTTCTCAGCTGCTCCGTCAACTCACGATACGAATCTACTAATTCTACCATAAGAGTTGCTTAATACCCGTCGAACAGACAACAATGTTTGCTTCACTCCCACTGTGCATGAGCGCGAAAAATTGTTTATGCCTATGTACATACATACGTACATATATACATATTTCTGTTTGATCATGTGTAAGCTAAATTAATTTTATGACATTCGTAGGATATGGTGCTGCCAATAAAAATATTTTCAAAAGACATTCATACTAATTTAAGCAACAGCTTACATACACGATTTATAAATATAAAAAAAATTTATTTAGACTAACGTTTTTCAATAAAACTTCGTCGAGTTTTCTATAGAAAATACGTCTTATAGTTACATATGAGAAAATATTAAAATACTTTCTACAACAAAAATTATTGAAATCTCGTCGAAAATTTTTCATACAAATCTTGTTGAAAATTTTTCTACAGAAAACTCGTTTGCAAATTTTCTAAATTTGTATAAGAACTATGTATGTCAAAAAAAACTCGACGAAAAATTTTCCTTTAAAAATACGTTTACAAGTTTTCTGTAGCAAATTCGTCGAAAAGTTTTATTAAGAAAATTTGTGTAAAAATTATTTACTCGTTGAAAAATTTTCCATAAAAAGCCGTTATAAAATTTGCTATAAAAATAATTCGTCGAAAAGGCTCTAAGGATATCGGGCCGAAAAGTTTTTCATAAAAAAATTGTCGAAAGTTTTTTATAAAAACTTCATCGAAAAGTTTTATAAAGAAAATTTTTGTAAAAATGATCTACTCGTAGAAAAATGTTTCCATAAAAAAGCCGTTAAAAAATTTATTTTAAAAATAACTAGTCGAAAAGGGTCTAAGGATATCGAGCAGAAAAGTTTTTCACAGAAAAGTCGAAAATCTGTTACAAAAAAAGTTTTTTCATAAAAAAAGACTAGACAAAAAATTGTCTATACAAAAATTTTCAGTTTGAAAACTCATTGTAAGAGTTCCTATAAAGTCATCGAAAAGTTTTTATAGAAAGCTAGTCAAAAAGTCAAAGAAAACTTACATTAAGAAAATGTATCTAATAATTTTCTATAGAAAAAAACTCATCGAAAAATTCATATTAAAAGAACTCATCGAAAATGTCTCTAACGAAAAGAACTCGTCGAAAGTGTATCTTTATAAAGTTTGTCGAACATTTTTCTTGGGCAACTAATATTTAATTTAATTTTTTTAAAGAAAACTGCTCGAAAATTAATATGTCATACAAGTTTCGTCTGATTCTCGTCGAAATTTTTTTTGTAAAGGTCATCTGGAAATTTTTTATGAAATGAAATTGTCGAAAAAGTCTACAAAGAAAGCTAGAGGGAAAATTATAAAACTCGTCGAAACATTTTATGCAAAAAGCCGTTTAAAAACTCTCTTAGGAACTGGTCCAAAATTTATATGGATACATGTCCAAAATATTTTTTTTGAGAAATCTCTGCGAAAGGTTTTCTATCAAAAACACTTGCAAATGTTTATGTTAAAAAAATACTACTTCAAAACATTTCCCATAGAAATTAAAGAAAAGCTCTTCGACTAAGCTTTGGATCTATTGTCTCTCAAAAAACTAGCGGAAAAGTTTTATACAGAAAATCATTGGAATTTGTTTTTTAGCTATAGAAAAATCAAGGAAAAATTGTCTTTATTAAACTTGTGGAAACGTTTTCTTAGGAAAACTCATTGAAAGGCTTTCTATAAAAATAACTAGTCGGAAATAGATATTTCTCAGAAAAGGTTTGCATTAAAGGAACTGGTCGAAAAGTTTTCTATAGAAGACTAGACGGAAAGTTTTAGATGATAACCTTTACTCGTATTTTGAAAATTCAGTGACATTATTTGTATAAAAAGATATAATAGAAATTGTTTTTACAAAACTCGTCGAAAAGTTTTCAGCAAAATCATTCTATAAAAGGAACTCTTCCAGAAAGCTCGTAGGAAATGTTTCCCCAAGAAAAACTAATCGAAAATCTTTCAAGGAAACTAATCAAAAAGTTTGGGTTTTTTGTAGTCGAAAACTTACATATTTGAAAATTTTTGTTTTCATAAAACTATTTCAAAAGCGTTCTGGTAAAATTTCTTTAATAACTTAAGTTTTATAAAAGATCTCGTGAACCAAATTTTGACATAAATCTCTAAAGCATAAAAAATTCGTTAAAAAGTTTGCAGCAGTAAATTTACCATGTTTTTTTTTTTTTTTTGCTTAAATCCCCATCCATTCAACTATCAAAAATATGTCATTCTGTAAATATTTTTGTGCGAAAGACTCATTTTGAATGTATTTGGGAAATGTTTTATATATGTATTGCAAAACAATGTAAAAACCCAAACATATGGAAATTCCACAGTAGCAAAATTCTATTGTCAAGTCCCACGTAAAAACCACTTATCTGGCATCACTCAGAAAGCAATAAAAAAGTCTAGCAAATAGGAGAGCGAAAGGAAGTGAATACTCAGAAAAACAAAAGACTTAAGACACAAGCATAATTTTTTAATACAAAAATAAATGAGTGAGCAGAGCAGAACCAGTGATGCCAACTATTTACAACCCAAACGCGCTATTCTCCTTCTCAAAACGTGCCAGAACGCGCTGAGTTACAGCACTGTCAACTATTTATAGCTAAAACGCGCTATTTTTCTGCGCGCTGAATTAAATTTTAATAAAAGTCGATGTATGTATGTATTAGTAAATATCCTTTTTTTAGCAACTCTTTTCCAGATTTTGCAATATTGCTTCTTCGAAATTATATCCTAAATAACTAAAATAATTTAATACTGAATCAGAATCACCAAATAATCGAAATCCTTAGTTTTGATTTTAATTTTCTTTAACAAACTTTGTACCAGTAACAACATACTCGTACTTCAACATACTTTGTACTTCAGCTATAATAGATCTTTGATAAGTTATATACATTTTTTTGATCACGAGTACGACTACATATTTGTAGTTGTGAAATTTAAAGATATTTGCCATTTACAGTATTAAAATGCGTTTTTAATTCTAATCACAGGCAAGGAAATTTTATTTGCAACAGCTGAATCATTAACGAAATTAAAACAAAAAGTTTATCAGAGTTTTGGATACTAGAAAATTGGTAAATTTATACAAAAGAAGAACAAAAAATTTAAACGCGCTAAGACGAAAAAAAGCGCGTTTGGAGTAGTTAAAACGCGCTAAATCTAACGCGAAACGCGCTAAATTGGCATCGCAGAGCAGCATTAAAAATGTCTTGCCCATGAGAATTGCATTTTTTAAACTGACGCTCCACCACAATATATTAAACAAAAATAATTCAAAAATTCAAATACATAAAAAAAACTTAAACAAATTATAATAAATTGTCATGGATACTAAGCAATTATTCAGCGATCGACAATATTTTGTAAATGTGACAAACACTGTAACCATTAAATGCTTAAATTATGAACTGAGGTGTTTGTGATGTCATCTTGAAGTGATAGAACTATGTATTGGAAAAATGTTTGGCAGTAAAATTATTGCTAGACTTTTTAACTTGATACTAAAATGCTGAAATTTAAAACTAAATAATATATGAAAATTAAATATATTCTCAGTTTATTGCTTTAGGTTGTAATACGCCCATTGTAAATTTAACGTTGAGAGCGGGAGTAAAAATTATATATTTATTGTAATAAAACAATGTTTGCACTTATTTTATTACTTTAATATTACTGTGTTTTATTATTATATTATTATTAATATTATTATATTACTGCAAATTATGAATCATAAACCGAAATGCTCTTTACATTTCCTTGTTCAGAATTTAGATGGTTAATTTCGCCATTGGAGAAAAATATAATATTTTTGCATACATATGTGACCTTCTCCGAGAAAAGGGACCTAGTGTGTCAAAATCGATAAAAATGAGAAAACCATTAAAATTTAATTTTTTAAATGCGTTTTTCTCAAAACTTCATTTTCACACACTAGGTGCCTTTTCTCGGAGAAGGTCACATATGTATATGTACATATTTATATATTTACTTTTTGATTACAGCCAACTTTAGTGAAGAATACGAATATTGCATTAAAATTATATAATTATAAATACCTTGCCCACAGCAGGCTACACGAACACACGGCTTCAAAAGCCGATAGATGCATTTGTTTCTTTTTTTATACACATGTAAATGAAACCTCTCATTGGAAGACCCTATATAAATAATTGACAGGAACGTTACGGTTAACGACAAGCACTGTAGAGCTACAATTTACTTGATAACTTTCTTTGAATAAAATATTTAATGACAATTTATCGCAGTTTTTCAACAGTATCGCCCAACATGACATGTATATAGTGTGAAAAAATCGACCTAAACTTTGGCTGGAAAATTAAAATAGCTTGCAACATAGTTTAATTTTGTAGGAACAAAAATTAAAATGGAACCAACTCAAGCCAGTGATGCCAACTTTTTTGGCTCTAAAAGCACATCAAACTTAAATAAATTCAGTAAAGTGCGACTTTGACTCGCGCACGAAGGGTTCCGTACGTTGGGCTTTGAGCATTTTTTTAATACAGTGTTTTTTACGTTTTTTCAGCTGAAATAATTTTTTTTTTACTATTTTTCGCTTTTTTCTCGTTTTGGCGATTTTTTTCATTTTGGCGATTTTTTTCATTTTGGCGATTTTTTCATTTTGGCGATTTTTTTTCATTTTGGCAATTTTCTTCAGTTTGGCGATTTTTTTTTATTTTGGCGATTTTTTCATTTTGGCGATTTTTTTCATTTTGGCGATTTTTTTATTTTGGCGATTTTTCCGGTTTTCCGCGATTTATTTTCGATTTAGAAATTTTTTTTAATTTGGTGCTTTTTTTCGTTTTGGCGATTTTTTTTTTGATTTTGGCGATTTTTTTTCGGTTTGGCGATTTTATAATTTTGAGATTTTTTTGTTTTACCGGTTTTGAAAATTTCAAGAAGTTTGCTCTTACGGTTTCCAAGATACAGCAAGTTATCAAAATTACATAGTCAAAATTACATTAACTGATGGTACACCCTCTAATTAAAATTTTTTAAATTTTAGTGTTAATTGTTGTAGTCTGTATAAAAATACACGAACTTTACAAATTTCAAGTGCATATACATACAATTTTATGTATATTACATGGGATTTTAACATTTTTCGTTGCTCGTTTTGGCACACCCTTTAATTTCCAACTCTCATGTATTTGTTGTTGAAGCGGCCAAGGGTCCCATGTAATATACATACATACATACAATTGTATGTATATTACATGGGATTTTAAAATTTTTCGTTGCTCGTTTTGGCACACCCTTTAATTTCCAACTCTCGTGTATTTGTTGTTGTAGCGGCCAAGGATCCCATGTAATATACATACGATTGTATGTATATTAGATGGGATTTTAAAATTTTTCGTTGCTCGTTTTGGCACACCCTTTAATTTCCAACTCTCATGTATTTGTTGTTGTAGCGGCCAAGGGTCCCATGTAATATACATACATACAATTGTATGTATATTACATGGGATTTTAAAATTTTTCATTGCTCGTTTTGGCACACCCTTTAATTTCCAACTCTCATGTATTTGTTGTTGTAGCGGCCAAGGGTCCCATGTAATATACATATATACAATTGTATGTATATTACATGGGATTTTAACATTTTTCGTTGCTCGTTTTGGCACACCCTTTAATTTCCAACTCTCATGTATTTGTTGTTGTAGCGGCCAAGGGTCCCATGTAATATACATATATACAATTGTATGTATATTACATGGGATTTTAAAATTTTTCGTTGCTCGTTTTGGCACACCCTTTAATTTCCAACTCTCATGTATTTGTTGTTGTAGCGGCCAAGGGTCCCATGTAATATACATATATACAATTGTATGTATATTACATGGGATTTTAAAATTTTTCGTTGCTCGTTTTGGCACACCCTTTAATTTCCAACTCTCATGTATTTGTTGTTGTAGCGGCCAAGGGTCCCATGTAATATACATACATACATACAATTGTATGTATATTACATGGGATTTTAACATTTTTCATTGCTCGTTTTGGCACACCCTTTAATTTCCAACTCTCATGTATTTGTTGTTGTAGCGGCCAAGGGTCTACACACTGTGTCCAAATTTCAGGTCCGTAGCTCTTACGGTTCTCGAGAAAATACCCTGTGACGGACAGACGGACAGACGGACAGCGTAGCGAAAACAATAGGGTTCCATTTTCACCTTTGGTGTACGGAACCCTAAAAAAGCACTAAAAAGCGTAATTTTGAGATCTAAAAAGCGTAAAAAGATCGAAGATCCAAACGAGTGAAGCTTGGTAATAAGTTTGTTTCTTTACCTTTTGGGTAAAGTTCGGTAAAATGGGAGGAAACTATAATTTCTCTCAATAATATACAAAAATGCACAAAAGTACGGGAACGCGAAAACCCAACATTTGAACACGAAAAGGAACGTTAATGCGTGTATGCATATACATACATACGTATACACATAAGCAAACACATACTTACACACATATGTACATACACACGCACGTATTTACTTACATGATTCCGCATACTTATATGGGGTTTTTTCTTAATTTCATATAAAAACTTGTAAAACTTTGTTTAGCACTAATTTTTAAATATTTTTTCATAAATTTTTCCATTTTTTTAGTTTTTAGGAAAATGTAATTTTTCCTTGTAATTGTTTATTTTTCAAACAGCTGATTGATTTTGTGTTTGCCCAAACTAGCACAAAGAAAAAGTACGGGCGGTTTCGTGCAAGAAGAAGAAAAACATTCATTTAACAAAACCTCTCTCATTTACCCAATTTTCGAGTACGGGAACGCTTTTCGTGCAAATTGAGATCCCGCGGGAACCCAATGTAAAGTAAAGAAACACACCTAGTGTTTAATAATATTTAATATTTTCTAAGATAATCTCTAGTCAATAAAATATATGAGACTAAAAGGTATGCTTTAGACTAAAAAAAGAAATACACCAAGTTTTTATTTAAGTAATTTTAAGAAATACACAAATTTCTTAAAAGCACTACTTATGCTGCACATACACTACACAATCTTCACTGCACAAGTCCGGCACTGTACAGTGCGTTTGCGTAGTGTATGGGGATGGCTGTGCTATTTACGCAGTGAACTGAGTAAATATCAAAATGATTTTGATATTTGCTCAAGTTTGAAAACTGTACAGTGAACTTGTGTAGTGTATGTTGCAAAAGCTCAGTTGCGTCGTAATTTTTTAAGAGTTCGCAACAAGAAATGAGTGCAGAACAAATATTCTGGACAGAGTTCCTAGAATTAAAGAATCACCATCATTATGGCGAATTAAAATAAAAAATGGACATTTTACTTGTATAGTGTGTGTCATAAGCTTAGTTTACACAGTGCCAGACTTGAGCACTGAACTTGTGTAGTGTATGGCCGGTATTAGTGCTTTTTCTTGGCTCTAACACTAAAAATTTGGCATTTTGAGTCTTCAAAAAGCACTACAAATAGTACCAAAAGCACCAAGTTGGCATCTCTGGTTGGAGTCAGCTGTTTCCTTAATCTCACTGACTTTTACTATTTTTCCGTTCGCATACTTTTTTCGACACCAGCTCTTTTTGCGAGTAAATTTTAAAATTTTCGCAGTAATTACACATTTACTGCATTTTATTACAAAATTAAACAAACCCAGCTAATATCGTGTCGATGTTGAAAAGTAGAATACAGAGGGTAATTTAGAAGTTCCACATTTTGCTCATGAACTCACTGATTTACAGCTCTGGCAGTGTGTAATGGAGCACCGTCGTGGAAACGCACCTGCGAGTATGCTAGTGCCAAAAGCACCATCGCTGATTCAAGCTGAAAACATTCGAAACAATGGATGAATCCAGAAAGAAAAAACTTGTTTTGAATTTTTGAAAATAAAACAAAACTTTGCATCTCTGGGTATCAAAATCAGCTGAAATATTCGCATGTTGTTTCTGATGCTGACAAGAGTAGAAAGTAAGTCATTATGCTTTTTGCATTGAGCGAATACAATGGTTCCACTTTTTCGATAGACTTGCAGGATACAAGAAAGTGCAAAAGGCGTGGTGCAGCTTTTAACACATTTTACGTATTTATATGTTGACTTTTTGCTATTGATATTCCACATGTTACTGTAGCAAATGTTCAATGACACACACACACACAAAAATACCAATGTAAAATCAACATGAAAAATGTTAATTGGAAATCATATTAAATTTGTTAGAAAAAAAATTTTTTTTAAATGTGTTGGTATTAATTTGCTTTGTTTATAGATTTTTTTTGTTGTTTTTTTTCTTTTTGATGCTCGAAAACTTCCTGCTGCTGACTAGTAGGCTGTATACTATCCTAGTAGTCGGAAGCATTTCTTTCGTTTCGAAATACAGAGCAGACCACCAGGTTCATTAGTCACAAAAATCTTGTCATTTGATAACTTTAGAGTTTTTTGCTTCAGAATAACGTGAATTTATTGGTCTATGCAACTTTGGCAGAAACGCAACAAACCTAAAAGAAGAGGTAAAAACTTTGGCTTCGACAATCTGCTAATTCGAGAATTTTCTTTGAACATGTTATTTTTATTTTATTGTTGTTTTTAATGCGAATTATTAATTGAAATCAAATATCAAGGCGATTCTCTTGTTAAATTATAAGCTGTGCGCTTTTAAAATAATGTAATTTTGTCGCCTCAAAATTGGTTTAGCCCATATGCCACAAAGTTGGAGTGGACAAAAACAACAGTGAAGGTTTACATGAACTTTCCGCAAAATATACCCGATGTATTTATTTTGTATTTGCACCATCAAATTTAAATTTTTGTGAATTTTCATCAATGAAGTTAGAAGTTAATGATCAAACAGAATTGCGGCATAAGCACATTTTCCATACAAATTGACACAAAAAAGCAGACCCAGAAAGTAGTCGAAAGTTTGAAAGCGTTTTTTCTTATGCTCTCACATATAAATAAATATTCAATAAACTTCACACATTTTGTATTCAAAAATACAAAGAAAAATAAGCACAAAAGAAAATAAAATAAAAATTATAGAGCATTTGAAGTTACTGGCGTAGATTTTATTATGGGCTTTGTTAATTTGACAGCGATTTATCCTGAAGTTACGGACTTATTGTGTTTGATCATTTATTATTACTTTATTGTAAAAGTAAAAATACGTTTTGTGCAGCATACATCACTTTTCTGAATTTATTTTCAAAAAGTAGCTTTTTGTGCTCCATACGTATACTTAACTCCTGTGTCACAGCTGTGAATAGAAAATTTGGTAGTTTTGTTTTTAATTTTGCTTGCTGTCCAGAGAAATAAGTCGATCGTTTAATGACGACCAAGAAGCCGCCGCCGTAATATATTTTACCTATCGATCCGCTTACACACTTACACAAGAAACACAACCCTCTAGTCAGTCTAGAACCATATGTATCTATGTCAATACTCTTTTCTCTAGTGACAACCCTTAAAATTTACTAGTGAATCTTTGGTGCCAATATCTCCATGTTGTCCCAAAAGAACTACTTAGTCAGTAGTGCTACAGTCTAGTGATGGATTTTCAATGACAAGCCAATGTTAAATGTCAATAGATGATTACATTGGCTGGGGTACACCTGGTCAGTAGTAGTATTGACAATGTCACTAGTAAATCACTACAATTTCACTATTCGAATTTCCTGCAGGGAAATAATATAAAGAATGAAATTAAATGATTTTTGTTGTACTCAAACATGCATAATTAAAGTTTATTTTATTTTATTTTATTTTATTAACCCCCGACCAAAAAAAGGGGTGTTATAAGTTTGTAGTGTGTGTCTGTGTATCTGTGTGTCTGTCCGGGTCCACGTACAGCCCAAACGGCTGGACCGATTTTAACTTAACTTTCTGTTTGAAAGGTGACCTGATCGAGAAGGTTCTTAACTATGTTTGAAGAAAATCGGTCCAGCCGTTTATAAGATATCACATCTTTAAAATTTTTAATTTATGTTATTTATTATTAATTTCTTATAGAAATGAAGCAAAACAAGAGTTAACTTTACTTTGTACATTTTTGTGTGAAGAATTTGACGCAATCGCCAAACAGTGGCGTGTATAGCAAAACAATACTTATTAAACTTAAATATAGTGCATATTGAGCAAAATGAATGCTTAATATCTCAGAAACCATAATGAATTTCGTGAAACGAGTTTTTGATTCAGAAAGAGGGTATTCAATATATATATATTCCATACCTAGCTCATTTAAGAACGGTCGGTGGAGCAAAACTATGCTGGGTCGACGATTTGTAATTGACTTTCGTAATATGGTCTTTATAAGTCACATTACAAATGACTCTTGAATCAAAGAATACAAGATTGCGCATTCAGCTTTTGAAAAAATTCTTTTCCTGCGCATGTACGTCACATCAACCGATAAACATAAACACAATCACACAAACACGTGCATTTGGTATAGGGCAATTTTGTTTACATTTCAATTTATACGTCATTTTGACGTCACACCAGCACATTCAAGTTAACAAACATGCGTAATCTTGTATTCTTTGATTCATGCAAATTACTTGTAAGGAGGCCCTAATTTCATATTTTTTTCTCCAATCAAAAGGCGGATTAAGACTCTCTGAGCTTACAAGAAGGACCGGTTTTGTTGGTGTTGTTGTAGCTGCTTGTTTTTTACATGCCATGAACCAACTTAAAACAACTTTGTTTATGCATGTTACTCGTAGTATTTGTTGCTGTTGTTGTTCTTCTTCAAAGCAAAAAGCAGCAGCGACAACGTTTAAACTCAGCTGTTTGTGATGGCTCCAAGCTGAGACAAGTCTCCAACAAGCGTTCAGTAATTAACGGAGTTCAGCGGCTGCGCACGATAAAACGGAATAATAACCCAAAAGTGGCAAAAGAACGGCGAAAAAGAGATAGATCTCTTAGGGAAAGAAAAGAAAGAGTTTCGTGAGTGTAAAATATAAATAAAAATTCATAAGTGTTTTTAAGAGGTTGGTAACCAAAGAAAACGGTAAAAAGAACGAGAAGATTAAACAAATGGGAGGAAGATAAATTTTGTATTAAGAAAAATGAGAAATAAAATAAAATGATAAATTAAAATTTATTTATAAATTACAAAAAAAAAAACCTACATAAACAAAATGAAATTTAAATTTTAAGAAAGAATTATGGAAATAAGTTTGTGGAAGCAAGCACGATTGAATTTTTTAATTTATAATAAAAATTTTGTGCATAATTTGTAACAAATATGTTTGTATGTATGTGTTAAAATCGTTCAGCCAGCATTTGAAAGCTAAAAAAAATAACAATAAATTATAAATTATTTAGAAAATTTGCATAAGACATAACTTTTAAAAAATTCGCTTGAAAAAAAAATATATTCGCAATCGAAAACAAAACAAAAGCTTTATACCTACAAGATATTCAAAAAACTACAATGACGTGGATTAAATTTAAAAAAAATTGTGTGTAGGTACATATGTGATTGGAAGCAGAAAAAACAAAAAAAAAAATATAAAAACTTTAATCAAAAACAAAACCTCAAAATAAAAATTTCACCAAAAATTTGTAAATGAGAGAAGAAAAATTACAACAACAAAAAAACTCCTAAAAATAAAACAATAAATGTTCAATTACTTTTGAGTTGTTCGTGGAACGCACGCTTACTCGTGGTGTTTAATAGACAAAAAAAGTTAAACAAAACAATCTTTAAATAAAATCAATTCTGCAAAACAAGAGCTTCATTTCTAAAAATTTCTCTTTTTGTAACCGACAACAAATCGTTTCCTATTAAAAAATATTTATGATATAGAGCAAACCTAGAAAAATATCAGCCATCGGGGTTGGGTGGGGTGGGGTGGTTGTGAACTTAAGCCTTTAATCATTTGCTACGGAGCAACAAATTTTGTTACAAATCTTATAAAATACAATGCAATCTTCCGTTCTCCACATTTTTTTTTTACAAAAACCATAATGGAAAAGAAAAGCAAAACAACAAAAACATTCCTTTATTGTTCAATTTGACATTCCAGTTTAACACTCTTTAACCGCACTTTAATCACAGCCCGAAACTCTTGCCATCTTATTGATTTATTTATTTGACCTTTTTTTGGCTGACTTTAATGTTTGATATTCTGTTTTAAGAAATATAATTAAAAAGCAATCAGAGTTGATATTCGATTACATTGATGAGGTACGTAGCGACTCAAAAAATTATCGGTCATTACGTTTTTGCTTAAGCTGTCAAAATAATTAACCTGTCCTAATGGATGATCTTTATAAAATTAAAAAATAGTTCCAAAAAAAATCTTTAAACATTTTTCGAACTCAAACTTTTCTCTATTGTTAATTCTTATTTTAACAATATAACAAAATGAATACCAACCCAGCCAAAATTACTGCTTCGCCGTAAGCAGTTTTGTAGGGGAATGTCAAGCTGCTATTGGCTTACAAACCTGGGATCTAATCGTTGCTTTCGATAACGAGCTGATTCGATCACTTTTTTTAGTTTGAGATTATGGCAATTCGATATCGAACCATATTATTACATTATTCGATAAAGAATACCATAACCTTAAACTGAAACATGCGATCGAATCAGCTCGTTATCGAAAGCGATGATTACACTCCTGCTTACTTATGGCATGATGTTTGTTAGCGATATCCCACTTTGGAGTATTTCGTTTTAAGTGCTTATTTCAGTGCGTTTAGTAGTCAATTCATGGAATATTGAAGCTTCCATAAATAACAAATTATAGGACATTGCCCACTGACCTACCGAAGCACATATTTATTTTAATATATAATTCAATTAAAAAATGAAAGATCAGAGCACGAAGTAAAAATCTCATTCGCATACAAATTTCCATCCAGGTAATCGAGAGAGGATGGACTATAAAAAAACTTTCGAGTATTTTAGTGTAAACAGCCGACCAACTTCGTAGTGTTTGTATAAAATTTCGTCATTCACTTACGTTAATGCATTCTCGTAAAGGTACAATTAGACGTGCCATAGCCATAATGCCATAACCAAAACCAAACCAAAATTCAATTGGTTTCTATGGTAATGGTAATACAGTGTTCCCCATAAGTTTGGTTCGAATGGCTGTTTTCTATAGCTATGGTTATGGCACGTCTGATTTCACCTTAAGATAATCTGTGTGTGTTTTCCGCATCTTCTAAGCGCTTAATTTTGTTTTAGTGCTTAGGTTAGGTTAGCAGGTTGCTGGTAAGGAAGGGTGAGATTTAGAGTCCAGCTCACTTGGGTGCAATACAATGATCACTTTGTGCTACCTGTTGGTTGAAGAGAAAATAGTGAGAGAGGGTGATAAGGAAGGGATAGTGATACAGAATAGGGTGGTGAAGGAAGAGATAGAGGAAAGCTTCATTCTTTTACAACTCTGCTTTTTTTGCATGCATTTTTTAAAAAGCAGTGTTGCAACGCCTTCTGGTGTCATATGAGGCGTGTTCAATTTTGAAGTTGTGTCTAGTAGAAATTTTATTGGATTTTTTACTTCGCTGATGATTCTGCTACACAACGAAGTAGGGCGTTCTGATGTTACATTAGGATTAGTATCTGATGAAGTCGGTATTTAGTGACCAGTGATAAAGCACTGGAACTAGAATTTTTCCCACAACAACTGATACAAAGGACACTAATGCACATCTTAAGGCTCAGGTACCCGACTGTAATGTAAAATAACTGCAACAGCTGATCGATATTATGTGAAAAGTAATAAAAAAAATGGTGAGGTGTAATGTAACGTAATCTACTTTTCATATAAAAATATCGATCAGCCGCTTAACTGAGCCTTTACTTAGTACTTGTACCAAATTCATATTTGCTGGGAACTTAGAAAATTTGTTAATTTGTTTAAATGCATTTCGTTACTGTTTAAGGTTGTGTTTCACTATCCTACACAAATACGCGATCTGTTCAATATGACATTTGTGCTAAAAAAAGTGTGGTTGTATAGACTAAAAAAGCAACTCTGTAACAGACTTTTTTGTGGCAAGTCGTGCGATTTTGAAAATTTGCTATATAAAATAATAGTTTAGTAGTATTTATTGTCTACCAGTGCCTATGCTCTGTAACTTTGTTGAGAACTTTTCCAGACGAGAAGTTTGTTATCATTCTGTGAAACACAGGGTGAGTAACAAAAACCTTAGTTCCTAGCTCATGTTTCTTGTAAGCTTATTTCAGGTTTTATATGAATCAGCCTGGTAGAAAACAGGACAACCAATATAATTGTTTAATTTTTCTCGACGCGAAAACTTCTCGCAAGTTACAGAACTCACGTACAGCTGAGTGTTTTATGGACGCCTAAAAAAAATTAACTAAAGTCCCTTTTCACAATGTATGATTAGATTAAAAAAGATTAGAAAAGGGGGAAGATCTGGTCCAAAGACTGGCACTGAGACACCTGATGGATCTTTTGTGCCATAGATCTGTAAATTAAATTAAATCAATTTCGGTATGACTCTCCTTATGAAAGTCAGCACAGATATTGTGGAGAAGCCCGCCTAATATCATCTGAACCCAAAAATTCAATATGAAAAATGTATGATTAAGAGTTAACGTTAATTTTAACTTCACATGGCGATTTAGCATAAGCATGTACATTTAAAATAAAACTTAGACTTTTTAATCTTTTTATTAAACCGTGTTATTTTCGACAGGGTTGGATTTTGTTGTGTAACTTATGTATGTATAAGTATATACGCCCATATTCATAAAACAATAAAATTAATTTGAAATCCATTTTAGGAAAATTTTGTATGAAAAATTTTAAATAAAATACATTTCAAATTCATTTATAATTTTATGAATATGGGGGATAAAGTTTAAGGGCATCATGTTGTCGACTATTTCTATATTTTGTAATTCACTGATATTTTATTTATTCTATTGTTATACATTTAACAAAACCTGAACTTAACTTGGTCAGCATTATTTACAAAAAAGTTGTCAACAATCGAAGAAAAAATTCAACTTTCTAAAGGCTTTTTCCAGTTTAATAAAGAATTCAACGCAAGAAGCCACTACGACCATAAAAGAAATAGAACATCAAAACAAATATTTATTTAATTAATTCTAAAATAAACATTTGTATGGTTAAATACATATCGAAGATCACTGAGGGCTAATAAATCAGTTCAAGTTAATCTCTATTTTTGGTTTAAACTGTGTTTAAACCAGCAAACCTATAAATCAGTGCAGTATTTAAACCATCTGTAAACGCATAAAATTGGGCGTTTAAATTACCGATACAGGCCACATGATTTTTTTTTACTTACAGACCATATGTTTTGCATTAAAGGAGCAGTCAAGTTTTTTCCAAGCCTCTCCTTTTTCTTCAGATCTGTTTCGAGTTGTTTTCTTACACTCTATTATTGTTTTATACTATTCTCTTTCGCCAAGGATAAATATAATTCCTTTTTCAGTAAAATTTGGCGACCTTTAAATAAAATTTCTTAACTTTTTTGCACTTTTGATTGTGCAAAGAATTGATAGCCTGCTGCAAAACAGCTGTCTTTTGACATTTATTCTAGTGCTGCCAAAATAATATTTTTTAAACTACACATAAGGTATGGTTCACTGATTTACTCCTGTTGAGTTTAAACTACATATAAATTTGGTTTTAGTTTAACTAAACCAGCGTTTAAACTTTGACTGATTTATTAGCCCTTAGACTGAAGACCATTTAGCTGAAAATAAAATCTTGACTTCATTTGGCGGCAGTGTTATTAAATCAAGGGAATAGTTTTACTCACTTTTTTTTGTAACTATTCTCGTATAATTAAAGTCATTGGACTTTAAATAAAGTCTCAGCAGTGTATATACATACAAAAGTTCTCTTCAAGATTACATACATGCATATATTTTAATTTTTTATTTTCTTCAAACTTAATTAATTACGTGCCCCTCCGTCTATTAAAACATACTAAAAATTTTAATGAAACAAAAAACCGCTAACGTAATTATTGGTTGTGTAATAATTATATTTTTTTTTGCTCGCTCTGCTTTAGACTTTTGATTTCCATAAAACAAACAATAAGTTTTAGATGAAAACGGAGTTTCCACAGATGTCTGTCTAGTTGCTGTTTCATCGTTTCCATCTCATTATGTTGAATAATGTTTCTTAGATCTTGAACTACTTTTCGTATGAATACTTCTGCATTTTCTTAGCAGAGATGGGCAACAGTTGCGGGAATGGAGGGATTTATAAAGAATGTTGACTCATAATGCATCACTGTAGGTAATTTTTTACCTTTAAATGGACTTTCACAAGCGAGAGTACAAGAAAATTCAGCATGAGTAAGCGTGATTTATGAAATATGTTCATCGTTCATTATTGATTGATCAATTAATATTTTAATTGAATATTTTTTTCAAAATCATTCAAAAACTTTATTTAAAATATAAGCTAATTTATTTATTTTTTTTAGATAAGAAAATCATTGATATTGATTGATAAATTGATTGATTGATAAATCATCATTTACACACTCTTGCAAAACTTAATGATATTTTTTTTCAGAGTAAATGGTTTGGTATGTACAATTCGAACTTATTTAAAAATTTCGAGTAATGCTCTCAATTTCTACTTAAATATAATTTACCTTAGGTGTATGCCCATGATATTGACTTACAAAATTGATATTGCACGTTAGATATCTGTGCACTAATACACGCAAAAAAACTACAAATGTTAAATCACCAAGCAAAACTTTTGATTGCAAATCATACAAAATTTTTTATAAATAACTGCACTAAATTAAATTTATGTTGTTTCAACTTGGAATAACTTTAATTCAACATAGTTCTTCGTGTTATTTCAATATCAAACTCACGTTGTTTCAACATTATTCTTTAACTGTAGTGGAGTGTTAAATCAACATAAAACATTGATGTCAGTTTGATAGCACAATTGTGCTAGCTAATATCACACATATTCTTAATCTCTGTTATTCAGTCGTCAACGACGACGTCGACTATAACAAATGCGTAGCGGGTAAATTAAATTCTTCATAGATACACTGAAGGACATAGAAATGGTATGCAAAAAATGTTCCATGATGACCAATACTTTTCGCTACATTCAATGTGTTTTATGTTAGAAATCTTTTAAGGAAAAATTAATATGTATTAAAAAGATATTTGGATTTTTTTTTCAGCTGCTCCACTAAACTGCATTTTCTATCAAAACATTTAAAGACCAATAACTCGGGAAATATGGGTTGCAGCCAATTTTTTTTCTATATTTCAATTTTCTATCAGATAGGTTAGGTTAGGTTAGGATGGATGGTGCTATACCGCACCTCCACTCGGAGACCCAATTGGGTCCATTGTGATTCCCTTCTGCTGCCCAGAAAAAAATAATAAAACTACTTGTTAATCTAAATTTATCATTCATTATAGTTCATACGAATTTTCTAAAAAAATCAATTTATTAATCTTTATTTATTTAAGAGTTAAAAGCAAGACACAACAATTTCAATTAATAAAACATTTTGCTATTTGAGTGTTAATAATTCCAGTTCAAGGTTTTTATTCTGCATTTTCAATGGCAAAAGGCAATTTTTATTCTAAAAAGCCATTAATATTAAGACGGATTATTAAGTAAAAGAACTTATTGAAATTTAAAAATATTAATTGCTTTTAATGTAAATGGTATTAAAAATAAAGTATAATTGAATTTAATTATAGATTAATTCATAAGAAAACAAACATAGAAAATATATTTGTTTTATAAAAGGTTTATAAATCAGATATAAATTTGCTTTATAACTTTTTTTAAATATTTTTATATATTTTTATAAATAAGGAATGCAACTAAGGTTTATGCGAAATAATTTGCATGTCGCTATAAATTATTAATTTGTAATATGAATTTTTTTTTGCTTGATTACAAGATTTTGTTGTGCCCGCTAAAATATTTATTAAAGCAGGGTGCCAGGTTTCCATTTGTGTGAGTTACAAGTGTGGGCAACTCGGATACATGTTTGGTGGGACACATACGCATTAACGAGTCGCACAGCAACTCTGGGCTGAAGAACAGGGGTCTCATTTCGCTTTTGATAGCGAACTGATTCGATCATGTTTTTTCAATTTGAGATTATGGAAATCGCTATCGAATAGTGTAATAATATTTTACGATATCGAATGCCATAATTTCAAACTGAATCGTACGTAAGATACTTAAATGATACATCAATCGTATAAACGCCATGACACTTCAATCGTAGGAACGTAGTGGCATCATGACATACTATTGCAAACACAATTCACAATAGTTTTTAACTTGCACAATACTTTGAATAGTATTTAATGTACTATTCACAATAGATGTAGAACTTTCAAAATAATTTAAAAATGTAATTAGAGTGTACAAATATTTAAGATCAAGTGAAAATAAGAAAAAATTAATACGAAGGCAGCTGAGGTATCGGAGCAACCCATTGGCTCTGTCGAACACAGCGCAAGATGTTAAATATGCGTTTGAACAAAGAGACGTTTTCATGTGTCCTGGAAAAATTTAAAACACTTGGATCCCATAACTGATTTGCTCTAGCTTTTCCTTGCGCATAATTAGGAAGCCAAATTTTTATTCAAGTTTTAATGTTCATTTATTAACTCTGCCATTACTTTTTTTCTCTTGGTTTCAATTTATTATAATTAGTCCTAGAAACATAATATGGAAAAGTGTATTTTCGGAACGACTTGTACGTTCACGGAAGTAACGTGTTGGGCCCGGGTTTTGCGTCAGTATAATTGTTTCTTAAATGCAATCAAGCTAGAGTGTGTTTTGTTGTGCAAGAGAGTTGTGCGTCTAACTCGCACTTGTTAATGATTACCCCAGTTACCCGACTGTAATGTCTGTAAACTGCAACAGTAGGAAACAGCTGATCGATATTGTTATGTGAAAAGTAATGCAAATGGTTATAGAAATATAATGTAACGTAACCAACTTTTCATATAAAAATATCGATCAGCTGTTTCCTACGTTGCAGTTACATTACATTACGGTCGGGTAACTGAACCTTTATCATTTACAGTTATTTTCTGGCATTTTCCGTTATCAATTGCAAAAGTTTTTAATAAGATTTACACTGGTAAAAGTCATAAAAAAAACTATGGGAAGGCATAGGTCGTTTGCGGCTCCCAAAGGTATATCTTACACTTCGGTTATCCTGGCTTCTTGACCACATTCCATTGTCATTTATCATTTTAATTAGAACACAGCATTCAAAATTAAAAAGGAATATATAGTATAAAAAATACAACCTTATTTAGAAACTCCTTATTTCTTTAAGGTGGTTAATAAAAAAATGCGCCATTAACAACTCACAGTCACATAATATGGTCATATACGCGGTTATTCAGGAATACCACAGACAGTTTTATAAATAATACTTTTACAATTATTTTATGTGTTTTTACAGTCAACTTCCTAACTTTTATTACTTAGCCATTTTTGAAAATGATTTATATTAAAGCATTTGCAAAATCCATTCACTTTATAAATAATTGGGACCAAAAGAAGCAAATAGTATACCTATTTAAAAATAAAATAAAATACAATAAAGTCTTCTAAACACTTGTGTGTGGTGAAAGAAGACATTCGTATAAATTACAAAAAAAAAAAGGCAATTTTATTATTTTTCTAATAGAAACACACTTTGTTTTCTTTTTTTTTTATTACAAACTCATTATGACTTGAATTTAATTTTTTTTTTTGGATTGGAATTTTTTGCTTTCGCATTTTAAAGTATAAATTCGTTTTTGGATTCCGACAAGGCGGTATATATGATAATTAAATATATAATCAACCAAATGGCCAGTCAAATGAAATGAAGAGATGCCAACAACGTGCTCTTTGCTCGTTTAACATGTTTGTTTTTTTTTCTATTGAATGATGGTTGGTTGCTTATTCAATTTATATCAAATATCAATTTTATGAATCACAATGCTTAAATTTGGAGTGTCTAGAAAACGGAAATAAAATAACAATTGAGTAACGAATTTTTAAAAAAAGTTAAAAAACATGCATAAATACAATTTAAATATTAAAAGAAAAGAGAGAAATAAAATATTAGGCACATACATACATACTACAAAATATTTCGAATAAAGGATTGTATGGAATTTTGTAGCTGCTTTGTTAATTTTTACGGTGTAACATAGGGTTGCATCTGTACCAGCGTTGCCATATACTTAAAATTACTTTTAGAAATTAGAGGTATGAGCCACAAGTTTTAATGAAATTATGGTAAAAACATAAAGGTTCCATTAAATGTGACATGACTAGAGATGCTAATCGGGACAGGTTTTTGAAATCCCGGGCTTCGGGATTTAGTGATGGAGTCTCGAAATCCCGAACCGGGATCCCGGGATTTTCGGGACTTACGAAATCCCGAAAACATTGTGCACAAATGTGCGTCTTTATATTAAAAATAATTTTTTAATTTTACAATTTTTTTTTTTCATTTAAAAGGTACATACGGACGCACATATGTATGTATGTATGTACTTCTATAATTCAGACATTTAATTCCAAATTTTCATTGAAAAGTGCAATGTATGTAAAATTTTTTACTAGAAAAAAAAAACGCCATAAGATATATTTACCCAATTCACAACCTACAGTAGATTGTAAATTGTATTAGCTACAACTATGGTAGTTGTGAACGGCCTGCTGTAAGTGTTGTTTTAAAAATGTCGAACATTTGAAAAGAAGAAGAGAAATAATAAAAAGCGACTTTAAAATTAAAGTAAATGTAATTTAAAAATGTTAGCACTATTATAAGCTTATGGATTCTAAATGTCATTCTACGACATTCAAACTTTTCTATGGAAATTATCTACAGCATTTCACAACTATTGTACAGCTTGACGACCTACTACACTTACAATAGGTTGTGAATTGAGCAATTATGTATATAAAATATAATATTATCTACTAAAATATTTATCAAAGCAAAGTTTTTATTTTAACTTTTTATAAAAGGGAGTTTCTAATAATTTTTAATATGGAAGATGATACTCAAAAACATTATTTATGCAAAAAAAACGGGACTCAGATAATCCCGAAAATCCCGGGCTTTAAAATTAAAAAATCCCGGGCTCCGGGATTTGCATAGTCCCGAAAATCCCGGGCTTTCCGGGCTCGGGATTTCCCGTTTAGTATCCCTAGACATGACCAGCTGTTTGAACAAACCTGTGGGCAACAACCACTGTATTTGATTATAGGTGACTCGCCATAACTTTAGAAACCAATTGAATTTTGGTTTTTTGCCGTAACCATAAACAGCTATTTCCTGGTTAGTCTGAGTATAGATGGGCGAACATTTAGAAGGAAAACATCTGGAATTATCTTTTGCTATTTTCTTCGTGTTCACACAGACGAAAATATTATTGGATAATACCAACCATACATATACATATGCCAGTAACCCGCAAGACATAGCACAATTGTGCAGATGAAAATCACATACATGCTTATGCTCTTTCATTTAGTCGTCACTGAGCAAGCGACCACAGATATAACCAGATATGGCAGCACTGACGTATGTCAAAGGCCCATATCAGATTTTAGTTAACCCCATTTTTCGAAGAGTTAAACTCTATGTGGCATCCTGAAAAACAATGTAATAGAAGAAAAAACTATACATTACCTAGCATTTTGCAAAAAATGTAAACAAACGAACTACAATGAAAATTTTTTATATTGTTTTTATTAAAAATAATGTAAATTTTCAATTCAATTGAATAAAATTTCAAATTTAAATTTGTTCCAACGTTGTCTGAGCACTGAAATGGTAAGTATAAGCTGAAAAACAAGAAATAATGTTTAAATAACTTATATTGCATAAAATGTTTGTCGACTTACAGGTAGAAGCAGATGTACGCATTCAAATTTGTGTTTTTTTTGTAGAAATCCTGCCGCCGGACACAACTTTTATGAAGGTAAGAGTTCCTTAACATATAAAAATAAGAAATTTAATAAGAAATGTATTTATTAGAATCATTGTGTACATAAAGCAAAGAATATATATAAAAGATTTAATATAAACAACTTAACTATATTCAACAGGATCAATATATAATGTGTGCTAAGAGTAACGAAGGAATATGGAAAATTATTCTACATAGATATCTTGCTTTTACTTGAAATTATTTGTATAAAAACTATTCCTTAATATAAAATACATAAAATTGTATCAAAGAAAAATAAAACTTTGACTCCATTTAATTTGTTTGAACAAAAACTAAAATTTTGTCTGAATGGATTAAGAAAAACCCAAACGCTGTATTCTCAAAAGCACAAGACACATTTTACTTATGAATGTACATACATACATATATACGTATGCATAAGTATGTCTGCCTGGCAGACCATTATGTGGATGTGTGTTTAAAAACACTGTTAAAGGGGTTTTCTTTATTTCCATACAGACAAATATCATGAAATGAAATTTATCTATATGTTATAAAGAAAACCGACTTGCAGTGCTAGCAAAAACACATTAGTAACTTATGTATGTACATACATGTGTGTCCGCCGGCGAACCATTATGTGGATGAGTGGGTGGAAAGGTTTGTTTTCTTTATTTCCATACAGATAAATATGAGCACTTATAAATTTCAAATATAATACAATTTGTCTGTATGTTAAAAAAAGAAAACTTAAACTCAAACAGCATTTGAAAATAAAACACAAAACAATATTGCAAGCCGCACAATTCTGGGTCTGCCGGCCACACCTTTACTGAGTGCCAATACTGTTCATCAAAAATATGTTCCAAACAGTATTTGGCACTCATTCAATACATCTTTTGTCGCACTCAAAATATCACAAAACTAACCTTTCCGGGTTCTTCTGGAACCGATGGAGCTTCTCCACAACCAGGCAAATCCATTATACACTTGCTGCTACTGCAATAATTAATTGGAATTATTATTTGTTAAACAATTTATGTTAAATAATTACTTACATGTATTTTTTCTTCAAATTTTGTCTTGGCACAGGATCTGCAAAAAAATTTATAATTATAAAAAGTAAAAGAAAACTAAATACAATGACTTACCTCTTTGATAAATTGAAACACAATGGCTGCTGCCATGAAACTTGCATTGGAATGCAGGATTGCATTCATGAAAAGGCGCCAATTTATGCATTTTTTCCATAAATTTGCGCCTTTTCATAATTTTTGTGGAAAAACTTCAATTGAAAATAAAATAATTTCAATTGACGTTTAACCTGTTGAAATGACAAAGAAAGACATATGCAAAACAATATCATTCTGTCCTTTAATTAATATGGGGTTAAATGATATTGCCACTTGGGATGCCAATCGTCAATTTTTCGGAAAAATTACGTGGCAGTGTTTTCCCGTGTCCAATCTGCCTAACCTGTGCAAGCGACGAATGAAGTTGTGCACGCATGTATTAATTTTTTCCTGGTTTTTTGTTTAATTTTTTTGAGCACACGGAACGAAATTTAGGTTCAAATTTCTACAGCAATAAAAAAATATTTATGTAAGCTAAGAAATATTTTCGGATAAAAATGATTTTAGCAATATGCAATGCATTTTATGCTATGAAACACTTAAAAATAATAGGGAAGATAGTTTAAAAAGGCATTTTAATAGCTTTCACAGTGCTGTGAATAAATTTAATTTGGAATTTGTAGACTACATTGTTGAATGGATTATTATTTTTTACTTTTTACTTAAGTTTTTATTAAATTAAAAAAATGTTTTCTTCAAGTGTAAATTTATTTTACTCTCATTTTTCTCACCACTACAAACATATTTTATTTTGCGGGACACTGACATATGCACATATTTGTTGTTGCAATTTTGAAATTAATAAACAAATGAGAGCATAAGCAGCTGTTTATGTTGCGGTTATGATAGTAGTTACGGATATGTATAGGACACATCTAATTGAAGTAAAAATATCGTCACCTAAAGTGGAAAAGCCGAAAAAATAAAATCGAAAAAACATTGTTTCAAGGAACAGTTTCTTAATCCGAATCAAATACTGTTCTTTTTTTATTTTTTGTTAAAGAGAAGTAACACACAGGCAATGAATGCCTACTACTATTACTAAGTGTTTGTTACCTTCTTTAGGAAAGGGATAGTGATCAGGGTTGTCAGATTTTTTCCGTCCTAATTCGCCAAATTGGTTTGAAAAATCGCCAAAAATTAGTTTTATGTTGTTTTTCTTAGTAAATATTTGATAATAAATTTATTTTTATATAACACTTTTTAATATAAATTTTTATAAAATGGTCGTGTCAAAATTAATCAGAAAATCGCTAAAATTAGATATAAAATCGCCAAAAATTATTTCTTGTAAGTTTTTCTCCTCCAAATTCAAAACGCATTAATTACTATAATTAATATAAGAAAAATCATCAAAATCAAATTCTTTTGACTTCTTGCAGATGAGTTTTCGTAGGATTTATTTTTTAAGCTACTCCTTCAACAAACTAATTTTCATGAATTAGAAAAATTTTGAAGTTAAATTTTGTTAAAAAAAATAGCCATAACAATCGCCAACAATTTTAATTATCGCCAGAAAAATCGCCATGCCGCCAAACCAAAAATTTGGACGCCAAACAAATTGAGAAATCGCCACGTTTGGCGAGAAATCGCCATATCTGACAGCCCTGATAGTGATAGTGAAGACAGGTGGTGAAGGAAGAGATAGAGAAAAGTTTCATTCTTTTACAACTCTGCTTTTTTGCACGATTTTAATAATGCAGTGTTACAGCGCCTCTGGTGTTAAATGAGGAGTATTAAAATTTTTGAAGCAGTGTTTTAGTTAATATGCATTTTATTGGATATTTTACTTCGCCGATGATTCTGCTACACAGCGGAGGAGGGCGCTTTGGTGTTACATTAGGGTTAGTATCTGCTGAAGTCGGTATAGTTCAGTGACCAGTGACTATGCCTTCATCACTTGAACTTTCCTACAACAACCGACACAAAGGAACACTAATGCTCATCAGTAAAATGCGTGGTGTAGTTATTTAATGAGTGTTGGATACCGGGCAAAATCAAAGGTCCTAACGTGCTAACTACTTCAGCCAACGCCACCGGACTATATAAATAAATAAGTACTTTTTTCTAAAAAGTACTTTTCCCAAAAAGTATCTTTTTCTAAAAAGTATTTTTCCCACAAAGCGCCTCTTTCTAATAAGTACTTTTTCTAAAAAGTACCTTTTTCTCAAAATTACCTTTTTATAAAAAAGTATTTTTCCCTCAAAGCACCTTTTTCTAAAAAGTACTTTTTCCAAAAAGTACCTTTTCCTAAAAGGCTTATTTTTTAGCAGCATTCGTATGCTTTTAGAATATGAATTAATCTATCTAATGTGTAGTTTCCGAGATATAAAGATACCAACTTTACCCGTTTTTACCCCTTTTTACCCCCTTGGCACTTTTTGGGCAGTTCAAAATAACAGAAATTTTATTATCCCAGCTTCTACTGACCGGTAAGAAAACATAGTAAATTATTTTTACATGTATGTATATGTCTACATTATCATTAACATAAAGGTACCGAAAACGGGTAAAATTTTACCCCTTTTAAGTGCAACTTTTCATAAAAGATTCAAGATTATGTCCAGAAGAAAGGAACGCACCAAAAACCTTTCTGCTACGTTAAATAATTTTGAAGATATGTCGAGTGCAAAAAAGGTGCCAACATTCAGTTTTTACCCCCTTTTTACCCCTAAAAGTACACATATTGGAAAAGTACCAAATACGTGTCGGCTTATATTTTACCAGCATTCGTATGCTTTTAGAATTTTTAGTCTATCTAATGTAGTTTCCGATATATAAAGATACCAATTTTACCCTTTTTTACCCCTTCTCACGTTTGAATTTCCAAAAATCCCTTCTTAGTGGATTTACACATCGGAAGAGGAATCTAATAATAAAATCTCCTTTAAAAAATTTAAAGTCATTGCTTTGGATTATTTGTATTTTTAATTTAATCGCGATTTCTATTTTCTAAGAAAATAAAAAATTATTGAGTTATTGCTGCAATTTAGTCATTTGTTTAAATTATAGTTTAACATAATAATTCTAGTTGTTCTAGGATATTTTTGGGTAAAGGTTCGCTCTTCATCTGTATTAGCAACAGTGAAGTGCGACCAGGATCCAGCTAAACCCCTCAATAACACAGGTCATCAAATTCAATTTCTTATGTAAGGTCAAAGGTTTCGTAGTCAAGAAAAGAAAAAAAAAAGGATGCTGCATGACATAATTTGCATTTACTCGAGAACCAGTTCTTCGATTAAATAAAAGAATACACAGAAGGCTAGGAAGCGAATTGGCCTTTAAATTACGTCCTCATTAATTTTTAACAGTCTTATACATCACTGATGCATTTTGAGTTTTTTGATTTAGGGCCAAATTAACGATTTAAAAGGGCCAAAATACCTTTGATAGGGCCAAAAAAGTTCTTTAATGTACTTGACTATAATCTGTTAATTTAAATAAAAACAAAAGTATGTATGTATTAATTATATCAAACATGTGATTTATTTTGTTTAGGGCAAAAACAGAAATTAGCGATAAAAATTCAAAGGTTTTAAGGTATTTTTTATTAAATTAAAGTAAATGCATATTATATATCGACCCATAACCGCCAAAAAAAGCTTAACCGACACATTTTTTGGACTTCGTTTTTTTTTTTTTTGACGAAAATCGATTATTTATCACCGCAAATTATCGATTATGGTAAAAAAATTAAGTTCAAAAATTATGTAGCTTAAGCTTTTTTTGTCGGTTATGGCATGATATACATATATGTATGTATGTTGCTTAAAAAAAAATTTATTTTAGTTAAAAAACATTCTATATGTAATTCTAACTTTATTATTCATAGTCTGTTTAAAAGCATTTTTTTGTGTTAAGTTTTAAAATATCTTCGTCATAAGAATTATTAGAATTAGATCTCATTAAATCTTTTAATTATATTAAATATGACACAGTATTTTTTACATGACGACGTTTTCTTCTATTATGGCCTGTTTCACGATATCGACAGAGAACTCTCGGCTAAAAATGTATATTGAAAATAAGAGCGAATTTTCATATTTTATTGTTGATTTCAATATAAATTTTCAGTAGAAAGAAAAGATTCTTTCCACACATGCTGAGGAATGGAGAATAGAAAGAGTTCCTTGAATAATTCTGTAAAAATTTGTATTAAAAGGATTACCTAAGCGAATTTTAATGGTAGAAATCCTTTTGCAAAATTTACTTCTACTTTTGAAAAAGTTTAATAGCAAGTGGTACAATACTATTGACTTCCCCACTCAAAACATGATCTGGCGCAGATTTCGGAAGCAAGTTTAAATAAAAATCTCGAAAAATACAAGTAGTTTTTAAAACGGGGAAAACTCAATTAGAAAGTGTACTCAAAGGATTAAAGGGATTAGTTGAATTTTGAGCTGAAAGGGCCAAAATAACCCGGAGAGTACCACAGGGCCATCAAACATCCAAAAATGCCACAAATGGCCCAATTGTGCCACATTTTGCATCACTGTTATACATATTTAAAAATCGATCAAAGGATTGTTCGCGTTGGGTTAGGCATTTTTAGTAACAAAGTATCGTATAATATGGGCATTTCCTCCGAAGAGTCAACCAGAATGGAAAAATGAAATGTTGATAATCATCGTGTTTTATTGTTTATAATTATAAAAAAGAACCTATATTTTTATAATAGGATAGTTTCATAGCATATCTCAGCTCTTTTACTTGAGGAAATTGGGCTGGAAACTGGAAAATTTGATATTTTATTTTTAAGCTACTTCTAAAGACATTTTTATATTTAATTATTTTACATGCAAAATATATGCATTGCAATATTTCTTCAAAACGTCTTTATTACAATCAATTAAGAAGAGGAAAGTGTAAGGTGAACAAAAAAAGTTCGATTAACGGTTAATTTTTACTTTGTTTCTTATCTATGTTTTAATCGTACGTTCGCGACCGAAAACCTCATTTTATGGTAATTGCTTTGCATTAAACGTCAACAGGTGCCACACATATCACATTTTAAATAAGTTCGGTGTCACTAATTTGCAAATCAAAAAAAAAAAAAAAAAAAAAATTCTGTGTTACAGCTAAATAAAGTTTTTTTTAGTTAATTTAATTATTATTTTTCGAACTGTATTTTGTTTCTATATTCTTATGAATAGAATAGGCTAATGTTCGTAACGCTTTTTAAGCCAAATTACATGTGATAATTATTAATGAACAAATAACATCAAAGTTAGTTGTAAATATTCTGACAACAACACATAGTTGAACGGAACAGCTAGCCGTTTTCGAAGGCCACTAATAAACCTTCTCATCAGCGTTCTTCTGTGTTTTGGTCCACTGTGTGTGGTGTCAGTTGATGTAGATGTCTGCCTTATATACGAAACTTTATTGAAAATGGAATATGTGAATTGGTTTGATTCATTGCATTTCAATTTGCTCATGTGTTTTGCAATGAAGGCTCAAAGTTACCATCTCTATATTTACAACAACTATATGTTGTTGTCAGAATATTTACAACTAAATTTGATGTTATTTGTTCATTAATAATTATCACATGTAATTTGGCTTAAAAAGCGTTACGAACATTAGCCTGTTCTATTCATAAGAATATAGAAAGTTTTTTTTAGTTGCAAAATTTCGTACGTTCGCGACCGTAAGTAAATTTTTACTAGAAAAATTTAATGACCTACCGAATATTCCAGATACCACAGTGATGCATTCGGCTTTCTGTAATGAGGACTTTAAATTAAGCACCAGTGTTGCCGGTTTTTCTAGAGCTTATCCGCAATTTTTGATTTTTTATCCGCAAAAATCCCCAAATTGAGTTTTTTTGGTTCAATTTTTTTCTTTTGTGAAAAAAATTAATTTTTTTAATTTTATTTAAAAAATAATGACAAAAATAACAGATTTATTCAATAAAATGCATTTATATGGATACATATATTTACATTCATATTAATTTAATTTGTACTTGCTTACAACTTGTAAAGAAAAAATACACATAAGTAGTTTAGTGTACACAAGTACAAAAAATTGTTTAACCAAAGTTAACCATTTCCAAAACTTTAGATTCAAAATCTTTTGATTCATCAGCCTCAAACTTTGTTGTACATTGTTTGTACTTGTATTAAAAAGCTTTATTTATAATTTCAGCAGAAGGATTAAACTTGTCACAACAAATTGAATTATTTTTAAAGTGTGTGTTTATTCTAAGAAGTGCTTCCAACAAGTCGTATTACATTTTGTTGCGTAGTTTTGTTTTGCTAGTGTTCATTATTGGTTAATCTGCCTTGATACTTCTTCTTTATTAGAAAACATTCACTATGAATAGCAACACATATTTTCAGACTTGCCAGACGCATACTTCTTAATTCAAAAATCATTCTTGTTACCATCAGTTATAAAAATAAATCTCCAAAAATCCCCTAAAATTTGGTTATCATCCCCATAAAATCCACAGATCCCCAATACGAAATTGTAATCCCCATTCGCGAAAAAACCCCCAATTCGGGGACAAATCCCCTAAACTGACAACACTGTTAAGCATAGCTCTAACGGCCTATTCAATAAAAATAAAAATATCATAAATTTTGTTAAAATTTCATATCATAAACATAAAAAAACCAAGAATATATCTAGAGAAGATGTGATATCTTCTAAGTGGCTAGACCGATTGTCTTAAAACGTAGCTAAGAATCCTTTCGGTCAAGTCACCTTTCAAACAAAAAAAAACTAAATCAAAATTGGTGCAGCCGTTTGGTCTGTACGTGGACTCAGAGAGAGACACACATACACACAATACAAACTTATAACACCCCTATTTTGGTTGGAGGTTAAACATAGTATATTTCTTGTTATAAGTGTTACTACACACTATAAATATTATAATTGAGTTTTTTGTTGAGAAAATTTTTTAGATATTTATGTGAAATGCATAGTGATAATAATAAAAAAAAACATATGGAAAAATCGTACGTTCGCGACCGGTACTTAAGCCAGTTAAACAAAACCAATAAAGGTATTTTATTGTGTAAATACTGGAAAGAGACCTACATTAATACACTTTTAAAATAAATTAAGCACTTTTCATTATTCCGTTCCATTTCGCAGATTTTTACATGTCACTACTGTCAGCCAAAGTTGACTTCTATTTGGCGTACGTTCGTGACCACATGTTTATAACTATTAATATGAAAACTTAAACTCGACGAAATTAAATTTGTTGCACTAAGCATAGAGCTACCAAAATGCTATCAAATTGCAAAAAAAAAAATGCTAGGGAAAGTTTTTTTTCTATATTCTTTGTACATCAAAAGCGTACGAACGTACGTTCGTGACCCCAGGAAATGCCCATATGCAAGTGAAGTATAAAATTAAATTTCAATGGGCGTACCTTGACCACTTTGTGGATATAGAGATTGTGACGTTGAAAGAGTGCAGACTGTTTCAGTTTCGGGAAAATCGATTCGATGGAATTATATCATATATTTTACACAAATTGAATGCCACACTCACCAGTTATATCCCCTTAGAAAATTTAAAAAAAAAATACAAATCGGTTAACAAAAACTGGTTTAAAATTCGCTTAAATTATTTTTAAGTCCCTGATCAATCTATGAAGAAAATTAAAAAAAGTGATAATGATTTTAAGGTATCTACTACACTGCTTAAAATTAATTTTTCTTAACAACTTTCAACTCAAACAAATAAATTATAAAATTAAGAAAAAAAAAATTAAATAATATTAGGAAGAAAAAAAGTAAACATTAAGCATAAAAAAATCATAAAATAAATTAATAATGTTTTAACAACTTAATTGTTGCTAAACAATCATTTAAACAATTTATTTATTATATTTTTTTCAGTTTTAAATAAAATAATGTGATATTAAAACGAACAAAATATACGAAATTATATAAAAGTAGAATTTTGTAGTTGAGCCAAAATAAATATTTAACACATGTCAAAAAGTGATAACATTTTCTTAATCATTTTTCAAGTTTAATTTACGAATGTGTTACCAATCAAAAAGCAAAAAAAAAAATCTCAAGTAGTTGTTTTTGACGAAAAAAGTTCAATATTTATATAATTTATGCAAATGTTTTTAATAACACAAAAATTATGCCCTCAAGGCGCACAACAACATCATCACGGGTTGCTGTCCCACAAGCAGCTGTGGATTAGTTTAGTTGTCATTTTATTGGTCTGTCTGGATGTCAATTGTTATGGTAAGTATAGCAACATAAAGGGATATTATGTAAATATATAATTATATATACATATTTATAAATTATAGTATGTACATATATAAATTATAATAATAACTTCCTAGAGGATAATATTAAGGAATTGTTATTTTTCCAAAATCTCCTTCATATCAGGGTTGTATTTTGTTCAAATCGTTCGACTATGCAGGATTCACTACCAGTATTTCAGAATCGCTTAAATTAAATGGACTACTCGGCATTAGGCGACCCTTACTAACGAACTCAAATTTTAATCTTACAACCTTATATCTACCCTCCCATTTGCTTCCTTGGTATAAAGTTTAAATGTATTTGAAAATCCTACTTTATTTTAATTTAATTAAAATTTACAAGATCAAGTTCCACTGATACAAAATTTCCAAAAAAAATTCAAGTTTTTTCTTGTGATTTTATCAAATGATTTTGTTGTTTTATTTTAATGATATATTGGCGGTTACTTATTTTGTTCAAACTAAATTAAGTTTATGCCATAATTGGCTTAAAAATCCAATTATATTTTTATGTTGTGTTATTTTCTAAATTTATGTTTTGTAAAAAATGTAGTGGCAAACAAAAATGTTTGAGAAAAAAAAGAAGTAAATATTTTATATAGTTATTTTTTATTTTTATTTTTAACAATTATTTAGTAGCAGCAGTGTGGGGCAAAAAAACATATGGAATGGAAGTTCGCTTAATACAGCGTGTTGGAATGGCATTACTATGTTTGCTGTATTAAATTATTAATTGAAAAAGCACATGGACAAAGACTATAAATATATATATATATATATATTTATAGTCTTTGACATGGATTTCATTATACAACTGAAAGTTTTTTTATAGTTATTCGTCGTTATACACGTGCCTCCTTTCTCTTCTCTTCTTATACTTAAGAAATCCGGAGCAACGTTTCTGTGTAGTGGCACCTGTACATACTCGTATAACCATTTTTCGTAATAAGCACTAATCTTCTCAAGAAATAGTTCTTGAAATAAAAACGTTATTTTTCTAGTTAAAATTTTGCAATTAAAAAGTAACCAGTACATAATTATTACCAAATCAGAACACTTTATTTACTAAATACTGTTATTAAGAGCTTTTAAACACGCAATGTTAAATTATTCACTGATGGAATACTACGATGTTATCATCGTTGTTTTTGACACAACCATGTCTGTGATTAGCATGATGCATCCCCCTTTTTATACTCAACATAAAGTTTGTAGAATATTGTTAACAACATTCTGAAAGTCAGGGGGGAAATTACGACGCTATTTATCGAACGAAATTACGAAATATTTTAATAGAGTTTATTTGGAAATATTTTGAAATTTCGAACCGCATCGGATGCCGTAATTTCCCCCAGCTTTCGATCGTTCACGTCTTTAATTCGTGTTCAGCGTTGCCAAATGTGCATATTTATCTGCACGACTACTCAGTTTTTTGTGCTTTTGACGTTTCTCGCTTCTTTACTCAGCTATGGTTGCCGTGTTTTTGTACAAGAAATCCTTATGCAGTCACCAGGTTTAATTGCACCATGATTAATATTATTTAAATAGAATTATAAAAAAAATTTTTTAATAAAAATTAGGGTGGCCTAGCTGCGACAACACTTACGTTCTCTTCTGGAATCCCTGCTTAAATCCACTCGCGTTTACATGAAGACTTTTTGATATTAATTTGATCAATGCTTTTTTTATTCATTGATTCGTAGCAGTGTTGCCGCAAAGGAACTAATTGTTAGTTTGATAAATGTAGAATTAATGTATCCATATATTTTTACTTTTTATTTTTTAATTTACTACCAAAATACAATACTTCCTTTTCTCTCCTTACTTTATTTGTTTATAATTTTTATATTATAACTTATTATTTCATGCATGTTATAAAATATTGGTCTAATTGGCAACACTGCTTCTACATAGTATACAAAAAATACGAGAGAAAGAAATATGCAGAGTGCGGATAGTGCTCGGATTAAACTCGCTCGCAAACGAATTCAATTCGAGCGAGTTTTATTTTTTGTATTGAAAAGAGCTTACTCTTGTCTGCTCGCGAGTTAATAAAATAAAACTCGCGAGAGCATTTAATTTTTGAGAATCGAAAATAGGACTCGCGAGAAGAATTCAAATTTTAAGAGTCAAAAATAGCTCGCGAGTCGAGTTAAAAAGAATTATTCGCGAGTTTTATTAATTTTGTTTGCTCAAATTCTGTTTTCTATAGATCGCAATGTTGAAACTATATTTTATTACTGACTGGTAAGCATTTGCAAAACTTTTCATGAAGTAGAAGCCGTAAAACATTTGAAAAATACCTCACGGCATGAAAGTAAGAACATATATTTTTATATATGTATGTATATGCATTTGTAAGTACTATACTTTTCAAAGTTAATAAAAATTGTTCTCGCAAGCAGAATTCTTCCCTACCCTGGAAATACGTGAGAGAGAGAGGAGTTAAAATTTTCGTTTCAATTCCCAGTACGTGCGACTTTTGCTACCCCGCGAGTTTCACATCACTTCACGACTACACACACGACACAAGCAGACGAAGTGTCGCCGCTAGGCCACCCTTCATCTAAACGGGCTCTTGCGATAAAATTCTACAGCCTGCATCTGCAAAGTTATCAACAGTTTTAGCATTTTGATAATTCTATACTATGGATAGGCCCATAAAATTTGAATTTTAATAAAAAAGTATATTTTCGATAACATGTAGCTTACGATAAAATCGAAAATAAGGCTCGATGTTCTTTAGGTAATACTCGTAGTATCTGGCTCGTTCTTATTATGGAAAAATGTTTTTAGGGAAAACATTGTATTAGGTAATTTCACGGTATATTTGCCTAACAATATAGTCTATAGTATTGCTTTGCATTTTATACGATGTCGGGCAAATGTCCAGCCCTAGCACGACGGCAGACGTCCGCTCTTTTCACATTTTGCAACAGTCGTCAATCCAGTACCGCATTTCACTTTTTCAGAGCCTCAGTTGTTTCTGGTTTGTTCACGTAAAGCCGGCCTTTCAAATAAAAATTCACAAATTTCACAATTAAAATTCTTTGTTTAAGAGTTTAACGTTCCCAACTTTTTACTAAATAAATGTCAAAGGATGACAGCTCAATTCTTGACATTTCATCATTTGACAGCCAATTTACTTCCTAACCTTAAATATGCCCAGCTTTTATATATGTATATATGTAGATATATTCTCTGAAATCATTTTTAATACAACAGTTTTCAATTGAAACCGTTGGAATAAACATAAAATCAGTTAACATTTAACTAAACGTCCATTGACATTTGACTTTTCTAAGTCTCCAGCATAGACTCAGATGCATAATTAATTGAATGGATCAACCTATGTATGTATGTAAGTATGTATGTATGTATATGTGCTTTTTTGCATAGACAAATGAATAGAATATTTTTATGATTTCCATAATATTTCAAAAATCAATTACTTGGCTCATCCGAGCAAGTCTACGTAGAGGCTGGAAGAAAAAATCAATTCATAATGTTTCTTTGATATGAAATCTGTGATTACCCAATGAAACGTGACCAAGCAGACAACGTGGCAGACATTAGAAAACTATCATGAAAATAAAACACATTCCAACACACACACACACACACACACACACTCATTCATGATTGAAGTTAAACAAATTAAAAGTGTGCGTTTGTTGTGCATTTTGAAAGAAAACAAAGAAACAGGAATGAAAACGTTATTGTTAAGCGTTTACCGGTTTTTTTTTCTTCTAATTTTTTTGTATTAAGCCAAAACAATAAATTATGTCTTAAAGGCATTAAAATCGATTCAAATCAAAACTCATACAAAAATTACTCGGCTCATGTTCATGATTTAACTTAAGCGCACCAGCAGCAATTTATATTAATTCAACTACCGCGTTGTGCACACCTCACAGTGGTTTGAGAAGTTTATATTTTGGAGATAATTTAAAGGTAGAGAAATTTCTCTGAATGTGATTAAACAAGTTCACTGTGATGCCAAATTCTTATCACATTATACAAACTAAGACTTTAGAGAATCTTCTTTAAATTAAAATGATGCCCTGCAGTGATCTCAGTGAAAAATTCGGGAAATAAATGATGCCCTTAAACCTGTGCTATTTGGATTTGTGCAGTTATGCGAGTCCTACAGGTTGCAACTGGTCGTACAACTGGGTTGCATATCTCAGTTGATCGTTTACTGCACAGGCTGCGATTTTTCAATCAAATTTTTCATCAAACTTCATTAAGCAACAACATGAGTACTGATTTCTTAGCTCTATTGGCAACAAATAAAATTTTGATGGAAGAAGATCACAAAAAGAAAACTTAAAACATGTTTTTTTTATATTCTTCAATAAAATTGCGCATTGACATTTTCCTTCTTTTTTCACACTTATTGTTTACTTCTCACGATGTTGCTCACAAAACGCCAGAATGAAAATAAGAAACGAAAGAAGTGATCGCCCTCACATGCATCAATTTGATAGCTGAGTTGTTCGTTCATTGAATGAACATTAAAATATTTTTATTTTTTTTATTAAAGCGATGACCAACCATTGGTTAATCAGACCTCTAACGTAACAATTGGATGTACAACAAGTCGCAACGTGTAGGGGCCGCACTATATAGAAGTTTCACTAGAGAATGTTCGTAAGCTGCGTATAATCGAATCCTACAAAACATACGTAGTACTACAAGTTATTTTCTTTAAAGGTTAAGGATTCTAACTTTTATTTTTCCATCATGCACTTATTAAACCTACTGGTGGAGTTCCTGTGTGCCATTTTTTTGAGAGCCTGCTGCTAATCATAGTGTGTAAAACATAAAATTTGTTTGAAAGCAGACAAAATGTTTTTCATTATTATTTAGTAGTTATGCTTTTTTGTTCAAAACTTTACACAAATCGAATTAAAATCCAAAAATAAAGACCGTCCAAAGCTAAAGCCATGAATGTGTGTGAAGATAAATTTAAATTTAAGCAGCAGAGACAAGAACCAAAAATTTAAGCAGAGCAAATTTTGCAGTTTACAGCGCACTGTTAACATTTAACAGTCCTAGTAAAATTAGTGAATTTTTTTTCGAAGGCTGGAATCTGGGAATGGGGACTAGGACTATACTTAATTTTTAAATGATAAACAGTGCACTCTTAACTACAAAATGGGCTCTGCTAAAATTTTAAATTTGTCTCCACATACATTAGCGTTTAAAACATTAAGGCCCTGCGTTGCGTTTTCGCAACGCTCACTTCCATCACCTCTCAGCACTACCCATATTAATTTATATTAAAACTAAGCATAAGAAAATTAATTTTAATTTATACACTAATTGACGTGTTTCAGGAATTTCGCTATATTTAAGCCTTTTGCAAAAAAATATTTAATATAAAAATTTGGTTTTTCTTACTTTTTGGGTGTTTTTATAAAAATAGAAATAAACAATATTTGAAGGAGTGACTTTTAACGAAGGAAGTTGATGGGTACATTTTGTGATATTTGTTACAATAATAAACTTTATTATGCATCTACTATGTTTTTTATGGTTGACAAAATGTGTGATGCGAAAACGCAACTCTGGGCCTTAACGATATACAAATTTATTATTTGGTGTATTTTTTTAACCATTTTTATTTTCTCGGAATATTTATTAACAAGAATGTTTTATATTGATAATGTTTCACATGGGGATTAGCATAGCTAGAAAGTTTTATCTGAGTGAGCTAAACCCAAAATTAGTCTCTTGAGTAAGCTTTCATTAACTACATTCATAGAAGAAAATTACACAACACCTGCTCAAACTGATCAGATTTGTTATCAAAAGTGCATCAACAAAAATTTTGTGTTAAAATAGTGTACACTGTTGTCAGTACGACAACGAAGTATGTATTGACAACGAATGAGTGCAAGTTGACAACCAGCGATATCAATAACAAAAAGTTGACAATGTACCGTTGTCAGTTCGTACACGCCCGCTTACAAGTTGACAACTTTCATAGTTAGAAAAAGTGACAACGTAGGATGTTATATTGCCAAAAGGCGTTGTTGATTTTGCAACTCATAGTCTACGCTAATGTGTATAAGAAATAATATGTTGCATATATGTATGGTATAGAACATTTTCTGACAGTGTAATATAATATAACAAAAATATTGCGTATGTTTTCGAAAACTTTTTTGTCATGTCGCCGTATTTAACCATGAACTCCGATTAGATTTCCTATTTATATATTTTAGTTGGTACAGTTGAAAAATATTTTAAGACAACAATCAGATATAATAAATTAAATTAAATTATTAATTATTTATAAATGTGTTCTTTAAAAAGTTTTTAAATTTGAGAGCAACGCCACGTATCATAATAAGACAATGGGAAGAGTTGAAGTTTTTGACAACGCGGTGAATAATTATTGCATTCAAGTTAAAGGTAAGAAATGGTGCTGGCCACTTCTTACCAATATCCTAGATACAGCTATTGAAAATGCTTAGATACTTCATTGCTTTTGGAGAAAAGAGAAAAAATACCTAATATTTTGCCACTGGAACTAAGAATGTTTGTGATTGAAAGCTTGTTGCAAACAGAAAATGTTGAGAGGATAAGAGTCAAAAACATCAACGTTTCATCGCCACTATCAACTGTTCTAAATGAGCTTGTTGATCATAAAACTGTGTGAAAAGATAGGAGATTGGGCTGTCGAAAATGCAACAGTCAAACAGTTTATAAATGTGCAACATGCAATGTATCAGTGCATTCCAACTGCTCTGATACTTCTCATAATTCAAGACATTTTACGTTATTGTTTTTGATTAAGTTTATGTTAACTACTTTTATTTTAAGAAGTTTAATAAAATATTTAATATTGAAAAAAAGTTTATTCTTTATATCGTTAAGGCCCAGCGTTGCGTTTTCGCAACGTGAATCAACTCGGTTCCCACCCATTAAATTTTTTTCAAATTTTGTTATTATCATATTGAGACTAAAATTAACATGTTCAGAAAGTTTCATTTATGTAGCTCAACGGGAACGATGCTTAGGCCTTAATGGGTTAATGCTTGCCAAAACAATACAACCAATATAACTGAAAAAATCAACAATGAAAAAATTAAAACCTCATTAAACCACTGTGCCATGTGCCACTAGATTAAGGAAGCGTTTGAGAGAACATCATTTGCCAATAATAATTTTAATTAATTATAGTATTTGCAACAGAAGCGGCAAAATATCTATTTAGCCACAATTCTAATGTGCTTGGTAATTATTGAAGCGCATAATCATTACGAACAATCTTCATATAATTCCATTATATACAATAAATAATTATTTGTTTAGTAAAATAACGCTGCTGGCTTTTCTTTATTAATTTGAATACACACTTCCAATGCAATATGAAGTCTTTCAAAGTATTTAATTTTTTGTACGATGATGTAACTGTAGAAAATTTAAAATTGACGAAATTTTGCAATCGAATTAACTATTTAATTATTCTCTGTAAAATTTTTATTTAATTAAGAGATTTCACATATTGAATACAATTAAAATATGTATTTATTATATGATCGTCAGAATGAAAATTAAAACGTTTTAAAATGGAAAAAGAAGGATAATTCTAAACATATCTGTGGCTAAAAGAAAAAAGTGCTTAAGTCGAGATAAGCTGATTTTGAGTTAACGGCACCTCCGTAAACTGCATATTTGAAAGTACCCCTGGTAAAAATCTCAATTAATTTGTGTGATTTTTCAGGAAGTTATAGCACTATGACTTGCGACTTATCTTTTTTAGACTTCCAATCTCATTTGGAATAACAGCTTAATTTAGGTTATACTTTTGTATTTTTCAACTTATAGTGTATAGAAGGATGTTTGCTTAAAAAAAATAAAGGTTAACAGAGAATTTCCCAATTTAACTGTAAAAGAAATAAATTTTTAAAAATCGACTTGAACGCTTAAAATTGTTCTCCTGCAAAATAGTAAAATATGACTTAAGCACTTTTTCCTTATTGGCACAGATATATTCGATTTATTATAAAATCTTAAATTGATATAACTGAAAATAAAATACAATAAGATTGGAAAATATGAAAAATTAATTCCTTTTACTTTTGTCACGGCATCACGCGTGAACGGCTAGTCCGATTCCCCCATTCTTTTTTTGTTTTGTTTCTTATTATCTGGCAAAAAATGATAGGAAAGAAAAAATTAAGAAAGTTGCGCTGATCATTACGCTGCAACAAGAACCCAATATCTAGTTTCAGTTTGTTCCACTGTAAAGAGAAAACGATTAAATGGATTTAGTCGGTAGACGGATAGCATATGGTCCAGATAAAAATGCAGGGTAATTTTTAAGGGTTAAACAGGGTGAGAATTTGTACTTGTGGTACTTTTTCTTTTTTCTGGATTTTATTTCTTTAAATAAATTGTATGAATGATACTGAATCAATGTTCACAGTTATGACAGTCTGTTGGGTAAGCTGTGCCCATGTTCTGTAACTTTGGCGAGAACTTCTTGCGTCGAAAAGATGTGAAACAAAATATTCCATCGTTTCTCGAAAAGTGAGAAAAAAGTGTATCTGTAAGTCATGTCGAAAACCATCACAAGTGATTACGTTATTACGTTAGAAATGCCATAATATACAACTCAAAGCCGACTTAAAATCGCAGACTAGGTGAACGCTTATCAAAAATGTCTTTGACGGCGACCATAATTCACTAAGAGTAAAAAACTTTCAACGACGGCAGCGAAAATACAATCGTCGGCTATACCAAATAATGTATAGTGCGACTTTGATGATTGTTGTTTACAAAATTGTTGAAAAAAATAAATAAAATATGTTGTTAAAATAATTTAACAGAGCTAGTATCACTTCAGAGCACAATTCTTAATTTTTTTGCATTATCATTCATTGCATTTTGCATTTTTAACATGTTTTTTTCGTTAAAGTTCTATCTCACCCCGTTTTTATTTGTGAGTATATTTGACAGTACAAAGCGGAAACTTTTCTCACGAAAATTTTACAGACACACTTTTTCTGTAGAATGTCGAATAATTTCCTTACGTGACAGCCTTTACTCGCCAAAAAAGTTACAGACACAGTTTAGTGAGAAAAACAGCTGTTTGTTTCAATTTATGGCATTTTTGTTTCATTTCACACAATTCCATCGAAAACTTTCTCGACGCGGGAGTTACAGAACATGGGCACTGGTTCTAAATAATTTGATAACATTTTTTTTAATACGATTTCGAGCCGGCTAATTGGAATAAATATCGTATACAGGACAATAAATGAGGCAGGAGTTTTTGCAATGCGCTGAATGTTGGATTCCTGAGTACAGAGTGTCCCAAAAAAATTTTATATTTAGTGTTTCGATTAAAAATATGTAACCTCTTTATCGAAACAATGCTTATTATAAAAATTTTAATTTTTTTTTTAAATTATATGGTTAAAATCTAGACCCTCGCGTCGTCGGCGACGGGTTGATTGGTGGACTCAGTAATGGCTGTAATTTTGTGACGAATATTTTTTTTGACTTCAGTTTTAGACTATTTTTAAAGAGGAGTAACACTAAGGCAATTAATGCCTACTTAGGAAGAAATAAAGAAAACTTCATTATTTTACAACCCAGGTTTTTTGCACTTTTTTTATATTTTTAAGTGCTGCGGCGCCTCTGGTGTCAAGAAGGAGTACTAAATTGCTCAAACTATGTTCAGTAGCCATTTTATTTTATTGCTTATTTTTTTCGCCGATGATTCTGCTACACAATACCAACAAAGGAGAGCGCTCTGATGTTACATTAATATCAACTGAAGGCGGTGTAGTTCAGTGACCAGTGGCAATGCCTTCATCACTTGAACTTTCCTACAACAACTGACACGTAAAAAGCGTTGTGTTGTTATTCAATGACTTTTTCGGTGACCAGGCTTGAACCAAAGACCTTTCGTTTTGTAACCAACGTGCTGACTACTTCAGTCAAAGCTAACCCTACTTGTGATAATCACACAGTGAAGAGTTCAAGGAGGTTATATAAAGACTGCATGTATCAATTCTTCCGAGAAACTATCACGAACTTTTGGCTAAGACGTATTGGATGTGCGTAACGTTGCTTCGTTCTGTTCTTTAGTTAAAGGCAGGAAGATTTTGCAGTTTTAATGCACCTGCACGCTCCCTAATTGAAAGGTTCGTATCATCACGAATACAGACTGATTAATATTTTGCTATAGATCTTGATGATCATGAGTCTTTACAAACTATTTGATCCATTTAAGAATAATAGTTACGATCGGAGCATCATAAATTTGCTTTTGAGCTATCCTTGGATATCTGGATTTCGAACACTTTACAGACAAATGAAACCATTACTCCTTACTTCCTTCAGAAGTTAAACCGGCAACAAAGAAGGTAGGCAGCGCCTCAAACAAACGACTTGTTCACCCTTATCGGGAATAAAAGTTCAAGTTAAATGTGTTCCCTTTTCCTAAAATTGTGATCGCCAATATTTGCGTTGTTGTTGTGTCAGTATACTATTTTATTCCCGATAAGGCTAATTAAATGAAACATTTTGCGAACGCTCTACTTATCAAAATAGTATAGTCAATTGAAAATATATATCCTCTCGTTTAACGACTGTGGTTTATTTTCTCTGAAATAGCGTAAAGCCGTTGTTTACAGCGACGAAACCAGCAACTTTGTGCAGACAACTGCCGAGATATGATCCCAAAATCTTGAAACAGTTTGAATTGATTTTCTGTCATTCCACGTCAAATTTATTTGGAAAACATGACAGTCTTTGCTATTTGCCATCTTCAGTGTTTTTATTATGCGAATTAATATGATAGTAAATAACGCGTGACCAAAGTATTCTATTATATACACACGTAGCAGTCAGGTTAATTCACAGACTTGGAGACTGCTTCCTATAATGCTTATGACCTGGAAGAGGGGATGCGTATCGCTCGGTGCAGAAGGAAACAGATTACGTAATTTTTAAATAATTAAAATTCGACGTGCCGGATAACGATGATTGGAAGGAAGATTCTGTAGTTCGATATATTGCCGAAAATAAATGCTGGTGCTTAATCGTAAGCAGTTTTCACACTTCTTCGCACTTGGAGTCCTAAGCAGATCAATCTATCTTAGCAGCAAAGATGAAGCTACCAAAAGTACTGAGGATTCATCTTGGAAATTAGTACCACAAATTTAGTTTGGGTTTTGCAGTTTTCCAGTTTTACTGAAGGTTTTAAAATCTGGGAGAGAGTAAAACATCGAAAAGACTTTTTACATCATCCTATTTTCTCAATGCTAAAGGAAACCCAATTCTGCATAAAAAAGTTTACCATTTTTCACCCAGTTCACTACAGTTCCGATTTAGCAGTCAAGCTCCATCCTTCACAGTATCTAACATCCCAAGTACATCTCCATGTGTGATACAGACCGCAGAATATATCTCTTGCAGCTTTTTTAACAGGAGTGCTGGACTAAGTGGATGATACCTACTCATGCAATGCATTGTGCTAGAAATAGGAAAATAGATAATATGACGGAGGATAGAGGGAGTAGTGTCTGTAGATTATCGATTTGAACATTTTTACGTTAGAAGTGAAGGGAAAGGTAGTTTTTTCAATATACGAACAGTACGGCTAAAAATGGAATTCTCTGTGAGGCTCAGTGCGATTTATTGTCCAATCGACCACAAAAGGCTGTGCTATAAATGAAGCACGTGTTGTGTGTAAAAATGTGCGGGTTTTACGAACAAGTTCCCTAATTAAATTAGAACACATTGCATCCATGCTCCAATGAATCAATACAGTTGGAAACCCTACTGTCACTTATGGGCTTCTTTGCTCTCTCTTGTAAGCGATCGACCAGCCCCAAAATAGACTTTGAAGCGCCCCGCCCATACATGTGAGTTTTATTCCATTTATACATGCATTAAAATCGACACTGTTCGTATGACCCCATTCAGAGATTTTTGCGAAATCATAATTTAAAGTATCATTCATATTTTGTTTCATAGAATAGAGTTGGCGAAAGAACAGAACTCGTTTTATGAGATCCCATCTATAACAACTCTTATAGTGCGATCCCTTAGGAAGCTCAATAAGAATTTAGAGAAGCTATCACTGACACCAGTCTTTTTTTCTGTTCAATATTGGTGGTCCAGAATCTTCATAATAGTGGTTCGATCTACTGGCATTCATTATTGGCTATTTGAGCACTTACGTAGTAAACTACACTTCCAGTAGGTCATCTTACCTCGACTGTACTCTCTTCAGAGCTCTACGAAGTTCTATGAGAACTAACCTCATATAACTTGCAATGTGTCTCAAGCTTGCAAGTGAATTCAGCATCAGCTGCATAATGTTGTTTACTCTCATATCAGTACCCAATCGCTGTTGGATAATTGTCCTCTGTGCATAATATATCCGACAGACGAAAAGAACATGTCTATCATCCTCAACCAATTCACAAAAATGCGTACAATACTGTGAGTCAATCATTCCAAAGCGGTGTAGCTATTGTAACGCAGTAACCTAGGTTCCCGTGTTTTCTGTCGTCTTAAGCTTAATTTCAGGAATCAGCATATTATTCCATCTTCCTTTGACGGTGGTTGACCATTTAATTTTCCAGGTTTCCATAATCTGTTCCTGTATACCAGTTTATGTTTCCCCGCTAACAGGTTTTCTGAAAGTATGCCAGCTATAATAAACGCAACCTCGTACGATATTGTTCTTTGTAATCAGCATACTCTAAGAGCTGCGGGTCTGTAAGTTGAATTCCGTGTATCACGATATGACCTTCAATTTACCGAGCCTGCTTCTTACTACTACCGCTAATAGCAATCGCCTACAATATTTTGGACCTCTTGTATTTGGCATAATCCTAGAGAGAGACGATACAGATTTACTGGTTTTTTACACAACGTACTCAATATGACTTTAAAAGGATAAAAGAAAGCTAGGTATCATTACACCCAACTACTTCAATGCGTCTTTTGATGTGATCTCACAGTCCCCTACCCCTTACATTCATGTATTCCTTCTCTCGTCTAGCTAGTTGCTATGACTACAACTTCTGTTTTATGGTCCGCTGGTACAAGTCCCATGGAAAGGAGCCACGATTCCACAGCTCGGATGTTCGCATTTGTCGCCGTTTTAGCCTTACTTAATTCAGCTGCTGTAATTACCAAAGCAATGTCATCTACAACCCAATGATTTTTACTTCCATTGGAATATTAAATCGAAGAATACCATTAAACACATTCCACAGGAGTGGCTCCAGGACCGATTCCTGTGATACGTCCCCGGTAACTACACATTCTTCACGACCTTCGTCAGTAGTGTATAGAACTATCTGGTCGATTAACTAATTCTGTATTATCTCGTAGCCTTAGACATTCGAATATCTTCATGGTAAATACTTATATAATGTAGTGCCTTACCCAAGAACCCTTTTATGGTCGAAATTTTAACCTCTACTAGTTCCTGGTTATGTAGCTTTGAACTTATCCTCTACTGACAGCGACACCTACACTATCTTCGGAGTTTAATTCGGCCCTGGGTACATCACGATATCCGATGCTTCTTCTGCACGTTCCAGCAATATCGATATCAAATCTTCTGCACGCATCTAATTCACAAGTTCATTGTCAATTGCTTGAACATAAGATAAATTGGCATTCAGTGCATTATTATGAATAGTGCCCTTGGAAGAAGTTTTGCCTAAGGAACCTATTATTATTAAATCTGCAGTGACCACACAAAGTTCAGCTTCCTTATGTGTCTGTATAGGCTTGATTACCATATCGAGTTTGTGTAGTCGATTTTGTAAGTCGTTCCTATAACATTTTACATATATATAGAGCAATGGCAGGCTTTTTCGCCCTTATTTGGATGGATGCTTCAATGACGTCGAGTCTTTAGCGTTGTATGACTCTCTCGGGGTAACTGTCTTAATTACGTTAGATCGGTTTTAGTTTGATATTTTAAGTGCCAGTGAGCCGAGTTAGGGTGAAAACGTTGTCGTCACTAACCTTCCCGATTTATTTGAGAACATGGATGGATTTGTTGGCACATCTAGTACAGTGAGATAAAGTGAATGCTGTCCTGATTAAATATCATTGTGTAAAGATGATCTTGGAACAATTTACGATATTCAATACCGAGCGAAATACTAAATATTTTAGTATTTAAATGACAATACTTTGAAATTCCGTTTGAAATTGATAATCATTATTCGATCCTTGCATTTGAAAGGGAATCAAAATGTCTATCCCAAGTGGCATTTCTCTTTATTCGTCAATCGCGATATTTGAAGCGATATTTGCTCTTGTAGGCCGGATGGATTAGCATTGCGAGGTCTTTTCGAAAAAAAAACGATATACGGCTGGCCCTGCAGACAATCTCTGAAACTTTCGATGAACTTCTTAAGTCTATAAAAACAGTATCGATTCGTTATCGTGCATCTAAGTGAGCTAAACTTGTTTTGAATGCATTTTCCGATCTGTAGGAGCGTTCTTAAGTTATATAAGTTTTAATACACACACATACCTACATAGATACATCCATACAAATCACAAAAATAGTCAGATTCGACCACAAGACCTCAAACCGTGGAAACATGTTGAAAACTCTATTTTTAAAAATTGGGGTAAAATCAGTATGTTCCTAATACGGACCAAATCACGCCCTGATCTTCTAAAACAATTTCAGCTTTCAACTTACTTATACATTCTTCATCACTCGACTAAAATACCAATAATCATGTGACTTGTGTTGTCAAAACACTCGCTTTATATGCAGATAGTTATAATTTATAATTAATATTGAACGATTATAGAATATAGATGATTTTACTACGGCAGGTGTAACGGCTTTGACACAGCTTTAGTTACTTTTCATTTAAATACAATTTATTTTTACAATTTATAACAAATTAAGTCTTAGTTATATTCAACTTATAATTTATATGAGCACTTTATGTTGAAATCTTAATTTACATAAGCAAATAGAAAAAAAAAATAATGTGGAAACTAGAAGTGTGAGCTCAGCTTAAGTGGATGAAAAGTGATAAAGATAAAAATAAATTAAAAAATATTGTTAGCAAGTGAAGATCTCGCCTTTTTTAGACTTCATGAAATAAGTATAGCTGCAGCTATACCCCGATTTATACTCCTTCTAATACCAACAGATTAAGATATGCATCAGTTTTATTCGGTTTTAACAAGGTTCCTATAGAATACTGATGCAATATAAGTCTTCATTTTGGTAACGTCAAATATATGTAAACGAACCAAATTTAGTACCGCTTAAGGTTCTGCGAACTGACTAACTACCGTTTTTAGCAATGCGGTGCTTCCGGTACTTCTATGTGGACTACTTAAAGCTAAAGTGACTCATTTAGGTTTCAAGAACAATGCGAGCCAAACAATCACAATCAACAATCGGACGAATGGCTTTTCCCCAATCACGACTTTCAGTAAGAGAAGCGATGTTTTCCGCAGTGGGCACAGGCCTGGTCATATGTGTAACGCTTCCAGTCTCTTAAAATTTCTATATAATCTTGCCGATTCCTTGCACAATGGGTCGATTATGACAACCATAATCACAACGTAATGCTCGAAAAGTGACAACGTTTGAACCACCACTTTTGTAGTAAGTTTTATGTGTTTTTAAGCATTCTTCGGTTGTTAAATGATCGTAAATAGTAAGTGCCGTATTTAGAAAAAATTATTTTGGTTTACAAAAGGTTTACAAAACAAATTTCGTATGGAAATTTGTTTACTAAACGTTTTGTAAACCTTAATTACTTTTTTTTCTGAATAAGGCCCTAAATCTTTTACTAAATAAATAACAGCTGCTTAACAGCTGGCAGCCTAGACAGACCGGCGGTATTGAAACCACTAAATGTATAACCCACTATTAAAAAGAATAATAGTAAGGGCTTTTATGGCGAGTACAAACCTGGCATTTCTTGTGTGTACTCGTCCAAGTAAAAGAACTTCTCACATTACTCAAGTAAATATTTATGTATGTAAGACTGACATCCTTTAAAGTTCTATATCTGTTACGATTGTTAAAGTTCTAACTGTAAGAGTATCTCACCTTGTATGCAACTTGCACAAAATTGCATGTTTTCCCTTCAATTAAGTCTTTGGCCCTTAATACTGAAGGTCAGACATTTCGGAACTGTAGTATAAATTTCATAAATCAAAGCATAAAAAGTAACACAAAAAAGCATAACAAAACAGAAATGAGTACCGAGTTGAAAGCACAAATATTTCAGAAGAACAACAATAAGGGAAACCAGTTTTGTAACGTTTGCCTTTGAATCTTGTACGAGTTGTTGTTGCTATTCTTCTTTGTTTATTTTTATTTTTTCATTATTATTAATGAACTGCAAAAATGAGAAGACTTCAAACAAACATAAATAAAATTAGCAGCAACAACGTCCGTTCACAGCTGACATATGAGCAGAAGATGAAGAATTAACACTTAAATAAATGATAGTGAAAAAACAAAGCATAACAATTAAAACAAAACAGAAAACAAAGACGCGACAATCAAATTTTCGAAATGTTGTTTGTTGCTGCTTCGACAAATAAAAAAAAAAAAAATAGTGACAATTACTCGGTTGGAACCATTTGGAGCAAAAGCGTACATGTGTATGTACATAGATATATGTATGTATGTCTGTATGTAGATATGTGCATTCTATATCTATGTGTATGGGTGATCGATGACTAGAATTAAGATGAGTAATACAAAAATAAAAAACCAAACGGGGAAAAAACAAAAATTAATGAAACTTTGAAAATGACAAAAATATCAGATCCGGTATCTTAAGACATAAATACTGAACGTAGCGGGTGTTCTGTTTAGAGACGGAGTTCTTAAAACCAAGTGAAGAATCTAAACTTTAGATAGACAAGTAACTATTTATTTATATATGTACATACGTATGTATGTATGTATGTCCTTATATACATATCGCTCATTTACTCAAACAAAGTCAAAACTAAAAAAAAATGGAATTTTTGAGTTAATGATGCAGAATTAATCTTCATGGGAGGGCTAATATTTATACTTCTGGCAACACCATAATAAAGTTTGTCATTTTTTACCATAAACGTTCTCACAACGTTTCGATGTACCAGTGCTATTTGCTTTGTTTTCAGTGTTGGTTGGTTGGTTGGTTGGTTTACGTAGACATTCAAGTCGAATCTAGATGATTCCTTTTTGAAAGACCACTTTACTCATCGATATCAACCTAGTTATGTAGAACCGAATCAAGTGTACGGACACGGTGATAGGTACTAGATCCAACCCGTCGTGTTGAGATATCTGATAAGCTCACTCAATCCAATATCAGATAAATCTGAAAGATCATCTAGTACATTTCTGCCTAAAAACTTGTGTCTCGAGAGATGCAAAGCTGGACATTCGCAAAGAAAGTGGAAGATTGTTTTTTCTTTGCTTTCTTCTCGACAACTTCGGCAGAACTCATTATAGGACAGCATGTCTGCCGACCGTCCAGTGCCCCATCATTACTGCAACGAGCCTCTAGATGTCCCCAAGGTTCCTATTTGTTAATTGTAATGAGCGCCTATCATTGTAGCAAAGCCACCTTTTCTTAGCCACCTTGTACGTGACTATTTAGTGAGTTCAGGAAATCAATTTGACAAAAAAAATGGAAATTTCAAGAGAAGGTTTTCGTTGGATTATTTTTCACAACTTTCGACGTGGATATCTCAGCAAGAATGTGTCGACGAACTCTGTTCTTTGTATGGCGATAAAGCACCATCGAAACCAAAGTTTATCGCTGGTATAGTGAATTCAATCGTGGTCGTAGTTCCGTCGCTGACGAATTCCGTGAGGGTCGTCGTTGTTGTGCCAAAAAAAAGCATCGATGCAGTGCGTGAACTGATAATGCAAGATCGTCATGTGACATATTGTGAGATAGAGGCATCCTTGCACATTAGGTCCACTTCAATACATTCTATTTTGCATGAACACTTAGTTGTAAAAAAATTTTTTTTCTCGTTGAATACCCCATAATTTATCAATCGCTCAAACAAATGGCTCGCGTCAAGTGGTGTAAGGAAGTGATTAAAAAGTTCAACCGTGGTGCTTCAAAAAAAAAAAAAAAATCGTAACAGGTGAATAATCATGCTTCATGCTTATGAACCGGAAAGAAAAGAGCAATCGACCGTGTGGGTATTCCAAGACAAGCTAAATCCAACAAAAGTTGTTCGAAGAGGAAGCACAGTGAAGCAAATGCTCGCCTGTTTATTCTTACGAATGGGTCATGTGGCCACTGTTCCCCTTAAGCAACGTAGAACTGTAAATTTTGAGTGGTACACGATCAATTGTTTGCCGGAAGTCTTCGGGGAAATTCGACAATGCGAGCTCTCACACAGCTCGTCAAACAAGTGAATTTTTGAGCAGTCAAAACATCGAATTGATGACTCATCCTCCGTACAGTCCTTACTTGGCACCCAATGACTTCTTCTTGTTCCAGAATATCAAAGGTAAACTGAGTGGTCAACGATTTAATGTTAATGTTTTGAGTTAGTAATTTTAATTCTAGTTCAAGTGAATTTAATATGTATCAGTTAGTAATCGATAGGATTGATATTACTTTATATCATAATCAGCTGACTTGTGCACTCGTCGCTTGCGGAAGTCGTAAAGCAACTCTGGGCGTCATCTTGATTATTTCTTAAGTGGGATCAGGATTGTGTGTGTTGTTCGTATTTCGAGTGTGTTGCGTCTCTTTCACAATTTTTAATGGTTACCCCTAATAACAGTATCGCAAGAGTGAATCTTCCTATACTAAGGTATAGGTTGTTTTCACCTCCCGAAGGAAGCTTTTACACCTGGGATACACTGGCTTTTTGGCTACGTACCTTTACCATTTTTGGTTCTACCTGGAACTCACGAGTCGATAAAAAATCATCGCTTACAAAAGCAGAAAGCTTTTCGCATTTTAAGAGTCAAAGCGTCCTATATTTTATGCTCTGCAAGTTGCAACTGGTTCTACTACTGTAGAACGCGCGGTTTGGACCTTTAATTTTAATCAGTCATATTTTAGACTCCTAAGCTAAAGGTAGAATTAGTAAAATCGTATCGTTTTACTTTACAGCTTGCCGTATAGTTCAGCTTTGTGTACAAGTTATAGAAAATGTAACAGTTTGCACAGCACATTTTTTTTTGTCTGGCTTTTAATGCGGCTTTTTTGACATTCGCTACAGAAAAATCTGTTTTCTGTAGATTTCTACGTCAGCAGTTTTACCACCACATATTTTATAACTAGTAACATTCATTGCATATCGTACGGCTTTTGTCAGCTGACACGCAACTTCACGATACGATTTTACTAATTCTACCTTAAGTCACAAAAAATTTTATATTCTTGCTTTAGAAAGTCTGGTCGCCCCAGTTACAATTTACTATATGATTTTTATTTTATTTTTTTATTTCTCACACATGTGGTGAGCAATTTATGCAAATTTCAAATTATTCGCCTTTTATTTCTTGTGTAAATAGTGAGTGAAGTCAGTTTTATTGTTTCAGCATTTTTCGAGAGGATTAATGCCAATCATCATCTAAAACTATTTAGTATTTCACCGACTTTAGGCAAATAAATGTGTTTTTGAACGAATCAAATAAATGAAATAATAAACTATCAGACAGCAACTACGGAATCCCCAAAAGTAGCAACGTCATTATGGCGATCTTTCACATCAGTTCGCTTGACTATCTGTCTGTCTATCCATCTGTCATTGTTTAAAGTATTAATTTAAGTGGCAACTTGTGTGTACGAGTGAGTAAATTGTTGTTAAATACTTTTACATTTAATTAAACGAGCAGATGTTGGCATTTTTTTTTTCAATTATATATTAAACACCTTAAATGAATTGTTGTACATTGACTGTGTCTATTTTAAGATTTACAATTTGGTCATAGTGGAGAAAATAATTTTAAGGTGATGCACAGCAAGAGTTAAACATAATTTAAGATCAACAGCTAAAATAAGATTTAAAAATTTTAAAGCACGCAACGTATATTTAACACATATATTAATTAATAATTTCAGCGAAACATGAAGCACAAACACTTATTGCAAAAATGCTTTTTTGTAAAATATTTGTATGTGGCCTAATTGCATAACATACCTCGCAACCGAACTTTAGTTGCAATGCCAGTTGTAAAAATGACATTACGTGTGACAACCGACAACTAAAGGCGCAGTTAGCCGACTGTGATGGAATGTAACTGCAACGGTAGGAAACATCTGATAGATATTGTTATGTGAAAACCAATGAAAATGGTTATAGAAATGTAAATGGAATGTAAGAATCTGTGCATTGGTTTTCACATAACAATATCGATTAGCTGTTTCCTAACGTTGCAGTTACATTCCATTACAGTCGGCTAACTACTAAGCCTTAACAGCTGTTAATTTCTGCGTTACGTTTATAAAACTAAAGGCCGGGGCACAATGAATCCGTCATACGTTACACATCGCCTTTTTTAACTGACATTAACGCAACGACAGAGAAGGTTGGCACAATGAGTACTTTATTGACGGAAGCATTTGACCAGCTTTTATAGGTCGATTCTCCATTTTATTTAATAAATTCAACTTTTTATTTATTTCGTTTATTTCTTTTTTTTAATTTTAGTTTTGCTGCCACAAAACACAAAAATCTAAATCAGAACATACCAAAAAACCAACCAATATCTGTCAAACTACTCAACGTGCGCAAAATGTTAAGAGTTTACTAAATTTTTTAGTTTGCGTTGACGGACACGTACTGAATGTAACCGAGTTCATAAGAAACCATGTATTTCAATTTAGCTGTCAGTTGAAAAAGGCGAAGTTTAACGCATGACGGATTCATTGTGCCCCGGCCTTAAGTGTATTTCATTTCAAATGGAATGTGGTTAGGAAAATATTAAGCGGGACCGTGTTGTGAGCACAATATGTTATTCTAATATATAGCCCCATGTTTCTTATAAGATCTTATATTGCTTATAGTCAGAAGTTCTAACTAACACTGTTTTCTTTTTTCAGGACGACATCAATGTTGTCGAACAACGTTGTAGGTTTTCATTAAATTTCCCCTTTTACACTGAGCTTTATTTATCTAACATTTAACTTCACTCTAATAGAGATGTTACCTAATGACATTTACTCAATTAAAAAAAAGCTCTGGCAATATCACAAATTTAGTTGAGGGTGAATTTAGTTTAAAAATTTTAAACTCTAAGGGCCACTTTTTGAGTTCAAGGTTAGAGATTAAGTTAACTTTAATCTTTATTTGTGGTTTTTGGATAGTCGATTATATGGTTTTGCTTGCTAGTTTAAGCGGCCAACCGTGCTGGTTTAATCTTAGGCCGAGTGCACACTTTGGCATTTTGTGACATCGCAAGATAAATAAATAAATGTGGGAAATAGTGGCAACGTTTGTCATTTCCGATATTTTTCGTTTACACATCTGATGCAACCAGCTGTGAGTATAAGTTGGCAGCATTGCAGACTTAAAAAGAAAATGTCAGCGTGTTGACATTTTGTTATATTGAGTATATACCGAAAGAATTTGAAATGTGTGCGGGTATAAAAATAAGAGTGAAAGAAAAAACTAATTCAGACTGTAGAGGTTCGTGAGGCTGTATGGAGTCATATACATACGTAGCACTTATAGGGATAGAAATGCAAAAAAAAGGAAACTGCATGCAGAAATTTTGGTGGAATGAGGGCTTCATGCACACGAAATTTTAAAACCAACTTGAATCCTGCTTCCGTAAACTGGAATGCAGAGTACAATACAATCCTTTGGAGGCGGGAATATTAAGCCCAGGTCTTTTTCACCATTTTGCCGTTTTTTAGATTTTCTTAATTTTTTTCTTGTTATTGATAAACACACGGTGGCACTAGCCAATTGAATAATTTTGCGATTATCCATTTGTATAAATATTAATAAACACACAATACGAAAAACAAAGTCTTACAATGATAAAGCAAATGACACTGAATGTCGTTATGTCAAAATTAGTTCTTGATGTACACAATGATACCGCATTGCCATTATTTAGGGATGTGACTCTTTTCTGTCACAATGACACAACAAAATGGTGTGTTATCGAAAAACTTGATGGGAACGGCATTGCACACATATGAAAATGACAACACACGAAATGCCAGATGTAAACTCAGCCTTACATGGTGTCCACACCTGATGACTTTATATCATGTTGAATGTCAAATTGATATCATGATGAAAATTCATCACGTATACTATAATAGTACGTTTCCATTATGAGCAAGTCAAGTTGATTTGAGAAAAGCATGTCGAAGTGTTTCCATTATGTGTTGTAAGCGTTTTTTTATTTGAATTTTTGAAGTAAATTTGACATTTGAATTGTTGATTTATTTTTTAAATTTGGAAAATTTAAAACAAAACAATTATTTGGGCGAAAGAAAAACGCCAACACCAACTTTCCTTTTCAAATTAATGTTTCGATTTTTATCAACAAATAAGATCAGAAATTTTTATTCGAACTTAAAGGCCACTTTTTCGGATTTGTAATTCCCAAATAATGGATGACCCAGACTGAAAAATTCGACTTAATTTGAAGCAAATTAAGTCATTTGAGATAACACGGTGCGACAGTCCAAAAAACCTGGGAACGGATATTATTTTTCTTGTAGGGCTTGTCGAGTAAAACAAGAATCCAATAGTGAAATATGCCGGACACTTCCAAAATCCGGACTTACGGTTAAAAAACCGGTTTTTTTACCTTTGCGCACTTATAAGCCTGTAACTTTTTTGATAATGATCCGATTTCAATTTCTTACTAGATTTGGAAAGAAGAAACTGATATCTTTCGAATGATATATAATTTCGTTAAGAAAACTTGAGAAATTTTGGTGTTATTGTCCAGCAAACACAAATCTTGTAGATTTTTAAAAAAATTTTCAACTTTGGTGACGTTTTTATACACTATTAATTTAATTTTCGAATTAGTTGATTAGAGAAAGAAACTATGTTTAATCTCGAAACCAAAAATTTACGCTCAGAGATAATAGATCAGTGCAAGTTAATCTCTATTTTTGGTTTAAAATGTGTTTAAACCAGCCAACTAATAATTCAGTACAATTTTTAAACCATCTCAAAATGCATAAAATTGGTCGTTTAAACTACCAATATAGACCACATGATTTTGTTACATACGGACCATATATTTTTGGTTAAAATAGCACTCAACTTTTTTCCAAGCCACTACTTTTTCTTCGTATTTTTTTTTTGTTCGATATGTTTTCTTACACTCTATTGTTCCTTTATAATTTTTTACTTCGACAAGCATAAAATTTATTTCTGTTTGGGGATATTTTACTTATTTATTTTAAGCTTTTTTTATTTATTTTATTGTGCAGCACAACAGCGGTTTTTGACATTTTCCTAGTGCTGCCACATTATTATTTTTAAACTACACGTAAAAGTTTTGATCTCGTACTTTTTGGGCAAAGTGCAGTAAAATTATTATATATTTAGTCTGTGTGCCAGTACTCTCTTACAACTATTTGCAGCAGTGTAAAATATTTAAACATATGTAACAACTAAATATTTAATTTTTATGCCCACTTTTATATATGTACAACATCTCGTATTTATGTATGTATGGTACCATCTTTTAAAGATTTTTAAAATTACTTTTTAAAATAGTTTTGCTAAATGTATATTTTTTTTTCATTTAAGTGTTATAAATGTCATAAATTTTGTTTTGTATGCTCTTACCATTTATCAATTTCGAAATGTTGTATTTACTTGAAATGAAGTGTTTTTATTACGGATTAAATGGATTTTTAAGCGTTAAGGTAAGGGCATTAACATTTATGTTTTTCGAATTCTTTCATGTCAGCCGAAATAACTATTATTATCTTAATGTACCTATCTATGTAATTAATAGTTATTCAATGGAACTTTATAATGAAACAAAATTTTAGAAGAAAAGGAAGAGGAGGTAACAAAAAAATATATATGTACCTGTATCGGCGTTTTGAAAGTTTGAGCTTGAAGATATTAAAAAAATATTTTATAAAAATTTAAATAGGGACGTTTTCATTAAATATGTTGTAAGTTTCTAATAGTTTGTCGGATCGTAACGGTTTTGGGCAAAGTGCGTTCAGAACAAAGTAAATAAAAACAGGAACGATTTTATCCTAATGGAAGGACATGTGCATAATTAGTAAGGAACAGACGACAATGGTAAGACTGTTGTAAATTTAGAGATGGTAAATTTGTGTCTTCATTACAAAACACATTTCAGCAAATTGAAATACGATGAATCAAACCAATTCACATATTCAATTTGCAAAAAAGTTTCGTATATAAGGCAGAAATCTACATCAACTAATAACACACACAGTGGACATAAACACAGAAGAACGCTGATGATGAAGGTTTAGTGGCCTTCGAAAACGGCTGGTTGAATTTTAAGAATTTTTTTTTAATTTTTCGCGTTTCCTAAGAAGGATTATAAATTAATTAAGTTCACCTTCTTTAATTTTACCACCTCAAAACTATCTGGCTACTCAACATTTATGGTTGTCAATATTATGGCAATTCGGCAAATGAAGCTGTTAGTTGTCATTTGCTATATATATGTAATGACATTTTGGCAACTGGCAAGACAACTAAAGTTCTGTTGGCATCCATAAGTGAGCCATAAAAAAGACACATCACAATTTGACAAAAAAAAAAACCGAAAGCTGATTTTAATTTATTAAACAGTCGATTGTTACTAAAACAACAAATTTAATTAGACATGTTAGGCTAGGCTGAAAATAGGAGACATTACGCTCATGTCCGGGGACATACACATAAGCCATTATGGGTCTGTTGCGCACTCTCATATGAATTAACAAACGAAACCCTCCTTTATAGGAACTCCGGATAGTTCATATAGTCCCTCAAGCTTTTCCAGTCAATACCTCTAACAGGATCTTGGCTGGGCGAAAGCTTGACAATGAGAAATGAAGTGCTCCATTGTCTCCATGTCCTCCATGCATGCCCTGCATTCATTGTCATTCGTGGCTCCAATCCGGTACAAATGCCATCGTATGTTAGAGTGCCCTGTTAAGTTGCCGGTCAACTTCCCCAACTCGGGATTGTTTAGTTTTAACAGTCCCCTTATTTTGTCTTCGTCCGGGTGGAGTTTGCTCTTTCGATTGTGATTGCCCTAATTTCCGAAGAAACCTAGCCCAGTTCTTTACCCTAGCTTCGAGCCATCCGTGTAGCAGCACACTCCCACGGGTATTTCTTCTAGGGTTCGATTGACCCTGGAGTGTCTTTCTGGAAACATTCTGTTATAAATCTAGTCTCACGTACCCGGTCAGACATTTCCAAAGTCTTATCGTATCCGTTCAGTGACGTCCATATGTTCTGATGGTGTGGTATGTTGTCTTGTCCGATCCCCATCACTTGTAGACGCTTTGTAGCAATAGCTGCTTCGTATCTAATACAAGTTTCTATAGGTTGGACAAAAAGAATGGGTATCCAATGTCCTGGTGGATGTAGTTCTCATAGCGCCACTTATACGAGAACCTTCTCCAAAGTTTTAGAATTGCATTTTCTACCTGTTGACTTCCAGCATACTACAAATGCGTATGTTAGAACGGGGGATCTACTCTGTAATTCGAAACGAAAGAAAATACTTTCGAATTTGTATGTTTATAACATGTAAATTCGAAAGCATTTTCTTTCGTTTCGAATTACATAGTAGAACACCTGGTCTGATCACACTAATATAGAACCAGTGTGTTGCAATAGGGCTAGGTCCCCATCTATACCCAATGGCCCTTCTGCAGAGAGACCAGCACGAGTTAGCCTACTTGGCTCTTTCCCCCATGTAATGTCTACACAACAGTTTCCGACCTAGGATCACTCCTAAATATTTAAACCTATCGCATAAGGTGATGGTCTTTCCCTAGAAACTGGGATCAATATACGGCATAATCTTTGTTTTCCTGGTAAAAAGAATTATTTCCGTTTTTCCTGGGTTAGTATTCAGTCAGTTTAGCGCAATGTTGAGGGTTTTCTCCACCTCCCTGCAAAGTTGTTTAAGGTCCTTGCCCCTTATAAGTATCATGACATCGTCTGCATAGTTGGACATATTCATAACCCTCATTAGTCTGGTCCCTTAGTATGCTGTGTTTAGTGGTTACCCAAAGAAGGAGTGAAATTATTCCTCCTTGAGGCGTCCCACGTTGCACCCTATTCTTAACGTTTGCATTGTGCATACCCCAGCTTATCCACCTGTTAACCAGCATGAAGTTCACCCAATCAATTATTGATTGGTCAACTTGAAACTGTACTAAAGATTGGATAAAGGTGCCGGTACTCACATTGTTGGAAGCGCCTTCAATGTCAATACAAATACCAAAAATATACAAGGTGTCATTGAAAGATTTTGCGATGTAGCTAACAACGCTGTGAAGATCCGCTTCTTTCTCTCAAGAACAATTTTGTACTACTGAAAATCCGTTTCCATTCTCTAAGGAGACAGTTTGATACCGTGAGAACAAATAACGCATAAGAGATTATTTAGTATTTTAAGTAATTGTTAGTATGCGCCTGTTCGTAAATGCATCACTGCTCTGCATAATATGAACAAACTTTAATTTTAAATCCAACACAAGCTTGCTGATAATCTTTTTTAGTAGTAGCCATGTTTGTATCTCATATTTGACATTTATTTATTATGTGATACATTCTCACTCACCGATCGAGGAAAACCTTTGTACAGAAGAAAAAAATACACTAACTTTACAAATTTCAATTGTATATACATACATCGGTTTTTAACATTTTTCGTTGCTGGTTTTGGAACACCCTTTAATTTTTAACTCCATGTCCGTAGCTCTTACGGTTCTCGAGAAAATAGCTTGTGACGGACAGACGGACAGCGTAGCGAAAACAATAGGGTTCGTTTTCACCTTTGGTGTACGGAACCCTAAAATCGGTGCTTGGTGATCTTTTACATCTGTTATTGTTGAAAAATGAGCAACTGGCACAACATTTATGTGGTTTTAAAATTTAAATTATCGAAAGCGTTTTCATTATCTGAGTGCTAATGATAGAGAAGCAGATTTGGAAAATTTTAAGTTATTCTCAGATCAAGATGAATATCAAGAAAATTCTGGTCTATTTGTAGAAGAATGCGTCGACGAAAATCTAAATTATATTCTAGATGCCGACCAATCAGAATCCGCGTACGATGATGCAATTTTTCAAATAAATAAGACTTGCATTGTGTGAACGCAGATGAAAGTTCAAAGACGAAAAAGTGATAAGCTTAGCAATAAGACTTGTGTAGTGTGAACTCGGACATACACTGAGAAATTTATGTATGCTATATTTGAGCCGACGTGTACTTTTATTTAATTTTTTAGTTTCATTTCGCATTGCGTAGAAGGCGCAATCTGGAACACCAATTTTTCGCAGCATTTGCGGCCGTATTTCGCAGATAACTATTCGAATGTTGATTTCCATGTGTTGAATTGTTTCTATTTTATCGACGTAGACAAATCACTTAACATGATACTAAAGAAAATAGTCCAATGGGGTTAAATCACACGATCTTGATGGCCAATTCATTTGACCATTACGTGAAATTATTTTTTCATCAAAAGTTTCTTTGAGTAAATCAATTGTATCGCCCGCTGTGTGGCATGTGGCTCCGTCCTGTTGAAACCACATATCAGCAAGATTAATGCCACGTAATTGAGGTGGGAAAAAATGTCGAATCATGTTCCCATACCGTTCACCATTGACAGCAACATTCTGACCATCATCGTTTTTGAAGACATATGGGCCAATAAGTCCTCCAGCCTATAAAGCGCATCAAACAGTAATTTTCTGTGGATGTAATGGTGTTTCGAAAAAAGCTTGTGGTGTCGATTTTTAATGAAATTTTAAAGCAAACTAAACAAAAATTAACTATCAGCTGTTAAATGGATGCTCAAATAAAGCAGTGATGCCAACTCAAAGGAGTGACACTCTAAAAAAATACCCTTTATTTTTAAGTGAACACGTCGATCACTTAGTTTAAAATCTCAAACTATACTTTTCAAAATTTGTTTTGCTAAAGTTTTGTACAATTAATCAACATTCATGTTCGTATGTGGTCATCAGTGTGGCCACAACTAAAAAAAATTTTAATGCTAAATGGTGCTTAAAATAATGCTAAAAATGCTAAAAAAATATTTGAAAATGCTAAAATATAATGCTAAAATTATTTAATGATTTTTTATTAATTATATCGGTATAACGAAGAAATATTTTATTTAATTTTAATAAAACAAACAAAGTAAATTCAAAAGTTAAAACAACAATTCAGGAACATACAAAATACGAGTACAATTGCTGAATTCATAAAACCTCCTGTATCTTTGCACGATCGTATTAAATATAAAAGTGTAAAATTTGTTGTTGGTAATTTTCATATAAAAATTAAATACATAAAATAATTTTACACTTTTATTTTATATGTATGTTTTAATGTATTAGCATGCCTGCTATCAACATAATATGAAAGACATTTAAAAAATACTTTTTGCATTAAAAAATGGATTAATTTACTTTTCTATTTTTTACTGTACGTCCAGGAGCCGGATTCAGCAACGATGAATTTTGAAGTGTTCGACTCCGAAAAACATAATTAAAATACTTATTTTCTTATTATTATTAGGTGTTTGACGTTTAAAATACATTAAGGCGGCTATTAGACGCTCATACTCGGTATATGAGCATGACAGACTTTCGTACATTCCAACAAACACCTCTTAAAATGCGCGATCTAACTAAGTCATATTTATGCTTTCCGTACTCTACGTTTCCACATGACATGACATTTTGTTGTAACTTGAAGTTATAAGTGATTTGTTAAAACAAATGCACTATCAATAATGTTATCACTTGAAAAAAGCATTAACTTGAGCAGTCTACACTTAACATTAACTTAAGGTTTATGTTCAAGTGAGCCTTCTTATGTCAGGTGGAGACCGCAAGTTACGAAAACAAAGAAGATATATTAAAGGAGGGAGTATGATGACAAACACAAAAATTCAAAATTCCTTAAAGCTGAAAAACACGAATTTTGAATTATCACACTATTCTCAAATACCAAGTATGACAGCCTAATAGCCGCTTAAGACGTCTTTTGCTGTTTACATGGTTTCCATCATTATACATTTCTACAAAAACGACAAAATACAATGAAATACATTAGTTTTTACCTGTATAAATGGAAAAGAATATATGAAATTTATAAAATTAAAAATGCTAAATAATGCTAAAAAATTAATAAAAAAATGCTGAAAAAAGTGCTAAATGCAAAATAAAAAATTCACTGCTAAATCAAAATACATAATGCTAAATTTAGCAGTGAAAATGCTAAAAGGGTCACACTGGTGGTCATAAATGATCAGTCGTGATTTGCACCAATCAATTATGCTGTGCCCACCCATCTTTAGCATGAATTATTTATCAAATACATGCAGTATGAGCTCGAAATATATTTATGCCATTATGTTGTTCATTTCCTTAACATGCAAACCATAAATTAGGCACATTTAAACTATTGTAAATGTAAATTAAGTCATTTTTAATTTGCAAAGAAAAAAATTTCCCGATAGTTTAACTTAGTTTATTCAAATACAAATGACTAACATTTATGAATGCTTCTTAAAATATTATTTCTGGATTTTAATCACTCGCGAAAAGCGAGTATTTTATTATATATTATTGATATACACATATATACATATATATATATTATATTATTTTTTTTTTTTTTTTTTTAAGAGAAGTAACACTCAGGCAATTAATGCCTACTACTATTACTAGGTGTTACCTTCTTTATGAAAGGGATAGTGATAGAGAAGACAGGTGGTGAAGGAAGAGATAGAGGAAAGCTTCATTCTTTTACAACTCTGCTTTTTTTTTGCACTCTTTTTGATAATGCAGTTTTGCTGCGCCATCTGGTGTCAAATGAGGCGTATTATATTTTTGAAGCTGTGTTTTGTAGCCATTTTATTGATTATTTTACTTTGCCGATGATTCTGCTACACAACGAAGGAGGGTGCTCTGATGTTACATTAGGACTAGTATCTGCTGAAGTCGGTATAGTTCAGTGACCAGTGACTATGCCTTCATCACTTGAACTTTCCTGCAACAACTGATACAAAGGGACACTAATGCACATCAGAAAAATGCGTGGTGTTGTTATTCAATGACTGTTGGATACAGGGATTGAACCCAGGACCTTCGGTTTTGTAGTCAACGTGCTAACTACTTCAGCCAACGCCACCCTCATATATTATTATTATATTATTACTGTATATTAAGCTTCCATCATCCATTAATTTAGTTTGTCCTAGTTTACACAATGCAAGTCTTATTGCTAAGCTGATTAGTTTGTAGGAGAGAGAGAGAGAGAGAGGGAGAGACAGGGGAAAAGAAACGAGTACTCAGCTTCATGTACTGTCAATACGTTTTGCTTTCCCATTCGTAATGTTAAAAAAGCACACATGCATACACAAAACTATGTCCAAGTTTACACTATGCAAGTCTTGTTGCTAAGCTATTAGTTTGTTAGAAGAGAGAGAGAGAGACGAGGGGAAAGGAAACGATTCTGTTCCCAGCGATGCCAATTTAGCGCCTTTCGCGCTAGTTTTAGCGCGTTTTAACTATGTCAAACGCGCTTTTTTCGTCTTAGCGCGTTTAATAAAAAAAGCGCTAAATTAGCGCGTTTTGATTAAAGTCAAAAATATCATTTCAGTTCAATGTCTTTTTACTTTTTTGTATAAATTTAACATTTGTCTAATATCCAAAATTTAACTTTTTGTTGAAATTCGTTAATGATTCAGATGTTGCAAATAAAATTTTCTTGACTGTGTTTAGAATTAAAAACGCATTTTAATATTGTAAATGGCAACTATTTTGAAATTTCACAGTTAAAAATTTATATAACTTATTAAGCATCTATTCTTTTTGTACTTCAAAAAGCATTCGAATCGCAACACTATTCGATAATTTATATAAGTTGTTACAAAATTTGACAAATAAAATTAAAATAAAAACTAAGAATTTAGAATATTTGGAAGGCGAGACTGATTCTGTATTAAATGATTTAAGTGATTTAGTATATAATTTCGAAGAAGCAATATTGCATAATCTGAAAAAGAGTTGCTAAAAAAATTTATTGTATTTACTAATACATACATCGACCTATTTTTAAAATTTAATTTAGCGCGTAGGAAAATAGCGCGTTTTGACTATAAATTGTTGATAATGCTGTAACTTAGCGCGTTCTAGCGCGTTTTGAGAAGGTGTATAACGCGTTTGTGTTATAAATAGTTGGCACCGCTGACTAGGACTAAGCATACAAAATATCAGCTGAATAAAACTTAAAAAAAAAAATTAAACCGACTACAAAAATAAGCACTAAAAAGCAACAAATAATATAGATCTAGTTAAATAAAAGATTTTTATATATGTTACCTACAGTGCCGTTTGAAGTTGGTGCCAGCAACATTGGTAACTAAGCAGATACTTATGTACATACAAATTATTTGCAGTTTTTTTACCGGACATGTTCCTATGTGCTTAGTACCAGTATTACTGGCACCAACTTCAAACGGCACTGTAGGTAACATATATAAAAATCTTTTATTTAACTAGATCTATATTATTTGTTGCTTTTTAGTGCTTATTTTTGAAGTCGGTTTAATTTTTTTTTTTTAAGTTTTATTTTTACCTTTTTAGTGCATACTTTTGAGCTCTGGTCAATTATTTAGAAATATGGTCCAATTTCGTAAAAATCGATGAAATTAAGTGTTAAATTTTATGGGGCGTGGCTACGCCCCTTTTTTAAAAACAAGATTGTGTATTTTTAAGAGTTCAAGGTGTGCTAAGTTTCGTAAAAATCAGTTAAGTAGAACCACGTGTAATGTTATAATACATTTTAATGGGCGTAGCCCCACCCATTTTTTCAACTTAAAAATTTTGTAATTACAAAAACCAAAGATGTTTGCTAGGTTTCGCAGCAATCAAATGAGTAGAAGATTACAAAATCAAATTTAAAAAATTGTAGGCGTGACCCCGCCCACTTTTTTAACGGAATTGTGGCTTTAATAAAACTTAGGGTGTGTGCCAAGTTTCGTAAAAAGCGGTGAAATAGAACCCTGTGAAATATAATATAAAATTTTAATGGGCGTGACCCCGCCCATTTTTTTAAAACACGATTGTGTATTTTTAAAAGTTCAAGGTGTGTGCTAAGTTTTGTAAAAATCGGTTAAGTAGAACCACGTGTATTGCTATAATACATTTTAATGGGCGTAGCCCCGCCCATTTTTTAAACTTAAAAATTTTTTAATTACAATAATCAAAGATGTTTGCTAGGTTTTGCAGCAATCAAATGAGAAGATTACAAAATCAAATTTAAAAAATTGTAGGCGTGACCCCGCCCACTTTTTTTAACGGAATTTTGTGGCTGTAATAAAACTTAGGGTGTGTGCCAAGTTTTGTAAAAAGCGGTGAAATAGAACCCTGTGAAATATAATATAAAATTTTAATGGGCGTGACCCCGCCCATTTTTTTAAAACACGATTGTGTATTTTTAAAAGTTCAAGGTGTGTGCTAAGTTTTGTAAAAATCGGTTAAGTAGAACCACGTGTATTGCTATAATACATTTTAATGGGCGTAGCCCCGCCCATTTTTTCAACTTAAAAATTTTGTAATTACAAGAACCAAAGATGTTTGCTAGGTTTCGCAGCAATCAAATGAGTAGAAGATCACAAAATCAAATTTAAAAAATTGTGGGCGTGACCCCGCCCACTTTTTTCAAATGGGACCAATGGGAAGCCATACCTTCTCCGACAACAAAAAAATTTTTACAATCGGTCTAAAATGCACCGAGTTATGAACCTACACACCTAAAAAAAAAAAAAAAAAATAGAGACGAATTGTTAACCTCCTTCTTTTTTTGAAGTCGGTTAAAAATAAGACTTGAATTGTATGGACGCCGATGAAAGTTCAAAGAAGAAAAAGTGATAAGCTTAGCAATAAGACTTGACTAGTGTGAACTGGGACTTTCTTTAACTCTTTTTTAAAGCCTTCAATCATCATAATTTATTGCATACGATTATTTGCAGCTGGTTTCAAAGCATATATTTTTTACATTTCACTTTTTAATATACATACACAATGTATATTTTACATACTATGTATTGTGTTTTTTTTTCAAATGAACCAAATAAGTTGGCAAATTTTCATCTGTCATTAAATGAATTTTTAATTGTAGCACACATTTGGTGACAATTAAATTCATTAAAATTAATGACTTTAAAAAATTAAATCAAATAAATAGAAGAAAAAAAAGCGAAATAAAAATGTTGAAGAATTTTATCTCTATTAAAAGTATTGTGTTGGTTGTTTGATTTAATATTTTTTTTCTCAGTTTTTTAAGTTCAGCATTGATCTACGTACATACATAAAAAAAAGTTAAAGTAGAGTAAAATTGATTTACTACACTTAACGGAGAAGTGTTGTCAGACTAGTCATGGTTTGCCTTTAAAAATGTTAATTTTTCTTATTTTATTGTAGTGAATTGAATATTTATTCGATAGTATTTGGAAATTGTAGTCTAGTTATATGTTTTTTATAAATTTTTTAAATGTTGTATATTTAAAAAAATGGCATAATCAAAAGTTGTATTTTTAGTCAATAATAAAGTGATAAACTTTTTTATGCGTTTTATACGATATTTTTTTTTTTTTAATTTTGTCCATGAAATAAGAGCAGACACTAAGACACCTGTCATGTAAAAATATTTAGCTTAAGTTAAAGTTATAGTTACAGTCAAATACTAAATAAATAAATGAACAAAATGTTCTATCAAGTACAATTTTTAGTTCAAGGAAAATAAATTCAAATACATACATATATCTGAATTGAGAAATCTAATATTTTATGCGTGGTGGGATACATTGTTGTTTCAAATACGATTACTATTCAATATTTTAACTTTCAAATTAAAAAAATCGTTAGCGGCTTGAAGTGCCTTAAGTTAAAATTTGCATAAAAATAACAACTACTGTGTGACAAGAGTAGACTGACACGCAAATACAACATGGACAAATTAAAACAACAAAAAAAAATTAAATAAAATCATCAAATGTGGGTGGGTACTCCAACTCCTTTAAATATTCACACTTCTTGTATAATACAAGTTTACTTTAATCTATTACAAAAACGCAAAGATTTCGGTCGCCAAACGCCTTACATAACCCGGCTGTTTGTTATCTTTTACGTGTAGTTTCCAAAATGCAAACAAGCGACTTGTCTAGAAAAATTATATGAAAAACACTCAAATTTTTAAGTGATCCCTATACAAATTTTCGAGACAAGTCGCTTGCTTGCATTGTGGAAACTACACATTAAATTAATGAGTGACATTATACTGTCAACTTTGGAGGATCAAGTGACGAAAAGTGCATAGATATAAGTATCTTGAATATCTGATTGAAAACCTTCTTTTTTTTTAAAGAGAAGTAACACTCAGGCAATGAGTGCCTACTACTATTACTAGATGTTACCTTCTTTAGGAAAGGGATAGTGATATAGAAGACACGCGGTGAAGGAAGAGACAGAGAAAAGCTTCATTCTTTTACAACTCTGCTTTTTGTACTTTTTTTAATAGTGCAGTGTTGCAGCGCCTCTGGTGTTAAATGAGGCGTATTAAATTTTGTTTTTAAGCTGTGGTTAGTAGTGACCATAAGTTTGGAATATATACATATTTTCTGCAAGTCTATCAAGCATTTCTGATAGTAATATTTTCAGCATTATTCTATATTATTAAAATTACAACATAGCCAAAAATATCGCCAATCGCCATTTCAAAATTTCCATTTCAATTTGTTATTTTCTTTTATTATTAAACTTCAATTTGTTTGAGTTTTCATAATTTTATAAACTTTAAAAACCATTTTCGCCTTTTTACTTAGATTAGCGGGCAGAAAATTTCACACGCAAAGTTTACCTTGCAAAGTCTTAATTCAGCTGGGAGAAAGACAGAAAGAGATAGTATTTCTTCCTCTGGCTTGCACTTCTAGTTCACGAATTTGACAACAAAAAACTAAAAACCAAACCGATTGACCAGCAGCACTCTAGTGCAGCCAGAAGAAAAATGTAAAACTGCTAATTATTTAATAAATAGACAAGCGTGCGCCCACAATCACTGGACATCACAATAAATTAATTTTTTATTTACTTTGTCACACTAATTACTGATATTTTTTTCTTTTCGCAAAGAATGTATAAAACAAATTGCTAATCCACACCTTTGCGTAAACTAAAACAAAATGCAACATGACTGCTAAATTATTAATTATTTTATGCGTTAATTGTTTGTTGTTGTTCTTGCGATATAACAGAGTGCTTCTAAAAGAGATATACATATACATATGTATATATATACATATGTACATGTATGTATATATGTAAATAGCAGTAAATTTAAACATAATATCTACATGTCAACTACTGTAGTACGATTTACTGTTTTTTTTAACGATTCGATATCTATTAAATTTGTCTACGTATTTAATTGTTGGCACTAGTGTTGTTAATTATTCGTGTTTTGTATTTGTTCGAATACAATTTCATGAAATTTTTTTTTTGTTCGAATACACGAATAATTTTCAGCTTTTGTTCGAATATTCGAACGAACAAAAAATAAAACGGCCTGTTCCACGATGACACCAGAAATCGTTCGATCGAATGCTTATAATCCCCCTTATCGGGAATAAAAGGCGAACATATTTTTCACGTGAAATATTTCCCGTGAACAAAAAAATGGCGAACAAAGTTAGAAAATAGTATACTGACACATATACAACGCAAACATTGGCGATCGCAATTTTAGGGAAAGGGAACACTTTTCACGTGAACTTTTATTCACGATAAGTGTGATTGAAAACAACAATAAATTTTCTAATGTTAATGTTGTTTGCAATCAGTGTTACCATATGTAAGGATTTATCTTATTTTTTAAGTTTTTAGAGATGTTAAAACGACCAAAAATATTTCTTAGCTAAAAATAAGATTTTTAAAAATACGAGTATGATAATTGGTACCTTAAGTATATTATGGAGGTTTCTTTGACTAAACTACTTACATATTTTCTGATTTTTTTTTCATATGCTATGTATATGAAACGTTTTTAGGCTAAGGGGTATCCAAGCAGAAAGAAGCGAAGATTTTTTCATAGAGATTCCTTATTATTTTTCTGTGGTAAATCTTATTAATTTTATCAAGAAGAAAACCACATAAGATCAAGAAAAGATCTTATTATTCACAATTTTTTACACAATTTCCATTATTTTTGGCACCAAAAAAAAAAAAAGAATCCATAGAGAAAAACTTTTTGATTCTATTAGATTTTCTTCTAAATTGTAAAATATAGGGATTTCTTATTGATTTCATTAGGTTATTGATTATTGATTTTTTCAAAAAGGTTTTCCTTATTGATTTCATTAGGTTGCCTTATTGATTTTTTCAAAAAGGTATTCCTTATTGTTTTTATTAGGTTCCTATATGATTATGTGTAAATCATCTTCCTAATTTTTTTTTATAAAGAAATCTTGATTTTATTAGGTTTCTTGTTATTTCATATCTATAAATAAGCATACGAGAAAATTTGTTTCATGTTTTTGTATAAGTATGTTTGCACAATAATTTCAATGATTATTCAGGCTGCTTGTTAGCATATTGGTTAGAGTGCTTGTCTTATCAGTCAGAACGTTGCTGGTTCAATACTTGTCTCCTCTCAAGTAATAATATCTATGTATGATGAGTTATATAATATAATATGTATGTATGTATGTATGTATAAATAAATAACATCTACTTATACTACATACATACATACATATATGGTATAGAATTTAAATAAAAATACATATGTTAGTATAAAGAATAAGGACATACATTTTTTTTATTAGGTCGCCTAATAAAAACAACAAAAACCAACCCTTTTGGAAAAAATCAATAAGATAACCTAATAAAAACTACAAGATTCCGTCTTGATTTGTTCAAAAAGGTTTTCCTTATTAAATTACTAATAAGATTTCCTTCTGGAAAAAAACCATAAAGATATTTTATTAATTTTGTTCTATTTTATGAGGTATTTATCAGGCACTGTTTTCTTTGTGTAGTAAATATTTTGTGTTTCACTGGAAATGAAATAAATTTTTGGTTGAATTTCACTTCAATAAAATCAAGGTATGTATTTTAATATACTTTAAGTAAAATCACATAAAAATATTTTTTTGGTCGACTTGAAGATTTTTGAAAAATAAATATGGCCACACTGTTTGCAATACAAGTTGTCGATCGAACGATTTCTGGTGACATCGTGGGACAGGCCGAAAAATTTGATTCGAACAATTTTAAAAAATTCGAATAAAAAATTTAAAAAAATTTTTGATTCGAACAATTTTAAAAATTATTACCTAGGACGCACAAAATATACATATTTAGGCTACCTAGGTTTGTAGGTGTTGAGTTGAAGCTGGCGAATGAGACTACATACCTGGGAATTTAGATAGATAGTAAGTTATCTTGGAAAAGAAACTCTCAAAAGAGGCTTAACAAAGAACTTAATGCCTAATACAAGTGCAGAAACGTTATAGAAAGAGTTGGGGTGTGCAGAAAATAGTAGTAAATTGTCACCACAAGTTCTCTCGTACGACTGTGTTGTATGGTGGTAGGCGTTGAGGAAGGAAAGCCATAGGAAATCCCTTTCTGAGGCCCAGAGGTGTGCTTCATTGGACATGAGTGGTGTCACAAGCAGCATACCTCATTCTCCATTTGCTGTTCATCGAGGACTATTTAATGGCAACGGCGGCAAGGACTTTTCTTAGGCTTTCGTAGTAGGGTTTAGTAACCGATAAGGACTTTTGGACGAGGCTTGTGCGGTTTTTACAGATGTGTTCAAGTTGGACATAGAAACAAGCAATGGTAAGCTAATGTTTGCAAATTCTTCAGACTTCCGAACAATTGTATGGTTTTCCAGGCTAAAGTTCTAGTGATCATAGAGGCCACGGCAGAAGTTGGATGTTTGCATAATTTCTTGTGCTTAAGTTTAATATCAAGCTTTATATTATATGAAGACTTATACCAGAATTTTGGAACACATATTTTTGTTGAACATTTTAAACCGCACCATCTCTCTCTAAAGGCATAAATATCCGTACTCATACGGATAAGAGTTGGAGAGTTCAAATTGTCTACGAACATTTTCCTAGTAATTTGATATAAAAGTACTGAAGACTTCAAGGATTTATTGGTTTTATCAAGAATGTTCAAAAGAGGGAACTTCAACCTTCTCCCCTATTTATAATACATACATATGTCTCTTCTGTAACAAACAATCTTTAGACACTTGTTATTTTTTCTGTGTTGTACAGTGTACGAAATTTGAAAGTTATTATTAGTGCTTGCTTAAATCTCTCTTAAAGTTTGTTAATTCATATTTTTTTAATGAAATCTATAGCTCGCTTTTACTTAATTTTTTTTTTTGTAACATATAAAAAATTAATAAAGCATTCTTTCTCTTATTTTACAGAAAAAATTTATAGTCAAATTGAAAAACAAAGATATGATGGCTGGTACAACAACTTAGCACATCCCGATTGGGGTTCTGTAGGTAAGTTTCTTAACTATTCATTTTGATAGTTTCATATTTGTGATTAAAAAAAAATATATTGAAAAATGTGTGTTGTTTTCTGAGGAATATTCAATTTACAAGCCTCGAAAACATTTTTTTAAAGCTGATGAGACCACCTGATATGAATTCGCTTTGATAAGTTGTATTCATTTTGAAACTAAAATGAAACATACATACCAAGGCGAATCCATATTAGATGTTCTCAACTACTCAGGTGACTATTTTCGACGGCTTATCAACCTAGAGCAAATATGTTACGTAGCTCCACAAAAACTAGTCCAACGGTGTTATATCTCATGATTTTTAACCCTAATTTAACGGGTTAATTATACGAATTTATTCGTTGTAAGAATGTTCCTTCCAATAAATCAATTGCAGCGCGCTGCACAGCTCCTGGGCATTTAGATCATTCAGTTTCTCCCACTGTGGGTTGAAATAGTTACATCGATTACTACCAAAATTATGACTGAGGTCATTGTTTTCGCGCCCAGTTCCAGGCAAGACATCAACATCATTTAGTTTCAGATTGCATTACTGTGACATTGTACTAATTGTTGCTGAATTGTGTAAGTGACGAAGGCATAGTACTGTACCACTGAACAATACCCGGCAGCAACTAATACTCATGATATATACCAATGTAGATCACAGCGACCTCCTTCATCGGTTTCATTGTAAAATCATCGGCGAAGTAAGGGAATTGGTAAAATGCCTACACAGCTTAAAAATTTAGTACGCCTACTTCACACCGGAGGAGCTGCAATACTTCTTTAAACATTAGTGAAAAGGTGCTGTTGCTGAGTTGTAAAAAAATTTAGTTTTCTCACTACACCATTTGTCCTCTTTCTCTTAAACTATCCCTTTCCAAAAGAAGGCAGAACATTCATTTAATGATAGGAATTACTTTCCAGTGTTACCTCTCTTAAAGAAAATCTCCCATAAAAGAAATGGCCACAGCTTCTATTGTTGAGCAAGAGGCAGACACTATGCATTACAGCAGCAAAAGGAGCATTTTTGGTACGGACTGCTTGACATCAAAGATAATGTTTGTTGTCCTATAGAGTAAAAGTGGTGGGAAGACGATGAGTTGCTAAAATTAATTTTTCTTATGGAGGATTGATTATTCAAGATGGAATTTCAAACCTAACCGAACACGAAGCAAGTAATAAAAAGAAAACATGTTATTCCAAAAGAAAGGTTCAATTGTTTGCTTGGCTTTTGGGAATTTGGTTTCTTTGGGAAATTCCTCGCTCCCGGGCCGTTAATTATGCAGTTTTACAACAATTGTAATTCAGCGACTGCAATGCGTAGAAGATGCTACAATATTTGAGCCACTTAAATTATTTAATTATTAAATTAAATTAAACATACTCATTCTTCGAAAATGGATCAAAACCTTTATACAGGGTGTGCCAAAACTCACGCCTGAGTGAAATTTAATAACTTTTTTGTTTATTATTATTTTTTATTGTTTTTTTATATAATATTGGATTTTTACGATCTAAATTTTACACAATTGGGCTCTTGCACAATTGCGCTCTTAAACAGGCGTTATGCATAACTGCTCGCAAAGTTTCAGGCTCTATTGCCCTGATCTCAGCTTAAATGTTGTGCTCTAGTTGCTCTATAGTTTGGGGCTTGTTAACATAAACTCGTTTTTTTTTCAAAAGAGAAGTAACACTCAGGCAATTAATGCCTACTGCTAATACTAGGTGTTACCTTCTTTAGGAAAGGGATAGTGATAGAGAAGACAGGTGGTGAAAGAAGAGATAGAGGAAAGCTTCATTCTTTTACAACTCTGCTGTTCGCACGTTTTTCATAATGCAGTGTTGCAGCGCCTCTCTGATGTTAAATGGGGCGTATTAATTTTTTGAAGCTGTGTCTTGTAGCCATTTTATTGATTATTTTACTTCGCCGATTATTTTGCTACGCAACGAAGGAGGGCGCTCTGATGTTACATTAGGATTAGTATCTGCTGAAGTCGGTATAGTTCAGTCACCAGTGATAACCCCATAGAAAATAATCAGGGGTGAACGTGCTGGCCAATTGAATTCTGAATTTCTTGAGATAATTCGGTCTTAAGTAAAATGCTTCCACTTTGCTTCGTTGCTCGTTCGTTAAATTTTGCATGGTGGTGTAACACGATTCGATGAATAATATCTATATTTTGGCACATTCTGTAGAAGCCGGCACAATATTATAAAGAACTATAATCGCTGCGACCAAGAGCATTAAGAACGTTAAAAAAAAACGATCATCAATTAGGAAGCTCTCAAGTAATTTAAGTAAGCTTAGATCGTCATTACACCGTATTTTACAAATAGACCCAAATCTGCATCCCTACAAAATGCAATTGGTGCAAGAATTGCAGTCCTAGGATGTCATTAAAATTATTCACCCTTATTCCAGTTATCAAAATCGACGTCATGTCACTACAATACCAAAAAAATTGGTGCTACGGCAAGACGTAGTCGAAAATAATTGACAGGCTCATGGTATTTTATAGACTTAAGGGAACAGAAATAGCCTGCCAATATCATAAAATTTTTCTCGAGAGCGTGCAGAGAAGCCTCAATTTTTTGAGATTGTATTGAATTGATGACGATGTTGACAACTGGAATAAGGGAGATTGATTTACCTGGAAAATTAATATCCAGAAGAGGTAATACAATTTGGCCTTCACCCAGTACTGAATTAATTTCTATGAACTTTTTCCTGTGGCGTTACCCAAAATCTAAAGTTGACGCCTATAAACCTACTTCAGTGGTGCCTTTAAACAGTAACATGAATGGTAACGTGCGCATAACAGCAACATCTTCCATTTGACTTTACTAAGTGCACAAATTTCATTACGCCACCTACAAGCACATGGTGAGCATTCTAGAACCGCTCCCTGTAGTATAAAAGGTGGTACCCTGTATGAGAGGCAGTCAGTGTGAATCAGATAATAGTGGAGTCAACATCGTTGAAAGTAAAGACATTGTGCGATCGATAATAACGATTAGAAGTAATAAAAGTAAAGACAGTTTGTAATTGTGGTTAGTCAAGAATAAACTTAAGTACATGAGCAGAGAAATATCAATCAAAAGAACTCACACGTTTAAAAATCTTAAACGTAACAATATATTGGATCTTTCCATTAATTTCTTCTTTTTTGCTCAACTAAAAGTGTACGAATACGTCGCCCGGGAATTGCCCATATCTTAATTGGTACTAGGGGGCATATTTATTTTTTAAATATAAATTTTTATGTTTAAAATTTCTTTTGAGGCACTCTGTAAGGTTCAACTTTAAGTTCTATACCTTTAAAAGTGACACGCTAAAAATATATTTCAATCTGAAATATTTTTTGTGCACACAGACCACGTGTTTCATGATGCACAATATGTATGTGTCGAATAAATAATATACATAAATTAGTTAAATTTCTATCAACACTTTAAGCTCAATATTTAATTAATTAATTATTATTCAAAATCTACTAAAAAATTTGCAACACCGTGATTGAACTTGTCGTGACCTAATTCGATTTGTTTAATACCTAATTTACATTATGAATTTTTTCATGAAATTTGTTGCACGAAACCTTTTGTATTTGCTAATTGAAGCGCTATAGAAATGATGTAACATGAATCTCTGAAGCAGTTTTGGCAAGCTTTACGATCTGATTTTTTTCTCCAGGCATCCTATTGACAAATGAGAAAAATTCTATGCAACTAAATGCATAAAAAAATGCATAGTAATTTTTTTTAATAACAAATATAACTTGTCTGTGGAACCTTTTTTACATAAGGTATATTAGGTATAAGTAACAAAAATAACTATCTAATAGGGCATTTATATCAGAACAAAATTTACCAGATTTCAATTAAAATCTTTATATAAATCTAAACCGTTTACAGCAAGTTTCTTTTTTGACATTTAACACGATTTCCAATCCAAAACAAAACCCATTAACTAAAAATTGTCGGAAGTTACAACCAAACAGCTGCAATGTAGTCAATTCACACACCTTTTTAAGTACAGAAGATGACTTTTTAGTAAAAATTTTCTGGGGAAAAATCCAGAGTTGCCTCAGGAAAAGAGTAGATTTTGTTTAGTGTGGGAAATCTACTAGACTTTGTCGTATGTACTAGATTTTGCTCAAATGTAAACGCACTACTACGAGGGCGGTTCGGAAACTTCTTAGCCTAGAACAAAAAGCGCGGTATAAACAGAAAAAAGTTAAGTGTTTTGGAAACTTCCATCTCTGCTATGAACACATGTTAAATTTTGTTTCGATCTGGCAACTCCTTCATATAGAAACAGGTGTTCACAAAAGACGCATCCGCGATTTTTTAACAATGGAAAAATTAGAAATGCGTGTGTCATTAAATATTTACATAAAAAAGGTTTATCGGGACAAGAAATTCATAATGATATGGTGAATGTGTTAGGTGAAAGTGCTCCTTCATATGCAACAGTAAAAAATTGGGTTGCTGAATTTAAACGTGGTCGTACAAGCATTGAAGATGAACCACGTAGTGGACGTCCAAAAACAGCAACAACAACAGAAATTGTAGCCAAAGTGCATGATATGGTATTAAATGATCGACGAATAAAAGTGCGTGAAATAGCTAATACCATGGGCATCTCAAATGATCTAGTCCATTTATTTTTGCATGAAGAACTACAGATGAAAAAGCTTTCTGCAAGATGGGTGCCGCATTTGTTAACAGTCGACCAAAAACGCATAAGAATGAACATTTCTCAAGCTTGTTTGGATCGTTTTAAGCGAAACAAAATGGATTTTAAGCGTCGTTTCATAACTGTTGATGAGACATGGATCCACCACTATACTCCAGAGACAAAAGAACAATCCAAACAATGGACTGAAGCTGGAGGAAGTGCCCCAAAGAAGGCAAAAACAATTCAATCGGCTGGTAAGGTTATGGCAACGGTTTTTTGGGACTTCAAAGGTATTTTATTGATTGACTATCTGCAAAAGGGTAAAACAATAAGTTCAGAGTACTATTGCAACCTTTTGGATCAATTAAATATACAAATTCAAAAAAAAAACGTTCTGGCTTACAACACAAAAAAAAATATTTTTCATCAAGACAACGCACCAGCGCACAAGAGTGTTTTAACAATGGCTAAAATCAACGAATTAAAATACGAGTTGCTTGACCACCCACCTTATTCTCCTGATTTGGCTCCCAGTGACTTTTACCTGTTCCCAAATCTAAAAAAATTCCTTGCTGGCAAGCGTTTTACCTCAAGTGAAGATGCAATTACAGTTGTAAACCACTATTTTGAAGACCTTGAGGAAAACTATTTTAATCAAGGGATAGAATTGCTAGAAAAGCGTTGGACTAAGTGTATTGAAGTTTCAGGAGATTATATTGAAAAATAAAAATATTTTTGAAAAACTAACTATTCTCTTTCATTGATAGGCTAAGAAGTTTCCGAACCGCCCTCGTACTAAAATTTAAAATTTTATTCAGTAAAAATTTACAAAAAAGAATTTATAAAAAGTGTTTTTTCGTTTTGTTTTTCTTTTAGATAGTCACTTAGTGCGCAAGGCGCCGCCTTCATATTCCGATGGCGTCTACGCTATGGCCGGTTCAAATCGACCCTCCACAAGACGACTGAGTCGTCTATTTATGGGTGGTCGCGATGGTCTCGGCTCCAAATTTAACCGTACTGGCCTGCTGGCCTTTTTCGGTCAGGTTGTAGCCAATGAGATTGTTATGGCCTCTGAATCGGGTTGCCCCATAGAGATGCATCGCATTGAAATAGAAAAATGTGATGAAATGTATGACAAAGAATGTCGGGGTGACAAGTATATTCCCTTTCATCGAGCGGCCTACGATCGCAATACGGGGCAGAGTCCCAATGCGCCACGAGAACAAATTAATCAAATGACGGCTTGGATAGATGGAAGTTTAATTTATAGTACATCGGAGGCATGGCTAAATGCCATGCGTTCATTTCACAATGGCACTTTGCTGACGGATAAAAGTGGCAAGCTGCCAGTTAAGAATACAATGAGAGTGCCGCTATTCAATAATCCAGTGCCGAATGTTATGAAGATGTTGAGTCCTGAGAGGTTGTTTTGTAAGTATGAACATTGAAATTATAATTTTTTTTTTTTTTGCAATTTATGAAAATTATTTTTTGTTCCTCAGTGTTGGGAGATCCCAGAACAAATCAAAATCCTGCTATGCTCTCTTTTGCCATACTCTTTTTACGCTGGCATAATACTTTGGCGCAGCGTATTAAGCGCGCCCATGCCGATTGGACGGATGAGGATATTTTCCAACGTGCCCGTCGCACCGTAGTTGCCACTTTACAAAATGTTATTATGTATGAATATTTGCCAGCGTTCTTAGGCTCCGAAATTCCTCCATATAAAGGTTATAATCGCGATATACATCCCGGCATTGGTCACATATTTCAAGCGGCTGCCTTCCGTTTTGGCCATACAATGATACCGCCGGGTATTTATAGACGCGATGCCAATTGTAATTATAAGAAAACGCCCATGGACTATCCGGCCATACGTTTGTGTTCGACATGGTGGGATTCCAGTGTAAGTGGGAGCTTAAAATTTTTCATCACTTAATTTGAAATTTTAGTAAATTTAATACTTTTTTCTTTTTCCAGGACTTTTTGACCGATACCACAATTGAAGAAATTCTTATGGGCTTATCCTCCCAAATATCGGAACGTGAAGATCCCGTACTATGTTCCGATGTGCGCGATAAACTTTTCGGTCCCATGGAATTCACTCGCCGTGATTTGGGTGCTTTGAATATTATGCGTGGTAGAGATAACGGCCTACCCGATTACAACAGTGCCCGAGAGGCATTCGGTTTAAGTAGACGCATTAATTGGACTGAAATTAATCCAGAACTATTTGCCAAGCAGCCGGATCTTTTGCATATGCTGATCTCAGCCTACGATAATCAATTGAACGATGTGGATGTCTACGTGGGAGGCATGTTGGAATCGTATGGCCAACCCGGTGAACTGTTTACCGCCGTCATTAAAGAACAATTTCAGCGTCTGAGAGATGCCGATCGTTTTTGGTTTGAAAATGATCGTAATGGTATCTTCACAAAGGAAGAAATCGCCGAGATACGCAAAATACGTATGTATGACATAATTGTCAACAGCACAGACATCGGTGAGAATGATATACAGCGTGATGTTTTTATGTGGCATGAGGGAGATCCCTGTCCCCAGCCTATGCAACTGAATGCTACCGAATTGGAGCCCTGCACTCATTTAGAGGGCTATGATTACTTTTCGGGTTCGGAACTGATGTTTATTTATGTGTGTGTATTTTTGGGGTTTGTGCCTATTTTATGCGCAGGAGCTGGTTACTGTGTGGTGAAATTACAAAATAGCAAGCGCAGAAAACTGAAAATACGCCAAGAGGCATTAAGAGCTCCGCACCATAAAGGCTCGGTGGATAAAATGCTGGCACGTGAGTGGTTGCATGCGAATCACAAACGTTTGGTGACGGTTAAATTTGGACCAGAAGCTGCCATTTATACAGTGGATCGTAAAGGGGAAAAATTGCGCACTTTCAATTTGAAAAATGTTGATGTTGTAACGGCGGAGGAATCCGCCTATAATCACATTAAAAAGAAGCCTTACATACTCTTGCGAGTACCCAATGATCATGATTTAGTTTTAGAGCTGGAATCGTATGGAGCTCGCAGAAAGTTTGTTAAGAAATTGGAAGACTTTTTGATTTTGCATAAGAAAGAAATGACTTTGGTGGAAGTACATCGCGACTTGATGTTGGCCGCAGCTGAGACAAGAGAAAGAAGGCAAAAGCGTTTAGAGTATTTCTTTCGTGAAGCGTATGCCTTAACATTCGGTTTGAGACCGGGAGAGAGAAGGCGCAGATCTGATGCTTCTACAGATGGCGAAGTGATGACGGTTATGCGTACTTCGCTATCGAAGGCGGAGTTTGCTGCAGCCCTGGGCATGAAACCCAACGATATGTTTGTACGCAAAATGTTTAATATCGTGGACAAGGATCAAGACGGTCGCATTAGTTTTCAGGAATTTCTGGAAACCGTTGTGCTGTTTTCCCGCGGCAAGACGGATGATAAGCTTCGCATCATTTTCGATATGTGTGATAACGATCGTAATGGTGTCATCGACAAGGGAGAACTAAGCGAAATGATGCGTTCTTTGGTAGAAATAGCTCGCACCACCAGTTTGGGTGATGATCAAGTTACGGAGTTAATTGATGGCATGTTTCAAGATGTGGGTTTGGAGCACAAGAATCATCTGACCTATCAAGATTTTAAGCTCATGATGAAGGAATACAAAGGTGATTTTGTGGCTATTGGTTTAGATTGTAAAGGAGCGAAACAAAATTTTCTGGATACCTCGACAAATGTGGCGCGTATGACTTCCTTTAACATAGAGCCCATGCAAGAGCGACCTCGTCATTGGATGCAACAGAAATGGGACAGTTATATCACATTTTTGGAGGAGAATCGCCAGAACATTTTCTATTTATTTTTGTTTTATGTCATCACCATTGTATTGTTTGTGGAGCGTTTTATACGTAAGTTGTGAAAGATTGTATTTTATATTTTATTTTTAATTGAATGATGCCTTTTTTATAGACTATTCCTTTATGGCGGAGCATACGGATTTGAGGCATATTATGGGCGTTGGAATTGCCATCACTCGAGGATCGGCGGCATCACTATCATTTTGTTATTCGCTACTTTTACTTACTATGTCTAGGTTTGTGATTTTCGTACATATGTAATTTATAGAAAACTATAGAAATGTATGTATGTATGTGTATAGGGCAATTGTATCTAGAATATCTTTGCACAGATAATTTGAATTAAAAATAGAAAACATATTCATATTTATTATTAAGTAAATTCTTTTCGCTTCCATATACTTTATAGCGAAATCTTAAGTTTAGCTCATTTGTTCTAAAAGCCAACTGGCTCACACACGGAAATTTTAGCTGATCAACTTTTTAATTTTTGAGTGAGAGAGAAAAACATGATCGAAACCTTCTTCATTATCTTATTCTCTCTCTTCCATAAGCTCAAAAGTTGTTCAATTAAATTTGCCTTCTGAGAACCCAGTATTAACTGCAAACAAAGCACTTGATCAATCAATGAAAATTCAAGTTGATTACAAATTTTTAGTTGAGTATTTGAAAAAATTCTAAATGAAGTCCTACTAACCGAAAATCATAAAACTTTTTAAAAATATTCAAAATCGATAATATCTTAGGTCAAGTTAGGATCTACTAATATCCTGTTTTGATATATAGTAGTTACTTCACCAATTGCCCTAAATTTGTAGGCTACTTTTATTCTCCAGTCAACTGGTTGATTTGTTGAAGTTCTCAATCACTATTAGAGATAAGTTTTGTCAGCAAGTGATCGTTGACCACACACACTTTACATTTAAGTCTGCTAATGTTGGACAGTGGCAAAGCGGGTGTTCACTTAACCTCTCTTCCGCTCAGTCATTACAACTTATCAAAAAACCTTTGTCAGGTAGTCGCAGCCTTTGGTAATGTATAATTTGTCTCAAAAGAAAGAATATATTTGTTTAGCTTTTACAGTGTTAACGAATCTAATGCCGATTCGCAATATTGTGTGCTAGTGGAAATGTTTATCATTTCCGATATTTTTCGGTGTGTGGAATTGTAAAAAATATAATGTGAACGGCATTGCACACATTTTGAAAATGAGACCACAAACTGACAACACAAGAAATGAAAGATGTTTACTCAAAATAAGAGGCGTGCGAGGTATGTCAACCGGTAGCGAACCTCTTGGGATATAAGTTGCTATGTAGAGTTTCTCGATGGATCACAAAGTTGGAAGATAGCGTCATAATGAAAATCGGGCCACCAAGACTGGTAGAAAATGTTTAAAGTGTTTATAAGTCTGGTTTGCGAAAATCCTAAGCTTCCAAGCGCGCTAGTGCTCTAAGTGTCAGAATCCCGGACTCATACCACGGGACTTTGCTTAAACGGATTTCCCTTCGTTCAGCTCAACATAAAGCTACTAACACGTTGAAGTTCAACGTCGAAAGGTTCCCTGAACTCAAGAGAGCTGATAATGGCACCTATGATGCCAGCCAGAGGAAGTTTCCTGGAAAATTGATCTCTAGAAGATGTGACATAAATTATCCTCCACTCAGTGCTGACTTAATCCTTATTGACTTTTTCCTTTCTGAGGTTATCTAAAATCTAAAGTTAACGCCAATAAGCTGGTATCTTTGACGTTCTTAAAAGAATATATCTGTTAGGATAATGGGCCTGATTGTGTAAGGCGTATTTCAAATACGACTACGACTGTTTGGTAATAGATCAAAGAAGACTTCAACCCAACATGGCAGCCATCGTAATCTACCTTAAGCTATGTACAGACGGTTGTCAGATCTTACAATATTGTCAGTAAAATGTGCTCAAAATGTCTTACAACCATGTGAACTGGCAATCTACCTTGTGCTGGCAATTTTGGATTGCCAGTATATTGTCAGCACATTACCAGATCTGACAATATTGTTAGATCTGACAATCGTCTGTACATAGCTTTAGTAGCTATCCATGCCGCCAATACAAGGACTTACATTTGAACAGTATTATTTGTAAGAAAGATATTCGTTTATTGTTTTTTTTAATAAGTAAATATAAATTTTCTAAACATAACCGAAACCGGTATGTTTATAAGCCAAACTTGACCCTTGATGAAAAATCGTTCTAAATTAAAGAAAACCCCGTCGGAAGAAAAATACATCACTCATAAACTTTCTTTCGAGACACTTTTTAATATTATGAACTAGCCAATGATCCATTGTAATCTCTAAAGGATTCCTCTTATAGAGTCCCGACAATGTTAATACAGGTCGCTTCCTCTGCGAATTTCTATTCCGCCAGCGTTTCCCAGTCTCAATACAAGCAAATTCCTTTTTCCAATATTTTAGTTGAAATCTACTGAAGTTTGTATGAACTCAATTGATCTTTTTTCATTTTTTTTTGGGAGGATATCGATATCACATCCATTATTATCGATATCACATCCATTATTATATCCTGAGTAGTGACGGTATTTCAGCCAATGTCCCTATATAAGGAAACGCATGTGAGTGTGACGCATTAATGTCTCGCTCTTTGCTCCAGACATAAATTCTTGATATAACTACAAGCGTATGTAATAATAATAATAATGTATGGGTATTTCGGGGCTGTTTTATAAGGTTCTTTAACACGTCGTTAGTATTATGAAAGAAAGTTATATTTATGGGCATTTAGAATGTCATTAGTACTACAAAACAATAATTCGCATTATAAAAATTTTGTACAATTATCCCTTTCCAGAAATCTCATAACCAAACTGAAAGAATTTCCCATACAACAATATATACCTTTGGACTCTCATATACAATTTCATAAAATTGCTGCCTGTACTGCTCTCTTCTTTTCGGTGCTACATACAGTGGGTCACATAGTGAATTTCTATCATGTCTCTACACAATCTCATGAAAATCTAAGATGTTTAACCAGAGAGGTGCACTTTGCATCGGACTACAAGCCGGATATAACATTTTGGCTCTTCCAAACGGTGACCGGTAAAGTAGCAAAAGTTAAAAAAATGTTCTTTCAATATTTAATGTTTTTGTTTAAGGTACCACTGGCGTTCTATTATTCATTATAATGTGCATAATTTTCGTATTTGCCCATCCCACGATACGCAAAAAGGCCTATAAATTCTTTTGGAATATGCATACGCTCTACATAGGCCTTTACTTGTTGTGTTTGGTACACGGCTTGGCTCGTCTAACCGGCCCACCACGCTTTTGGATGTTCTTCTTAGGTCCGGGCATTATTTACACGCTGGATAAAATTGTCTCTTTGCGTACCAAATACATGGCTTTGGATGTCATCGAAACTGATCTACTGCCTTCCGATGTCATCAAAATTAAGTTTTATCGTCCACCCAATCTAAAATATCTTTCGGGACAGTGGGTGCGCTTGTCCTGCACTGCCTTTCGACCTCATGAGATGCACAGTTTTACTCTGACTTCGGCGCCACATGAAAATTTCCTCAGCTGCCACATCAAGGCTCAGGGTCCCTGGACCTGGAAGTTGCGCAACTATTTCGATCCCTGCAATTACAATCCCGAAGATCAGCCTAAAATACGTATTGAGGGACCTTTTGGGGGAGGCAATCAGGATTGGTATAAATTTGAGGTGGCCGTAATGGTTGGTGGTGGCATCGGTGTCACGCCTTATGCTTCGATTTTGAATGATTTGGTATTTGGCACCAGCACGAATCGTTACTCTGGCGTTGCTTGCAAAAAGGTGTACTTTTTGTGGATTTGTCCCTCACATAAACACTTCGAATGGTTCATTGATGTGCTGCGTGATGTGGAGAAGAAGGATGTGACAAATGTCTTGGAGATACACATATTTATTACACAGTTTTTCCACAAATTCGATTTGAGGACAACAATGCTGGTGAGTGCATACAAGCAAATGTATATACATACATATATTCTTTTATTTGGGTGTTAAAATATTTCATAAAATCTATTGTATAGATTTTAATTCAAAGTTTCATTCATTGGAAAAGAAAATGGTAGAATTTAGAATATACTTTTTTAAACTCACTTAATTAGTCGAAATAAGTTTGACTGCAATAAAACGTATATTATCCAGATATGGTAGGGGTAATGGATAAGACACACCTCTATCTCTCTCTCTCTCTCTTTCTCTCTCTTCGTATGTTTCTCGGACTATCATGATTCCCAAACAGTGGTAAAATTCTTCAGTTTTAGTTTGAGCACATGGCTCAACTTAAATCCCTTTTATAGTTATAACAAATACAAATGGAAATCTCACCACGCATATCTAGGTTCCGGCAAACAGTAACTTCATTGGCAATGAGTGGATTATGGTCTCCTCAAATACATTCTCAAATACCATCTTCAAAGAGCAGAAGATACATGGAACATCCAGTAGCTTTGCAAAAAAGTGTCTATGATTGCACGATAAACTCTCAGAAAAAATATTAAGCAAAAATATGAAGAACATTTCGCGGTAGGTCGTGGTATTGAGGGTCACCTGCGCGATCGGCAGGTATGCTAGTAGGTTAGATCTTCCCAATAATACATTCTGTTGCAGCCGTCACGAACAGGACAGAGAATAGACAGAGACAGAGATCACTAGATCTAGCATTAGATTCAGTCCAGACAGGTGGAAATCTGATTCATTCTTTCTTTTTGTATGAGAATTTTTGAGGAGTAGAAACACATATTTCATGTCAGATGAACACTCAATTCTCTGTTTCCTGAATAAATTTGGCGCCATGGTGAATATTTGGCGAAGAGGGTAACGAAGGAAACGAATGGCTGACTAAGAGGCTCGGAATAAAATCTTTTCTTTTGTAAATCGTGTGTTTATATCAAAGAAGATAATAGCTGCTGGCTTTAGATGGAATTCGCTCTCCAGCAGAGAATAATCTCTGGCCTCATCCAACATTTTATTACACTCTCCCAGGAGAGATCCCAACTGATATTGTCGGTAAAAATGTCATAAAAATACTGACGGTATGCTTAAGAGAAAGTTGTGAGAATTTTCAGTTCAGATAGTGGGATAATAAATTTTTCTTTGTAATTGTCCACCTCTAACATAATTCAGGATCAAGTTCTCATGTAAAAAATGTTTTTGACTTCTAGCACAAAGGAAAATTTGCTCCAATCCAAGCGTCAATCATCTGGGTTTGTCGGCATAGACCAAAGTCTTCAAATATCCCCATTAAACACTGTTAAATCGGTGTTTTGCTGTGAAATCACGGATCAACAACACTTTGGTTTTGCGTTAATTCACCAAATGTATGGCATATCCGGTATTCGTGTGGCTCCAATTCTGGCACTAGTTGAACTTTTGCCAGCTCACAAGAACAAATCCATCCGTAAAATTTTCAATAAAGTGTGTGGATGATGGACGATATGATCCATACCGAATTGTTTTGATGGAGTCTTCCAACGCTCTACAGCAGAAGCAACTTCTTCAGTACGTACCGTACAACGTCTTACTTGCTGTCCCTTAGAGAAAAAAATAGTGCAGAAGAGGTCCATGGTTACTTTAATTAATTTCACTGATGAACGATTATGCAGACGGAAGAGAGTAACGACTTTCTTTAACTGAAACATGTTTTCGTAAAAAATCTGCCAAATTCACAGGCGTTTTTCAAGTTCCACTCTATTTATGATGTAATGGCAAATCGAATTAAGCACAAAGCAAGTTAAGAGCCCTGGCGTATCTAACTGAGTGGTAGCGCTATTCTCTGATAACTTTTTTTCTATTTGGTTTGTATGTCCCCGTCCATACAGTAAAACATTTGCAGCGAAGCATTTTTTTATTCTCTTTTTAAACTGCATTCGTGTTTCCACTGTGAAGTTTTTATTCTGCAGCTTAATATATTTTCTCATATATTTTTTATGAGAATAAGATAAGAATGAAATACTCAACAAGGATATACATGAAACAAATTACCCTTTTCCATTCCCCCTTCCCCTCCAACAACAAATTCAAAATATTTGCAGTAAATGTTTTCTAGTGTGAACGAAGACTATCTGACAAATTTCAAACGCTTTTTTGTTTGTTTATGGTACAATCATCATTGTATTTTTGACATGCTTTGGTTCTTTACGCAGCTATGATTGTTATATTGTTGTACAACAATTTCTTATGCAGTCACCTTGTATACGTAAACCATGTTAAGAGCTGTCAAAATGGCGCACATATCAAACAGTAGTGCGAACTTACGGATAGCTTGAAAAATTATGCTGGATCCAAGGTTTTCTTTGAAGATGTTCATATTTCGGTCTTACTTAGATTACCCGGTACCAGTACCTGTACACACGTTTTAAAGATTTAGATATACACCGTAGCATTAGGTTAGGAAGGGTGGTGCTACACCGGACCTCCACTCGGAGACCCAATTGAGTCCATTGTGGTTAGGTTAGGTAAAGTTAGGAAGGTATACCGTAGCCTTAACTGTCAAAAGCGTTTAGAGGCCCATTATAGACATCAGTACGTTAATGGAAACAAACTGGCTCTGGATCGTAAGGTGGTGAAATCGAAGTGTGTTTTCGCACAGATTCCATCATTGACTCTGCTTTAGGCTTCATTGTATAGGAAAATTCAGCTCTTTGGAAAGAATCCAGATACCGATTGATCAGCTCGTATACACTGAAAATAATACACTTCAAAAAAAAAAAACACTTTCGTAGTTACTTCTTTCGTAAAATATATGTACGAAACTTTCGTGTATATTACGAAGTAAGGTACCAATTTTTTAATTCTAGGAAAATGCCGAAAATCTTTGCTAATAATTTTTATGTATTCAAAAAAGAAGAGCTGTTTTAGCTCTCGCCTTGGTATCTGGCCAGTCGGAAAGCAGTGTAAATTTGGATTTCCGGAAATTTGATTCTTTTGGAGCCTCGACTGTCTTAGTAAAGTGCATATAACAGAACTGTTGGACATTGTGAAAAGTTCTAGGTGCTCGATCCAATGCTTTCTCTATCAGGACAATTATGTAAAAAATTCCGCAGGAAATTTCTCCCTTTTCCAATTAGAATTTTTTGTTTCTCCTATCATTTGCTATTAGTTGGAATTGTTCCCTGGGAGAAATTTCCTGCGGAATTTTTTACATAATTGCCCTGTATAACTTTCCGATCCTGAAAGAACGAGGTGTAGATTTGCATCTTTCAGGGTATGCGATGTCTCCCTGGGACCTAATCTCCACTTGGTATCACAATGCATAACAGAGCAGACCACCCTGCTCTGTAATCCGAAACGAAAGAAAATGCTTTCGTACGTTAATAACAAGTAAATGCGAAAGCATTCTTCTTCGTTTCGAATTACAAAGTAGTCCCCCTATCCAGAGGACTTCCGAGTGGTCGCGGTTTATGGTATTTGGAATGTAGTTTTAAATTAACTTAATCTATTTTGAACATTTATTCAATTTGATTTTAATCCCTAACCAATGGTTTTTTACTTTTTATTTACAGTATATTTGTGAAAATCACTTCCAACGGCTGTCGAAAACTTCAATATTTACTGGACTTAAGGCTGTCAATCATTTTGGCAGACCCGATATGTCAAGTTTTTTGAAATTTGTACAAAAAAAACACTCTTATGTAAGTAAAAATTCTAAAAATTTAGATTAAGTTCCCTGCCTGATCCACGCTGCCGAAACAATGCATTCGTCTTAAAATTCGTGTTGAAAAAAACAACAAAATACTAAACTTTGTTTGTTTTTTTTTTACATGTAAATTATATCGAGCCATAACCACCAAAAAAGTTTCACCGATAAATTTTTTGGACCTCGTTTTTTTTTTGACGAAATTTTGGTAAAAAAAATTAAGTTCGAAAATTATGTCGCGTAAGATGTTTTTTGGCGCTTATGGCACGATATAATAGAACGAATGTATAATTTTGATATCGTTAAATATGCTAAAAATATGACATATGTATCGTTCGTTTGCTGCAAGAATATCGTAACTCAAAAAAAAAATCTGTATTAACGAAGATTATCTCTAGGAACTTTGAATAATAATTAATTTAGATTTTCATCACAATATTAGAAATAAATTTAGTTTGGCAAAAACAATTTTGTTTGACTTACGACATTCTTATAGCAAACGAGCAACAAGTAAATAATAATTTAAATACATGAACCTTTTCCAAATTACAGGTCTCTAAAATTGGGGTATTTTCTTGCGGTCCCCGGCCCTTAACCAAGAGTGTCATGTCCGCCTGTGATGAGGTCAACAAGACTAGAAAGTTACCCTACTTTATTCATCACTTTGAGAACTTTGGATAAATTGTTTTTCTATGCAAAAAAAAAAACAGTCAAATTCATAAAATAATAAATTCATACAAATCTCTCGAAAATACCCACTGCTTTAACAATCAGGCATTTAACACTAAATTTTAAACATCATTTAGTACTTAAAAGAAGAAATATTATAGAAAAGAAAACATAAAAAAATATTGCTTTACGTGTAGCGAATAATTGAAACGAAAAGAAAAATGAGATAATTTTAGTCAAATTTTAGATAAAGAAATTTAAAAGGATATTAGAAACATGTATGTATGTATGTATGTATTTATTGAAATATTTAATTCTTTTTTTTTTTTTTGTTTTTTTCTTACTTCTTGTGTAATTTTATTATTATTTTTTGTCGTTAGAATAATTTTCGATATCAGTGTTCAAATTAAATCACAAAATACTGTTTAACTTATTTATTATTTTTTTATTTTTAATAAAATTAAGTCAATATTTTCAATATGAATTTTTCGGCACGCATTTTTATTTATGGAAAAATTTTACAGATTACACTGTGCAACAATTTTGTTTTTGTGTCGATTTAGTTTTTTGTTCAAGTAAGAAAACCTAACAAAAACGTTTGTTCACCGAAATCTGGCAACACTGATGGAAAATCCAAGGGGACTTTGCGTTTACTTTCTTTTAACGCAAAGTGATTGCAAATTTTCGTGGAAATAGGTAGTGTGAAAATACATGAATTAAATATTAAATTTTAATGGGCGTGGTACAGAGTTATTTAGGGATCGGTTGGGCAAATGTAAATGAGCTGCAAGTTTAAGTTTTGATGTGCGTAGTCTAACTTACTTTTCCAAACGACAGATTGCGTCATTTAAAAAGCTCAAAATTTTTTAAAATCGTTTTAGTAGAAGTAGGTGAAATAAAAAGCAAAATCTTAATAGGCGTGCCCCAACCCACAATTTCCAAAGCGATATCATGTCAATATTTCACACGAATTGGTTACTTGGAAGACCTTTTTTAAATTAGGAAGTTATGAAATAACAATTTAAAAAGTATACATATAAAAAACACAAACGAATTGATAACCTCCTTTTCGAAAGGCAATTAAAAATCAGAATTAATTACTAAAGGTCGGGTTAAAGATGTTAAAAGTTGCTGGAATTCCATTTTAATTAAAAATAAAGGAACATAACAATTGCATGGACATTTTTCCCCATTCCTTGCTTTCCTACTCCGACAACAAAACAGCTGACAGCAAAACAGCTGACTTCAAAAATTCAAAATTCTGTTGCCCTTATTATTTTTTCCACATCTGTTAAGAGTATGACTTTGTTCACGGAAAAAAATTGATTCCTTGTGAATAATTTCCTGGAGAATACTTATCATCGAATTGGAGTTCTTTGACATGTTTTGAACTACATGTACTACTTTGAATTTATCTATTTAAAATCTATACAATAGAGCAATTCAATTACTTCCATCCTTGATGGGGATACAAAATTCTCCATCAATGATTATCCAAATGATTTTTATATATAAAAATGTAAGTTTATAAACAGTGAATTTCGATTATAACGAATTGCCGAGTTAAACGAACAGCTTCTCTCGTCGCAACAGTTGTTCATTTATATTGCATACGCTCCTAGCGAACTCCAGTTATAACATATTTCCGCCTATAAAGAACAAAAAAATGGCAAGTTGTGGTCTTTTGTTTTTTAAATTAGCTGCTCTTATAGCTAAAATATATATTTTTTTTATTAAGTTGCAGCAACGAAATGCATCTAGACGTGACTAAACAACAAATATATTTTTTAAATTTGTATTAATTTTGACTCGTGCTAAATAAAAGTTTTAATATTTTATGTGCATTTAACTTGACAGGCGTTAGGTTAACAGGCTGCTTGTAAGGAAGAGTGAAATGTAGAGTCCAGCTTACTTGTGTCCAATGCAATGAAGTTGAAGTGATGATAGCGAGAGAGGGTGATAGGGAAGGGTTAGTGATAGAGAAGACTGGTGGTGAAGGAAGAGATAGAGGAAAGTTTCATTTTTTTGCAACTCTGCTTATATTACAAGCAGAGATATCAGCCTTAAAAAATCAACACACTGGCTAAGTTTATATCACATACATAATAGAAATATTCATATAATAACGGACAGCCAATCTGCAATTAAGTCCCTCGCAGGTGTGTACTCCACATTATTCCTTGTCCAAGAATATCGCACAGTCCTGGATAAAGTTGCGCAGCACTCATCCATCACACTATATTGGGTGCGCAGACACGGAACTAATTCAGGCAATATAGTTGCGGATGACCAGGGGATCTACTCTGTAATTCGAAACGAAAGCAAATGCTTTCGAAATGCAATGTTAATAACATGCAAATACGAAAGCATTTTCTTTCGTTTCGAAATACAGAGTAGACCCCTGGCAAAGAAGGGAACCCTACTCGGAGTAGTCGATATTGACAATCTCTCTGGGCTCCCTCTCTCATCCTGCTGGAGACGCTTCGATGCTGACTTACTCAATTCAGCTCAAGACAGATGGCGCAATGAGCCTTTGGCCTCGTCTCATTATCAACAGAACCAAAAACCTCATTAGCTTCACCAGGAAGCATTTGAGTAATCTCTTGCCCACACTAACCGGCCATTGCGCTTTTGGAACCCACGCTAAACGTATGGGGTATCACGTATAATGATTACTGCTACAGTTGCAATGATGAAGAAGAGGAGGAAAGCATTTCGCATCTCCTCTGCTTCTGTCCTGCTTTGAAGGACCGCCGTCTGCGATACCTAGGCAGAATATCCTTCAATAGCCTGGCCGAGTTATCGGAAATAGGACTCAGAAACCTAAGTCTATACATTAGGAGCAGCGGCTGGTATGGTCGTTAACCCTCCTCTATGGCATGTGTACACACTAGGCCAGAGCCCCACAAAGTAGCGCACGCGTGCGGTTGCTACAACAACAATGAAGAGAGCAAATCTCTTAAATCTTGTTTAATCGTTCGTATGTGTAGTCTCTGCTTACTAGTCAACACCGCAAGAAATGCTTAGTGTAGAATAGGAGTGTGCTTGCTTTTGCCGAAAATTGCTGAATGTGTTTTGTGTAGAAAGGCATAATACCCTTTGTCATGGCGAATAATGAAAAAAAATTTTTTAATAATGAAAAAAAAAATTGTTTCAAAACTAAAAAAACCGTTTTATGAAAAATTTATTGAAGATTATCAAGAATCTGAAATTAAAAAATTACCTCCCCGTTTTTTAAAAGGAAAAACATCATTTGTGATTGCCGCTGCATTTGCAAAACGTTGCCGAACATTCGATGATGGAATGTTTTTCAAGTACACGCATTACCAAATTGGTGAGATAAGTACATAAAAATTAATTTCAGTGCAAAGAGAGAGGAGATAAATTACTACTAAAAAACTACCAACTAGAAGAAGCATAAAGTATGATAGTATGTGTTTGCGGGCCCTGCACTACACCCTTTCCTGACCCACTTCTCTTCTCTTCTCTTTTATTCTCTCTTATTCTAAAGAAACTTTTCATCTATATCCTACCCTTTATTCCCTTTCCTCCCCTTCTTATACTACTTTCAACTTACAGGTAGCACAAAGGGATCATCGTATTGGACCCAAGTGAGGTGGACCCCTAGATTTTTAATTTCTTCACCAGCCGCCTGCTAACCTGACCTAACTAACCTAACCTTACCTAAAAACAAGTAAGAGTGCTATATTCGTCTGTGCCGAATCTTATATACCCTTTACCAACGTACGTACATATATATATAGTATACAGACACGTACATACATATTTGTTTTGTGAAGAAATTTATAATTTTTTTAAAGTTTCCATCTTTGGAGCTATAATTTTCATTTTTCAAGTTTCATACACCAAACTTTTCTTTCAGAAGCATAAAATATATTCAATTTATAAAGAAAAAGAAAAAAATTTTTAGACCTATTTAATTTTACATAACACAAAAAGTGTAAGTTTTCCAACCCTGGAGTCATAATTTTGGATTTTTCTGATTATTGATACCAATCTAGTTCTTTAAAAAATACATAAAATATGTTAAGTGAAAAAAGCAAGAACGAAATAAGCAAAAACTTAGTTTCATTTAATTCCTTTAATATTAAAAAAATCAGTTAAGTGCGACTTTGAATCGCGCACGAAAGGAAGGTTTTTTGCTTTTTTGAAGTTTTTTTCAGTTAAAACGATTTTTTCAGTTTTGTCGCTTTTTTCTCGTTTTGGCGATTTTGTCTGTTTTTGGAGGTTTTTTTCATTTTGGCGATTTTTTTCTGTTGTTGGGCTTTTCTTCATTTTGGAGATTTTTCTCATTTTGACGATTTTTTCTGTTTTTTGGGTTTTTTCGCGATTTTTTTGTTTTTTTTTCGTTTTGGTGATTTTTTTCATTTTGGCGATTTTTTTTCATTTTGGCAATTTTTTTCTTTTTTTATGTTTTTTTTCGTTTTGGTAATTTTTTTCATTTTGGCGATTTTTTTTTTCATTTTGGCGATTTTTTTTCATTTTGGCGATTTTTTTCTGTTTTTTAGTTTTTTTTCGTTTTGGCGATTTTTTTTCTTTTTTTGGCGATTTTTTTTAATTTTGGCGATTTTTTTCTGTTTTTTAGGTTTTTTTTCGTTTTAGCGATATTTTTCATTTTGGCGATTTTTTTTTCATTTTAGCAATTTTTTCGTTTTTTTGCGATTTATTTTAGTCTTAGAAATTTTCTTTTAATTTAGTGCTTTTTTTCATTTTGGCGATTTTTTTCTGTTTTTTGGGGTTTTTTCGTTTTGGTGATTTTTTTTCATTTTGGCGATTTTTTTATCATTTTGGCGATTTTTTTCTGTTTTTAGGTTTTTTTTTCGTTTTGGTGATTTTTTTCATTTTGGCGATTTTTATTTCATTTTGGCGATTTTCTTTCATTTTGGCGATTTTTGTTTTCATTTTAGCAAATTTTCCGTTTTTTTGCGATTTATTTTAGTCTTAGAAATTTTTTTTTAATTTGGTGCTTTTTTTCGTTTTGGCGATTTTTTTTCTGTTATTTAGGTTTTTTCTTTTTTTTGGCGATTTTTTTCATTTTGGCGATTGTTTCTGTTTTTTAGGGTTTTTTTCGTTTTTGTGATTTTTTTTCATTTTGGCGATTTTTTTTTTCATTTTGGCGATTTTTTTTCAGTTTTTTAGGTTTTTTTTTTTGGCGATTTTTTTTAATTTTGGCGATTTTTTTCTGTTTTTTAGGTTTTTTTTTCGTTTTGGCGATTTTTTTTCATTTTAGCAATTTTTCCGTTTTTTTGCGATTTATTTTAGTTTTAGAAACTTTTTTTTAATTTGGTGCTTTTTTTCGTTTTGGCGATTTTTTTTCTGTTTTTGTCTTTTTACATTTTGGCGATTTTTTTCTGTTTTTTTGGGGTTTTTTTCATTTTGGCGATTTTTTTTTCATTTTAGCGAATTTTTTCTGTTTTTTAGGGTTTTTTTTTGTTTTGGTGATTTTTTTCATTATGGCGATTTTCATTTTGGCGATTTTCTTTCATTTTGGCGATTTTTGTTTTCATTTTAGCAATTTTTCAGTTTTTTTTTTGCGATTTATTTTAGTCTTAGAATTTTTTTTTAATTTGGTGCTTTTTTTCGTTTTGGCGATTTTTTCTTGTTTTTGGCGATTTTTTTCGGTTTGGCGATTTTATAATTTTTTATTTTTTCAGTTTTACCGTTTTTGAAAATTTCAAGAGTTTTGCTCTTACGGTTTCCAAGATACAGCAAATTGTCAAAATTACATAGTCAAAACTGCATTAACTGATGGAACACCCTTTAATTTAAATTTTTTAAAATTTTTGTGTTAATTTTTGTAGTCTGTATAAAAATACACTAACCTTACAAATTTCAAGTGTGCAATTGTATATATACTACATGGGATTTTAAAATTTTTCGTTGTTCGTTTTGGAACACCCTTTAATTTCCAATTATCATGTATTTGTTGTTGTAGCGGCCAAAGGTCTACATAATGTGTCCAAATTTCAGGTCTCTAGCTCTTACGGTTCTCGAGAAAATACTAATATAGTTTTAGACATAGTTAATTTTACATAACACAAAAAGTTAAAGTTTTCCAACCCTGGAAACGTCTTTTTAATTTTTTTGTATTTTTTTTATTTAAAATTCCAATTTTAGTCGTACTGAAGTGTAAAATATGTACATTTATTAAAAAAAATAAAAATTTGTTTTCGGGAGTTACTTTTATATGGCAAAATGAAGTTTAAGTTGTCCAGCTCTGCAATCGTCTGCCCGATTTTGCTGAATTTCAATACCAATCTATTTTGGAAAATTTCTGACACACCAGTCCAAGAACGAAGTCTCTAGCTTTTCTGGGAGCTTCGGAAAACCGATTTCACGTACAGACAGACGGACAGACGGACAGACGGACAGACGGACAGACGGACAGACGGACAGACGGACATCGCTTATTCGTCTTCCCTATGCATAAGGATCCAGAATATATATATTTTATGGATCGCTTATTGATATTATAGAAATTACAAACGGAATGACAAACCTATATATACCCTTTTACCATTTTTGTTGGTAAAGGGTATAATAAAAAGCACTCGTTTATAATAATTTTTTATACTAAAATACTCATAATATGAATTGAAAATTTGATTTTCGTTGTTCGATAGCCAGCGGAGATCGAAAACCGAATGCAACTCATAATACGGGCCTATAATTAGAGTTTTTCTTTTCCCGGACTTTTTCATTTCCCGGGAAAGCGGGAAAGATTTTTCGGTTTCCCGGGAAATCCCGGGAATTCCCGCCCAGTACAAAAAATACAAAATATTTTTATACCCTTTACCAACAAAAATGGTAAAAGGGTATATATAGGTTTGTCATTCCGTTTGTAATTTCTATAATATCAATAAGCGATCCATAAAATATATATATTCTGGATCCTTATGCATAGGGAAGACGAATAAGCGATGTCCGTCTGTCCGTCTGTCCGTCTGTCTGTACGTGAAATCGGTTTTCCGAAGCTCCCAGAAAAGCTAGAGACTTCGTTCTTGGACTGGTGTGTCAGAAATTTTCCAAAATAGATTGGTATTGAAATTCAGCAAAATCGGGCAGACGATTGCAGAGCTGGACAACTTAAACTTCATTTTGCCATATAAAAGTAACTCCCGAAAACAAATTTTTATTTTTTTTAATAAATGTACATATTTTACACTTCAGTACGACTAAAATTGGAATTTTAAATAAAAAAAATACAAAAAAATTAAAAAGACGTTTCCAGGGTTGGAAAACTTTAACTTTTTGTGTTATGTAAAATTAACTATGTCTAAAACTATATTAGTATTTTCTCGAGAACCGTAAGAGCTAGAGACCTGAAATTTGGACACATTATGTAGACCTTTGGCCGCTACAACAACAAATACATGATAATTGGAAATTAAAGGGTGTTCCAAAACGAACAACGAAAAATTTTAAAATCCCATGTAGTATATATACAATTGTACACTTGAAATTTGTAAGGTTAGTGTATTTTTATACAGACTACAAAAATTAACACAAAAATTTTAAAAAATTTAAATTAAAGGGTGTTCCATCAGTTAATGCAGTTTTGACTATGTAATTTTGACAATTTGCTGTATCTTGGAAACCGTAAGAGCAAAACTCTTGAAATTTTCAAAAACGGTAAAACTGAAAAAATAAAAAATTATAAAATCGCCAAACCGAAAAAAATCGCCAAAAACAAGAAAAAATCGCCAAAACGAAAAAAAGCACCATATTAAAAAAAAATTCTAAGACTAAAATAAATCGCAAAAAAAAACTGAAAAATTGCTAAAATGAAAACAAAAATTGCCAAAATGAAAGAAAATCGCCAAAATGAAAATCGCCATAATGAAAAAAATCACCAAAACAAAAAAAAAACCCTAAAAAACAGAAAAAATTCGCTAAAATGAAAAAAAAATCGCCAAAATGAAAAAAACCCCAAAAAAACAGAAAAAAATCGCCAAAATGAAAAAAGACAAAAACAGAAAAAAAATCGCCAAAACGAAAAAAAGCACCAAATTAAAAAAAAGTTTCTAAAACTAAAATAAATCGCAAAAAAACGGAAAAATTGCTAAAATGAAAAAAAATCGCCAAAACGAAAAAAAAACCTAAAAAACAGAAAAAAATCGCCAAAATGAAAAAAAATCGCCAAAAAAAAAAAAAACCTAAAAAACTGAAAAAAATCGCCAAAATGAAAAAAAAAATCGCCAAAATGAAAAAAAATCACAAAAACGAAAAAAACCCTAAAAAACAGAAACAATCGCCAAAATGAAAAAAATCGCCAAAAAAAAGAAAAAACCTAAATAACAGAAAAAAAATCGCCAAAACGAAAAAAAGCACCAAATTAAAAAAAAATTTCTAAGACTAAAATAAATCGCAAAAAAACGGAAAATTTGCTAAAATGAAAACAAAAATCGACAAAATGAAAGAAAATCGCCAAAATGAAATAAAAATCGCCAAAATGAAAAAAATCACCAAAACGAAAAAAAAACCTAAAAACAGAAAAAAATCGCCAAAATGATCAAAAAATCGCCAAAATGAAAAAAAATCACCAAAACGAAAAAAACCCCAAAAAACAGAAAAAAATCGCCAAAATGAAAAAAAGCACTAAATTAAAAGAAAATTTCTAAGACTAAAATAAATCGCAAAAAAACGAAAAAATTGCTAAAATGAAAAAAAATCGCCAAAATGAAAAATATCGCTAAAACGAAAAAAAACCTAAAAAACAGAAAAAAATCGCCAAAATTAAAAAAAATCGCCAAAAAAAGAAAAAAAATCGCCAAAAAGGAAAAATACTAAAAAACAGAAAAAAATCGCCAAAATGAAAAAAAATTGCCAAAATGAAAAAAAAAATCGCCAAAATGAAAAAAATTACCAAAACGAAAAAAAACATAAAAAAAGAAAAAAATTGCCAAAATGAAAAAAAATCGCCAAAATGAAAAAAATCACCAAAACGAAAAAAAAACAAAAAAATCGCGAAAAAACCCAAAAAACAGAAAAAATCGTCAAAATGAGAAAAATCTCCAAAATGAAGAAAAGCCCAACAACAGAAAAAAATCGCCAAAATGAAAAAAACCTCCAAAAACAGACAAAATCGCCAAAACGAGAAAAAAGCGACAAAACTGAAAAAATCGTTTTGACTGAAAAAAACTTCAAAAAAGCAAAAAACCTTCCTTTCGTGCGCGATTCAAAGTCGCACTTAACTGATTTTTTTAATATTAAAGGAATTAAATGAAACTAAGTTTTTGCTTATTTCGTTCTTGCTTTTTTCACTTAACATATTTTATGTATTTTTTAAAGAACTAGATTGGTATCAATAATCAGAAAAATCCAAAATTATGACTCCAGGGTTGGAAAACTTACACTTTTTGTGTTATGTAAAATTAAATAGGTCTAAAAATTTTTTTCTTTTTCTTTATAAATTGAATATATTTTATGCTTCTGAAAGAAAAGTTTGGTGTATGAAACTTGAAAAATGAAAATTATAGCTCCAAAGATGGAAACTTTAAAAAAATTATAAATTTTTTCACAAAACAAATATGTATGTACGTGTCTGTATACTATATATATATGTACGTACGTTGGTAAAGGGTATATAAGATTCGGCACAGACGAATATAGCACTCTTACTTGTTAAATTTAGTTTATTTCAACAAAAACAAATTGTAATTCATGAGATCGATTAAATAATAACGCTTTATACACTCATTATTCAAAAAATAATACCGTTTCCGTTCTTTATATAATAGAAATACATATACATACATATACCAATATTATAAAAAAGAAATTATACGACTATTATTAAAAAAAATTTACAAAATATTCCCCTTATGAAAAAAATCATTGTTAAACTTAAAGTTGGTTTAACAAACGAATTTTGTATGGCAAAACCAGTTTTAACGCATGCTTTAACTTTAACAATCATTTTTGCATAAGGGCATATTTCTTTGGAAATAGGACTTTAGTACAGAATAAGCTGTTAATGCTGTTAACCGTACTATTTAATTATTTGTAATTTTCTTTTATTTCCTTGCTCATTTCTGTTTTTCACTTTTATGAATTGTTCTAGAATTAAATTTTGAACGTCGCGTTCTGCTTTTTCCAAATAAAGACATCTAAGTCTCAGAACGCATTTGTGCCAGATGTAAACTCGGCCTTAGTTGTTGTAAAGCTTTAGGTATTGTGGTATTGCCATCACCTTATTGTTGCACCATCGCATTCATTACACTGGGTCTTCACGTAGCAATTTCATTGCTGAGAACAAGCAATAACGTCGGCAGAATAATCTATTTTTTTTTTGCTTCTTGCTTGAAGCGGCGAACACGTACGGCAATTTTTTCCACAATTCTTACACATTCTTAGGGCAGGTATTGCCTTAAATATATATTTCCAATGCAAATATACGAAAAATTTATGTTTAGTTTTTCCTATATTATGTTTTCGGATGATGTACTTATATATTTTCCTCCATTTCACTGTTTTGCAAAAATTAATGAAAAATACAACAAAAGTGACAGCATATTGCTTGGCAATAATTGCTCGAGCAATCAGCACAGCAATCATTGCTCAATGGATTGACACTTATGGCAATCGCTGTCTACACGTAGGAAACCTCATGGACGCAATCAAATTTGACAATTGCCTCAATCGATATTGCTACGTGAAGACCCAGTGTAAAGTGAATAACGACACTCATCAAGGAATGTGTACATACAAATTAAGTTGCCATAACAAAATCAAAAAATCCCGGGAATTTCCGCACAAATTTCCCGGGATTTCTTTCCCGGAAAATGTGCGGGATCCCGGGAAACTTTTCCCGGGAAATCCCGTATGAAAAACACTACCTATAATACTAAAATGTTGTTTTTATTTTTTGTGCAAATTCATTAACGAAGATAAGCAAATAAAGTCAGACTTTGTTTTTTATAATTTTTAACCATCAAAAACAAACTATTTTAATTAATTTAATTATTATTTTTCGAACTGTATTTGTTTCTATATTCTTATGAATTAAATTTTTTTGTTTTGTTTTCATTAAAAATCACTTCGGTAACGTAATTTTCACAATTAAGACCATAGTTTGTATTTTTTTTTTAAGTAAAAAATCATGTTTTTATTTTTTGCTGATTCGTTATAACCGAACTCCACAGTTAGTAAGACCTATAATTTTATTTAATATCCAATTTTGGTAAAACAGTTAATAGTGTTAGGGAATGCAAACAATTTCTTAAAAATTCATAAGCAACAAATATAAAACGTCCATATTGTCTCGGTGTATACGAGCGGAGCAAAGCGTTTATTATTTCCACAATTAATAAAATGGGAAGACGTTTGCGATAATTGTTAGTAGTATTGTCATAACTATAAAATGAATAATATAAGTGCAATATGTACGTATCAGTTAGGAAATATGTAATTTAAATTGACTTACTTTTTGGCCAAGGGACACGATAGGGCTACACCCATTAGATAACCAAAGTCACGGCAGAGTATGAAGACTGGAGAGGTTTCATGTTTCAAATGCAAGGGGTCGCCGCACCACTTAAAGGCCTGAAATAAAAGAGTTAAAATAAAAGTTTTTTTAATTAATGGAATAAATAAGAAAAATTAAAAATTTTAAAAACCCCCGATATATCTAGAAAAGATGTGATAACTTCTAATCGGCTGGACCGCCGTTTTTCGTAAAACATAGCTAAGAACCTTCCCGATCAAGCGACCTTTCAAACAGAAAAAATTAAATCAAAAACGTGGACTCGTACAGACACACAGATACACACTACAAACTTATGACACCCCTTTTTTGGTCGGGTGTTAAACAGAAAAAAATAGAAAATAATTAATAATAATTTTAAATTGTAAAATATGGATTTGCATGTTTGAAAAACTCTTTGATAATACAATCTTATATAATGTAGAGATTTTATGTAGAACTGAGAGTAGGGTGTTTCAGTAAATAAAAAAAAAGAAGGTGGTGTATAGCTCGATTATAAGAATTCCCCAGCAAATTATTCACGTTTCAAAATAATTGCTAAAAGATAGTGGAAAAAATAGGGGGTACATAATTTTTAATTTTCGAAGTAACACGACCTGTGAAGCTACTTCGGCTTGTCTGCCGAAAGTCCTCGTCCATACAGTGAAACATTTTCTGCGAAACATTTTTGGTTTCTCTTTTGAAACTGCATTCGTGTCCACACTGTGAAGTTTTTGTTTTGCTTTATATGTTTTCTAATATATTTCTCATGAGAATGAGTCGAGAATGACGTACTCAACAAGAACTTCGTGTACATGAAACAAAGTACCCTTTGCCATTCCTCTTTTCCCTCTCGTCTAAAAACTCAAATGTTTTGCAGCAAATGTTTCACTGTATGGACGAGGACAAAGTGTTCAAAATTAATTTGAAACTTTTACTTTCGAGTGAAATTTAAAAAAAAAACGCATTATGAAAGAAAACTTACCATACGTACGGACCAAAAGGGATCTATATCCATATATAACATAGCAAAATATGCGCCTATGGGTATTGAGCCGAATCCAATCAGCATCAATAAAGCTATTAGTTTTCCCAAATTTACAAGTGGCTTAAAGAAACATTTAAGTACATTTATTAGGACAACAGCCAGTAGGGATCCAAGCAGACATTGATGTAAAAACTCATAAAGGAAGTATAAACGAATGAACCACACCAGACCACAAAGCAAACTAAGAGTGGCATAAATCAGCATATAATTGTTGTGGCGCAATGGGAAACCAAATGAACGCCAGCATAATATTAAAGCAAATGTGGTAAAGGCTGCAGCATGTGTAGAGGGAAGTCCGGCACTGGTATCACAACTATAAGGATAAATTTTTATATCTCTAAAATTATATTTGTAACTGCTAGTAGTTTCTTTAAGCCACCAGGCGGGACGGTATTCAGCAAAGCACCTAAAAAAGCAAAATTATGAAAATTTTAATATAACATGTTATTTCAAATAGAATCATTTACCATTTTATAACTGATGTCAAGGCATTCATCAAACCTACTGACGATGCCAGTTGTACCAGTAATTTGTGTTCCAAAGCACCCACTAAAGGTATCCATAGATTAAGTATATAAATGGGATCAAGGTAATCGTTTATATTTCTCAGTATTGCCTCGGCAAATTCAAACCTTTGCAATAGTAAATAAGATAAAATGTTATTGTTTAAAAGAATACATATGAGTAAATGGCCACTTACTGGTTTTGTACGTTTCTATTCACAGTTATTTCGTATTCATATAAAGAAGTCAGAAGGTTGTGCAACATTTTATTGGTGTTTTTGCTTTTGCTACTTCTTCATGGAATATTTGCATAAGTTTTACTTATAAGTAAAATTAATATTAATGCTGTTCTTATTTGTTTTGCTGGAATAGCAGGCATGCACTTAACTGGCCAGACATATGTTAAAGCAAAGCATGCGCAGTTTTGCTCATCTGTCAAATTACTGGTAGCAGTGGCTCCGTGAAATTTCTCTAAAAGTGAGTGAGGGATTCTTCTCCACTAATTTCTCAAGCTGGGTTGCAGTTGTTATTTGTAAATTTGGCGACGAAAAATTTGTATTTCTAATATTACAGTCGTTTCAATAAAATATTACCGTCAAATATTCTTTTAAGTCTAGCACTGACTCACTATCCTGCACAATCGCACGACTTTTGATAAAATGCAACCCTGATCTAATGAATTATTGTTGCATTTTCTGAATAGTCGCACGATTGTGTAGGATGATTCATCATCGGTAATCTGCGATAAAGAAAACTAGAATAACAATTTGAAGTAAGCAATGCAAACTAATATCGTGTTTGTCGATGTTGACAAGTAGAGTACAGAGGTCAATTTAAAAGTTCTACATTTTGCTCATGAATTCACTGATTTATAGCACTGGCAGCATTGTCGTGGAAACGCGCCTTCTAATATTATTTTGCAAGATGCAGTAAACTACTTTTTTTCCGTTTTAAATACCAAGTATTGTAGGATTTGGCCCGTCATACCACAACTCCGCCTTGCCTGTTGTCTTCGTTGCAAAAATATTTCTTCCTTTCTTAAGAAGTGTAAAGAAAAGTTGTATCCATTTGGTCCATCGATTTTTTCGTGAGAAAAATATTCTTTCAAAATTGATAAAATTGTTAGTACAATTTTAAAATTCTCAATACCATCCCTAGTGTGAACCGCGACTAATTTAAAGAAGCCTTATTTCAAAATTTCTTGTACAAGGTAACGCATATAAAAATATTTTATTTAACTGAATCTAAATTATTTTTACCTTTTAGCGCTTATATTTGAAGTCGGCTAATTTATTGTTTAAAAGCTTTATTTTTGATCTTTTTAGTACCAATTTTAAGTTTATAGGGCGTGGTCACTACCACTTTTACAAATATTAGTTATCTCACTCACTATTCTAAATGCAAGATATCACCGCTTTTAAAGCTCAAGTGGTGTGTCAAGTCGAAGTACATGAAATACAGGCTTGTTCTGTAAATCACGACATGTTAAATCACGGTGATTTCAAAAAAGTAATAAAAGCTAAATCAAGGCTTTTGTAAATTGCAAAAGTTGGAATAAAATATTATACATATTATAAATTACAAAAATTTTAAATACAATAAAAACCCACTAAAAAGTCAGCTATTAACAGTTTTTTTTAATCACCGTGATTTTCAGAACAGGCCCGATAATATCAACTATTAATGGGCATAGCCGGCTAACTTTGTTGTGTAGCAGAATCATCGGCGAAGTAAAATAACCAATAAAATGGCTACTAAGCACAGCTTCAAAAAATTTAATACGCCTCATTTAACAGCAGAGGCGCTGTAACACTGCATTATTAAAAAAACGTGCAAAAAGCAGAGTTGTAAAAGAATGAAGCTTTCCTCTATCTCTTCCTTCACCACCTGTCTTCTCTATCACTATCCCTTTCCTAAAGATGGTAACACCTAGTAATAGTAGCAGGCGGCATTCATTGCCCGAGTGTTACTCCTCTTTATATAAAAAAAGATTATGCCATTCCAAGAGCTCCAACTGTTTGCCAAGTTTTGTGGGGATCGGATAAATAGAAGTACATACTCGTATAATTCAATAAGCAAATTTAATGGGCGTGGATCCACCCAATTTTTTTACTGCAATACAGTGGCATTTTGAGAGTTCAGGGTGTGTGTCAAGTTTCGCCAGAATCGGTTAATTGGACGCATGATATATATATATTGTTACATTTTAATGGGCGTGGTTACGCCCATTTTTTAGTTTGAGATGGTGTCAAATTCGGTAGCCCAATCTGTGTGCTAAGTTTCGTAGCTATCCGATAAAAAATTTAATGGGCGTGCTCCAGCCCACTCTTTTCATATAGGGCCTCTTTCAGAAAAAACACATTTTTTTTAACTCGGTCTAAAAATGAAGAAGTTATTCTTGATATTGAGTTGATAACCTCCTCCTTTTTTGAATGTAAAAAAATTAAAGTTTAACAAAAACATGATGAAGCGCGTGGCTGAACAGAAAAATGCGTATTTCCCCCAGTTAAAAAAGTCTAGTTTAATTTTTCTTCTCTTCTTTAGAAAATCACATTAATTAATAAAAATATTTCATTCAATAAGAATTGAAAATACTGAACTTGAGCTCGATTAAGAAATTATTTCTGATTAAAATTCATTATAGTTCAATTAAATTTAATATGTATCAGTTTAATAAAGACTTAAAAAATCAATAAAAATTCATGTTCACAACTGCGAATTAGAAAACAAAAGAGAATTTCCAAGTAGAATTTCCAAGCGTACACTACAACACGATATACTGTTTTCTCTCACCAAAAATCTCACACTTTCTGCAAGAAAAATTTCATAGTGTGACCCGTGACTTGCGTACAGTTAAAAAATACATATAAGTTTTGACACAGTCGTTAAGCAGCTCTGGGCTAAAGAACAGCTCTCGCGTCATCGTAATTATTTCTTAAGTGCGGCCAGGCTTGCGTGTGTTGTTTGGCCTTCGAGAGTTTTTCGTCTCGCTTGCACTGGTTGACTGATCTGCCACGGATAACCGTATAATCTTGCGCTTCTTTTGTGGAATTTCGTTGACAACCTCGTTGCTACTTCCTATGTGTGAAGGCATAGATCGTGTATAGCCAGTCTCGAAAACTTTTTTAAAATACTGTTAATAGTATCTTGGGCATATGGTCTAGTTACCCCGCCCATATTTGTGCAACAATACTTTACAAATTTACTTTGTAAAGTATTTATGAAATAAAAATAAATAAATAAAATGAGTTTTGATATGAAAAAAAAAATAAAAATGTGTTTATTATTTTCTTCATAAAAACAAAACTATAAATTAATAAAAAAAAATTCCTTCAAAAACAAAATATATATAATGGTAGGTACAGACTTTGCAACTTGCTTAAGCAAAACGTTTTCTAATATTTTGACACAGACACTGCAACCTACAATGCAACCCATAAACATCAAAACATTTTGATATTTTCGAAACTTCGAATGAAACCATAAACAAGACTACAGACTATGCGACCGACAATGCAAGCTGCCTGGTTGCATAAACACGTTGCTACGTCAGTACCTACCATAAGAAACATATGTGTGATATCGCTCATTTACTGCAACAACGTCATAACCCAAAAAAAGTAAGTTTTACAAAATTTAAAATTAATGAAAAATAAAATGTATTTTAAATTTTTTATATTTATGAATTGTTGCTTAGCAGCAACGAAATGCATCTATGAGATTTTGACCAGGGGTACTTTCGAATATGAAGATTACGGAGGTGCTATTCACTCAAAATCAGCTTATCTCGACTTAAGCACTTTTTCCTTTTTGCCACAAATATACAAAGCCAACAACAAACAAATTATGGAAAGAGAATATTTAATTTTATCTCAAATGTGAAGTATACAAGATATTTGTATGAAATTTAATTTTTTGACTTATGAGATTATTCAAGTAAATGAACGATATGTACTTAAATATAGAAATATGTATTTATATACTGTTGAAATTTTAGTGCGCATTGCCAAACAAGTATTTAAGAAAAATACTCAAATCATTTAGATTGTTAAACAAATCGAATTGTATGGGCGAATAGCCGAAATGATTTAAATGATTATTGATGAAGGCGCGTTCGGCTGCAATCTCCAGCAGTAGAGTTTTATTTTGCTCCGTGGGAGGCATTAAAACGCAGGGCGTGGATGTGGAAACGCCACTATCAATGCCACCTCCGCTAAATATTGATGTAGAGTCAGGCGTGGAGGGATGAAAAATTGAAAACAGTTCTTGTGGCGTAAAATATTTCGATTCCGTTTCGTGCACGCATTGATTCGGTGTATTGGTTAGCATGCTATAAGATGACATCTGACGATTGTTGAATGGAGTCTGGGCATTGCAATAGGAATGATGATGACCCATGCAGTTCGTGCATGTATTTAAGCTGTAGGCTCTATTTATAAGAAAATCACGTTTCATATCCCTGGCCATTTGTGGATAACTCTTGTGTTTATTTGTAGTGCTTTCAAATTGGCAACGTTTTCTTATTTGTTTAGTTTTGAGAGGCACCAAAAGTTCTTCGCTTTTCAGACGTTTCAAACGAACACACGGCTGAAATTCTGGCTTAAGATAGAATTTTTTATTTTTGGCATTTTTTGTCGATTCACTTTTAAACATCATGGGCTTGGGCAGCTGTAACGGCTCACTGGAGTGGTCTAGTTTTAAGGGCTTGGGAAAATCTTCTTTAGTGCACGTGTGCATTTTTTTTGCAATTGATTTATTTGATTTTTGGCGAGTTTTTATATCACTTTTAGGTAAATTCTTAAAAATTGCTTTATTTGAATAATTTACCTTGAATGATTTGTATTTTTGTGCTAGAGTATTTTTAGCTTTTCGCTGATAAGAAAAAAATAAAATAATATAGGTACATAACAAAATATAAAATAAAATAAATTTTAAATGAATCAAAATAAAATAAAATAATCACCCTTATTCTAATTGTCGACATCGACATCACTTTAACACAATACCAACAAGTTGGGGCTTGTTTACTCACTCTCGAGAAAAATTTTGTGCTACTGGCAATCTATTTTCGTACCATAAGGTCTAGAATATAGCATAAACCTGCCAACAGGAGTCGGTTGATTTCGCCAGCAGATACACGTTAATACGTGTTAATTTTTTGGTGTTGTGTTAAAGTGACGTCGATGTCGACAATTAGAATAAGAGTGAATATGAAATAAAATAAAATAACATAAAAATAAAATATGAGTATGGGTAAATCCTGTGGTTACGGACGTTACATTCGTACGCATAGAGAAAATTTCGATTCGAATCGAAATGCAGAATAGGGGTGAATATCATACACATCTAAAGCAAGTTGAATGTTCATATATAAGTGAAAACGTTTGCCAGCCTTTATCATATTAATATCGGAATTAAAAAGCTGAACAAATATAAAAACACTCTTCAAAAATAACTATTTGAGCTTGAAGTGTACGTTAAAACAAAATTTCCATACAAATGTTGACAAAAGAATACTTGAAGTTTAAACTATTTTATTTTTTTGGATACGGCCGAAAATGTATAATTAAAAGAAGAGATGGCAAAATTGAGCTTTCATTACAAATTGAATACGATGAATCAAAACAATTCACATATTCCGTTTGCAATAATGGCTGAGTATATAAAGCAGAAATCTACACCAACTGACACCACACACAGTCGACCAAACATAGAAGAACGCTGATGATGAAGGTGGAGTGGCCTTCGAAAACAGCTAAATGTTCCGTTCTACTACCTGTTTGTCAGAATATTTACAATTAAATTTGGTGTTATTTGTTCATTAATAATTATCAGATGTAATTTGGCTTAAAAACGATACGAATTTTAGCCTGGTTAAATTATAAATATAGAAACAAATGAAATTCGAACAATAATAATTAAAATTACCTAAAAATAATTTTTATTTAGTTACTTTTTTCTACCCAAAAAAATTTTTAAATTTTCCAACAATATTTTTGATTTATTTGATTTTTAACACTAATTTATATCTTTACTAGCTGACCCCGGTCCGCGTTGCTGGCCCTAAGCAAACATTAGTGTTGTATATGGCATTGGTGGTACAATATGAAAATTGGATTTTGCCCACGAATAAACTAAATATTGCGCCATCTGCCGGACGAACTTCAAACTACACAGAAACGCTCCTCACGCCCCATAGAGCATGTATATAAGGTTTGGTCTAAATCGGTGCAGTAGTTCTTGAGTTACGGTGCAAAAACACAAAAAAAAACTAAATATTGGGCCATCTGTCGGACGAACTTCAAACTACACATAAACACTACTCACGCCCTATAGAGCATGTATAAGAAGTTTGGTCAAAATCGGTTCAGTCGTTCTTGAGTTACGGTGCAAAAACACAAAAAAAACTAAAAATTGCGCCATCTGTCGGACGAACCACTATTTCTGAAAGGGGCGTAGCATTTAACGGGGAAGAATATATATAAAAACACGCGCCGGTCTTTTACAAATATTTTGTGGGGTGGAAGGCGAAAATCTGTTGGGGCATTGAAGAGTTCACCCCTAACAAATAAACGTGTTTTTGATTTTTATATATATTAAGATAAGATAATCGTGTGTGTTCTGGCTTTCACATCGTTTTCACATTTTTTCTTGTGAGTTCGGATGTTAAAACACATCCTACGCCTGTTTAAGTTGAAATTTAGAAAATAAAAATTTTATAGTGTCTGTTCTAGCATCCGAATTTAGACGAGCACAACTTAAAAATTGACGATTTCAAACTTTTAGATTTTTTCGTTTTCGATTTTGAGCAAAAAACTCGTATTCTTTTCACTTGTTAACAGTCTTGTGAAAAGAATACGAGTTTTTTTGCTCAAAAGTGAAAACGAAAAAATCTAAAAGTTTGAAATCGTCCTTTTCCAAATTGTTTTCTTCTAAATTCGGATGCTAGAACACATACTATTAATTTGTATTTTCTAAATTTCAACTTAAGCAGGCGTATCATGTGTTTTAACATACGAACTCACAAGAAAATATGTGAAAACGATGTGGAAGCCAGAACATACACGAATATATAAAATATGTTTAATTAACAAAGGTAAAAAAATTGTTTTATTTATTTACTTTTATATACCAAAAAAAAAATTTTTTCATCCCTGGAGCTGTGTTTTTTATTTTTCTGATTTTCATCAGAGGAAAGGAAAAAAAAAATAGTTTTAAATATCAGAAAATTTTTTTAAATTTTCCAACATTGGAATCGTCTTTTTATTTTTAATACCAATTTTATTCTTTGGTGGGCAAATGTAAAGTTAGGAAGTAAATTGGCTTAAAACTCATTTTTTTTTGCACAAATTCATTTTTATTAAAATTAATAATGTTCACCTCTAGCACGTCGGCAGACGTCCGCTGTTTTCAAAAGCTTTTGAACCACATTTTCCAAACAAAACTTTGCTTATATCGTATAGCGCCGAATTGAATCTTTCAGAACGTCCATCGTTTCTAGTTTGCTCACGTAAACCTGGTCTTTCAAATTACAATTCACAAATTTCACAATTAAAATTCTTTGTTCAAGAGTGTAGTTTTCCATGGTTAAATTTTTCCGAAATAAATGTCAAAGAATGAAAGCTTGAGATTTCATCTTAAAATTTGATCATTTGACAGCCAATTTACTTCCTAACCTCAAATTTGGCCACCCTTTATATATCAAAAAAAAAAAATTAAATTTTCAAGCACTGAAACCTTATTTTCGATTTAGCCGAATTTCTTCAATAGCAATCTATTTCAGAACAATTCTGACACACCAGTCCAAGACCTAGTTCCGACAACTCTAAAATTATGCCCTTGGTTTTTAAATTTTTTTTCGGATTTACCCATATTTATTGAAAATAAAATAACCACTAGTATTTTTTTTATAAGAATTAACTATTGATAAAAGGAATTAATCGTTAAACTTACTTTTTTTCCCACAGTTTTCGCAATGGTTTTACTTTGTTTTTGTGTCTTTTCTTTTCTTTGTAATTTTGTTAGATGAAATCCTGTGCGTGAATGCGTTCGTTTTTTCGAAGTGCCTATATTTTTGTTTAGTTCTGAATTTCGAGCTGGTGAAACGTTATCTTCAATTTTGGAAAAATACTTTAAGGATTCTGCAGCCGAACTTATAGAGATATTTGATTTTACATCCAAAATATCTTTGAAATCGGTATCAGAAATACTACTCGTATTAACATTTAATGATGAATTTAAGCTGGGACTTAAACAATCAAAATTGGAAAAAGTACTTTTATAGATCTCCTAAAAGTAAAAAAAGGCATTATCATAAATCACTAAATATTTATGGCTTATGCATGAATAAGTGTGCAAGTTAAATTGTACCGATTTTCACTTATTGATTGATTACTTAATTTTTTTTTTTTTTAATTTTTTTTTGCTAGCGTTTGTAATTTATCCTTCTTTAATTTACCTGATTATCGTCAGATGTGTTGGCATTTTCCGATTTAATAATTAATTCATTGAGATTGATCTAAAAATTAAGATAAAAAATTTTTACATTTAAATTAGTTTACAGAAATTTCGCTCTCTCGTTATATTTTCATTATTTTACCGATGATTGTTTAGTTTCCTCCTGTAATATGATCTGAGTTCCACTCGCATTTGTTGATGGTACTGGACATTTCGAAACACTTTCGGTCTCCGAATCAGAATCAATAACTATTGATTCAGATTTTACATTCTTGGTTAAGTTATTTTCCTGAAAATGCCGCATATATAAACCAAAAAACTTAATACTTTTTAAAATGAAAGAAAAACAAAACAGTTTTAGAAAGTTCTTAGCCATAAAAATGTTATCTGAATAAAATTAGTCGAATAAAACTATTCGAATAATAAATTTTTCTGGAGTAACTTTCAAGAATTAGTTATGTTTTACAGCCATCAGCTCGTCTTGAAGCAAGTCTCTTCAACTCTATTTTCAACCTGCCCGTTCGGTCACACACAGACAGCCTATTTGTTCCATTTTCTTATTTATTTAATGCAGCAAGTCTTGTTTTAGACTCGACCCTCTTCTTTCTTCTTTCCTATCTCCACCATAAACTCGGACTTGCTTCAAGAAAACCTGCTGTGTCTAAAACATGACCAAATGAAATAACTTAAGAGAACTGAAGTACAAGCAAGTCTGTACCGCTCTTTTGTCTGCCATCATCGCTCTCTATCTCTCTCTCGCTCCATACTATCTCAGTCGAGAAAAACTGTTGTGTCTAATTGCGTTTTCTCTTCTAGTATAAACTGTTACATTTATTACAGTTTTCAATGAAAATTGGCAATAAATTGGTTTTTTTTTGACGCTTACGATAGTAAATTTTTACTTTAAACGAACTTATTAAATTTTTCTTAATAAAAAGTTAACAATTTTGATCTTTTTCTAGAAAAGAACACAGCATAAATAATCAATACTATCATGAATAAAATTCCACGTGAAATTTTTCCCAGGGAAAAATTCCAACTAATAGCAAATAATAGGGAAAACAAAAAATTATAATTGGAAAAGGGAGAAAATTCACGCGGAATTTTATTCATGATAGCCTTGATTAAATTACAAAGTCCAAAATAAAGTTATATATGTATGTAAATAAAATTATGACGGCAGATATGAAAAAAATTCAGCGAGAAATTTTTCGCAGGGACCAATTCCAACTAATAGCAAGTAATAGGGAAACAAAAAAATCTAATTGGAAAAGGAAGAAATTCCTCGCGGAATTTTATTCGTGATTGCCCTGAATGTAGCAATAATCTTGTGTTGAAAGATAACATAAAAAAAACGTCTCCATTTCCAAGTCTTGCAGACTTCTTAGCATTGATTAGGAGATAAGGCGTATTTGGCCTAATTGTTAAAATAAAATCAAAAGCCGTCGTCTAATTAATCCATGTGATTTATGCTGAATCTGAACCTAAGTTATTCCACAAAAGTTATGTGCTTGATCTATGTAAATATCACTATAAAACATGTAGTGGTTAGTTAGACGCAATGGAATCATATATAAACACTTAAACTAAGGTATGTATTAATAATATACATACTTCATAAATTTATTTCAATTACCTGTTTTGTATTTGCAATCGGCGAATGCTCTTTTATTGAACACTTACGTTTATTCTTTTTAAGATTTGAAAAAGGATTTTTGACCAAATGTTTTCTTTTAGTTGCTTGCGGAGTTACAATTTCATCAGTCGAGTTCCGAATAATATTTTCGTTTAGCAAATTTTTCTTGATTTGAAAATCATCAGTAACTTCAGTTTTTATTGTACAGCTAATATCATCAGCGGCCTCACTATCGGAATCAACACTTATTGGTAGAATAGTGTTTTGAATTGTAACATCATCTGGATCAACAGTAGTGAAATTACTCTCCACAACACCATGTGATTCCAGCAATTCTTTTTTTGTTTCAAGTTTTGTTGGTTTAGCAGTTGGATGAAGCTCTAAAGAGCCCTTTTCAGAGATAGGAATAGATATACTATCTACAGCCTCTAGAGTTTCGTCGGTTGTGTCCTCTAGCACTATAGTTTCGAGTTCATCCTCTTCCTTTACAAGCCCTAAATAGTCATTTTCAGCGACAGGAATAGATATACTATCTACAGCCTCTAGTGTTTCCTCGGTTGTGTCCTCTAGTACTATAGTTTCGAGTTCAACCTCTTCCTTTACCACAAGCCCTAAGGAGCCTTTTTCAGCTATAGGAATAGATATACTATCTACAGCTTCTAGATTTTCCTCGGTAGTGTCCTCTAGCACTATAGTTTCGAGTTCTACCTCTTCCTTTACCACAACCCCTAAAGAGCCCTTTTCAGCGATAGGAATAGATATACTATCTACAGCCTCTAAGATTTCCTCGGTCGTGTCGTCTAGCACTATAGTTTCGAGTTCAACCTCTTCCTTTACCACAAGCCTTAGAGAGCTATTTTTAGCGATAGGAGTAGATATACTATCTACAGCCTCTAAAGTTTCCTCGGTTGTGCCCTCTAGCACTATAGTTTCGAGTTCAACCTCTTCTTTTACGCGCCCTAAAGAGCCCTTTTCAGCGATAGGAATAGATATACTATCTAAATCTCCTAAAGTTTCCTCAGCATTTTCATCTAGCTCTATAGTTTCGAGTTCAACCTCTTTTTTTACAAGCCCTACGGAGGCCTCTTCAACGATAGGAATAGATATACTATCTACAGCCTCTAAAGTTTCCTCGATTGTGTCATCTAGCACTATAGTTTCGAGTTCAACCTCTTCCTTTACCATAAGCTCCGGTTGAGTGCCCTGACCAGTGTTTGAGTCATTTTGATCTTTGTAATTTTCTTTCAGAGATGGTGCTTCAGTTTTAATTTTTGCAAATTCAGCTACTGTAATGTTGTGCACGGGGGATATTTCTTCTGTGATGAGGTGTTTTGGAAAAGATACTGAAGACACGTTCATGAAAATTGCATTCATTAGTCGACATTCAGTCGGCATGGAAGTCTCACGTTTGGAGGTTTTTGCAACTACACATTGCAGCTCATCACCGTCCAGCTGAAATGGCTCCTTTTCTAGTTTTATTTGTTGTGCACCCATTACGTAGTATGAAGCAAATTAGATTTAAAAATGTAACTAAACAATAGTTGCCGTCATTTGTAATAATTTTATAATTTTCTTAACAATGTCCAAAAAAAAATTTAAACTGAAGCTTGGTGCACAAGTCGGTAGTGCGGTTCAATCAAAAATGAAAGAACTATTGTGAATAGCTTACCGTTAATCGATTGCCAGTGGTGCTAACTCTGGTTTCGACAAACGCTTGCAAATGTAATCGTACCAAAAGTTCTAACATAACGCCTGAAATTGATTTTATGGTATCTTAAAATTTATTTTTAATTGTTCTGGCATTGAAAAACCAAACTGATTGATGATATTGATAAGTCGGCAATACTTTTTCCTTAAGTTTAAGAAATATTAATTGGTGCTGAATTTTGTTTAAGATACATACTTCGTTTCTTGTTGATTGTATTATTATTTTCTTTAAAATTGATTAAATACCTTATTGACTCTTTTGGCAAGTCTAGTTCACAGATGAAAAGAACACTGTCTTGTAAAATTCTCTGGCACTTGAGTTAGAAGTAGCTTAGTTGTGTTAAAAAAAAAAAGATTTGGAGCGCATTGAGTTTTTCGAAATTTCTTATATTATATCAAATAGGTACACTTTCTGTTGTCTAATTGTGAACACCCTGTGTGTAGTGTATTAATGTATTTTGTATTTTTAATGAGAAAATAACAAGCCACATACAAATTCTCTCGGAGACTCTCTCTCTCTCTCTCTCTAAATACGTCATTTTGAAAACATATGAAATAAAAGTGTAATAGTGCATTTCATTCTTATATGAAAATTACCAGCAACAAACTTTGAACTTTTGTATTTAATATGATAATACAATCGATACAAAGATACAAGAGTTTTTAAGAATTAAAAAAATAATTTAGACCGTTAGATTTCAATAGATAGGTTGGGAGGGGTGGTGATATAGCGTTCCTCGACTCGGGGATCCATTTAGGTCCATTATGTGATTTTGAAAATGATAAGTACACTACAAGTTGGTAATAAGCTTAAAATATTTTATGCATATAGCATATTCGCTTACTCCATAATTATGCAATTTTTGGAAATTATTCAGATGTTGCATTAAGTCAATATATTAATAAAAATTGTTTAAATTTGTTTTGCTGCTTGTTATAAATATGTGTGGACAAGATGTCAAGACTGATATCTGTCTAATATATATCATGTTGGAGAGCCTTTTTCGAGATTTCTTCATTTGCATATACAAGCGCCTTTAAAAGCGCTTGAGTGTCAGTACTAGAACAGCTGACTTTATTTTTAGTACAGAAATGTAAACAAAATTAGTATCGTGTCAATAGTTTGTTTTGTGGTTGAAAAGTACTATTAAAAAACAAATAAAAATGAATAAAGTTATTGAAATAATCGATTCCGATGATGATAGTCAAACTCCTACATCAACTTTGAATACATCAGTCAGTAGTAGTATGGAACAAGATGATAACCAGCAATCTCAGTCGCGCCGCCGACGTCGTAAAAGTGCTCTTCATGCAATGCCTGATCCAGATATGCAATTTCAAACAATATCTCTCGAAGATGATGACGATGATGATGACATGGACATTAATAGTGCCGTTCAAGTAAACTCTGTTCCAATGCAACCAATTACAAATTATTTAGGCAATACAGTCTCATCATGTAGTACACTCTTGAAGCCACTGAAAGTAACGCCAAAAATTCTTGCCCCAAAAACCACATCGAGTGAAGAAATTGTTGATGATCAATTCGAAAAGTTTCTTAATGATCCAGAGACTATAAATGATATTTATGCTATTGCCGAGGAACGGGCCCGTATTAATTACTTGCTAACCGTAAATGGAATGCCCGAGATAAATTTTACACTATACACACGAACTGAACGTCTGCAATTCCAATTTGAGGAACGTTTGAAACAACGTAAAATCATAAGAAAATCGTGATAATAGACGATTGTAGTAGAACGTAGTTGTTTAGTGCAAAAAAAATAAAAGCAAGGCAAATTTAAGCTTTTTTTTATCTATTTCAATGCGAAATTACATGCTAAATATTAAATTAAATTAAAAATAAAATTATATATGAAAGAAACATACACATCAAGGCCTTTATACAGATGTATCAAAGGCACATTCATTTCATTTCATTTGAATGTGCCTTGGATGTATCTATTTCTTTGATTTCGTTGTAAACAAAAAAAAAAACTAAATTTTTCATGAGACTGAAGTAAAGTTTAATTCGGCGGATTGTTTTGATAGAATTTTAAAAAGTTATAGCAACATGTATTTCGATGTAGTATGTATTTAATACAAAATAATTAATTAAAAATGCGATTTTGTATTTCATTTGACTATTTGGAATTAAATTTAACATTTTATATATTCCAGAATGCAATGGAAAGCGATCGTTTTAGAAATTAAAATATGAACAAGGAATGTTTAGGAACAATTAAGCACAAAAACATATTTGAATATTTAAAAAAAAACCTGAAAATTTTAATTTTAGTCGATTACGATTAAATCGAATATTTTTAAAATGTTCAAATTTGTTTTTGTACGTAAATTGTCGCTTACGATACAATTGTACAGCCTGTATCTTAAAAGTTATCAACAATTTTGCCATTTTGATAATTCTAAACTATGTGTAGGCCCATAAAATTTTAATTTCAATAAAAAAGTCTATTTCCGATAACATGTCGCTTACGATAAAATCGAAAAAAGGGCTCGATGTGTAGGCCCATAAAATTTTAATTTCAATAAAAAAGTCTATTTCCGATAACATGTCGCTTACGATAAAATCGAAAAAAGGGCTCGATATGATTCATTGGAAAATTAAAAATAAAAAAAGTTTCCAAATATAATAAAAAAATAAGTTTGCAAACATAATAAAAAAATTCCAAGAATTTTTATTTTATTTCTTTGGATACTTTCAAAAGAAAGCTTTTTCTACATATACGTCAAAATAGCGTATTGTTGTAGTTTTTTTTTTTCTTTTCTTTTTTTTTTCTTTTACCTTTTTGGAGAGTTAATATTGATGGTTTATAGGCATAAAATAATATTTTTGTTTATTAAACTGTACACCTTGGGCCACTGACTCACGCCAGCTTTCATACCTTTATTTCCTTCATCTTGTGATGACGGTCTTCCAGCTAATAACTTGTGCTTTATTATTATTTTTATTTTTTTTTATTATTACTTTTTATCATCATTATTATTATGCATTTATTGATCTAATTGTTTTACACTTTGTTTAGTATACATTCATATTTATATAATTTTGGTTAATAAGTTAAGGATTTTTTATTTATTTTCTGTTATATTATTATATTTGTTAAATATTTATAGATATTTTTACATTTAAAGCTATTGTAGTAGTACCTTTTGTAGTAGTATTAGTGAAAACTGATTATGGCCATGAGGCTAGGTTTTCGTGTTATGAATGAATAAATTAAATTAAAATTGAGTCCGATTTTCGATTTAATCGTAAGCGACAAAAATTAAAGTTTCAGGATAAGTTTTTTTTTATAATATTCAAATATGTTTTTCATACAATATACATACATACATAAATTGTCGCTAACGATAAAATTTTACAGCCTGTATTTCAGCTAACAACTACTTCGTCAGTTTGATATTTCTAAATTATGGTAGGAGAGGCCCATAAAATTTAAACTTCCATAAAAAGGTTTATTTTTTTGCTACATGTGGCTTACGATTAAATCGAAAATAGAGCTCGATATCTACATGTAATGCTGCCAGTTTATAGAAGACAATAAAAAATTCCTTCTTCAATTGCAGTTCTTGTTGCATGCAGCGCATCTTCAACTCTATCTCTACGTTCTTTAACTTCCACTTCAGTTGCTCCACCAACTTTTAGCACAGCAACACCACCTGATAATTTCGCTAAACGTTCTCTTGTTTGTTTTCAATACAAATAGGCAGACAAAAATTTTTTATTGACCTCGATAAACTGGCTAGTAAATTATATTCGAACAAATTAATAATTTTTGTTTGCAAAAATAAATAATATTTCCAGAAATTTTAATTTGGCTAAAATTATTAATTTTAATGCTCGATTAGCTTTTGTCGAGTAAAATTATTCGAATAAAGTCGTCTGAAATATTGATATAATATACATATTTCAAGTAATCGATTAATTTCATTAAATCCATCCAGCAGGATGGAGCAACAGCATACATGGCCCGTGCTACAATTAGTCTTTTAAATTAAATATTTGAAGACCGAATTATCTCAAGAAATTCAGAATTCAATTGGCCAGCACGTCCACCAGACTTAACTGCACCTGATTATTTTCTATGGGGTTATCTCAAAGAACGAGTGTAAGTTAACAAGCCCCAAACTATAGAGCAGCTAAAGCACAACATTGAAGATGAGATCAGCAGGGCAATAGAGCCTGAAACTTTGCGTGCAGTTATGCAAAACGCCTGTTTAAGAGCCCAATTGTGCATCAAAGAAAATGGTGGTCATCTCTCCGATATTATTTTTTATAATTAAAATTTAGATCGTACAAAGCTAATATTACGAGTATATTTAAATAACAAAAATTAAAAATTTTTTAAAAACGCCCGATATACTCTTGGCCCACCCTGTACTTGCATGAATAGTTTTGAAAAATTCTGAAAATCTTTATTTAATTATAATTTAATCGGCTATTGTTAGTCGATTGAAATTAATAAAATGAAATTTGAAAAAAAAAAAAATTTTATTTTATCGGTTAAAATAATTCGGATGAAGTTTTCGAAAAAAATATGAAGCTCCTAAAACTATCTCGCCAATTCGTTATGTTATAATGTAAAATCAATGCAATATATTCTTTTTTTTGCTTTCCAACAAAAATTATAACAATATAACATCATGTGAATTGGCCAATAATTCGTTTGAAATATTGGAACAATTTCACACGAATAAGATTTGTTTGCAATTTGAAATCGCACGATCTTAGAAAACTAACTCTGACAATAGAAATATTTTTTTGATATTTTTAAATTTTTTTATTATGTAGATTCTAAAATATTATAACTGAAAAAAAAATATCGTGTATGATTTTAAACACGTCTGCAGGGCCATTATTAATTTTTTGAAAGCGAGAAATTTACTCGGATTCGGTTTACAGAACAGGGCCGAACATTCAAATGTACATATGTGTACCGAATGAAAATTACTCGAATAAAATAGTACGCGTAAGTTTAAAGTGAATTTAAAAATTAAAATTATTCCGAAAACGATCAATAATGAATTTATAAAAAAAAACCAAATATTATTCGAATTAAGTTATTCAATAAAGTCAGTGCGTTAAATATGTAAATTATTCGAATAACCAAATATTTTCAGTTGAAACTGTATACTTGGAATAACTTTCACACGAAATGCGAACATTTTTTAATAGAACTATTTAAAAATATTAACTCGAATTAATTTATCGATTACCTTAAGATTACTCGAATAAAATTGGTTAAAATAAAATAATAACGAAAAATATACTCATATGTTAATTAGCTGATGTTAAGTGTGTGGTGGTACAGAAAATGCTGGCTGCACTTGGCCTGGATAAAAAAATTTATTCCTTCAATTAGAAATTCATAGCATTTCAAATTAATTTATATTAAAATAAATCTGTAAACTTTGGAGATAGCATGATTTGCATAAAATTACTACAACAATTTGTTTCGAATAATCGAGTAATTTTAATGTTTAATTATGTTTTTCTTATTATTATTTTTCTTTATATCTAATACCATAATACCCATGCCTCGAACAGCTAACAATGATTTTGTAGAATAACCTTCAAGCCAACTGATAAAACTGTCACAAATCTTTAAACAGCAGAGATGACCGATAAATTAACTGTCAATCATTTATAAAGAAAAACAGATGGTGAATTATGTACTTGTATTATAATCACGCTATAAATACGTGATTTTCTAAATTTTATTTATATTTTCATGTTAGCGTAATGCTATTTGCTCGTTTATTTATTATAAAGTTTAATAAATCAGTTTAAGATAATTATTATTTCTTAATTCCTTATTAGTTATTATTTTTTGTTAAGAGTGGGAATGGTTGAAATATCTCGATTTGGTTGTCACATCAATTGGTAACGCAACCGAAATTAAAGTTATATTAGGATGGAAGGGAAAATAGCTCCCATTCTCTTCTCCCCTCTCTACATTAAACTCAAGACTTTGTCAATTAAACTTTGCGTGTGGAAAAGCTTTCTTAGTAGTATAAGTATGGCAACATTATTCTACAGTTAGCTTTATGACAGTTACGTTTATGATAAATTGGCAAATGGAAATAATAGGTGCGTTTGCGTACTTTTCCAGTAAAATCTAGTAACTGAGTAAATATTGAATAATTTAAAGAAATTACTTTCAATAAAAAAGTTTGCATATAAAAGTACGCCAACGGAAAAATTCTAAAATCCAGTAAAATTTATACAACAGCTGATTTCCAATTTTGGCGCTAAAAAAATATTTATTTGTGTATGCAAAAAAATATACAAAACTATACATACAAAAATGAATCATCTAGATTCTACTTGAATGCCTGCGTGTAGTAGGCAGCCACGTAATCCAACCAACATATGTATGCTTTTCTGCTTATTTAAAATTTTTGGAAAATCGAGATTTATTTTTTTCGCCCATTTAAAAAACTGCAAGAACCTGGAAATACTAACAAGTTTTTTACTTATCTATAGATGTATCTAACTGTCATAAGTCACTCCATTAAATGTTAAGGATGTTTGATATAATTACATTTTTATTTCGGAAAAAGCCCCTTTTGCAAAAAAGAAAGCAAAAAAAACACATTTTGTTAGGGAAAAATAGTAAAAACCACCTTTTGTTAAAAAAAAGTAATAAAGTACGTTTTGTTAATAGAAGATAAAAGTACATTGTGTAATTCGAATACACATATATGGCGATAAGATTTTGACTGAATGTGGTTAAACCTGATCTAATATATTAAAAAAGCACCTTTTGTTAAGCATACATTTTTTAGAACCCATTTACTTTGTAAAAAAAATAATAATAATGCTAACTTGATTGTTTCTACAAGATTTCAACCTAAATATTATAAAAATATCAAAAAACCAATTTTTCGAGAAATGCGAAAAAGCACGTTTTGTTCTGCGGCTCGTCATATGTTAATTAGAATTGTACGATAATGTGCCTACCCATAGTTTAGAACCATCCAAATGCCAAAATTTTTGATAATTTTTAAGATACAGGCTATACAATTTTATCGTAAGCGACAATTTACGCACAAAAACATGTTTGAATATTTTAGAAAAACTTTCTCCTGATTTTGTCGCTTACGATAAAATCTAAAATAAGGCTCGATATTTGAATATCTTCATATGTATATATAAATAGATTCCGCAATTTAGTTTAAAGCAGCTTCGCCCAAGCCATACGCACAATGTGCAAACTTTTACAAAAGAGCTTTTGTGCTTTCATACCAACGAGAGTCAACAGCCACAACAACACCCAGTTGGCCAAATCGTCACAGGCGACATTGTCTTCGCCGATTAATGTACGACATGTAGCCTGTCGATTAGGTTTTCTAATCGACAATTTAAAGGAAATCTTCGTTCTGAGCGAAAATGTCACAAGTTTTGTCTTCAATAAAACTTTGTTCAGGACAATCTTAGCGACAATGTCCCTCGTTTTGTCTTCAATAAAGCCGTGTTGATGACAATCTGAGCGACAATGTCACACGTTTTGTCTTCAATAAAACTTTGTTGAGGACAATCTGAGCGACAATGTCCACACAATGGCCACGTCTTTAAGATATGCCAAAGCTCTATCTCGATATGTTAACATGGCTTCTGTACAAAAAGCCGTTCTGAGACCGGCCATAATTATTTTTGCATTACCGATAATTCTTTTAAATAATTCAAAGCTTTATCTCTGCTTCTTATAGTATGTAGTGTACCTCACTTACTGTAATACACTGTATCATAATATAATTGCATTGCAACACAGTTCATTGTAATAATTAACAAAACGCTTACTTTATTAAATTTAAATGACACACTTTTGTTTTAATTACAAAATTATGTTATTATAGACAGTCAGCAAAAGTAGACATAAAGAAACACAAAAATAGTAAAATGTAAAATAGTATATAAGTAGAGTTAAACATTCAATAAATCAGACTTTAATTTCTAAACGCAAACCGGCAATAACTTGCCTAGTTTAATTATTGAATTCTCAATTTTTCTGGCAGTTCCTTTGAACGCTTAGTTATAAGCTGGACCCCCTGTACAGCTGGATAAAAATAATAATTGGGCTATAGGACTTCACAAACACATCCTACTCTCAACATTACATGGCGATCCTTCCTTCAACTTTTACGCACCTCAACATTACAAGTAGCTCCCATACAAACCGTCATATGTATGTATGCAGAAAAAAAATTTTCGAATCTTTTTTGTTAATTTTTTGACAACAGAGAAATTGTAATACATGGGACGTTATTATGTATTTCGATTCGAAATAAAACATTTCCTTTTCGATTAGAAAAACATAATAATTCCTTAATTATTGACATAAAAAGCCATTTTTAGATTTGATAAGTTTGAGAAAAGTAATGCTGGCAAATAGTTGGACCTTTTTGAACAACTCGTTATCAATAATGAAAATTAAGTTTTTATCATTTTCTGAAAAATGAGTCGTTGGCGCTTACGTGGTTTAAGAAGAAAGGCGACGATATGCTCTTGCTACCTTACTCTTCCAACTTTCCATTGAAACTTTTCATATTTGGAAAATTTATATTTTTTGAAAAAATGCGAGCTTAGTTTAACAAGTTCTGTAAGTGTTTTTTAAACCTTTATTATTACTCGTATATATTTATAAAAAGCTGCTTAGTCTACTGGCAGTCAAAAATTCAGATTCAGGTTAGACATATGGGTGCGTGGACACGAAACTAATTCAGGCAATATAGTTGCGGATGAACTAGCAAAGAGAGGAACCCTACTCGGGGAAGTCGATGACAATCTCTGTGGGCTCCCTCTGCCGTCTTGCTGGAGACGCTTCGATACTGCCTTTCTTAATTCAGCTCAGGAAAGATGGCGTAATGAGCCTACCTGCGTTATATCGAGAACCCTTTGGCCTCGTCTAGATACTAAAAGAACCAGAAACCTCATTAGCTTTACCAGAAAGCATCTGAGGAATCTCCTGGCCACACTTACAGGCCACTGCACTTTCGGAACCCACGCTAAACGTATGGGTCTCCCGTATAATGACTACTGTTACAGCTGCAATGATGAGGAAGAGGAGGAAAGTATTTCGCATCTTCTCTGCTTCTGTCCTGCTTTGGAGGATCTCCGTCTGCACTTCCTTGGCAGAATATCCTTCAACAGCTTGTCCGAGTTATCGGAAATAGGACTTAGAAACCTAAGTCTATACATTAGGAGCAGAGGCTGGTATGGCCGCTAGCCTTCACGGCATGTCTATGTACTAGACCCTCTCCTTGTCCCACTTTTTCACTTCTTCTCTACTCTACTCTCTCTTATTGTACAAAAACTCTCCATCTATATCCTCTCTATCTATATTCTCCCTATACTTCCGGTCTCCCCCCTTATTCTTATACTTTCAGCTTACAGGCAGCACAAAGGGATCATCGTATTGGACCCAAGTGAGCTAGACTCCTATATTTTCATTCTTCACTAGCAGCCTGCTAACCTAACCTAACCTAACCTAACCTAGACATTTTTTAAAATACACACACAAATACATACATACAAATGTACATTAAAGCGAATAAAAAAAAAGTGATTTTGTTACACCTCTGAAAATAAAGCTTGATATGTTTTATGATGATTCCCAAAATATTTTGGTTCTTGCGTTGACCATCCGTGAGCTGGACCATTTTTAAAAAAGGTCTTTTTTCAGTGTTTCGAATTTTTTTGTACTTTGCTCCAAGACGACATACATAAATAAAAATTGGTATTATCGAAAAGAGTTTTTGAAGCACGGTATATAAAACTTGTGACCTAGTAATTGAGATATTTAACTAAATACATATTTTCGTTTCGCGTTTTCATACAAATTCTACTTATTTGGAAATAGTGTTTAGCTTTTCAAATTGAATCTGTTTTAAAATATTGTTAATTTATAATTAAAGCTTAGTTAACTAATTTAATTTGTTCTGTTAGTAACTATTTTTCTCATTTCATAGATGTATTCAACTAAAAAATTAATATTTGAAAAAAAATAATACTCATATTGCCTATATTAAAAAAAAAAAAATTAAATATATCGCGATTAAAAGTTGAGTCGCTCTAATGTACATATGCATATATACATACATCTTCCTTATTTATTTTATTAGCTTTGGAGAACACATTTTCCATTTTGTATAAATATCCTTCTTAAGTATAGATTTCGAAAATTCAAACTTTATATACATACCTATTTTGCTCTTGATATGTGTGGTTTTTAAACATAATTTTTCTTTATATATTTTTTTGATTTTCAAAAAATCGAACTTAATTTCGAAATTTCGTTGAATTGTATTTTACGAATGAAATCTAATATAGAAAAATATAGCTATTGAAAGCTTTGTGTTTTCGAAATTAAGTTTTGACTCAAAAAGAGAATTAATGTAACGGATAATTTTTAAGAGGTTTTGGATTTGATTAAAAAAAAATTCAGTAAAGTGCGACTTTGACTCGCGCACGAAGGGTTCCGTATGTTGGGCTTTGAGTATTTTTTTAATACAGTGTTTGTTACGTTTTTCCAGCTGAAATAATTTTTTTTATTGTTTTCGCTTTTTTCTCGTTTTGGCGATTTTTTAAATTTTGGCGATTTTTTTTTAATTTTGGCGATTTTTTTCATTTTGGCGATTTTTTTTTTTCATTTTGGTAATTTTTTTAATTTTGGCGATTTTTTTAATTTTGGCGATTTTTTCATTTTGGCGATTTTTTTTTTTCATTTTGACGATTTTTTCATTTTGGCGATTTTTCCGGTTTTCCGCGATTTATTTTCGATTTAGAAATTTTTTTTTAATTTGGTGCTTTTTTTTCGTTTTGGCGATTTTTTTTTTGATTTTGGCGATTTTTTTTCGGTTTGGCGATTTTATAATTTTGAGATTTTTTTGTTTTACCGTTTTTGAAAATTTCAAGAAGTTTGCTCTTACGGTTTCCAAGACACAGCAAGTTATCAAAATTACATAGTCGAAATTACATTAACTGATGGTACACCCTCTAATTAAAATTTTTTAAATTTTAGTGTTAATTGTTGTAGTCTGTATAAAAATACACTACCTTTACAAATTTCAAGTGCATATACATATAATTGTATGTATATTACATGGGATTTTAACATTTTTCGTTGCTCGTTTTGGCACACCCTTTAATTTCCAACTCTCATGTATTTGTTGTTGTAGCGGCCAAGGGTCTACACACTGTGTCCAAATTTCAGGTCCGTAGCTCTTACGGTTCTCGAGAAAATACCCTGTGACGGACAGACGGACGGACGGACAGACGGACAGACGGCCAGACGGACAGCGTAGCGAAAACAATAGGGTTCCATTTCACCTTTGGTGTACGGAACCCTAAAAAGACATAAAGTTTAGATATCTCGCGAATACATTTTTCATTATTGTCCCTACAGACCAATGCTGGCTACCGAGAGAAATGTATTCACGTATGTATATGCATTTATTTGTATAAGATACCGATTGATGTTCGGCACTCTGGTGCTACTTTGACCAGCATAGCTTTATAGTATGTTTCCACCGGCATGATTTATACAAATCATAATGATTTGTGCAAATTATGTTAGTTTATACATGATTTACCATACATTTTGCATATGGATAAATCACCTCAAAGTGGTTGACTTATTTTAAATAATGTCGAAAATACTATTTTTCGAACTCAACCCTGCGTTGCTTTCAAAATTACAAACTCCATCCCTGGATCATCCATCAATAGTGATTGACAATTTCGAAAAAATGACATTAAGGCATATTTAATAAATTTTAAATGTCAACCACATGTGAATAAAATTCACATTTCAGCTGCTGCGACCACCTTATAAAGCACGTGCATAAATTGAGTACGAAAATTCGAACAACAAATCACTCACAAGTTCGGTGGAAACACTTTGAAGTGATTTACTTAAACCTACTTGATTTAAAGTCGGTGGAAACATACTATTAACATAGCCCCACAAAAAATAGTCTAAAGGCCCCAAACGTGAAATAAACTGATCACCGAACCCGCCTCTCAATTGGGCCATTGTTTGATGTTGTGTGTAACATGTGGCACCTTCTTGCTGTAACCACATGTCAGCCAAGTCCAGCTCTTCCAATTTGCGTAAAAAAGAAAAAAGTAAAAGAGACCCAATTGCTGCGAATAACACCGAGTCGATAATTCACGATCATCAACAACATTGGCGGATACAGCTACAATATTTCATCTGTCCCTACTCTACGTATCGGTGTTGGTGGGTTAATGTTCACTAATGTAATGACTAAGAAGGTCATTCAAACTGACCATAAAATGGAAGAAATAAAACTTCCATTTTATGGAAAATTTTCTTAAGTCCTAGTTTACACTATGCAAGTCTTATTGCTAAGCTGATTAGTTTGTTAGGAGAAAGAGACGAGGGGAACATATAAGTTTCCTTTCCCCTCGTCTCTCTCTCTCTCTCTCTTCTAACAAAATAATCAGCTTAGCAATAAGATTTGCATAGTGTAAATTAGGACTAACCGAGCATGAATTTTCAAATAAAAGTTAATAATCTGCAAGCGTCGGATATATATGCATATGACTCCTCTGTGATGCTAGTTAGGCCGATGGGGGGTAATTGTATAAAAAATAATATTTTGTGTGGGAGGCTACTTATGATCATAAAAAATTAGGGTGGGGAAATATTATTGTGGATCGGTCTTAAGTTTTACTTCTCTAGGAGCAACCCAGGGACAGTTGTTTTTGTATTCCTAGCATAAATTTTTTTTAGATATTAGACATTTTTCTTTGGGGAGGACCAATGTTTGGGACCTGTTTATTTGATAATATATGATGAATGTCAAATTCAATAAGATAAAATCGCAAATATGTATAGTTTTTAAATATGGATTTTGACAACCATAATGATATAAATTCATTATTTGGAGGATACGCTATCGATATCAATATTCATTTAGATTAGAATTCAAATAAATCATTTTATATTTAGTAACATTATGTACATACATACATGTGCTTAACATACCCCCAAATAATAACACGAGCTTTGCAATTGTTTTTTTTTATTTTTGACAGAATATAAAGAATATAAAGAATATACAAACATTTAATTAAATAATAATTCTTTGCTTTTCTATTTAGAGGTTTCTTTTTTTTATCAGGTTCTAAGAAATGTGCATGTGCTCTATACATGCGAAAGTGGAAATAAACAAAATTTGCACAATCAAACGATGATAAATTTTAAAATTAATTTTGCTCTGCATGGAGGAAAGCAGATAACTTTTAAAGAAATTAAACAAATAATACACATGAACATATCGTCACCTAAAATCCAAAAGTCCGTAACAACCAAAAAATTAAAAATAGACTTTTTGATTGATTTTGATGTGATTAACCAAAATACATATTTTCCTAAAATTTTACTCACATATGTTCAAAAATACCGATTTTATTCATAATTCAATTTGGCACCTAACATATATGTAAATAGTATTAAATTTATGAAGTTTTTTGCTTCGCCTGTAAAATAGTAAAAAGTGTACTTACGGCTTTTTGGATTTTAGGTCACGATATGTATGTATGTACATAACCTGTCGGAAATTTGGCTAACTTTAATCTAACTATTTCGCAACTAGTACTGACTGACACTTGGATTACTTTGCAGTGTAATCAACTGACTACTTTAACATTGCGATGTCCTAGGCGGTAGTCAATTGTCTCACTCTGCACTACTTTCAGCTAAATTAAAGTTGACTTTTTTAAATCACCTGGTAGTCAGTAAATTAAAAAAAAATTTTCTGGGGTTCGAACATGTAACATCACACGTTTTGTACTCAACTCGGCTAAGCTGCCTTCTAAAATAACAACAGCAAAATGTTAAATACAACTAAAATGAGCTTTAAAGTAGCTGAGAATAAATTTGTTGGCTCTCATCAAATTCGATTACGTACTCAACTTAAGAATTAATTTTGGGTTTCTTCTGGATGACTTTGCAGCTAGCTTTTAGTCAGTCTAAGAAAAGTTAACTATAAGTTAACGGCCTGGCCCACGATGTCACTAGACATCGTTCGATCGACAACTTGTATTGCAAACAACAATAACTTTAGGAAATTTGTTGTTGTTTGCAATACAAGTTGTCGATCGAACGATTTTTCGTGACATCGTGGGCCAGGCCGTAAATATTTTTGTAGTCATCCACACATTCTCCGACAGGGTACATATATTTACATATGCATGTACATATGTACATACAAATATATGTACATGTGTTTTCACTTTGGAATATGTACTAATCGAACAAAGTGCGAAATATTCTAAATATACCCAAATTAACCCATTAGAAAGGTTTCATTTTTATACTTTAGCGATATATAAGTTTTTTTATGTGTGGAGTGCGTGAAATTCATCGTTATGTCGACCCAACTTATCGTGGGGTGGTTAGTCCTAGTTTACACTATGCAAGTCTTATTGCTAAGCTGATTAGTTTGTTAGGAGAGAGAGAGACGAGAGAAACAGAAACAGAAACATTTCTTTTCTCCTTGTCTCTCTCTCTCTCTCTCTCTCCTCACAAACTAATCAGCTCAGCAATAAGACTTGCATTGTGTAAACTAGGACTTACTGGTTTGCCGCACAGAATATAAGAATACATTATTATTGCGGCAAACCAGTAACCACCCGATGTTATGACGATCAGTTGCGTTTGCTAATGGCGAAAGCACGAGTTGTTTCGAAAGGAATTTGGGGCGCGTGATCTACTGTGGAATTAAAATATAAAGTTACTCGTATCTCTTCAATTTGACATAATTGTTATAATTATTATATTTTTAGGAAATTTATGAGCAAACATACTCAATAGCAATAATAGCTGCGTTCGTTACACTACGACCACACGAGCCATTTGATGTATCTTAACACAAGCAATAACGCCGGCAGAGCGATGACGTCAAATTGCTTGTGTTCAACAATGTATTTAGAGGTGGTGAACACGTATATTCAAATATATTTTGTTTTTATGCATATAAACACTTAAATGATCAATAAATAGATAATTTTCTAATTGTAAATTGAAATTTTATTTGTTTTATGTAGTTAAAACGTTTTTTTTTACTTTTTTGTTGAATAAAAATTAATATTATTTCATTTTGACAGCATGTGTTAAGAGATTATTGCTCAGCAATGTATTTTGACATTTGTTGCTGAATGTATATTTGAACACATATTCATATGGTCCACACGCTAATATCTTGTGTCGGCAACCGCATTTGACAGTTGCCACGGCAATAATTGCCAAGATTATTGCTCGTGTGGTCGGCATGTTAACACATAACTTATTTGTTATCTTTTGGATTTTACTAGATTACGTTCGTTTACACAAAATCCATTAAATGAGAATACGAATTGCGAGAGTAAAATGACAATTTAAAATAAAACTTAATGATCAAACAGAATAAGTCCGCAACTTCAGGAAAAATCGCTCGTCAAATTAAGAAAGCCCATAATAAAATCTACGGCAGTAACTTCAAATGCTCTCTAATTTTTGTTTTATTTTCTTTTCTGCTTATTTCTCTTTGTAGTTTTATTCACAAAATGTATGAAATTTATTGAAAGTATGGTAACATGTTTGAGAGAATATTTATTTATATGTGAGAGCATAAGAAAAAACGCTCTCAAAATAAAATAGATTCTATATATCGACTGCTTTCTGAGACTAGTTTTTTGTGTCATTTTGTATGGAAAATGTGTTTATGCCGCAATTCTGTTTGATCATTTATTTTAAAAAATATATCCGTGACAATAAGGCAAAAGTGCTTAAGTCATATTTTGCTGTTTTGCAGTAGAGCATTTTTAAACTATCAAGTCGATTTTCAGAAATTTATTTCTTTTACAGTTCAATTGGGGAAGTCGATATTCACTTAAACTTTTTCTTAAGAAAACATCACTCTACACACTATAAATAATACACTCAATTTGGAATATACCAAAATATAACCTTAATTAAGATAACTATTATTCCATATGAGATTATGAGGCGAGAAAAGATGAGCAGCTTGCTATTCATTGCGCTATAACTTCCTAAAAAAGGGATACTTTTAAGTATGAAAATTACAAAGGTGCCATTAACTCAAAATCAGCCTATCTCGACATAAGCAATTTTTCCCTTTTGCCACAGATATATTTTTTAAGTATATCGGATAAACTACTTTAGTTTTATATTATTTCATGCAATTTTTCTTTGTTGTATATCGTTAGCTAAAATGCAAAAAGGCGTAACTAATAAAAATATGATTTTATGTATATTATAATTTTGTTAATAGCGTCATTTTTGATCGCAGAAATGTAATGTTTTGTCAAGACATGTAATTTAATGGCATTCATAATAATCAATCAAAAACTCGATTTTAAATTTTTTTTTTGTTAGTTACACCTTTTTGCATTTTAGCTAACGATATGTAGTTTGTGAGGATTTCAATCCATAGAAGTAAATAAACAAACAAATAAACTGATTTTAATAAAGCCATAACTGAGAGTTGCAGTAAGGAAACCACCACAGGACAACTTAACTCAAGTTTAGGTCCCCCTAATGCCAACGCCATGTTGCTAGTCCCTGGGAACCACTCACGAGACGTGACCTGTGACAGGTTCTTTTCCTTCTTGGGAAGTACAAAGTCCTAAACAAGGATATAATAAGTTAAAATAAAGTACAAAAATATTTGCGGCTAAATAATAAGATTTAGGCCGTTATGCTAGAAACACAACTGGGACGAACGACGAATATTTCGGTGCGAACTTTCGTCATAAAAAATAAAACACATTTGCGCATATGAAAATGAACACAACACCACCATATAACGAAATTCGTCGTGTGTGACGAACTCTGAGATAGGTTTATTTCTATTTTGTACGCCGACGAACTACGAAAAAATAATTTTCTCTCTCTCTCTCTCTTTGCATACACAATAACCAACTTTATCAATTATTATAGCAGAATTCGGTGAGTAAATTCGTCGTTATTGTGCTTTATACGACGAATTTACTCAGCGAATTCTTATCGACGAGTTCGTCAACGTGAACGAAATTCGTCGTTCGTCCCAATTGTGTTTATAGCATTATTTATGAAAACTACACATACATATCGCTCGCTAATTTACTTCAACAACATCCTAACTCCAAGTATTACATTTTTTAGTTAATAATGCAGAATTAATCCTCATATCGTTATTCATATTATATAAAAATTTCATACAAATGTCTTGTTTACTCAACTCCTTAGAGATTTCTTTCAAACTAGTTTTATTGAGTTATGACGACCTTAAAAAAGTAAATGAGCGATATGTAAATAATAAAAATGATTCGGCTTATCGATCAACACAGATGTTTATTTTTAGATTTCAAAGGTCTGATGATTAAAATGAAAAGTTTTTATCGTGTCATATATTTTTATTGCTGCTAGTGCAACATTACCAAGTTACCTGATCCAAATGGGTTAAAGCTTGGTTGCTATAGGATGGTACGAAACCAATTAAACACCTACAATAACCGAAAACCTTACAATAAGCATGAAATAATAATTCTAAAATATAAAACACTTTTTTGCACTTCTAATCTTTTGTAGAAAGAAAAAAAAATCATTAAACCTGGAGATTATGGCAATGAGCACACCAAATACAATGTGTACTATATAGATAAAAGCAGGCATTCGTACGTATTGAAGAGCACCATACTCCATAGTGTGTATGGCCAAATGTTTTAATAACTAATTGATTAAGTAATAATCCTACTATGAGTGGTGCGCGATTGGGCCAAGAGATAACCTTGTATGTACTTTCTCTTACTCCCCTACAAAAGTTATTCTAATTTCCTGGAATTATATTTTTTTCGAGGCCAGAGATCAATCGGCATGTGTTTTCACTTTCTTTTGGAATTGTTATTGTTTGAAATTAGCAAACTAGAGATGGGAGCGTGAGTAGGTTGCGATTACGTTCATGCGCGCTCACGATATAATTTTTTTATTGATGCAGTTGATTTAAGCTCATGTGCTTACGAAACCTCATGCTCACGTTCACAAGCAACATACTTAAAAAAAATTTTTTTAACAAAAAAATAAAAAAATTATGCTTAGTCCCGGTCCAGACTTGCAATTTTTGTTGCAGCAATTCTTGAATATGTGTGAGTGTTGAAATAGAAATATATACATACGTTTGCCCTAAAAAATAAAAAGTTGCTGCAACAAAAATTTAAAGTCTGGACCGGGGCTTAGTATTGTTATTTCAAACTTTTGGAACTGCTGTCCAGATATTTCTATGTGTATACATAAGAAAATTTTAATAATAAAGTGAACAAATTGAAATTGCACTCACGGTGAAATTTGTGGTATTCACGTTCATGTACACTAATTGAAACAACAATTTGCTAACTATCGTGAGTCGGTACCCATCTCTAGTGCAAGCTGATTGAAGGCTGGTTTATATTACCAACTTTCAAAAAATTTATGCTTTTTGTTTTCAAGTTAAATTTGACAGGTTGCCTAAAAGAGTAAGTAAGTTTCCAACTCACTTTGGCATAAATAACAGGCCCCTGAGAATAATAAACTGACAGATAGATAGAGAGAAGAGTAGCTTAATTAATTTTTTTCGTTTGTATAATTCAGCTATTGTGCGTTTCGTTAAGCTGTATAGCATCATTGCAGTGCCTCTGGTGTTAAGTAGGCGCTTTAGTTAAAACTCTTTCAATGAGGGAGAATGCTGCGATGTTCTAATAATGAATATCAGAAAAATATATGATGTTGACATGACTGGGTCTCTCGAAGACCTTCAATTGTTTTATAGTCGACATACTCTCCAATGTATACGAGGGCGGGTCAATAAGTGCGTGACTTTTTTTTAATGAAACACAGGTTTTTATATAAAAAATTATTTCATAGTCTCCTTTCAGTTCTATACACTTAGTCCAAGTTTTCTCCAATATTTCTATGACTTCCGAAAAATATGATTTGTCGAGGTCATCAAAATAGGCATTTGTTTTTTAGATAATTTCGTCCTTGTAGTCAAATCTCTTTCCTCCTAGCCATTTCTTCAAATTTGGGAACAAGAAATAGTCACTCGGGGCTAAATCTGGAAAATAGGGCTGATGAGGGAGCAATTCGTTGCCTAATTCATGAATTTTTACCATGAAAAGTGCACACGGCAGAAATTAGGGTGGCATTGGCTGAAGTAGTTAGCTCATTGACTACAAAACCGAAGGTCCTGGGTTCAAGGCCGGTTTCCGGCAGTCATTAAACAACAACACCACGCATTTATCTGATGTACATTAGTGTCCCCTTGTATCAGTTGTTGTAAGAAAGTTCAAGTGATGAAAGCATAGACACTGGTCACTGAACTACACCGGCTTCAGCGGATACTAATCCTAATATAGCATTAGAGCGCCCTCCTTCGTCGGAATTGTGTAGCAAACTCATCGTCGACGTAAAACAACCAATAAAATGGATACGAAACACAGCTTCGAAAATTTAATGCATCTCATTGACACCAGAGGCGCTGAAAACACTGCGTTATTAAAAAAAAGTGCCAAAAATTAGCAGAGTTGTAAAATAATCTGTTCCTTCACCACCTGTCTGTCTTCTCATTCACTAGAAGGGTTGTAAAATAATCTCTTCCTTCAAAATCGGTCTGTTTTCTCTTTCACTAGCAGGCATTCATTGCCTGAGTGTTACTTCTTAAAAAAAACAAGAAAAAAACATGTTTCTTGGCCAAATGAGGTCGTTTGTTTCAATTCCTCATTAAATCGTACCAATAAGTTGGTATAATATTGGCCAATGATTGTTTTCCCCTTCTGAAGGTACGCAATGTGGATTATACTGCGTGTATTTCAAAAAACGCTGGCCATGACTTTATTGGCTGACAAACCCACCTTAGCCTTTTTTTGGCGCAGATTCACCCCGAGAAACCCACTGTTTTGACTGCTGTTTGGTTTCCGGCGTATTGTGGTGTTTCCACATTTCGTCCACGGTTACGAAACAGGAATCAACTGACAGTTGGCTATTGACAGGAGCAGTGTTACCATTTGAATTACAAGGGGGGAAATTCAAAAATTAACTTACTTGTTGACCTGCCCTCGTCTGTTCATGTTTAGTTAGATCTGACATAATCTCCATCTGAATAAGTCCGAAATTGTGTAAAATGAGAGCGTGGAAACCTTACCCACCATCAGACAAATTCAAGCATTAAAATGTAATGAATAGAAAAGAAGAATGTAATCCATAGCTTTTATTACGAGTATATTGTCAGCTAAAATCCAAAAGGCCGTGAATGTCTAAAATGCAAAATAGGCTTTTTGATTGGTTATCGTTAAAAATAACGATATTGTTAACGGAATTGAAAAGGCCTTAACTATATTCTCAAAAACTGCATAAATTAGCTACTTCCAATCTATATCAGAGACAAGCAAGAGCCCGCCCGTGGGCATTTCGTTATACTCTTATTTACACGTACTTAAACACACGTATGGAAGAAATCAACTCAATCTCTCATAAACATTCGACAAAGCATACATTTTACTCTCTTTCATATTATCAGTCAGACATAAATAATATAAAGATGTATGTGTGTGCCTGACTTGGATCCATATCAGCTACTTCAAGATAAACCTGCTGTGATATTTGCATTTGAGGTAAACAGCTTTGAAAGCTCTTACAATGCACCGTTTGGCTTGGTTTACATGCTGGGGTCATTGTGGATCCTTATTTCTTCAAAAATTAAGCCGGAACTTGAATTACGGTCAATGGAAATCATTACCTAACCACGATCACTGATTTTTTTTTTTCAAAATATTGATGACATTAATCCGGACAAGTTGTGGTTTCAACAGGATGGTACTAAATTCCTATATCGATATAATAACAAGTTGAATAATTTTTTTTAAATAAATAAATACATACCTTCACGCATTCATATGTACATATGTTTGCTTACTTTGGTATTTTCCATACCTCGTCATACATTTTTGAGAAATACAAAGTCCTATCTTGCAATCAACAATGAATTATCTTAATCATTTTATAGATTTAATTAAAAGCAAATATATTTGATATTGGACTATGATCAAATTAGGTGAATAAGAGAATTGTTAAATTTTCTTGGAATTAAATAAAAAAAAAATGTTTTAGAAACCAATAATCTTAAAAATGATATAGTTATGGTGTTATATTATTTTGAGATAAAACAGTGAAATGTGTCAACAGTGAAGAAGTTTTAAATCACGTGAAACCAGAAAGTGAATGAAGAATTTTTCAGCGCGTGAAAAGCAAGCCAACGACTTTAAATTCTATATTTGTAAGATTATAGTATCAGGAATGGCAGCTATCTTCTTTCTTCGGAAGTGGAATTTCGTAGTAGATATTTGAAGCAAGTCAGTCTACCAGTGTGAGCGAGACGAAAGACTCTCGAAGGTCGAACAACAAACACTACCCTGACAGGACTGAAGAAATAATTATGATGACGCGAGAGAAGTTCTTCACTTCAGAGTTGGTTCACGCCTATCTCATTTCCGAGTAATTAAACCAAATATTTTCTGCTCTCCAGATCTCATGCTCCAAATTTACGCCCCAAAAAAGCTGTGGGTCCATAAGAAGAGCATTGCTGGCACCCTTACCTAATTCTTCGTTTCCCGTGGTGTAAGATAAATAGAAACTGTGTTTCCCACCGAAAACATCTGTAATGAAACAAAGCACTCAGAAAGTAGTTTGAATTGCATGAAATTTCCAGGATTAGAGATCCCCAGCAAAAATTAATTTGGTACAAGTAAGCACTAAGACAAAAAGAAGCACTTCGGAGATGCTGAAAATCACACAGTGCATCCCTTCTGCCTTACGAGGATACAATAACGTAAGCCAGTGATAATGAAATTTAACACAAACACTACGAATTTGGTCATGTGTGTGAAGTTAGTAGCTCCGTTTTTAGCTTCGTTTTTAGCATTCCTATGTTACTTTACATATCTCTCGCTCAGGCACTGTGAGGTAAAAAAAATCTCTCACTTGAACACTGTTAATTTAACAGAGTAGATATTTTATAACATTTTCAAGCAAAAATATTAATGTACATATTGAAACTTTTTTTGGTGGTCAAAATATCAGCCAAAATCGAAATGGTGGGGCTATAACGCCAATTGGGGTAAATAAAATAATATTTTTTTGAAAGCCATATATCTCAAAAGCTGTATTGTTTCAGAATACAATCTATATCTATATATGAAATTCAAAATTGTGGAAGGTTCGTTCCTAACCCGAACTGTTGTCTAATACGTGGTGAATTTTTAGATTAGATTTCTTTCAGTGGAGCACGTGATGGTTGTGGTATGAAGACAGGTTCTCTAAAGAGAACATGATTCTGATATGTTGTTGTAAGTGTATAGCCCTGGCAAGGCCCAGCTAACCAAAACATTTGTAAATAATATCGCATTCGAATGTTGCGTAAACATTTCTCGGACAAAACACTCGAGAACGACTATCGTAAACGGAAAGAGAAAGTGCTGCTAGAGCTCACTCGTCGCTCAGTTTGTGGCAGCAAATCTTTCGATTTCGATGTTTCGCTCTCGAATCAATAGCGAACCTTTAGCAATATCATTAGCAATCGATTTCATTGCTTTTAAATAGCAAAAAACGTTATTCCTCCATTTTGTTGTACATGCAAAAAGAATAAAAAATTGTGAGAAACAAATTTTTTCTTGTTGCTAAACTTTTTTTTAACGAGAATGTTTTGAGAATTGTTGGCTATAGCGAACATTCGTTTATTTTCGAAACTCAGGTTGGCTGGGGGTATACACTCAAACTGACACTTACACATATGCGGCTTGCAAGGAAACTGAGACTACGCTCAAGAATACTCGGTATTGAGACCATGGCGATATATGCCACATTAACATCAGACACACTCTATGCTCAGGCGATTTTTATAGGTAGTGTTTTTTCCTTTTATAAGATTTTATTTTGTTTGAAGATCCGAAACTTGACGTTCTAGTTCAGTTACGTAACTAAAATTTCTAGTTATCAGGTCTTTCGAACGAAATTTATCAACTGCAGAAAAAACGGCTATAGATTTTTTTTACCAGATGTTCAGTCAACTTAATTGATGTCAAAACTGTATTATGTATATAAACCACAAAATAACAGATAAGAAGTCAAGAAAAATAAATGAGATCACAATTCTTTATTAAAACCTATTTATTTATTTTATACAAACAGGCGAGGAACAATGAAGAGAATGTGCGTATTCGAAAAAAGAGAAGGAGACCCCAATAAATAAATTGGTACAACAAAATGTTAAAAAAATCATACAATACATGCAAATTAAAATATTTTTTTATAGTACATAATTATGATTTATTATAGTTTTTATTTAATTTTTCTTATCTAAATTTCATAATAGTTTTAGTGTTTAACGTGTAATGTGTTTTGTTCATCAAATTCAACAGGCTTTCAAGAAATATGATCCAATCGTGAAGAATCAACAAAGCGAAATCCGGAATTACACTTTTTAATTGCAGATATTTTTGGAACGATTATCCGTCATCACACTTCAAGTTTGGTCGTTTAGCATAGAGTTTTCGGTTATCAGTTATCTTCAGTGCTCTATTGAATACTAAATCCTTCCTAAACCGATATGTTTATTAACTAAATTTGGCCTGTGGTGCGATTCAATAACTTTAAACGATCCGACAATCGCAATTTTTCTCTATACATTTTGTCGCTTGCGAAAACGATTGTGTGCTTCTGTGACTTCTTTTTAACAATAGAACACAGCTGATATTTTCTATAGATTTTTGTCGATAAAATTAACAGCACATGACAACACAGCTGACATTAGCCTACAACGAATATCGCTAAAAGTGCTACGGAATACCAAATTCGATAAATTTTCGTTATAATTATTTTAACGATGCGGTTATTGTTAAAAGAAGTTAGTGAATCGCACTACTGGGATGACGAAAAATCACGCTGTAAGGCAATATGTCATGACATAATTTACTTCACAACATAAATGTATGTCATGTCATAATATAACCCATGCCATTTATCTTAGGAGATTACTAGTGTTATGCTACAAGCTATATATATATATATATATATATATATATATCGTAACATAGCTTTATATCTTGACATGGTATATCTTATGACATAGCATAATTGATATCATAGCAATGAGATGACATGAGTTATGTTAAGACATAATTAATATAACATAATCAGCCTCTTATCATGAATTCCACATGAGGAAATTTCCGAATCAAATTTTTCATTCACATGGATTATAATTTCGAATTATCAATTCGAATAAAATTAAAAGCTAACAGATTTAAATTTTTTCCAACAGACATATCTTTGTGAATGAGTTTCTTCATAAAGTGTCATAATATTTCGCAATCGTATTAAGTTTTTTGATACCAATTGTTCACACGTTCGGAAATTTCCATGTGAAATTTTATTTATGATAAGCCTGAATAATAAAATTTAGATATTTATGATATGATGTAAGTTATAGCATGACAAACATATGCATATAGCATATACTTTAGGACATAAATATATTATAATATCAGTCATGACAACATAATATTATTTCTGTGACACAAATTATCCCCGGAAGCAGAGCTGAAAGCTACCGGTCGCGTCCAGTGGTTGCGGGGGCAGTGGAAAGCTCAGTAGATATGCCGAGTAGCTGGAAAAGATTTCGCGGACAATCAGCGGTTGCGAATGGAGAGTCTCGCAGGGTTTCCGGGTGGCGCTGGACTAATAACAAATTTTGAGTGCCTACGACACTTGAAACGTCAAGGCGAGTAGTTGGCGCCTTCAAATAATCAATAGTCACCTATTGCCAGCAACCTTTCCTCGTGTTAGAGGAGGTTGGATGTGAGCGTCTAAGCCAGCCCGCCCGCCTGGTGGCCATGCTGTTGGCTCCAGTTCCAGGATCGGAAGCGGTAGCCCAATCAGCTGCTCATCTTAAACCATCTGATTACCGAAACCTCAGAGGCCCTATTCACCTTATATGAACTAAAGGATCTAACATAACATAATCTATATCATAATATAAATTTATACCATGAAATATGTTTTATGACACAAAATATGTCATAACATATATCACGCCATAGCCTGGATGCATGTTTTGACATAAATTTATATTCTGACCAGCGTGACCATATTAGCTTATTTTGAGCTAAATTTAGCTTATTTATTTCAGATTTAGCTTTAAAATTTTCATTTAGCTCTTAGCTTATTTTTTAGCTTTTTTTAAAAACTCATTTAGCTTTTTTAGCCTTTTTTTAGTCTAAATTGCGTGTTCTCTAAAAATATATTAAAAACATAAACAACTTATAAAAATTATAATTTTTTAACATTGTAAAATAGTTTACAAGAAATACAAAATGTAAATTATACGACAATTTTATAACAGAAATGGAAAGTTGAAAAATAGTAGATAATGGCAGAATGGTTAGAATTCCAATGGAAAAAGTTAAATTCATATTAGTGGCCAAAACACTTTTTGAGTTTTTTGGGTATAAAATGATTTGACTTGAGTTGAACGTTCATTCAGCGGCATCAATTAACTTAAAACAAAAACCTGAAAGAGCCTTAAGCCTGGATAACACTATGTACTGATTTTCGTCGGGCCACCTCAATAAAGTCATAAGCAATAAGCCAAAATGGCATTATTACTTAATTAATTCTGGAATAAGTCTATATGGGCTTATTACCAATGCAGTGTGGCGTAATTATGTCCTTGTATTTCAATAAGTCGATAAATTAGAGCAAAATCTTTACTTATGACTTTATTTCACTGATCTGACGAAACTCGGTACATTGTTCAGATAGTGTGATCCATGCTTTACCTTAAATAGCATTAATTCACTTAAAAAGCTTTCGTATTTTAGTAGGTATAAATGTTTTTACATTTTTTAAAACTTTTTAAGATTATTTTGGGCAAGTTTTTGTTTTGTTCTTCATTAAATTTAAAATATAATAATTAATAAATAATTTCATTAAGCAAATGTTCTATATGTATAATAAAAGAATATGTTTGTGTAATATTTAACGTTAGTTTAGCAATAAGAAACTACTGAAAAGTGATCAAAGAAGTGGAAAAAAGCTTAGCTTTATTTTCTAGCCTAAAATGTAACTTTTTAGCTTATTTTAGCTTTTTTTCAAACGTGATTTAGCTTAATATTATTTTAAAATCTGGTCACACTGATTCTGACACACTTCTGTGTCATAGCATGAAGTTATAACATGATGTAAAATATGTATGTCATAGATAAAATTTATTTTATGATGTTATGACATTGATTTAGAACTATAACAAAAATATATATCATGACATAAATACTCAATGATTGTGCAAGGATGAGAGATTGTGACTGTTGGTAAGTACATATCGTACGCTTTAGGAAAGGTGAGGTGTTTGTTGTAAATCAAGCAGCGAATGTACCATTGTCTGGCTCTATTCCGCATGAAATATAATTGTTTTGATGCTTATACTTTCCAAGGTGTTGAATTGTATCGTGAGTGCGAGTGTAGATTACTGAAGTTAGTTAAATATATGAAATGGGAACAACATTACTTTAACTATTCTATCGATCCATGGGAGCAGCAGCAGACCCTGAGAGAAGAGATTTATTTTATTCAGTCGGTTTATTATAAAAATTATATTTTTAATTACTCCTTTTTTTGCTGGTAAAGTTTTTGGAAACGCCAGCCTAAATTGAAGCTTAAAATATTTTATAAATAATTTTATTGCTATTTTTCTTAATACATACCGCAAAAATATTTTTGAAAACAGAATAATCTTTGATAGTTATCGCTAAGTACAAGTGCTTAGTATAGACATTCATTCGTACACACAATCTAGACGCCACATTTTAATTTAAATTTATTTCTCGCATTTATGTTTTCAATTAATTGTTCAAGTATACGCAAAATGTTGCACGATGCCTGCCTACTGGTTGGTCAAGCTGCGAGTAGCTTATCTTACGCATACTGAAGGCATTTTTTCAGCACAAAAAAAAATTAAATAAATAAAAATTGTTTTATTTTATTTGCATTTATCATTTAATGCAACTACTGCTGACGTATCTTTGGATACAAAGTCTAAAGTTCATCGAAAAAATGTATCATGCATATGATGAATGGGTGCGTAACGAAGTGTGTTACAGTTTATTTAGTTTTAAGAATTCTTTTAAATATATTAATTTGTGGTGTTACTGAGAATTTTATTAACATTAATTGTAGGGATATAAAAATTTAAAAAAGTAAATATATATATTAGAATTTATATAGCCTTACTATTAGTCGAATAAAATAATTGGAAACATTTTCCGAATAATTTTTTTGAATAAAGTTATTCATTGATTTTTTCATTTGATTAATTCATTAATTTCAAGTATCATCTTCAATTAAGGATCACCCGAGAAATTAATTTTATTCGAATAAAATTACTTTTGGTGTAATTTTGTTTATTTATTATTACTGATATTACAGATAAATACAATAAGAATATAAAAGGACAGCAGCACTAGCAACTAAGGCCATCGGCTAAGTAATTTTAATATTTCTATTTCGTTCGTTAGTGAGATATTAATCGACAAATTTGACTCGAATAAAAATTAATCGAATAATTTTTTTCGATTAAATTGATATTGCTTCCAAAATATTATTAAAAGATCATATTTTAATTTATATATCATTATTCCTTTAATGTTATTCGAATAAAAATAAAAGAATAAATTCATTCGAATAAAATTATTTTACATTTTATTTTAAACGTTTTAAAATATAAGTAATACGATTTCGTTAATTTTCTGTAGAATTTGTTCCTTAGTCTTCGGTCGATATCATTCGAATAAAATTTATCCGAATAATTTTTTGGAATATATGGATTTTGTTTTCAATATATGATTCTTAAAAAGCATTCGTTAATCGATTCTCATTTCACTCAATACATTATTAAATATGTGAATATTTTCATTAAAATAAAGATGGTGGGAATAATTTTATTCGAGTTAAACTATTTGTACTATTACTTTAAGATTTCTAAAATTTTACTAATGATGGATTTTTTTTGAATAAGTTTAATTTCTTTCGAATAATTTTAATTTATTAAATTATTTCCTTTCCAAAATGTTTTCAAGAAGTAGTCGTTGATTTATGTGTCATTATTGTGGTAATTTTGTTCGATATCAATTAAACCGAATATGGCTGTTCTAAGACAATGATATTAAATGATGCAAAGAAATGCATCTAGACATGCTAAGCCATCAACAAATAATTTTTTTCAATTAAAAGTAAGTTTATTTTAAAAATATCTTTTCATTCGTTTGATTTACTTTGAATACAAATCATCATAATATGTAGTTTTATTCGAATAAAATTATTGTGCGCTCGATGTATAGTTTTTGACAATGTTTTGTAAAATAATTTCCATTTGAGTGAATTTAGAACTTTTCTGGTAATTAATAATTTCTCAATTATTAATATTTGATTCCTGTTCCAATTACTTTGCTCGGCTAATTACACTCCAATAAAATATTCTTAACAATCGTTAGCTAGTTTATATGTAGTGCAAGTTTATTAAAAAACAAACATACAGACAAAATTTATTTGAATAAAATGGCTCAAAATGCTATTTTAAAGTTTTTTAAATATTAATTGCGTTTTTTATTCGTTTCATATCATTCGAATAAAAACTATCCTGAACTTTTATTCCAAAAAAGGGATTTTATTCGAAACGAATGCATGAATTAATATTAATTTTTAAGGTTTCTCATATATTCTAAGATATTAGGCTAATTTCGAATAAAAATTATTCGAAAAATTTTTTACAAATGGTTTTGCTTACAAAATATTCTCAGTAAAAATTTTTTATTTACGATTTTTTATTCGTGTAATTTTATTTGAATAAATTGAGTTGTTTTTGTTTATAATTATAAGCTTTTTAAATATGTACTATCAATGGTTGAGTTTCGTTTGAATTACGCTTTTATTATTGTTATGCTATCATTCGAATAAAATTATCCGGATAACTATTTTTCTAAAAAAACATTTTGCTGAACACAAGAATATATCATAATGTGTCACTTATTCATGCAAATTTATTCGAATAAAACGGATCTAGTAAAACGATTTTTTCCCTAATCATTAATTAATTAGTGCCTAATTCATAAAAAATATTTTTGTTTTATAAAAGGTTTATTAATCAAATTTCCATGGAAAATTTGTTTCATAAACCTCTTTTTATGAATAAGGCAGTTAATATTCATTTTTAAGCTTTCTCATATATTATTAGATATTAGGCTAGTTTTATTCGAATAACAATTATTCGAAAAATTTTATACAAATAACTTTGCTTTCGAAATATTCTCAAGAATCATTCTATATTTAACAACTTATTATTCGTGTAATTTTATTCGAATAATATGCTTTTTATTGTTAATTTGAAGTTATTCATGTACATATACTATATTATAAATGGTTGAGTCTCGCTCTTATTATTGTGATAATATCATTCGAATAAAAATTATCCGAATAACTATTCCTCAAAAAATAAAAAAATATTTTGCTGCTGAGCACAAGAATTACTGCCCATCTAATATGTCATTGTTCGTGCAATTTTATTCGAATAAAAACGAGTATTTGCTTAAGTTTTCTCAAGCACTGTTAAAACTTTAATTTTCTGTAAAAATATTTTACTATTCGAGGTAAATTATTTTTTATTCGATTAAAATGATTTTTTTTTTCTGAAATATTATTGTTACATAATTTTTATTTGAGCTCATTAATTAATGTTTAGTTGGGATACAAGTTTGTTGATGTAAAGGAAAGAATATTTAAGTAAACAAATTAATTTTAAGTGAAATTTATTTGCTGTTGCTTAAGCATCTCTATATGCTTTTCATTGGTGCTTTATCAAATCATCAGTAGACTTCAACTATATATTTTGAACAGTCAAATAATTTATAATAATTTACTTAAACTAAAATTGTGACATTCCCCCTTTCCTTTGAATAACGTCGTCGACGTCACATCAAGACGACAGTAAAAATTGTCACTTATCTACTCTTTGTCGTCAACAATTGACTACTATTAACATGCTCCATTAGTTTACAAAGCTTTACAGATTAGTAAAAGATTGCCAATAATTTTTTATTTACTTTGAAATTTTTTCGTTTCTTCGTTTGCTTATAGAAAAAATTTCAAAATTTTATTGAGAATTTACGTAGAAAACACAAAAAAAGTTAAATGAAATTGATTTATTATTACTCGAATAATTTTATTCGAATAATTTTATTAACTTGCCTCATATGTTGCATATTTATGACGATATTCATTGGAAAGTATTTTCGCTTTATCAAAATTATGCTAGACATTGAAATGTCTTGTATGCGAGCAAATACTTTTGCTTTGCCAATACGATTATTTGATCTCAATTTCATCATTTTCCCCAACTCTATGCGTAATTGGAGCAAAATTTAATAGACTAATATGCATTTAGTTGCTCTAGGTCAACGAAATGCATTCGTTTATTTTGCAAATTCTCATTCTTACTCGTTTTTTAGTTTACAATTAACATTTGATCAATCGTAAAGGTACACGAAGGCAATGAGCAATCATATTTTACCTTTGATCTGAGCAATATTAAATAAATGCTGTCGTAAACTTTTCCTTAAAGAAATTCAAGCAAATGCAAATTGATAAGATTATGTTTGACCGTTCTTTCATAAATAAGCAACAGTCATAAGTATTTATTTTGGACTTTAGAACCTTCTGATCCACACATGTGTAAAACAACAAACAAAATGGACTATATAATATTAATTACGAGCGTATCAAATGATATGAACATATAATAAAAATATTTAATGTGCATATAAAAAATTTATACAGGTGTGAACTTTATGGTTGGATTCAAATGTAGTCCAGGTGCATTAAATCATATAAAAGTATTTAACTGTGAATAATTGTGAGAATATTTTTTTGGAAGCTCTTTCCTCGTACTTGTATTACCACCGACACTTTTTAATCTAGGAATCTTTTGAGTTTCAGAAATCCCTTTTCGACTTGAAAAAGTAAGTTTAGTTAAATTAGTGGAGGGACATATTTGTTATATGTTGATGATAAGAGGACCGTATACGCTCTACATTCTTGCAAGGTCCTGAGAAGCAGACAGAACGTCTCAAAGAGTCCAACAAGCACGTTGGTTTATTTCTGAATTAATACATGTTCTCAAAGAAATTCGGGTCTACGTGTCTACGTGTACTGTGCTCGTTTAAGGTCGGACTATTACAGAGAATGATTTGAAACGATTATTGGATGAAGTGGATGCTGCAGTGCTGAGTTGTGTCCAACAGCTATTTTTGAACTAGTTTGAGAGAGTTCGAATCAAAAGTTATTTCAAACCAGAGGAATATACCGCCTTACAAAGTCTGCAGCGACGGATTAGGAAAAACAGACGGTGGCGGCTCATAAGCCCGCTTGAGCCGGCTGACATTGACAGCAGCTGGTTTTGATTTTGATAAGTTTCTTAAACATATTTCTATAAAAAAATTGAAAACACCTGATGACTTCCAAAAAATTTGTATGATGTGGTAGAAATTTTCCACTGCAAAAAACAATTAGTAGGCTGCAATTTTGAGCCGAGGCTAGCCGCATGCATCGGCGGCGGCTTGAAGTTACGTTGAAAGTCGGCGGCAGCTCTTAAGCCGGCTTTGAGCCGATCGGCTTGTTTCTCTGTTTTAAACCCATTTAATTTACATTGATGTTTTTGACCGGACTTTTGTCCAACAGAGCGCCCCCAGGGGAGTCTGTTTTTGACTATGGGTGCGACAAGCCCGGGGCCCCAGCTGAGGTGATGTGGATTTTTCCATTGACGTACCTTTGGTACATCATCCATAGAACTTATGTGTTACTACCCGATCTCTGGCAACAGAGGAAAGAATGTGCACATATTTATAAAAGGAAGACAGGTTCCTGTTGATGTCAGTTGGGTGCAGCGTCACCTAGAACTACCCTGAGTTAAAAAGACGATAGAAGTGAAGTATTTATGGTGGAACTTCATGGTATCACCAGATGCTTGTCCCTGGTACCACGGGTTCCGGTTGGCCGACAGTTGAGCGGCTCTGAAGTTTTGAGTGTATGTAGCGGTCGCTAGGATCCTTTGCTAAAACGCCGAGTTCGTCCTACCCCACGGGGTTTAAGGGATTATTTTGGTGTGTCTGGAGTAGGCACTGGATTTTTGGCAACACAGGTATGCGTTCATCTCGGATGAGTGGTTGAGCTGTGCCGGAAATGGTTGAGGTATTATCTTAGGGATCTCGCTATAGGTGTATACACAACATCTTAGCGTGAGAACTTTGAGAATTCAACGTGGTGGTTGTTGGTTGCCAACAAACTCACTGGAAGAATAGTCTTGACTTTCCAGTGCTTAATCAATGCTAGTGGTTGGTCTGACGCGGTCAGCCAGACACTATTCTAGGTGCTGTTGTCATTCAACAGATAGTACTGTTTTGATAAAGTCCTTACGGCATAAGGAGTTTAGATAACTCTGAGCAGCTCAGCAAGGTGCTTGACGTAGTACAGGCATAACAAATATGATCGAAGATTGTAACCTAAGTGCCTTGAAGAATGGGCACTAGGTTCATTCAAAAAGGGTGCGTCTTTTCTACAGCCGGTGTTTAGACCACCGTGAGATAAGACCGTAATGTCACGATAATCTGAAACACACCTGTTGGACACAACTCTATTGCAGTGGCCAGAAAATTCTAATTTTATATGATGATGAAAGAGAGAGAGAGTCTTATATCCAATCTTTAGTTTCATGATTTTAAATGAACTAATTAATTATTTTTATTTAATTTCGAGCCAATATAAATACGAATACAAAAAGCTTGTTGTTGTGGGGTAAGTTGATATATATTAGATTTTTTAATGATTGTACAAACTCAGCAGTAGACATTCAATCACTTACGAAAAAAGTCTTAGATATATACTTTTTTTTATATTATAAAGAGGTAATATTTACATGTTTGTAAGAGGTAAGTTCCGAGGACCACCGGACCGATTTCTAAAAGTCTTACAGCAAAATGTTGAATGAAACTTCCAAAGGATATAGGATATTTAGTGTTCAGTTCAAGTTCGAACTCCCCATACCCAGAAAATATTTATGGTTATTTTAGCAAGAGGTTTTAAAACAATAAAAATAAAAACAGAACCCTATTAACGTGAGTATGCTCTTCGGGCTAAGATCTCTCTGAGCGCCTTCTAGACCTTTTGTCCACCCATCCATGCCGTGACCAAATGAAAACCTAGCTTTTTTTGTTTTTTACGCTTTATCAAGAAAATCAATTTTGCTGGATTTTGATGAAGTTTAAAACATATGTAGATCTGCATCAAATATTACGAGTACTCAACCGATCTTTGTGAAATTTAAAACATAGATATATCTGAGTCTAAAATAACAAAAAACGGTTTCATTATTACTTAAAACTAGGACTAAGAGGGTGGAATTTATGCCTCTCCAAAAAAAAAAACCAACCGAAAACAGAGATACATCTACATAGATCTAAAAGACTACATAAGTTAAATATATTTTTAAAGTAGGACTGCCTCTCCGAAACTATTTAACAGATTTTTACAGATTTCAAAACATCTGCATTTGAAGGGAACACACTCCTTAAAGTTTTTAAAAAAATAGAATAGAATAGAATAGTCTCTTCGAAACTATCCCATCAATTTTTATGAAATTTAAAATGTACATAATAAATATATTATGTATTATGTATGTCGAGTCGAATATTCGTCTACGACAGTTTTGTCCTAGATTAAAGAAAACTTGTACACGTTTCCTTTAATCTAGAACAAAGGTTAGGTTAGGTTAGGTTAGGTTAGGTTTATCTGGTTGGTCCAAAAGACCTCGCATAGACCGGGATTGATCCTTAGCAACACCAGCAGATGAAAAGAGAACCTGTTAGTACGGCAGCCTAGTTCGTGGTGCCTGTATCGAATGACTCCCACACCGATTTAACAAATCTTGGCAACCTACACATTTCTACTCTCGATACAAGCTCAAGACTACGAAAAGTGTAAGCACCAAGATGGCTATATCTAGTGCGGCTTAAAGCCGGGCAGTGACACAGTAGATGTTCCATTGTTTCCATTTCTCCGGGTTCCTTACATTTCCTGCAGGTACCGTCGGTTATTTGTCCTATTTTGACAGCGTACGAAGCCGTCCAGCAGTGCCCAGTTAATACTCCCACTAGAAGTTTACAGTTGCTTCTAGTTAATGATAAAAGGAACTTAGTCAATTTGTTATCATAGGAACTCCACATGAGTTTAGAAGTTTTGCAAGTTTTCGTCGCGCGCCAACATTTCTCCGCTTCTTCCCTCATTTTAGAGTCTATGATCTTTTTAAGGTATTGAATTGGTTTTCGGATATATACCGTTACCTCAGCCGGTAATTGAATTCCCCTTTTGGCCAGTGTATCGGCTATTTCATTTCCCTCTATCCCCATGTGTCCCCGGATCCAGAATATATGTACTTGTCTACCAGTACATAATATATCCAGGGCCTTTCTACACAGGAGCACAACCGAGGAGTAGTTGCAGTCAGCTGAAATTGCTTTTATAGCCGCTTGACTGTCTATATACAAATTTACACGCGCATTCATAGTGAGAGAGATGAGGGCTAACTCTGCTGCCATTTTGACAGCATAGATTTCCGCCTGGAAGATGCTACAATGTTCAGGAAGCTTACAAGATTCCTCTATACCGAGCTCCTGACAGTAAACCGCAGCTCCCACCCCTCTATCCATTTTTGAACCATCAGTGAAAAAGTTAAAACCAGAACCACTGTGATTAAGACTTTCCAGATAGCCTTCTTCACTTATAGTGATCTGTGGTTTGGTAAAAAATTTCGTCACTGGAATGATATAGTCCGAGCTACACTCCAAGTTTTCCAGTAATTTGCTGTGACCAAATGATCTGTACGACATCTGACCTGTTGTCCTGAGTCGGATAGCCGATTTGCATGCCACGTTCACTGCAATTAGTTTTATTGGTTTAAGGTCCAATATAACGTCTAAAGCTGCAGTAGGTGTACTCTTTAAAGCTCCAGTGATGCAGAGCTCTGCTAGCCTTTGGATACTTTCCAACTTTTTCAGGTATGATTTTGTCTCAGTCGCCCTCCACCATACAATCTAGAATAAAATTCTCTTAGACGAATATTCGACTCGACATACGCAATACAGCTGATTATATATTTGCATCTGCATCTAAGAGAACATCAAGGTTTCGCATTTTTTAAGATCTAGGACCAAGACTCTCTAGGTCTTCTAGGACTAGGACTTTCTGACTCTCCGCAACCGATTTTTGCGAAATCTAACACATAGATAGATATGCAATATAATATAAAAAAGGATGGTAGAGAGGAGTTTTGATTTTTATGAAACTTAGAACATACACACAAAAAAGTAATATAAATGATTTTGTAATATTAATTAAAATATTAGCAATATCAATTAAAAAATTAATTAAATTTTCACCTATAAACAATTTGATAATATTAATTAAGTTTTTTCACTCAAATTAATAAATACAATTAAAAATTTAATTGAATCATTTAAATTCTTAATTGATGAATACTTTTTTCTGTGTAGGTGGGTATAAGCATAAAAGAAAGCATAGGCTTTATATATTAAGGCCAAATAGGATTTGCAGTTTTCGCGACTTTAGACAACAACTAATTTTGAGCTGGCAAAGACACGGACTAGTATGAAACTTCCCCCTCCCAAAAAAAAAAAGAAACAACAATAAAGCATCAATCGTCTGCGGATTATCAGCGCAGATCAGAGACTTCGCATAGTCCAGAGGTCTTAAAGCGCATGTAGCATTCTGGGCTGTATAATTTTTTCAAGAAAGAAGGACACCAAACTGATTATATCTGTTGTCAAAAGTATATCAACAACGTTTGCGCTAAAACTATTGTCAATTTGACAACGAAGTATTAGCAACTGAATGTGTACAAGTTGACAAGCAGCGTTATCAATAACCAAAAGCTTACAACGTACCGTTGCCAGTTCGTACACGTCCGTGTAAAAATTGACAACTAGCGTTGTTGAAAAAAAGTGACAACGTATGGTGTTATATTGACCACAGGCGTTGTTGATTTTGCAACATATTTTGTCCCTCAGTGTACTGACTTTTTCAGGATGAAATTATCTTTCGACGATAGCATGAGGATTCGGTTCACTCCAAAGAAGATGGATTTACTTTTTGACGTATTTATTCAATCAAAAATAAGTTTAATCTCTCAAACACTTTACAGCAATTTTATTTTTAGCTTTTCATGTATCCTGCAGGGTTAATAATCTTCCCATATATATTACTGTATGGACTCCATTCTTCGGCCTTTCATTTACTTCAGACTCCTCTGGTTCTTGCAGTAGAGTCGGCTATGGAAGCTGTGGCTGTTTTTTGTCTTCGGTCAAATCCGAACTTAGCGGTAGTGTGGGAACTTCAGGCGTACGAGTCTCTTTGGGAGGTTGTCCTGGCAAATTGCTAGTGGAGGTGGATTACCACTAGTAGATGGTTTCACCTGTATCTCGTTTATTATTTACTTATTATGATTTAGGCAAATTGATGCTTTTTATAGATTTATGGATCCATACGTCAATGCTGCAGTATCCGTTACAGTGTTCAATATGCAGGTTAGGTTAGGTAAGGGTGTCAGTTATAATCCCGGACTCACTTAGACCGTTTTGGTTTATTGTGATACCACGGAAAGTCTACTTATGAAGAGTCCCCACAATTGAACCAACCAGAGCTCAATATGTGTTGCACTTCAACACTGGTGACGTCAGAAAGTTTCCGCAACTCAAGAGCACCCATTGTGGGCATTCTCTTTCTGTCAAGTACAAGAAAGTGACACAGAAAATGTTCTACACTTTCCTCTTCATCATACCTGCCTATGTTTCCCATTTCTTACAATCAAAGAAGCTGTATTTTTCCTATTTACATGAGTCCATAACTGCTTGATGATCAAGCAATCATTTATTGTAAACCACCTTCTATTTCTTTCATCTTGTGTCTTTTGCCTGAGTCTGAGAGTAGGGATAAAACCACACATTCCAATTCCGGTGGAACCTTTAAGGCTGTAAAAGTTCTAGCAAGCTCATCAGGCCTAGAGTTTCCCTAAAAGCCTCAATGCCTCTGGATCCAGGTGATCCTAATATTAAACTGCTCTTCCATCTCGTTTAGAGGTGATCGGCAGTAGAAGGCTGTTGTTGTTCTTAGAAGCGGGGATTAAAGGGTCATAATAGCTGCTGGACTATCAGTGTATATGCTTATTAAAGTCGTTGAAGTGGCATTCATTCATTCGTTTCAAGCAATCCGCAACTTCTTTTATAGCAAGGATCCCTGCCTGGAAGACACTACAGTGATCCGGAAATTTAAGATTGGGATCATTTATATAAAAATTGCAAAGCAATGAATAATGAAAATTGAAGGTGTTAGATTACACAGAAGTTTAGTTAAAATAAAAAATTAATAACTTCTTAATTAATGTATTTATTAACTATAAAGGTTTATTATTCGATTAATCGTTTATTATTCGGTTAATCACTTTTATAATTCCATTGGGTATTTCCATCTTTTATTTAGATTGGTCGGTTTAAATAATTGCTACGACCGATTGCACCAATCAAAAATTATTTAAATTGTTATCGCTAAATAAACATTTAATGCAACAAGAAAAAAGAGAGAATATTACAAAGAAAAAGAAAATCAGTTCCTGCAAGGTGAATTATACAAATTGTAGCTTGTTTTAAACCCGACTATGAAATATTGATTAAATATGTATGCAAGTATGCGTAGAAATTATATTATTATAATGAGATTTTATTTAACTGAGTCGGCATGAGTATAATAGATCTTATTGTAACTCCACATTTACTTTGGTTGAGAGAGTGCCTTAGAAGGCGAAATATTCGCTCTTTTACACTTGCAAGAGGAAGATTTTTCACTTTAATATAAAGAAGATCCCAAAAAGCAATTTAAATGAACTTCAAAGGCCATTATGGAAATTAACATTTTTTTTCATTACTCATCATCATTATTATCATCTTCAGCAGCAATGTAATTATCATCTTGGCTGTAGTCATCAACGTATGTGATTTTAAAATATAAATTTATTCAGTAGGCAACAATCATAAAGTTTGGACGTTCAAAGTGAGCTTAAACATAAATGAAAGCAAAGCAAAGCAAAGAAAAAAAAAGAAAACTAATACTAATGGTTTTCAAAAAAAAGGGCAAACAAATAAAAAAACTTAATTAAATTTAACACAGATTAAAACAAAATTAAGTAAATTAGTGCAAAATCAAAAGAGTGATTAAAACTAGCGAAAATTATCACATAAAAAAGTTTCAAGTCATGTGCAAAAAATATTCGATAATGAAAATGAAATTAAATGTGCAAAAATTTTTGTTGGCCTTACAATAAGGGTAAGTTAAATTTTGCTGTACATATTCGCAATAAAACTTTAGTTTCTATGCCAAAAAAAAAAAAAAAAAAAGATTAATGTTTTGTCTAACGAGCCATTCAAAAACGTACTACTTGTAACTATGTCCTCGTCCACTTTATTTTAATCTACAAATCGGCAAAAGCGGGCCAAAGTGGTTGTTCATGAAAACCACTAAGCTGAGCCTGAGTATCAATATCTTTTCAAAATACATGACACGCATGTATAGCGTGCAATTTGTGACCAGCACAACTGGACTATGTTGTTGTTGTTTTTTTTTATTTTGTACTTTTTTAAATTTACGCAATTAATTAAATCTCTTAATGTTTTAAGTCCAAAGTTTGAAAACATATTTTTTTTCAGCATCAATAAAATCATGAAAGATGCTGCTGTACGAGGGTTACTCGAAAATATCTTCAAGAAGAAATAAAAAAAACTTTATTGCCGGTTCACACACGGAAATTTCAATTGAGAAACTTCCGTCTTTCTTCCATAAGCTTGGAAGAAAGACGGGCGAGAAGATACTGAAGAGAGTATCCATTACATTTTCCTCTCTCATATTTTTCGTTTCATCAAAAGGTGTGAACCGGGACTTAGCGCTAGCTAAACGATGTCGCTTTAATATTTTATCAGCATTATAAAATAAAGGAAAGCATAAAGTTTTCTAGTACTTTTGGATTAGTTTATCCCCTCAATAATTTAATGCACTATGGTAGAACTAGGAAAAGGTATTAAGAGTCTGTAGATATTCTGTTTGAAATTTCTTACATTGAAAGTGAGAGGAAGGACGTTTGTGGGAAGCGTATTTCGCATACGAGCTTTACGGTTAAAAAACGAATTTTCTGTGAAATGTGTAGTGAGTTTAGTTAGTTAATCAAGCCTAATAATGTGCGATTTTTTGAAACTAGTTCCCTGATTTAATAAGGCCTCATTCGATTGTTGTAGCGATAAACCAGCGGAACACCACATATAACATAGAAGCTGCAATGAGCCAATAAAACTTTATTTTTTTAAGAGAAGTAACCCTCAGGCAATGATTGCCTACTCTTATTACTAAGTGTTACCTTCTTTAGGAAAGGATTAGTATCCGCTGAAGTCGGTGTAGTTTAGTGACCAGTGCCTACATGCCCTCATCTCTGAAATTTTTTTGGTGCTAGGATTTAATGACTGTCGGAGACCGGGCTCGAACGCAGGATCTTCGGTTTTGTAGTCAACTTGCTAACTACTTCAGCGAATGCCACCCTTAATTGGATCTCTTAATGTCAGCGATGGGTTTCTTTATCCTCTCCTCAGGCAGTCCCCAACAGGCTTTCAAGCACCGATCCATAGAGTTGATTCTATTTCCAATTGGATGTACACAATCCTCAAATGGATTTATTAAGCAAACCGAAACACTTAATTAAATATCTTCTTAGAGGCTTGGAAATCTGTTCAGTGCAATGAATATTACTCTTAGGTTAGGTTCGATTGACGAGAGCAGCCATTACGCTAATGTCAATGGAAATAGGCACAAGCCAGTATATGGCTATTGCGCGCTCCCATGTGGTTAGCAAAATAACCGCCAGCATCATAGAAACACAGTTTGATTGACGTGGTCCCTAAATATTTTCCAGTCAATACCTCTAAGGTGGGTAAAGTACGGTAGGGTAAGATCCCCGAAATAATGGAGATCTGGGCTGGGCGAACGCATACAAAGAAAGATCTCCATTGTCTCCATGTCCTGAATGCATGCCTTGCATTCAACTTTCCTAGTTCGGGCTTGTTTAGTTTCAATAGCCTCCTTGTCTTGTTTTCTTTGGGATTGCCTCATAAAACCTCGACTATATTACCCACAGTATCATTCATCGGATTGCCTTATAGAATCGTGTCTTCGCCAAGATTTGTAATGCAATCTTCGCTGCTTTTAAAGGTTTTGTAATAATAAGAATTACTGTTTGTATTATTCTGGCTTTTTAGCTGGTACATTGGCCTGCTAATTTCTGGTTACTGCATAGTGGGCCGGGATCAATACAATACCAATTTAGCAATGTATTTCGTAATCGATAATAATATCCTTTAAATCTAAAACGGTCACAGAGTTTAATATTTGTGTTATGATTGCCTTACTTACCGATTTGTTGTCAGTACCTCACGATCTTCTGCCTTGACGACTGTATTATGGTAATTTAAGCGGAAAGAAATTTCGGTTCAAGTTATGGTTAAGCATACAATATTAGGTCTTACAAGCATTTGAATCAACCCTAATCACACGATCATTATAAACTGTATAGTGCCATAACCGTCAAATATATCGCTTAAGATCTTTTAGCGGTTATGGCTCGGTTTCATTCATATTTTTATTATTTTGGTAGTTTTTAAAAGTGAATATAAATGGCAAATGCTGTTATTATCCGTTAAAGAGCAGATAAAGATTAGAAGGCCACTTGGAAAAGTAAGAAAAATAGAAGGAGGTAGAATTATCTAAAAGAAAACTGGATTTAAAACGAGAGAAATAACCAACACCAAAACATTTGAATAAAAGTGCATCAATTGCTCAAGAGATATCTAGAGCTACCACTTTACTTTCACCAAAGCGATGTATGGAATAGCACTATTTTTCCGAAAGGAGGCTGGAATATCTCCTGTAGAATGTATCCTATGAATGTCATATCAGGGTTGCTAAGCGTTGACTTTCCTTAAAATATTAACGTGGCGATGGCCCTACAAAGAAGCAAATTTAGAAGATTGTAACTCACAGTACGAAGTGATCAAAAACGTAGAATTAGTATTTCTAGTCCAATGTCGTGTCCTTCGGATCATACAAGGCTCCTCTATTTTCTTAGTTTTATCGATATTAATATTGTTCATGCTCAAATTGAGAACTGAATAGTTTGTGACAATAACCCCTAAATAGTACAAGTCTAAATGGTTTTATTACTCATCAAATGGAAAAATAAGGATTGCGATTGCACTAATTTTATTCCAACTTGCAACTGTAGCCAGGTAAAATTTTTAGCGCACATCTGACTAGGGTCCAAGGGCTTGTCATAGAATTTTTCCTTGTTGTATGACATCCGTACGAAAACTATAACAATCAGAGCAGAGATAACGTAGTTGCCACAGTTATGTAGATCTAACTATTCAATAATTCAGCTTGAAGGACCTCGTATTTGTAAATCGGTGAGGGAAACGTACGCAGAATATGATTCCGTCATTATCAACAATGCACTCTCAGTTATTATAGAGTGCACTTACATTATTTATATTTTTACAGTCTCGTTCTTTTGCCCTTACACTGATTTAACAGAGACACAAGAACAAGTTCTATATGCTCTAAAGGAGCTGCGTCCAAAAACACATATGTACATACTCTGATATTTGCATACAGCTTTGAAAGCTCTTACAATTTGTCTTTGTTTCTTTGCAAAGTAAGCAGCTGGCATTGTTGTTGCCGAGATTTTATTGGCTTTTGTGCTCGCGTCGCGACAGTGTGAAAGCACAAATCCTTTTTCTAAAAGCTTGAAAATTGTGCATATGACTCGGACTCAGCTTCTCTGAGGCTTTAAGTTTGAAGGTATTGCAATTGTATGTTTTCAGGCATTTTATCTCCTCTTAGAATAGGCAATGAAGCATCTTATGGACGCCAGCTGAAAGTGCACATAATGGCATGTTGAAAGAAATAAATTGTCCTCATAGTATATAAAAATTCCGCTGATTGCACATCGAATTTAATTTAATGCCATTACTTGCCCTTCCTTCACTTAACTGTATTTGATTAGACGGCTACGGGTACCATATCAATAGTAGGATCCAGAACAAAGCCTGCTATATGATGGTTTCAGAAATAAGACTATTCTAATCCAGCTGTTGAGAGTCTATGGCCCTTATATTAAAGAACTTCCGATCTTCGACTGTAGTCGAAAGTACTGTAGCGCGTTTCTGTCATCGTAAAATTTCTCGCATGAAACGAGGGAATCGTAACAAAAACAGTGTAAATTGAAACACAAAATGGCTTTTCTCACATAAGTGTTTGTGTTTCTGTATATTTATTTTGCGCGAGCTATCTGTCATTTAAGTAAATTTCCAGCAATTATTGGAAGAATGTGAGAAAAACTGTTTCTATAACGATATTTTGTGAAAAGTTTCTCGCAAGAATTGTCAAAACAACTCGCATTTTAAATTGGTGCGAGAGCAACCAAATTTGTACCACGTGTGTGAAAATTTGTGTGTGAAAATATGAAAAATAAATTAGTTGAAAAGATATGCAACGAATTGTTGAACTAAAATTATTATTAACGAGTCGATATGATTATGTTTATTTAGAATTTCTTTTTGTGTAATTTTCTTATGTAAAAACAGTTGATAAAAAAAACTTATTTCAAACATTTCAAAGTAAATGTATTATATTCATGTTCATTATTTTATTTTCTTTTTTTTTTGTAAATTATTTCTTTTTGTTATTGAAATAATACTTTTGTTACATTTTGTTTTCATTTGACACTCGATTACTGGAAATATTCCAGTAAAAACATAATCAGTGTTGTCTGTTCTCGCATTCAAATACAGAAACTCTTTTTTCTCACATATCGCGAAACACATATCGAGAATTTTGTGTTTCACACCTGATGCGAGAAATACAGAAATGAGCTACTCATCGAACGAATTTTCATTTGGTATTATGACGAGCATTCGACAAAGAATGTCCTTATTGTGTATATCACTCAAAGTGATTTTTAAAATTTGCAACTACTTTTACCTAAAAATAAAAACAATCGTTTATAATAATTTTTATACTAAAATACTTCATTGAAGGCTAAATTCTGTTCGATGGAAAATTCGTTACTCAACGAAATTTTCGATGCTCATAATATGAATTTAACATTCGATTTTCGATAGCGAAAATGGAAAATCGAATTCAACTCATAATAAGGGCCTATAATTCCTACAAGCTATCAGTGGAAGCACTTGTGAGGACTCAGCATCCATATCTCTCACATGCAATAAATAACATTGTCATTGAACGTGGAGTAAAATTGCTCAGCCGCTGTGGCTGAGTGGTAGCGATGCTAGCCGCTCAGTCCAGAGATCGTGGGTTCGATTCCCACCATAGACCCTAGGTGTTTTCCGCAGACAAGCTAATCGCCTTGCAAGTTGTGTGTGTTCCTTAAAAAAAAAAAAATAAGGTAAAAATGCCTTGGACTTCACTTAATTATATACAACAAGGCGAGCCGCCTTGTGCAGCTATTTTAGACTATCATAGAGACTTTTCTAATCTAATCTGATATAGCTGCCAAGAGTCTGTAGAAATGTAGTTCCTAGAATCTGTGGAAAGTAAATATGAGCGCTAAGAGAAGTTGTTAGAAGAATAATAACCGTTTAAAGTAAAACTTTAAAAGCATTCAGTAAAAATATATGCCTCACAACAAAAACTAACAAAAGTAAATGCTTGCGAGTCTCTACGTTCATAACATACGAATTTGAAAGCATTTTCTATCGCTTTGAATCACAGTATACCCATTCTTCTCGTTCTATTTATGTATATACGACCCTGTTACTTCTTGTGCTCTTGGTAAAGAGCTATGAATTAATTAATTTAGTTATGGTGTAGATGACGTTAGTGATTCTGTGAATCACTTGCGAATTGCATTACATATATGACGCCGCTGTCTTCACATCGGCTGTGAGAGTTTGTGGACCCCCCTCGTAAACATTTTACTGATCACTAAATAGTTTTTTTTTTTTAATACAATTCCATGAATTTCATCATTTTCATAAACAATAATATTGAAGTGATCACGTAGTAATAGGGTATAAAAAAAAATCAATGTTATCATTTTTTTCCCGCTGTTCTGGTTGATCTTGTGGGTGGACCATTGGACTCTATGCGGCTGATAATATTTTTTAATTAGCAAAAAAAAAAACTTGGACAGAAATAAGCACAGAAATTGAATTGTATGAAAATTTTCAATCTTCGACTTATCAACAACAAAAAAAAATGCATAACAAGTTAAATATTATAATATATACTTGTTTTTGTTTTCATTCCATCCACCGAAGTTGAATGTACGATTTATGCAGAAAAATACACAAGAAATAAGAAAAAGAATTGTGTCAAAAAAAGGTGTTTTCCTTTTACCACAAAAAAAAAAAAACGAAAACTAACACTCGCTACAAATAGGTTATAAAAAGAATCACTTGACCAAGCCAGCCAGCATGATTGTTCGGGAGACGCTTGTACATTCGCGAACTAAATTTGAAATAAACAACACACTGCGACTTGTCGCACACTTACACGATATCTCTCGAATCAATAGACGTATACTTTTGTGGTTTAGAGCTGGTGCCAAATTAGGGCATTCTATATCCATCGAAATTCGCATACAAACTCAATTAGAATTGTTTGAAAATTTGTTAGATATCGAATGCCGTAATTCTACCGAACCGGATAGATTCATTATCTGGCGATATCCACATAAGTGAGCTCAACATATTTCGAGTGCGTTAAATTTGCTAGCGATCCATTGACCCGTTCTTAAGTTATAAGTTTTTTGCATACACAAACGCCCACATACACACACCTATAAACATCCATACGCACATCATCGCGCAAATAGTCAGAATCAACTCCCAAGACTTAAAACTCGTTTTTAGGAAATTGAGGAAAAATCACTAACTTTATATAGCGAGCGGAAAGTTCAAGATTTTGTTTATTTTTCTTTGTGTGTAGAAAGAAACTACAGTCGAACTTCCCTAGAACGATCATCACTATAGCGAACTTTTCTCCATAAGAAACTATTTTTGAGAACACTGTATTTTGTTAAGGCAATAATGATTAAAAAGTAATTCTTAAAATAAAAATTATAACCGTTACGGTCCCTAACTTAAATACATACATAGGTTAGGGTAAATTACTCTGGGTGGTCAAGGACCTCGCATAGACCTTAGAGATATCAGCAGATGACAAGAGACCTGTAAGTAATGCAGCCTAGTCCGTGGTGCCTGTATCGAATGACTCCCACACAAATTTAACAAACCTTAGTAATCTACAAAGTTTCATTCCCAATACAATTTCAAGACTCCGAAAAGTGTGTGCAGCTTATAGCAGGACAGTGGCACAGTAAATGTTCTACTGTGTCAATTACCCCGGCCGGGTTGCTTACATTTCCTGCAGGTACCGTCAAGTATTTGTCCTATTTTGATTTGCGATCATAGGAGCTCCAGATAATTTTAGAGGTTTACTTACATACATGCATATGTATGCATAGAGAAAATAAATACCTCATAAAATAGAACAAAATTAATAGGAAATCACTATGGTTTTTTTTTTCAACAAGGAAATTTTATTAATTTCATAGAGAAACCCTTTTTGAAAAAATCAAGAAGAAATCTTGTAGTTTTTATGAGGTTATCTTATTGATTTTTTTAATAAAAAATAAAAAAAAATTGCGTCTTTATTCTCTGTACTTGTGTATTTTCATTTAAATTCTATACCATATACATATGTAGTATATTGTAGATGTTATTTATTTATACATACATACATACATACATACACATTCACCCATATTGCGTATGTCGAGTCGAATATTCGTCTACGAGAATTTTGTCATAGAATAAAGAAAATGTGTAAAAGGTTTGTTTAATCAAATACAAAATTGTCGTAGCCGAATATCCGACTCGACATACGCAATACGGGTGATTATGTTATATTCTTAACTAACTTACTCACCAAGTATTGAACTAGCAAACTTCTACCTGATAGAAAAGCACTCTAACCAATATGCTAACAAGCAGCCTGAATAACCATTGAAATGATTGTGCAAACATTTTTATACAAAAATGAAAAAGATCAGAAAAAAATTGTCTGTATGTCTATTTATAGATATGAAATAACAAGACACCTCATAAAATCAAGAAGATTTCCTTATTAAAAAAATTAATAAGATACTTTACACATACTCATATAGGAACCTACTAAAATCAAGAAGAAAATCTTATTGAAAAAATCAATAAGATAGCCTTATAAAATCAAGAAGAAAACCTTTTTAAAAACATCAATAAGGAAACCTAATTAAATCAATCAGAAATCCCTATAGTTTACAATTTATAAGAAAACCTAATAGAATCAAGAAGTTTTTCTCTGTGGATTGTTTTTTTGGTGCCAAAAATAACGGGAGTTGATTAAAAAAAGTTGTAAATAATAAGACTTCTTCTTGATTTCATGTGGTTTTCTTTTTGATAAAATTAATAAGATTTACCACATAAAAACAATAAGGAATCTCTATGAAAAAATCTTCGCTTCTTTCTGTTGGGATACCCCTTAGCCTAAAAACGTTTCATAGAGAAAATATTATTGATTCTTTTTTGTAAGTACTAATGAAAGTTTTGAGGACACTGGATTCTTTTCGAGTGAATGAAAGATATTAACTATGCTAAATGCGGCAACATTTGTAAAACCAATCGATACTATCGATAGTTTTACATCAAACTATCGAGTGGGGCGACTATCGATAGTTTTGGTGGTGCAATTCTCTTCAAGCTTTCTTTTTTTTCACATAGGGCCTGTGCCAAACGGTTGCAAAGTACTAGTGTAAGTAAATTTTTGAGACTTCTGAGGTGAATAAAATTTCACTAGCCCTGAGGGCCAGTAGAATTTTTTACACACAGATAAATTTTTGACAAGCAGCAAATAAGAAACTTCGTATCATAAAAGTTAAAACAACCGCACCGGCGCCGTCGCTTCGAGCCCTCGATCGATACATAGATATTTACGTCTCTTAAATGTAGTTAGACTGTAAAAAAACATTGTTTATTTTAATTTGAGAAAAATTTTGCATCATTTATATAATATTACATTATTTTTTGCTACCAGAATATTCACCCGTATTGCGTATGTCGAGTCGAATATTCGACTACGAGAATTTTGTATTTGATTAAACAAACCTTATACAAGTTTTCTTTATTCTATGACAATATTCTCGTAGACGAATACTCTACTCGACATATGCAATACGGATGATTGTTTTATATAAACATTTCCTTTTAAAAATCTGTTGGTAGCCGGCAGCTTGTAGGCAAATTTTTAGCTTCGCCGCCACAGCAATTTTTTCATTAGCTTCTCTCTATGCTAAAGCGAATTTGTAAAAATTTTACATTGTCAAAAAAAAATATCATTTGGCACAGCAGAAAAATTTAAATTTTTCCCCACAGGCAAATATTTTTTACCATAGTACTTTTCTACCGTTTGGCACACGCCCATACAAGACGTTCAATATCCGTAGAATAAATTCTATTAAGACCAGTTTGCGCATACGAGGTAGTGGCATATTCAATAGCCTTTTTAATATTTTCGTTAAAGTTGGAAATGTTAGATTCAACATCCTCGGATGATCTTAGCTGAATGTTTTCTACGCAGTTACTTCTAAGATATTTTTGGAGTGCTACCCAGTTGACCCCATTAATCATCTTCATATATGAGTTAGGTAAATCACTCCTTATAATGGCAACGAATTGCTTTCTTTATTTGCTATTTTGTTTTCATTCTTTTGTTTTATATTAGGTTTGATCCCGTACTCCACATTGGGAGCCCGCGGGATCCCAATTTTACCGAAAACTGTTCCCGTACTCAAAAAACAATCAGCTGTTTGAAAAATAAGCAATAACAAAGTAAAATTAAATTGTCCTAAACACTAAAAACATTGAAAAGTTGTATCAGAAAGGTTCATAAACTAGTGGTGAATTTAGTTTTATGAGTTTTTATATAAAATTAAGAAACAAAACATTCTAGATATGCAACAGTATGTATATATATAAGTATGTACCCTATCGGAAATTTGGCTAACTTTAAACTAACTTTAAGCTAACTATTTCGCAACTATTACTGACTGACACTTGGATTACTTTGCAATGTAATTAACTGACTATTTTAACATTGCGATGTCCAGGCGGTAGTCAATTGTCTTAATCTGCACTACTTTCAGCTAAATTAAAGTTGACTTTTTTAAATCACTTGGTTGCAAGGTTGGAAACCGAAACAAATAACGGTATCGGTATTGATACCGGTACAATTATTTTTTAAATTTCGGTATCGGTAGCGGTATCGGTATTTTTTTTATTTCGGTATCGGTATTACCGGTACATACCGTTATCGAGTTTATAATACCGGTATACCGATATTACTGATAAATTTATTATTTCCGGCAGTGGATATAGCAAAAAATCTTTTTTTATTAATTATAATTATAAAAGCATGTATACTTATTTGTTTCTATATATTTATTAAACAATAATTTATTAAAAACGTGAAACAAGGAGAGTGCAGCTCAAACTTTGCATATGTAAACTATACATTTTGGTTAATTAAACAAAATAGTAAAAATATAAGTTTTGTATATACTGATAAATTACACTGTGTGACAAACTTTGATGAAATCGAAATATTGTCGAGTATAACAAAAATCTGTATTCGAAATTTTCCAGACACCTGCAAAATCTTGAGTTACGGGTAAAAAAGCCGCTTTTTCGTGCCCGTAGGCACTTATCAACCTCTAACTAAGTTAAATATCAACCGATTTTAAATTTATAAACGGATACAGAGGGAAGAGACTAATGCCCTAATTCAGTAAGAAGACTTACGACGTTTTTGTTTGAAAATGCTTCTGAGTTCTTGTCTTTGAATTCTCTAAATTATTTTCTTCAAAAATGCAGGGGCACTGCTTCAGCTTCAAATGTGTATAGAATCCAACGACGGCAAAATAAAATTTTACGTTTGATAACAGCGGCTCCATGGTACATCAAAAATTCAAATATACATCGATATTTAAATATGCCACTAGTGACTGAAGAAATAGCAAAATACGCAGGTAAATATTTAACAAAACTCGAGTCGGGCCTAATAATTATATTTAGATTTAAGATTTGAATACTTATTGTTAGTTCATATTTGAAGATACAATAAATAAATATATGTGTGTATAAAAAAAAAAAAAATGGTTGTTGTCTTTCATAATGAAAAATATAAATATTATTGCCATGTTTTTAAAACATAAAAATTCAATTAAAGTATTATACAATAGTTTGAAAAATATATAAAAAAGTAAGTGTTGGATACAATGTTTGGAACAAAATCATAAAGCAAATACACGAACATTCTAGCATAGACAATAAATAATAATTGTTTTAAAGAATCAAAACTGCTTCTTTTTTTCGTCCATAGACAAGACGATACAATCGTCGAACATAATTAGGGCATAAGACCTTTCGAACCATATACATATATCTTGTTTCAGAAAATTTCAAATATATGTCTGTATTTTTCACCAAATGTAATTTTTTCGGTTTTTTAGACACTTTTATACTTTTGACTCATTCTTAGGCCATATTTTTGTACTGGACCCATATTGTTTATAACTTTCTCGCCAAATTGCAAACGAAACGAACATTTGAATATTTCAATTCAAAGAATATACAATATTCTTTTAGCCAACTTAAAAACAAAGAAAGCAATATTCTTGTACACTATACATTAAAAAACTTAAAGCAGGTACTTTTCTTCACCTCAAGAGAGGAATCTTCAACTTCAAATATAAAAGTTTATACGTTTTTTCTCTACCAACCTTATTTATTACGGTGAAATGTGTAACCAAGACTAAAACCAAAGAAAGAAAGTTAATTGAATATTTTTTTGCAAATCGTGCCCATATTACAGTTTAGAGCTCAACTAAGTTGGATTGAAATTGCAACAACTTAACTTTTAAACAACTGTTTTTTGGTATTATTTTAGTTGTCTTCGAATTAATTCTCCAAAAACAAAGGTTCTTATCTATGCTATGTTTTTTGAAACCATAGTATCCATTAAATTTAAAATATTTTTATTTCTGGCTATTTTTGCTTGAGACTCTATTTTTTATGAACATGGAAAATAATATTGGTTGACAAATCGGATTGGTTGGAATCTGGAATAATAAAGCAAAACGAACACAATGGTCGAAATAAAAATCAAAATACAACTGATAAAAATCAGTTGTCTCATGGTTAAAAAAGTTGTAATACATAACAAAAATTTGGCAACTACAACTCACCTATTATTTATTTTTTGGCCGGAATCGGTATACCGGTACGTACCGGTATAGACGTAAACGGTAGTCTCGATACCGGTATTTTCTAACCGAAATAGATTTCGGTATCGGTATTGATACCGGTATCAAATTTTAGCGGTATTTGAATCGGTATCGGTATTTTTACGATACCGTTTGCCAACCTTGCTTGGTAGTCAATAAATTAAAAATTTTTTTCTGGGGTTCGAACATGTAACATCACACGTTGTGTACTCAAGGCGCTACCACTCGGTTAAGCTGCCATCTAAAATAACAACAGCAAAATGTTTATATAAAACTGAAATGAGTTTTAAAGTAGCTGAGAATAAATTTGTTGGCTCTCATCAAATTCGATTACGTACTCAACTTAAGAATTAACTTTGGGTTTGTTCTGGATGACTTTGCAGCTAGCTTTTAGTCAGTCTAAGAAAAGTTAACTATAAGTTAATTATTTCTGTAGTCAACCACACATTCTCCGACAGGGTACAATTTTTGATTCAATGAAAAGTTTAGTAATAAACATTTTTATTAATTAATATGATGTTCTATCATTATCCTTAGCAGCTGATACTACCATCTACTTTTTCAATACTTTTTATTCATTTACAAAAAAAATTACAAAAAAAATTCTCTTTATAACGTAACCCAATGGGTTAATTGATAATTTTGTATTATTTAAATTTTAACACTAAAATCTGTATGTAAATCTATTACATACTACAGTTTTTTATTTTAGTTTAAATTGAAAAAGACGATCTAGTGCGCTAGCGACAATGAAATATAAATAAAAATCACTTTCTATTGATAATTTTGAAACAAATTGTGCAATGGCAGAAATTGATTGAATCAAATATAATACGTGTATTTGCAAATAGTACGAGTATTTGTAAAAACTAGCTGCATTATATTGCAGAAAATGCTTACATAGACTGGATTAGAATTGTAAATTTTAATTGATGAGAAATTTATGCGCATAAAGCATTTTATATATATATATATATATTTTTTTTTTAATTTCTAATGATAATAATTAAATGTGCACTAAGTATTTGCCAGTATGTACTACAATTATTATTGCATTTAAATATTTGCCAACAAAAAAAAGAATAATTTTGTGATACTTTTAGCAGACAATGAACCATATGATTTGTGAATTTGATTTTTATCTCTTCTTGTTTATTTATTTTGGCACATAGGACATCTGCCACTTAAAATTTTATGCTAAAAGCGCCGATATAATCAACTATTGCCAAATTGAAAATCATTGATAAGAACACATTTGTAATATACGGCCATGTCACAGAGTTCAATTCCGTTCGGAATCGGAATTCAATCCACCCCATTTTTGTAGGAGATGGTGTATAAAATATAAAACTGAAATACGTGAATTTGTCAGTTGTTTCCTGACTAGGGAAGGCGGGGGTATGCTGGGGTATGCTCCGGCTAGGGCTTGACATTTTGAGGTTTATTCAATTCCGATTCCGAACGGAAATTGTAATTTCAGAATATACTCACCGATATGCACTATCAGATGTGGTTTTTTGTTCAAGTAATTTAGCGGGAAAACCTCAAATATGCAATTGAAGCATTTTTCGCCTTTTTAACGATGAATGAGAGAGATATTTATAAATTTAAAAAAAAAATTTAAAAAGTTTTTATGTCACATTTCTGATGTTAATACAAACACATGTAAAGCGTGTTTTTTTTTTAGAGTGTCACATCTTTGAGTTGGCATCACTGCTTTATTGGAGCATCCATTTAACAGCTGAGCAGAACCAGAGCAACGCGTGCAAATTGTTGAAATTTTTAATAAAAATAATTGTTGTGTTCATCAAACTCATCGTGCACTTCTTCCGTTTTCCGATGAAGCCCAGTTCTTGTTGAATTGGTACGTAAATAAGCAAAGCTGTCGCATTTGGAGTGAGAACAATCTACAACAAGCTTTTGTCGAAACACCGTTACATCCACAGAAAATTACTGCTTGGTGCGTTTTATGGGCTGGCGGAGTCATTGCCCGATATGTGTTCAAAAACGGTGCTGCACAGAAGAGTTTTTAAGCCAAAAAGCTGGCCAATATTGTTTGTTTAGTTTAGATTGCTTGTGAAAAGTTATTTAGTGCCCCTAGATCAATGAAACTTGACAGAAATATGTCTCATAGTTCTGGGCCATTAAACCTTGAAAACCAAAAAAATCGAACAAAGGGCAAAAAGTCCCCCTCAGAAGAACTAAACCCACCTCAGAAAAACTTAATTTTTTTCTTAAATTTTTTCATACTTTTGTTTAGGAAATGCATCTTTTAACATTGGCGTAAATTCAAAACCATAAATTTGGGCCCAGGAGACCGAAGGATGCCATTTTCATCCCCTCTTCCTTTTGTGGGCGGCAACAAAAATTTTATTTGCAAAAACAATGTAAATAACAAAAAAAAAATTTACTACTTATGCCTTAATACCATAAAAATTAAACTTATGAGCTTTTATAGGTAGGGGAAGTAGCTCTCCCCTCAAAGCAAAACATTTCATGCCTCACCAAAAAGGTTTCTTAATCATATTTATCCATGTAAGATGAGCAAAAACTGAAAAACAGGCGAAATTAAAAAAAAACAAAAAAATGGCGCAAACTTTTTTCTTGCGTCTAAAATAATAGATTTTAAATTTTATTGCTGATATATGGTTCCAACAGGACGGAGCCACATGCCACACAGCGGGCGCTACAATTGATGAAAAAATAATTTTACGTTATGGCCTAATTGGATTTCTTTGGAGTTATGTTAAGTCACTTGTCTCACCTGGAAATCAACATTCGAAGAGTTATCGGCAAAATACGGCCGCACATGCTGTGAAAAGTTGTTGAAAATTGGTGTTCCAGATTGCGCCTTCTATGCGCCAGCCGTGGCGGCCACATGGCAGAAATCATATTTAAACATTAATTTTAATTAATAAAATTTTCTTTTCAATAAAGCCCGTTTCATTGATATTAAAAATATATTTCCTTATTTTATTATGATTTAAACTTGTGTCACTCTATGAAAAACACCCTTTATGTATACATCGCTCATTTACTGAAACAACGGCATAACTTAAAAAAATAGTTTGCCAGCAAACAAGTTTAAGGTTTCCATTTTCCACACAGTTTAATGGAAAAAGAAAATTTTATTTTTCTCCCAAGTGTTGAGTAAAGAAGATATTTGTATGAAATATGAATAACAATATGACCTTATGTCTCCACTAGCCATTGACATGGACATGACATGAACATCACGCCACCATTAACCTTTTTTTGTGGTGAATACGTGCGATGTCTATGTTCAGGCATATGAGAGTATTTTGCGCAAGTGCAATAAAGATGGAATATTTACCAATTTTCTTTTTGTTTCTTTTCTTTCTATTGCAAATGATTGCGGACTGAAAATCTCATGGCGAACATTTTTGCTCAGACATACATATGTTCAGGCATCCATGTCAGAGCATGAAGTAAAGTTGGACATGAACGGTCTCCATTAGCCATTTGCGATGTCCTACATGATGCCCATACCAAGTTCATGGGTAGTGGAAACCGCTAGTGAGGATTAATTCTGCATCATTAGCTCAAAAGTTAAAATTTTTTGAGTTATGACATTGTTTTAGTAAATATTTAAAATTTGCAAATATGCATATAAAATATTTCTTTCCAAACTACATATTTATAATCTCACAATTATTATCAGATGTTTTACAAATTTGATTGAAATAAAGTTAAATTATAAGTTTAATTAAACACGGGTTAAAACGTCACGCGCTACGTGCTGGAATGAATGAAAATTTTCACTACACTTACTTACATACATCGTACATAAATCATCTAATTAGATTCAACGAAAAAAAAACTTATCTAGAAATCTCAAAATTATTTCAATTCGAGTAAAATTCAATTTGTATTCTAATTAGATTGATGTCGCAAAAAAAACTGCAAAAATCGATTTCTTTTACGTTTCAAATCGCTAGAAAATCAAAGTTATCAATATCAATTATGTCAATTTGTAATTCAAATTACAAATTGTAATCAGGAAATGTAAATGTTGCAGTTAACAAAAATATATATGTATGTATGTACATACATACATATATCGTTACTTGAAACGCAAAACGACCTAGCTAACAAAAAATTTAAAATTTAATTTATTTTTTTATAAAAAGTAAAACTAAGGCAATGAATGCCTGCAACTATTACTAGGTGTTACCTTATTTTTAGGCAAGGTATAGTGATAAATAAGAAAGATGTAAAAGGAAGAGATAGAAAAGCTTCATTCATTTACAACTCTGCTTTTTTTGTACGTTTTTGATAATGCAGTGTTGTAGCGCCTCTGGTGTCAATGAGACGTATTAAATTTTATTTTTATTGGTTATTTTACTTCATCGATGATTCTGCTACACAATGCAGACGGAGCAGGGCGCTCTGATGTTACATTAGGATTAGTATCCGCTGAAGCAGGCGTAGTTCAGTGACCAGTGCATATGTCTTCAACACTTTAACTTTCCTACAACAACTGACACAAAACGACACTAATGCACTTCAGAAAACTGCATGGTGCTGTTAATTAAATGACTGCCAGAACCGGGCTCGAACCCATGATCTTCGGTTTTGTACTCAACGTGCTAACTATTTCAGCCAACGCCAAATTCCGTTTTTTTTTTCATCAAAATAAACGCTAAAAAACCACAAAAATCACATAACGATTTCATTTATTTTGTTACATTGGAAAAATTCGCACGGATCAGCTCGATATTTTCCATATTAAAATTTTTTTTCTTACTTCTGTAAAATTATGAAATGTTAGTTAGGGCGTTTTGCGTTTCAGGTAACAATATATGTACATACATATATGTATTTAAGTATGTACATATGTATATATTTTATATATTTAAATAATAACTCGAATCGGATGTTGGAATTAATGCACATACTTACATTCATATGCATTTCAAATACATAATTTTCTATTTAAATGTTTTTCTTAAAGAATTTATTCAGTTACTTCGCATGTTAAGTTGTTCATAAGAAAATGATTTTACGATGAAATAGAAAATTGAATAATTGTACTTTTCAGAAGGACTTTTGCAGGTCAAAAGTGCTGCAGTAATTTTAAATTCGAAGTCTCGTTACATATTTATTAATAGATCAAATACGAACTCCTTGCAGATATACTGAGTACCAACCACTTTGAACAAACTATTAAGTAAATAAAATCCTTGTCGCTTCTTGCATTTCAAATTTTAAATATAACAAAATTATGGATTCTTTAGCAAGATTTTGCCCTCTGAGAGTTTTAGATACGAGTACAAATTTTGTTTAATATTTTTGCTTAAACAAAAATTATTGCTTGTTTATTTTAAATTGAATGATGAAATAGAACGCTAAGGTTTCGTAATAATTCATACAAATTGGAATTTTAAAAACTGTTTGAAACTGTGCTGTGCAAAGCAAAATCTCACTAAATTTATTTTTAATTGCATTAAAATTAAAAAAAAAAATATATTAACAAAAATGAATAGCACATTTTTTTTTAGTTTTATACGAGGTTTTAAAAAGGCTTTCCAACATATTTCATATGACATCAATATACAGAAAAATTAGAACTTGTTCCAATATTTATAAAAAAAACTTAGATTTCTGTATTTATTGTAATAAATCTTTCTTTTTGGTATCAAAATATGGAATTTTTGAGTTAGTAATCGTAATTAGTCCTTAAATTTTTATTCACAAACACTTTATACAAATATCTTGTAAATTCAACGCTGCACAGTGGGGTCAAAGGCTTGTTTCCGCGAATTAATTCATATTTCCACAACTACAACAGTGAGGGTCGCTAAATTTAACATGGGTGGCTGTACCAATAAACTGCATGTTCAAAGAAAATCTTGGAGGTGTAGGAGGGTAGATATGGGTAACCCCATACAAATTATTTTTTATTATTTTTCCTGTATCTTTAGAACTACAATAGTGAGGCACACTAAATTTGATGTGAATAATTCTTAAAACAAACAGCGTATGCTACCAAAATCTGGGGGTTACAAGGAAAACAAAGTAATTATAACTTAATAAATAAACATGATTTTTTTAATCCCCCGACCAAAAAAAGGGGTGTTACAGTTTGTAGTGTGCGTCTGTCAGAGAAACAAGCCGATCGGCTCACAGCCGGGTCCAGAGCCGCCGCCGCCGCCTATGCATGCGGTTAGCCTTGGCTCAAAATTGCAGCTGGCTAATTGTTTTTGGTAGCGGCGAATTTTTACCCTATCATACACATTTTATGGATCGGCTCACAGCCGGCTCAAGAGCCACCGCCAACTTTTTTTTTTTTTTTTTTTTTTTTTAAAGAGAAGTAACACTCAGGCAATTAATGCCTACTACTATTACTAGGTGTTACCTTCTTTAGGAAAAGGATAGTGATAGAGAAGACAGGTGGTGAAGGGAGAGATAGAGGAAAGCTTCATTCTTTTACAACTCTGCTTTTTTGCACGTTTTTTGATAATGCAGTGTTGCAGCGCCATCTGGTGTCAAATGAGGCGTATTAAATTTTTGAAGCTGTGTTTTGTAGCCATTTTATTGATTATTTTACTTCGCCGATGATTTTGCTACACAACGAAGGAGGGCGCTCCGATGTTACATTAGGACTAGTATCTTCTGAAGTCGGTATAGTTAAGTGACCAGTGACTATGCCTTCATCACTTGAACTTTCCTACAACAACTGATACAAAGGGACACTAATGCACATCAGAAAAATGCGTGGTGTTGTTATTCAATGACTGTTGGATACAGGGATTGAACCCAGGACCTTCGATTTTGTAGTCAACGTGCTAACTACTTCAGCAAACGTAACTTCATGCCGCCGCCGCACAGTGGGGCCTTTTGACTTTTTTCGTTGCAAAAATCATAACTTTTGAACTGATAAAGATATTTAAAATTTTTAAAAAGAATTTGAAAGGAAACTCCTTTAGCTTTAATATACATGATTTGCACGGTCATAGGTTAGGCGCGGCACTATACACAGTGTCTCCTTTCGACTGTTTTTATTACAAACATTATATCTTTTAAGGTAAGAAAGATATTTTAATAAAAATGAGTATCATTATTGGCCATAGCTTTGTGGAGGCACTATGCATAGTGTTTTTTTTTGTTTGTTGAAAGCATCATAATTTTTGAAGTTACCAAGAAATTTGTAATGGGGAAAAACACTTGATTTTTAAATCTTTTAGGATCAAAATAAGTGCTCGCTTATTGTGATAGGCATTGGACACGATGACACCTTTGACTTTTCTTGTCGCAAAAATCATATATTTTGAAGTAATGATATTTTTAAAATTTCTCAAACATTTAAAATACAACTTTTTGTGCTTTAAATGACATTCTCATAGGGAAGTCTAGAAAAAAATGCTACTCTTATATAACATGTTATAGTAATATAACTCTTTTTATTTATATTACAGATAAAAATTATTGAAATATTTTTAATACTAATGTTAATTTATAATATTATTTTATAGTATGATATATTATAATATGATATTGAGTTATTTTTACTAATTTTTTTAATTGTTAGTTTTCTTCAAAATAGTCATTAACATTTTGATCGATTTCTGCTTATACTTCAGTAACTTTTACATTAGATGGCACTGCTTCTTTTGTGGTATGAGGTAACCTTTTTATATCCAGGAAGAACATTCACATTATGATTCTTTAAAGAGCTTCGTAAAATATTATATTTCTCCTTTGACAATCCCAAGTCCATAAATAACGCTAAGGCTTCTTCTATGCTATACTTTGTGGGTAATGCATTCGGAGGAGTTGGAATACTTTCTTTAATCCTTCGTAGTTGATCTGGGCTGGCAAGCTCCACAGCTTTTGTAATATCAGACCTTGATTTATTTTTATCTTTGACGTACTTAAGACATAATGCTTCTGACAGATTCGATGTAGATATATCTTTTGTAGCATTTTGAAGTTTAGGTTTTTTTGTGTACTCCAAACACTCGTTTATAGTTTTAGCAGGCCTTCCTTTTTTGCTGTCCAAGGATGTATGCGGTTCTTTTATGTTTTCAAAAGTTGTTACTCCATTTAGCCAGTCTGAGTACTTTTCCATAAAGGTTTTTGTCGTACGGTTTGAGGCAAGCCATTTTCTACGAATATCCAAGAAAACGAAGTGAATTTTCTTTTTAACATCCTTTTCGTGGTATCCTGGTAAACCGTGCAATTTTTCCACAATAGCCAAATTAAATACATTTTCATTATGTGATTTTCTAAATAACTCGAACAATTCAGAATTTTGAAATGACATTATGAGTTCTGGTACTGATCACTACTTTTGCAAAGTAAAACCTTAAATGATTGCATTACACAATTGCAGATTAATTTATACCCAAAAATAAAAAGGTTCAAACTACCTGGTTTACGAAACATAAATCTAGGCCACAATTAACTGGATTATATACAACTGCAGTTTTTAATTTACTTAGTATAAAAACCAAGTTTTAAAACTACCTGCCTATTTTCATAATGTGTTCTTAAATTTAAATAAATAAACAAATTGTAATAATTATGCCTACCTGATTGACACAGCAAAATATTGTTTATCATTTATATGGGATTCATACTATGACTGTCTATGGTGACTTTTGAAGACTTTATTGACGAATGTTGTACAAAGGCTATCAACTTAAAAGAGAATTAAAGAAAAATGTAGGGAAAGAGTCACTGCGAAAATTTCGTATTAACGAGAAGCAATAAATATTAGTAACAAGTGATGCAGTGAAAACAATTTTATAGAGAGAATAATTTCTTTTCATATTTGGAACGCATCTGTGTTACATATATAAAATAATTTTTTATCTTTTAGAAATAAAATACATTTTATAACATAAAGTACAAGTTATTTTTCTCTTATATTTGTAAAAAAAGGAAAACTAAGATTTGATCTTTCTATACGATTATATATATTTCAATGAAATAAGGCTACATACATATTTATAAGTAGGCACTTATGCATACATTAACAAAAATATGTCAATCAGTTACACTTATATTTAAATTTTTGTGCTGTAAGATAACATAAAATATAAAAAATATTAAAATTTTGGTAGCTTTTTTCCTTATTTGGCATTTTTTTTTTAATTTTGGTTGCAAAAATATCTTGGCTGTGGCAGCGCTGGCTATAAGATTGTACCATCTTTCTTCAAATTTCAAGAAAGAAAACCTGTCATTTTTTGTGGCCCAATTTAGCTTAATTATTTAAAGTACTGTGTAGTAAATATGCTAAGAAAATATGGGCGTGACAATTTTTGCCCATTTTTAGATATTCTCTATTTTATTTGTAAAAAGTACCTAAATATAGGTTGTCTGAAAAACGGCAACTGCCGAAAAATAGGGTATCTGGTGGACATTTTCTTACTTTTTATAATAAACAATAAATATACATTTAAAACAATACCAAAAAAGTAGTGATCACATGGCAATATTTCTGACACTTCAATTCTAAAATGTTTTTTTTTTCTCAAAATCATATATTTTTTGGACTTTCTAAAAAACTGTCGACTTTAAGCAGCTCCACCAGCTATAATTCCTTTCCAATTAAGAAAAACGTTTTTGAATTCTGATCAGCAAAATGGTCCTTATACGATGTGTTCATTCATTTTACAAAATTTTGTCATCAAATTTTGTATTTTTGCCACGGTTTTTGGGAAAAGGCGCCACAGTGCGCCGATGCATGCGGCTAGCATCGGCTCAAAATTGCAGCCGGCTAATTGTTTTTTGAAGTGGCACATTTTTACCACATCATAAAATTTTTATAAAAATTTATTTAGAAAACTTTTCAAAATCAAAACCAGCGGCTTTCATTGTCAGCCGGCTCAAGCCACCGCCGACTATTTCTTTTCCTGAACCACCGCCGCTGACTTTTTAAGGCGGATTGTTTCTCTGGTATCTGTGCATCTGTGTGTATGAACGGGTCCACATACAGACCAAATGGACCGATTAAGATTTAGTTTTTTCTGTTTGAAAGGTGACTTGATAGCTTTGTTTGAAGAAAATTGGTCCAGCCGCTTAGCAGATACCACATCTTTTCTAGATGTATTCTGATGGACATGTGTTTCGTTGACGCCTTAGCTCTCCGAATTTAATTTGGTTTTTTTCATTTGAAAGGTGACTTGATATAATATCATCTCACTTATACTTGAAAAAATAGGTCCAACCGATTGATCTAAATACTGAAGCAGGAACAAAATTCATATAAATGATGCTTAGGCAATAAAACAAGCAAAAACTCATCACATTTTTTACTCACTCACGCTCCTGATGAACTGGCTGTCATTGAATGACTCCGGATACAAACTATCCAAAAGTTTATTTCTAACAAGCCTAAAAAATGTAGCTAAAATCGCGCATGTTATTTTTTTAAATAAAAACAACAGCAATGAAAGTGTTAGCAGAAGTCATAAAGCACTTGTTGATAAACTGAACATGTGAGGCTATTATTAATACTATGTACGAGTACATATATACATATGTACATAACTCCTGAGGCGCAACGATACCCAGCATAAATTTTTCTAAAATAACTCCAATTTATTCAATCTTTAAAACAATATTAATAGCTCTGCCCAATTGATAGCTTTATGTCCACTTAAACTGAGAAAATCCATATTTTTTTTGCACTTCCAATATAAACATTAAAAAATAACATTTTCACAAATAATTTTGGTAACAAATTTAAGCAAAACATTTGAATAAAAATCCTGAACTTGATGGTTTCATGGTTGGGTTTAGTATTTTTTCAAAATTACTTAAGGTAAATAGCATATAATTGCGCAAAATGTTTAGCTTTTCCTGTTTATTTTTCCAGTTTGGTCTCACGATGTTCAATTTCAACGTGTCACTACAAAAGCTGTGTTACCTATTCGATTTTTTTCCCTACTGATGGAGAATTTTGTGCAGCTTCAATGTTCACCGTACTTGAACTTTTTTTAATTAATCCGGAAATTACCGCATTTCGGCCCTGAGTGCGCTGCACAGTCTGACTTTTAGCTGGCCAAAATTAGTAAACTCTCGTTCTGGAGCAGATAACGAAATTAAAATTAGCAAATACATATATAGTCTATATACAAATGAAGCTTTCTAGAAAAAATGGGCATGTTCCGCCCGTTTTTATTAGTAGCCCTCATACAAGGTGAAAAAAGACCCACTTATGTAATGTATTTCAACACGCTGAATCCGAATCTGATGTTATTTTGGCTCTTTAACACACAAAGTTTTGAGAAAATTGCGAAAAACTCTTAAAAATCGAGACTCCGGTATATCGTTTTCATTTCGTAGCAATACCTCAAATAGTACACTTCGTGGTAACGCCATATTTATCTATGTTACTCAACTAAAAGAAATCATCAAGGTTATTTAGTAAAAATAGGGGCGAGGTGAGCTGAGGGTGGCTTTGGCTGAAGTAGTTAGCACGTTGACTACAAAACCGAAGGCCCTGGGTTCGAGCCTGGTGTCCTACAGTCATTAAATAATAACATAACCCATTTTTCTGATGTACATTAGTGTCTCTTTGTATTATCAGTTGTTGTAGGAAAGTTCAAGTGATGAAGGCATAGTCACTGGTCACTGAACTATACCGACTTCAGCAGGTACTAATCATAATGTTATAGTCTATAATGTGTATAATGTCTATCATATATCAAAAAATCAACTAGATCGGGAAATATTTTTTTTATCTTTGGCCAACTAAAAGTACCAAAAGTCACAGTGTGGTGCAAATTTCTTTTTCATTTAAATTGTGTGTAAATTGAAAATTTTAAAATCTTTTTCGGTAAATTTTTTTTTTTTTTTGGAATTTCGTTCAAGAAAATGAGCGATATGTCCTTAGAAACATATATTTTAATCAAATGGAATATGTCATACATCAGTTCCTTTCAAGTTTCACTTGAGTAATCACAGCGCATATTTATTAGCTAATTATTCTTGATTCATTCAGTGAAGTACTCTGACCAAAAATTTACATATCTTGATTAGTAAATTAAGTTTAAAAGAAATCTTAGGGCTAATAAATCAGTGCAAGTTAATCTATATTTTTGGTTTAAAATGTGTTTAAACTAGCAAAACTAAAAATCAGTATAGTATTTAAACCATCTGTAAACCCATAAAATTGGGCGTTTAAGCTACCAATATAGGCCATATGGTTTTGTTACTTACAGACCATATGTTTTGCATTACAAGAGCACTCAACTTTTTTCCAAGCCTCTATTTTTCTTCAGATCTTGTTCGATATGTTTTCTTAAACTCTATTATTCTTTTATACTATTCAACTTCGCCAAACATAAATATAATTCCTTTCTCAGTAAAATTTGGCGACCTTTAATTAACATTTTTAAACTTTTTTGCCTTTTTTATTGTGCTGCAAAACAGCTGTTTTTTTTTGACATTTATTCTAGTGCTGCCACAATATTATTTTTTGAACTACACATAAGGTATGGTTCACTGATTTACTCCTGTTGAGTTTAAACTACATATAAATTTGAGTTTAGTTTAACTAAACCAGCGTTTAAGCTTTAACTGATTTGTTAGCCCTTAATCCAACAAGTCGGCCGCCTTGATAATATTGCAACACTATGATGACTTTGCTTATGTCAATTTCAAAATTGAAATTGAAAAAGGGACTAAGTCAGATTTCGTTATAAGCTAAAAGTACGTTCACACTTGCCAAATATTTGCGCAAAAAAGCGTAACCACTAACTATTAATGAAAACCTTTTTGATTAAGGTAAGTGTTTATTAAGTTAAACATTTTCATACATAGATTGCTCAAACACAATGTCATTGAATCCAGTATTATTCAAGAAATTTATTATTGCACATATTGTCATAATTCTATTATAAGTGAAATTTATTTGCTGGTGGTGACCCTGCGTCTTGACTAGCAATAATTATGTTGACATATATTGCAGCAGTTGTCAAAATTATGTTATTGCTAGTGGAGACAGCTCATTGCAGGTACTTGCAATATATGTTGCAATAATTGTCAACGCATTTTCGTTAACAAACATGAAACGTCAAACTGTGTGTTAATTTATGTTCGACTTTTCTGTATTGCGTTTGACATTTGGATAATGTTAGTGAAATTGAGAAAATATACATATATTCAAATTCCATATAGAAAAAAAAGAGCTAACATAAAATAAATAATTTTTAATTTATAAAGTTTGACTTTTGTTATGATAAAAATATATCAGGTGTAGACGTAGGGTTAATAAACAGTTTTCTGAATTAAAAGCTTTTTCTTTGGTATTTAGTGGTTTTGTTTTTTTTTACAAATATTTGGCAAGTGTGACCGCATTTTATAAAAGTGTTTCTATTAAATATTTCGTCCAAGCTTATTTATAATTTTAATTGATATTTCTATTTAAAAGCGTTAAAAATTCTGTGATGAAACAGATTAGGATGTTAAGGTGACCAAATTATTTCAATGTTATCAGCAAGTAAACATTTCAAGTCATAAGATCGAAGCAATTTACAGAACATTGACCTTAACATTTGAAAATATCATTACAAATTTTTATTTAGTATGCGCTGCAGGCCTGGAAAGTTGGTTCAGATGATTGGTGATTTCGCAACTAGTTTTGAAAAAGAATTTATACATACATATATATATATATATCTATATATTTTTTTTCGACGAAATATCAATATAGCGTGAAAAATATATAAGCTTCTTCATATGTCAAAGAATCGAATGCGTTATTTCAAGATGTCAAAAGAAAACGTTATTAGTTTGACAATCTATATTGCATAAAACAACAAAAAAAATCATTTCACAATTTTATTTGATTAAGGAAACTCGTGGTGTAGAACATTTTCTGTGTCACTGTCCTGGACTTGCAAGAAAGAGAATGTCCATTGAGCTCTGGTTGGTTCGACAGTGGGGACTCCGCAGAAGCAGAGCCTCCCTGGTATCACAAAACGATCTAAGTGAGTCCGGGATTCTGACTGACACTCTTACCTAACCTATCCTAACCTAAGGAAACTCGTAAAAAATTAAATGAAAAAAATAACTAAATAAATAAATTTGTAAATATATAACTAAAGAAAGAAACAAATAAATGGATTAATAAATATGAAAGAAAATATGTGACGCGCAAAATAGAAAGGGACCTAAGGGTAAAAACCGGTTTTGTTTAAAGATTTAAATACGTGTATATTTGGTGTACCATCACTGAGCGTGTTGGTATTGGTCTCATTTGAATGCGACACATCTCATGACGTCAGGAACGTGTTGGTCAACCTTGAAAACGCGCGTAGGTCGTCCCTACCTCTTGTTTTGTGTAGTTGGGTTTTACTGTTTTCTACCTAGCGCGCTGTTTCCATGAGTTTGATATCAATTTTGCTCGCGTTTTTTCGAATCCAGGTTTATTTTCTGAAATTATTAATTGTGAATTATAATAAATACTCATTTATAATTCTTTTAAATCGTGAATATCACTCTGTTAGTACGAAAATTTTTTCACATAACCTTAGAATCGTCGACTGCAATTTCATAAAACGCGCATATCTCTGAGAGGGAACACTTTTGGGGCATGGGATCGGTCTCATTCGATGCTCAGATGTTGTCCACATCAAAAAAGAAAAAAGGTGAAAATTGATTTTTTTTACCCTTAGGTCCCTTTCTCTATGCGCTGTCACATATATAATTGTACTCGTATGTATATTAGAAAGGATTTTAAAATTTTTTTGTTGGTCGTTTTGGAACACCCTTTAATTTTTAACTGCTATACATTGTTTTTGCGGCAGTCAAGGTTCTACATATTCTGTTAAAATTTTAGGTACGTATCTCTTACAGTTCTCGAGAAAAAAGCCCGTGACGGACGGACGGACAGCGTAGCGAGAACTATAGCGTTCATTTTCACTTTTGGTGTACGGAACCCTAAAAACGAAAATATTATTATAAAACTTTACGAATGGATTTTTAAAACATTTCAAAGGCATTTATCCATCTCTGGTATTTTTACGAATTTCATGCATCCCACAAATTACAATTCATGCGTTCTTAAGGTAAACATATTAGGCCGTTATTAATAAACTGAATTAGTTCTTTAAACTGTTTTTAAATCAATTGCTCAATTCACAAAACTTGTTGTATCGTTTGAAGTTGAATTTGAAATTGTCTTTGCAAACAACCTTAAGCGATACAACAAATCATGTGAATTGAGCAAATATGTTTTTTATAATAAAGAAAATAAAACTAAAGTTCGCACCGCTCTGTAAGCCAATTACATGTGATAATTATTAATGAACAAATAACACCAACAACAAAGTAAATTAAAAATGTTCCGACAAACAGCAAAAGCTGTTTTCGAAGGTGGCTGCACCTTCACCATCAGCGTTCTTTGTGTTTGGTCCACTGTGTATGGTTTCAGTTCAAATGGAATATGTGAATTGTTTTGATACATCCTATTACAATTTGCTGAAAGTTTTTTTTTGTAATGAAAGCTCAATTTTACCATCTCTAAATTTACAACAGTCACCATTGTTATCTACTATTAGGCACATGTTAGTTTAAAAAAAAATCATAGAACATACAACTTTATGATTTCTGATCATATTAACACATAATACAATTTTGAATTTTTCTTAAAAGAGCTTTTTAATAAAAAAAATCACAATAGATTGGGATTTCCAGTCCCGATTCGGTGGATATTTTGCTAGTAAGTATGTATGTGTAAACATACTCTATGATCATTTGCAAGTGCAGCTTTCCGCCATAGACCTTTACCTTTTTAAGTTTAGAAAACTGCTAAAAAATATAAATTTTTGAAAGTAACTTTTTTAAAACAATTGCCATCCTTACAAAAAAATTTGTTTTTATTTAATAATAAGTACACTTTTTTATAAAAAGTACTTTTTTTTGTAAGAAGTTTTTCATAATAACTAAATTTTTTATAAAAAGTACCTTTTATATAAAAAGTACCATTTATATAAAAAGTACCTTTTATATAAAAAGTACCATTTATATAAAAAGTACCTTTTTTATAAAAAGTACCTTTTTTATAAAAAGTTCCTTTTTTATAAAAAGTTCCTTTCTTATAAAAAGTACCTTTTTTATAAAAAGTAAATTTTTTATAAAAAAGTACATTTTTTATAAAAAGTACCTGTTATATAAAAAGAACCTTTTTGTAAAAAGTACATTTTTCATAAAAGGTACCATTTGAAAAAATATTTTTTTTTATTTTTAATAGATAATTTTTAATAAAAAGTAAATTATAGTTTTAAAAATTTTTTGTTTACAAGAAATACATATTTTTTTAAGTATCTTTTGCCATACAAATTATTTTTATTAAAGTACATTTCATGCATAATGTATGTATGTATGTATATGAAAATTTTTATAAAAAGCCCACGCGAAAATAATTTGTAAAAAAGCAAAATGTAAAAAAACTTTTTATTATAAAGACTATTAATTTTTTTCAAGAAGTGGTTTTTATTAAAAGTTTTTTGTGAAAAGTTAATAATTTCTTATTAAGAGTACTTTTTTGAATGTGAAAAATGTAGTTTTTTTTTTCTCTATTTTGATTAAGATTACTTATTTTTAAACGCATTTTTCTTATAAAAAGTATCTCCTTAGAAATATTTTTTTTATAAAAGTTGGTACTTTTACGAATAGTACTTATTTCATACCAATTACTTTTTTTTTATAAAAAAGCATGTTTTCAAAACAGTAAGTATCCTTTTTACTTGTATAAAAAACTATCCTTTTATATAACGTCTTTTATTTTAAAAGTACCTTTTTTAAAATAAAAATAATTCTTTTTAAAAAGTAGATTTTTCATAAAAATCTTATTTTTTAAAAATTACCTATTTGAAAAATTGGGTTTTTTCATAAAAAAATCTTTTTTGATTAAGAGTGAGTATGAAAAATTAGTTAAAAAAATTAATTTTTAAAAAAGTATGTTATGTTTTTAATTCAAAATACCTTTTTTTAATATTTTTAATAAAAAGTGATTTTTCTACAAAAAAAAAAGAAAGAGATTTTATTATATTAAGCAGTTTTTTATAAGAACTGCACGTTAGACAAAAAGGAACTTTTATGTTATGTATACACTCAGGGAAAAGCTGCAACTTAAAAATACGAACGCGTCACATTAATTCAATAATTTTCATCATAATAGAAAATGTGTATTTAGATACTTAAAAATAAATAAAATTAATAAATTAATATTGTAAATTAATATTTTTCCAATATTTCAACATGACTAGACTTTCGTTACTGTTTCTTATTAACTCAGTATGGTTTTTATTAATTTTAATTGTTCTTCCGTGGGTGTAAATAGAAAAAAGTACCATTTTTATAAAAAGCAAGTTTGAGATATAAACTTTTTAATACGAAGTACCTTTTTATAAAATGTATGTACCTTTTTTATTAAAAGTACATTTTTTATACAAAGTCTAGTTTTGGTAAATAGCACCGTTTTTATAAGAAATTGATTTTATTAAAAATTACTTTATTATAAAAAACAACATTTTTAATAAAGGAAATTTTTCATAAAAAGAAAATTTTTTATGAAAAGTACCTGTTTTATAAACAGTACCTTTTTTATAAAAAGTCGTTTTATTAGAAGTACCTTTTTTAAGCACCTTTTTAATAAAAAGTACCCCTTTTATAAGAAGTGCATGTAAAAAGTATCTTTTTCTAGAAGTACTTATTTTATATAAAGTACAAGAGTACCTTGTTTTCAAAAAGTAATTATTTTATATAAAAATATACCTTTTATAAAAAGTGCCTTCTTAATAAGAAGTATCTATTTTATAAAAGTGCCTTGTTATAATAATGACCTGATTTATAAAAAGTACTTTTTTTTTTATAAAAAGTACCTTTTTTATAAAAAGTACCTTTTTTATAAAAAGTACATTTTTTATAAAAAGTACCTTTTTAATCAAAAAAACCTTTTTTTTTATTAAAAGTACATTTTTTATAAAAAGTACCTTTTTTATAAAAAGTACATTTTTTATAAAAAGTACCTTTTTTAAAAAAAGGACTATCTTATAAAAATACCCATATTTCAAAAACTACTATTTTCTTAAGGTGCATTATTATATTTAAAGAGCCTGATTTAAAAAAAGTACTTTTTTTAATAAAAGTACATTTTTTATAGAATGCAACTTATTTGTAAAAAGTACCATTTCTAAAATAAGTAACTTAACTTTTGAAAGTACATTTTTTTATAAAAACTACCTAATTTATAAAAAAAAATTTTTTTGTTAAGAGTTCTTTTTTTTTATAAAAATACCTTTTTTATAAGAAGTAGCATGTTTAGAAAAAGTGCCTTACGTACATATTTATCAAAAGTACATACATATATGTACATATATTTAGGAAAGATACCTTTTCATAAAAAGTTTCTTATTTACAAAAAGTTCCTTTTCAAATTCCATTTTTATTTAAAAACTTCTTTCATATAAAAAGTAATAATTTTATAAAAAGCAGTTTTTATACAAAAGAGTTATTTTTAGCTTGGGCATAAAAATTTACACAAATATGTTTGCTGGGTAAAAATTGCTCAAGTAGATAGATAAGACTGTTACAACAGTTGTAACACAATGTCATTTTGATAACAGTCTGGTTATCTGGCTGGTTGCAAGCCATTTTCTGCTAAACGATTAAAATAAATACTAAATTAAAAAATTTAAATAAATCCGAAACCAAAAAGTAAAAGTTATAAAATTGAGTCTATCGAAAAGTCAAATTTCCATAGGAGTTAAACACGTGTTAACTTAAAAAAAAAAGAATTTAAGCAAAAATTTTATTCCTACCTTTTTTTTCTTTTAATTTTATGCACAGACACGCATAAATTCTGTCGTTCAGCGCTTGCACGACCCAATGAGCAGCAGCACAGAATGATGCAATTTTTGAAAAACTGAAGGCATGCAACTGCACTCACTATGCTGGAATTTTTTTTTTGTGTTCAAATAAGAATTGCAAATTATTATGTTTAGTTTTTATTTCTCTTTAATTCTTAACGGAAACTCGTGAGAAATGTTTAATTTAAACGAATAACTGTACTATTTACAGCGCTCTCTTAATTTTAGGGGAGAGAGAAAAAAATCACCCCAATTTTTAATGAGATTAAAAGAGTAAAAAAAAAACTGTTGAGGAATTTGTAGTTGGTTTGGTGTTCAATAGAAAGAGTGTGGAGCATTTTTTTTTTTGTTGAAATTAAATGTTTGAAACGATTGGTAACGATCGTGCAATACGTTTTTCACTTTTAATACTAATCGTAATTTCCATTGAAACGCTTTTTGTCACCTAAAACCATTTAAAAATCAGCAGAAATAAATTGTTTAAGCAATTTTCGCAGCAATTCATTCATACCCAAGTCTTAGACCGGTCCGGAGTGGTTTCCCAAAACAGTGTGACAATAATATAAATACATATAAAATAAAATATAAATTAAAATTAAGAAATTAAAAATTTGACGTATTTGTTAAATGGAATTTGAAAGAGAAATATGAATTGTACTTTGCCATTTCAGATTTTTGTATGTGAAATCGTCATTATAAAATTTTTTTTACCAATAAACGCGTGCCGCCAAAGTAATTAAAATTTTATTACATTTAATATTTAAATGGTAATAAAAATAAACAGTAGAAGTGAATTAGTAAAAAATATTATATATATTAGTTAATGAAAAATCTGTGAATGTGAACTTATTATAATTAAAAAATTCGTTTTGATATATATGTAATTAAAAAAAAGGTTATATTAAAAGAAAAAAGATTTCTAGTTTTTTTTAACACTTTCAATAACTTAAATGAATAAAAAAAGTAAAAATTGATAACATAAATAAGAATATTGAAATTATTAAATATTATTTCAAATAATTAAGTAATCTTCAACTACGCTGTTCAAATACCGGGTAAATACAATTTTTTTATGAAATAAAATTAATATAGAAATTTAGCAACAGTTCAAGGGCAAATTGTTGGAATTTCTTATAAATTTAAGATTATTAAAATAACAGAAGACCTTAAAAATTTATAGATGCATACATATACGAGTACGTATGTATGTATGTATGTATATGAAGCAAGTAAATGGGAGAGCCTGTGTGTATAGCATTCACTTGCAGAATTTTTTATCCTTTTGAAAGAAATATATGGGTACGCATATTACTTTTTATTTATAATAAAACTTTCAATTCAAACATCGGGAGGCAAATACGGCATTCGATACCAATCGAAATTTTCAATTAATTTCATACAAACTCTATTGAAAGAGTTTGTAATTTTGTTTGCAATCGACTGCCTTAATTTGCCCGCAGGTTTTTAAAGATTATTTTAATATAAATTTTTCTCAATTCTTTTCACTTAAGCAAATTTTTAGACTTTTCTGTGATATTAAAATTTTTTCGAATTTCTCTAATTCTTGTGGTCAGTCAGTGTTTATAATATTTTTTTTTTAATATTTTACACAAATTTTGTTAAGCTTTTGCTGCACATACATATCGTTACCTTAATATTAGAGTTTCTACGCGGGAAAAAAATATCGGGGATTCCCGGGAATTATTTTTTTACAAATCCCGGTAAATTTTCAACGGGCATTTTCGGGAATTTAATATATCCGTTTTTGGAATTTCCTTTTTTTTTCATTGCTGTTCGTTGTTTTGTTACTTAAAAATACAACTCTGTAACGATGCATAATATAAACATGGAAGCAGATGTAATAGAGGCTTCCGAGGTGAATACAACAACTTGAAGCGTTACGAAATATTTTCAACTTAAGAAGTCTTTATAGGAAATAGTATCTAGCTTGGCAGATGTAGATGGAATTTCCATCCATACTATAACTCCAAGCATATGAATTTTTTTGTTTTGTTTTTAAATATTGTTGTTCATGAAATGAACGAATAAAGTTGTATTGTTTTTAATTTGAATGTTGTATATTTTTTCATAAAATTACATTTTTTATAAATTTATAAAACTATATTTTTTTCTATTCCCGGGAATTCTTCTCGATTCCCGGGAATTGAAAAAATTCAGAAATTAGAAACCCTTTCTATATCAAACTAACGATATGTATGTATGTTTATTAGGGCGGGTCGATTTAAAAATCCCACAAATTACAAGGAAAATCGTATTCTAGGGATCAAAATAAGAAACTTTGCGAAGGAACCATACCTCTAAAATGTATTTTGATGTCCCGACTTTTGATCCGAAAGGTCAAATTTTCTTTAAGGGTCAAATTTTGAAAAATCTCACTTTGACCCATTTAGAGTTCCTCAACCGAGTCAAAATGTATGACCGACCCCCACTAATTTTGGAGGGCCGACCCACCTATGCCAGTGGCACACACCCTGGAACCACCCCACACAAATATTTCAAAAAATCACAAATGTTTGCATGGGGAACCCCCAGGGGTGGTTCCAGGGTGTGTGCCACTGGTATAGGTGGGTTGGAACTCCATAATTAGTGGGGGTCGGTTATACATTTCCACTCGGTTGAGTAACTCTAAATGGGTCAAAGTGAGATTTTTCAAAATTTGACCCTTAAAGAAAATTTGACCTTTCGGATCAAAAGTCGGGACATCAAAATACATTTAAGATGTATGGTTCCTTCGGCAAAGTTTCTTATTTTGATCTCTAGAATACGATTTTCCTTGTAATTTTAGCGATTCTTTTGCCTCCATACAAATCGACCCGCCCTAGTGTATATCGTTTCCTTCATATAGAAAGGCTCTAAATCATTATTTTTATGGATTAAACTATTTTTGTATTTTTCGATACATTAGATGTTCTTCTACCGAATTATACAAAAAATAATGAGTTAGGAGCTCTGCCTCGGGGCAGAGTCTGTCACAAATAGCAAAACTGAATTTGTATTGAAACTAACGTTCGTAAAACTGTGAAATATATAAGAAAAATTTAAACACTACATGGAACATTGGAAATGAGATTTAGATGGCGAAAAATAGAAATAAAAATTTTTACCAAGCCCTTAACTTGTAAGCATATTAAAATAAAAAAGTTCTATAAAGTATCAAAAAATGCCCTAAAAACGTAAATTGTGATCTTAAAACTCGAAAATATGCTAAAAATATGCGTGTAAAACTGATATATGCAAAAACATGCTTTAAAGCGTAAAATATGCAAAAATATGCACGAACAAATCAATGCGAAAATTCATAAAAAAGTTCTGAAATGGATAAATATCTTATCGTCGCATTAATACAAGACAAGAAAAAACATGCAATTGCATATTTACGGTTTCCCTGGTCATAACTGAAAGAAGTAGTTTGGCATAAATGCCCTAATTCTGTTCGACGATTGTGTCATCTTGTCTATGGACGGAGAAAAGCCGCAGTTGTGATTCTTTAAATCAATTATTATTTATTGTCTATGCTAGAAGGTTCGTGTATTTGCTTTATGATTTTGTTCCGAACATTGTATCCAACACATATTTTCTTTATATTTTTTTTTGTTTCAAAATATTGTATATTTTAATTTAATTTTAAAACATGGTAACAATATTTTTTATTTTTCATCATCAAAGACAACAATTATTTTTGAAGAAAATGATTTAGAGAATTCAAAACCAAACACTCAAAAGTATTTTCAAACAAAAACGTTTCAAATCTTCTTACTGAATTAGGGCATTAAGGTTCAATCAGACGTGACATAACCATAGCCATAGAAAACAGCCGTTCGAACCAAACTAATGGGCAACACTGTATAACTCCCACGCCATAACTCTCACCATAGAAACCAATTGAATTTTGGTTTGGTTATGGCTATGGCATTGTGGCTATGTCACGTCTAATTTAAGCTTTAATGTTTACAATTTATACAAAACTCAATGGAATTGTTTGATTTTCTCTTAAGAGTTGTATGAAATTGTTACACAATTTGAATAACGATATGCGAATTCATTCTGCAGTATTAACTCAAAAACTAAATTTTTTGAGTTATGAGAGATATTCATGGTCCCAGTTTGGCTTTTTCACTGCTGGATTTGTATATTCTTTCGCAAAAAAATAGCATTCAAATGCAAAACCACGTGACTAACAAAAATTCAAAATTGTATTTTAAATTAATTGTTATCTATTAATTCTTACGCATTAAATATGAAAATAATGAAACTTTACTTTAGTCACTTGTATAGTTTTGTTTAGTTTTTTCTCTCTTCTATAAAATTTAAAATAGTGTAATTAATTTTCAAATATTGCATTTGATTTCTCAGCTAACATTTCATTTTTCTTCTGTAGAACATTTTTAGCACAAATTTCAGCAATATTCCATCGTCATTTCCTGGCAACACTGGTACCATGACAGGCATTTGCAAGCCGCCGGGCATGGGTATTATTCTCTTAAGCTTAAATTAGACGTGACATAGCCATAACGCCATAGCCATAGCCAAACCAAAATTCAATTGATTTCTATGATGAGAGCAGTGTGGCCACAACTAAAAAAAATTTTAATGCTAAATGGTGCTTAAAATAATGCTAAAAATGCTAAAAAAATATTTGAAAATGCTAAAATATAATGCTAAAATTTTTTAATGATTTTTTATTAATTATATCGGTATAACGAAGAAATATTTTATTTAATTTTAATAAAACAAACAAAGTAGATTCAAAAGTTAAAACAACAATTCAGGAACATACAAAATACGAGTACAATTGCTGAATTCATAAAACCTCCTGTATCTTTGCACGATCGTATTAAATATAAAAGTGTAAAATTTGTTGTTGGTAATTTTCATATAAAAATTAAATACATAAAATAATTTTACACTTTTATTTTATATGTATGTTTTAATGTATTAGCATGCCTGCTATCAACATAATATGAAAGACATTTAAAAAATACTTTTTGCATTAAAAAATGGATTAATTTACTTTTCTATTTTTTACTGTACGTCCAGGAGCCGGATTCAGCAACGATGAATTTTGAAGTGTTCGACTCCGAAAAACATAATTAAAATACTTATTTTCTTATTATTATTAGGTGTTTGACGTTTAAAATACATTAAGGCGGCTATTAGACGCTCATACTCGGTATATGAGCATGACAGACTTTCGTACATTCCAACAAACACCTCTTAAAATGCGCGATCTAACTAAGTCATATTTATGCTTTCCGTACTCTACGTTTCCACATGACATGACATTTTGTTGTAACTTGAAGTTATAAGTGATTTGTTAAAACAAATGCACTATCAATAATGTTATCACTTGAAAAAAGCATTAACTTGAGCAGTCTACACTTAACATTAACTTAAGGTTTATGTTCAAGTGAGCCTTCTTATGTCAGGTGGAGACCGCAAGTTACGAAAACAAAGAAGATATATTAAAGGAGGGAGTATGATGACAAACACAAAAATTCAAAATTCCTTAAAGCTGAAAAACACGAATTTTGAATTATCACACTATTCTCAAATACCAAGTATGACAGCCTAATAGCCGCTTAAGACGTCTTTTGCTGTTTACATGGTTTCCATCATTATACATTTCTACAAAAACGACAAAATACAATGAAATACATTAGTTTTTACCTGTATAAATGGAAAAGAATATATGAAATTTATAAAATTAAAAATGCTAAATAATGCTAAAAAATTAATACAAAAATGCTGAAAAAAGTGCTAAATGCAAAATAAACAAGTAAGAGTGCTATATTCGGCTGTGCCGAATCTCATATACCCTTTACCAACGTACGTACATATATATAGTATACAGACACATACATACATATTTGTTTTGTGAAAAAATTTATCATTTTTTTAAAGTTTCCATCTTTGGAGCTGTAATTTTCTTTCAGAAGCATAAAATATATTCAATTTATAAAGAAAAAGAAAAAAATTGTTAGACCTATTTAATTTTACATAACACAAAAAGTGTGAGTTTTCCAACCCTAGAGCCATAATTTTGGATTTTTTTGATTATTGATACCAATCTAGTTCTTTAAAAAATACATAAAATATGTTAAGTGAAAAAAGCAAAAACGAAATAAGGAAAAACTTAAGGTCAGATTTTGTAAATTCAAACGATTTTTTAGTTTTGAAATTTGTATGGAAAAAATATCTTTTGAATTTTCGTTATTTTTCATACAAATTTGAAACGTTTAGAAACAAAATTTTTTACAAAATCTGCTTATTAGTTTCATCTCTTTGTTATTTTGGCCAGTATCCAGGTTTAAGTTGATTTCCTTTTAAGCTAATTGGGCCTAATATTTCAATGCAAATAAAAATCCATTTATTTACAGTTTTTCCCGACGTTTCGTAGATTTTTTGTCTACTTTTTCAAGGGATCGTCTATTTAAATAATAAAAACAATTATAAAAACAATTTTGCTTTGTGTCATTTTAACTTACAATTCATGGAATAATTAATTACATAGGTACATATACATATTTTACATATTGAATAACAATACTCAACATTAAAACATATATAAACAAATATAACATTTTTTAAACACAACTTAACTTAATATCACAGATCTGTTTCGTTTAAAGCTACTTTGTAGTTTGTGTTTATGTTTGCTGTATCTTCTTTTAGATTCATTGTTTTGTTTATTTTTTGCTGTATTCTTAATGTTTCAATAGTGTATCTTTTTCTTTCCATTTTTTCTATATCCAAAATTTTAACTCCTTCGAAGTCAGCTGAGTGTCCAGTTTGTAATACATGTTGTGCTAGTGCTGTTGTTTCCTTCTTTTTTACTATGTCCATTTTGTGTTCTCCCATTCTTGTATCTAAACTTCTCTTTGTTGTGCCAATGTATATTAGATCACAGTTTTCGTCGTTTTTCCCTTTACATTGTATTTCGTATATGACATTGTTTTGTTTGTTTTTCTCAACACGCGTTTTTGTTTTTGTAAATATTGTGTTTAAAGTTCTGTTTGGTTTATAAGCAAAACAAGCATTTGTTATTTTTATTGTTTTTCTTATGTTATGTCTATAAAGACAAAATATATAATCAAATTTATGGAATGCCTATGGGAAATCCTCTCTCCCCCACCATAGCAGATATTGTACTTGACAACTTACTAGACGATGCACTTCATGAATTAAGGGAACATGGAATACACATTACTTATATTGCTAAATATGTAGATGACATATTAGCAATCATTAAAGAAAAAGACAAAAATACTATTTTATCAGTTTTAAATAAATACCATCCAAAAATTAAATTTACAATAGAAACGGAAACTGAAAACAAAATTTCATATCTAGATGTCATGCTACATAGATCGAAAAACAAAATAAGTTTTGACTGGTATACAAAAGAAATGTCGTCTGGTAGATTAATGAATTTTTACACAACACAGCCAAAAAGTCAAATAATTAACACCGCAAAAAGTTTTATAAAAAGAGTGCTTAGTATCAGCGATAGACAATTTCACAGCAAAAACATTAAAACTATATTCCAAATTTTAAAGAAAAACAGTTTTCCTACAAACTTGATAAACTTACTTATTGAAAGCATAAAACAACAACTTAAAAATAACTCACAACAAACAAATACCTCACCAATAGAAGACAAAAAATTTTTCAGTGTATCATATGTCCCCAACCTTACTGACAACAATAACATAAGAAAAACAATAAAAATAACAAATGCTTGTTTTGCTTATAAACCAAACAGAACTTTAAACACAATATTTACAAAAACAAAAACGCGTGTTGAGAAAAACAAACAAAACAATGTCATATACGAAATACAATGTAAAGGGAAAAACGACGAAAACTGTGATCTAATATACATTGGCACAACAAAGAGAAGTTTAGATACAAGAATGGGAGAACACAAAATGGACATAGTAAAAAAGAAGGAAACAACAGCACTAGCACAACATGTATTACAAACTGGACACTCAGCTGACTTCGAAGGAGTTAAAATTTTGGATATAGAAAAAATGGAAAGAAAAAGATACACTATTGAAACATTAAGAATACAGCAAAAAATAAACAAAACAATGAATCTAAAAGAAGATACAGCAAACATAAACACAAACTACAAAGTAGCTTTAAACGAAACAGATCTGTGATATTAAGTTAAGTTGTGTTTAAAAAATGTTATATTTGTTTATATATGTTTTAATGTTGAGTATTGTTATTCAATATGTAAAATATGTATATGTACCTATGTAATTAATTATTCCATGAATTGTAAGTTAAAATGACACAAAGCAAAATTGTTTTTATAATTGTTTTTATTATTTAAATAGACGATCCCTTGAAAAAGTAGACAAAAAATCTACGAAACGTCGGGAAAAACTGTAAATAAATGGATTTTTATTTGCATTGAAATATTAGGCCCAATTAGCTTAAAAGGAAATCAGCTTATTAGTTTCATTTAATTCCTTTAATATTAAAAACTTCAGTAAAGTGCGACTTTGAATCGCGCACGAAGTTTGCTTTTTTGAAGTTTTTTTTCAGTTTAAACGATTTTTTCAGTTTTGTCGCTTTTTTCTCGTTTTGGCGATTTTTTTCTGTTTTTGGAGGTTTTTTTTATTTTTGTGATTTTTTTCTGTTATTGGGATTTTCTTCATTTTGTAGATTTTTCTCATTTTGACGATTTTTTTTTTAATTTTTGCGATTTTTTTCTGCTTTTGGGTTTTTTCTATTCAGGAGTTTTTTTCTTTTTTTTTCATTTTGGCGACTTTTTTCTGTTTTTTGGGTTTTTTTCGTTTTGGCGATTTTTTTCATTTTGGCGATTTTTTTTCATTTTGGCGATTTTCTTTCATTTTGGCGATTTTTTTTTATTTAAGCAATTTTTCCGGTTTTTCGCGATTTATTTTAGTCCTAGAAATTTTTTTTATTATGGCGATTTTTTTCTGTTTTTGGGTTTTTTTTTCATTATGGCGTTTTTTCCTGCTTTGGGGTTTTTTTATTTAGGCGATTTTTTCTCTTTTTTGGGGTTTTTTCATCTTGGCGATTTTTTTTTCATTTTGTCGTTTTTTTCCTGTTTTGGGTTTTTTTTTCATTTTGGCGGTTTTTTCATGTTTTTTTGGGGTATTTTTCGTTTTGGCGATTTTTTTTGTTTTTCGCGATTTTTTTCGGTTTGGCGATTTTATAATTCCTTGATTTTTTAGTTTTACCGTTTTTGAAAATTTCAAGAGTTTTGCTTTTACGGTTTCCAAGATACAGCAAGTTGTCAAAATTGCATAGTCAAAATTGCATTAACTGATGGAACACCCTTTAATTTAAATTTTTTGAAATTTTAGTGTTAATTTTTGTAGTCTGTATAAAAATGCACTAACCTTACAAATTTCAAGTGTATATACATATAATTGTATGTATGTATATTACATGGGATTTTAGAATTTTTCGTTGCTCGTTTTGGAACACCCTTTAATTTCCAATTCTCATGTATTTGTTGTTGTAGCGGCCAAAGGTCTTCATACTGTGTCAAAATTTCAGGTCTGTAGCTCTTATGGTTCTCGAGAAAATACTAATATAGTTTTAGACATTGTTAATTTTACATAACACAAAAAGTTAAAGTTTTCCAACCCTGGAAACGTCTTTTTAATATTTTTTATATATTTTTTTATTTAAAATACCAATTTTAGTCGTACTGAAGTGTAAAATAAATTTATTTATTAAAAAAAAATAAAAATTTGTTTTCGGTAGTTACTTTTATATGGCAAAATATAGTTTACGTTTTCCAGCTCTGCAATCGTCTGCCCGATTTTGCTGAATTTCAATACCAATCTAAGTTGGACCATTTCTGATACATCAGTCCAAGAACGAAGTCTCTAGCTTTTCTGGGAGCTTCGGAAAACCGATTTCACGTACACCGGACGGACAGACGGACGGACGGACGGACGGACGGACGGACGGACGGACAGACGGACATCGCTTATTCGTCATCGCTATTCATAAGGACCCAGAATATATATATTTTTTTGGTCGCAAATTAAAATTATGGAAATTACACACGGAATGACAAACCTATATATACCCTTTTCCATTTTTGGTAAAGGGTATAAAAATTCACTGCTAAATCAAAATACATAATGCTAAATTTAGCAGTGAAAATGCTAAAAGGGTCACACTGGATGAGAGTTATGGCGAGTCTCTCTCACTCTCACTCTCACCATATAAACCAATTGAATTTTGATTTGGTTATGGCTATGGCGTTATGGCTATGTCACTTCTAATTTAAGCTTTAAGTATTCTTAATTTAATGTATAATTTGTATGCAAAATAGAAAACTAGAAAGAAAGTGTTATATGATCTGATCTTAAAGTGGTTGCACGACCGAATTTTCAAGAAACCAGGATGCTGCTGTTATCATTCATGCAAACTAGAGATGAGCAATATTTACACTAGGGATGTAACGAATACCAGTTTAGCGAATGCGAATGCGAAAACGAATAATACATTTTAATTTTTGCGAAAGCGAATGCGAATGCGAAAGCGAAAGCAAATATTACAATTCCTTAAAATATCACATGCAAATAAATTTAAATAAGAGTAAGTATAGATAATAATTAAAAATAAGTTTACACAATGTTAGGCAATCCACCCATTTGTCCTAAATCCTTGTACTTGTTCAACATTTCATGTGAAATGCTATCATATGATATGCTATACATATGAAGAAAACTTGGAATGAATTTTTCCTGAAAAAATCTTGCAGAAGTAGTACTCTGTTCATCTTGGGAAAAACATATGAAATATATCTTCAACATTTTAAGTTTTCATGAGAAATAATATGAGTGGCACTTGTTTTGCGTGGAATTTACAACAAACAAGGACTAGTTAATATTGTTTAGATTTGAAATTTGTTGTACGAAGTAATGAATGGTGTTCAAAAGTTTGAACAGGCTAGTCTTAAGCAGAAAATATTTTCGCGCAAATCAAACACTGTCTTTTCTTTTTCAAAACTGAAAAATATTTCCAATCACCGCTGGATTTGGGATTCATTTTGATACTTATGAAAACTTATTGATAGAAAAGTTTTCCGGTAAAATATTAAGGCTTTACATCTTTTTCATGCTGGCTTAAAATAATTTTCATCTTTAAATTTAAAATCGTAAACTATTTTCTTAAAAGAAGTACATTTTTTTGTTTTTAGTATTCGCTTGAAATATTCGCATACATTTTAGCGAATGCAAAAGCGAATGCAAATAGGAAAAGTAAGCGAATTATTTGCGAATGCGAAAGCGAATGCGAACATTCGTTACATCCCTAATTTACACACATGTATGCTACTCTATCATACTGTTTGCAAATCTCTTCCCACTACAGTGGCTGAATTTATCAAATTAACAGCTACTTTGTTAGCTGAAATCAATATAACCTAACTACACTATTTAAATTTTAAGGGAGGGAGAAAAAACTAAACAAAATTATTCAATTGACTGGAGTTAACTGTCAGTTTACAGAAGCCAAGTAAAAATTATCGCCTGCCTATTTATATTGAAAGCGAAAACAGAGCACTCAAAACTTGTTTTTGTTTTCAATATAAATAGACAGCCGAGAATTTTTACATGGCATCTATAAACTGGCAATAAGTTTATTTTTTCTCGACTGATTGTTATGATAAAGGTTTTAGCTAAGGACATGTGTTTCACTGTAATACACAATAATTAATTAAAAATGCGATTTTAAATTTTTTGCTAGTTACGTGGTTTTGCGTTTCAGTTGACGTTATACTAGTATAGTGAAACCTCTCATAAAGGACACCTCCCATTACAGGACCCCTCTAATAACCGGACAAGTTTTGTAGACCCAAAATTAAAATAAAAGAATATTTACCTCTCTCATAACGGACACCTCTAATAACCGGATAAAAATACCACGACGGTGAGTGTCCGGTTATGAGAGGTTTCACTGTAATTATTAACATGTTTATGCTAGGAACACAATTGGGACGAACGCCGAATTTCGTTCACGTCGACGAATTCGTCGATAAGAGTTCGCTGCGTAAATTCGTCGTGTGAAGCACAACAACGACGAATTTACGCAGCGAATCCCTCTCTTATATTTGATAAAGTTGGTTGTTGTGTGTACAAAGACAGAGAGTGAGAGAAAGAAAATTGTTTTTTCGTCGTTCGTCGGCGTACAAATTAGAAATAAACCTATCTCAGAATTCGTCACGCACGACGAATTTCGTTGTACGGCGGTGTTGTGTTCATTTTCATATGCACACATGTGTTTTATTTTTTATGACGAAAGTTCGCACCGAAAAATTCGTCGTTCGTCCCAGTTGTGTTCCTAGTATTATTTTATGGTATATACATACATATATGGCTGTAACAATTCCTTTTTATCTTCAATTTTTTCAAACTGTAAAATTATTGACAAATCATCTTATCTGGCAACTATATCGCTTCCCATTATTCTTTCTATTTTGCTACAATATGCAAAAAACAGAGGTGCCAGATGATTTTGTTAAAAAAAATCAGCATATTTTGAAAAGAAAATCGTTATTATCGGCACTTCAATTGAAAAAATGGGAAAAAAAGAAAATTCAAAATACCCATTATAAATACAATAAAATAATTTGAATTTTTAAACTATTTTTAGAATAATTAATTACTTATTATACGAAATCATTTTTCAAGCAACATCGATATAATATTTTATTTAGGTTGACTTGACTAAAAATTCTTTTCACAATTGGGGAAAGATTTTTGGAGGGATCATAATTTATTGCACATACTTTGACAGCAGTTGAAATGCACTTGTGGAATCCCACGTTTTAAATTTGAAATTTTTTGCAAGATTTATTTTCAAAATTGACTAATTTCAACTGACTGAATAAAGAGTATTTTCCAAAAATAAGACTGGGGAACTCTTTGATTATTTGCATGAAATAATTGTTGTTCTTAATTTCTTTTGGGTTAATCATATTTAAGGATGTATGCGATTTATGTTCAAATCAAAAAGTTTTAATATTTAATTTAAAATTTTTATGATATTATTTACAAATTTTTATTTTGTTTTTGGTAAATTTTGATCCTGATATTAGGTTAGGTTGAAGAGAGGATCCATTGCGTTCATGCGAGGGGACATACACATAGGGCAGTATAGGCCTGTTGTGATATTAACTCTTCAGCAAATAAGCCCAAATACACCTCATCATCAAATTTAAAATAAAAAATCTTTATTTTCATAATAAATTTCATAATTTTTTAAAATATGTATCGCTTTTTATCAAATTACTTAATAACAGTCCTTAGAAGCGCTGACTTATTAAAAGTTGTCTCTTTTTTGAATATTCCAGTGTTGCCCAAAATGAATAAATGATACTAAAACAAAGTTACCACGTTGTAAGTCTTTATTAAAAAAATCGGCATTTTGGGAACAAAAATCGGCAAATCAGCAGTTTACTATTTTTGAGGCAAAATGGCAAGCCTGACAACAAGTCGAATATAAATGGTTGCGAATTACTCTCTACATTATTATTTTTAAAAATTAAAGAACAAGCAAAGCTTTTAAGCGTTAGCTGAAGTAGTTGTCACGTTGACTACAAGTGATAAAGGCATAGTCACTGGCCACTGAACCACACCGGCTTCAGCGGATACTAATCCTAATGTAACATCAGAGCGTTCTGCTTCGTCGGTATTGTGTAGCAGAATTATCGGCGAAATAAAATAATCAATAAAATGGCTACTAAACACAGCTTCAAAAAATTTAATGCGGCTCATTGACACCAGAGGCGCTGCAACACTGCATTATTAAATACGTGCAAAAAGCAGATAATATGTCTTCTATTTCACTTTCCCTTTCCTAAAGAAGGTAACAGTGATTTATAGATCACATTAACTAGGAATAACGTTGTCAAAAAAATCACTGGATAGCTCATCTCTAATAAAGACCTCGTTTTGTTGGTTTTTTTAGTTTTCTTATGAATTTTAAACTGATAAGGAAACACATAATAAATACAGTTATACCATGTGTTTATTTAGAAACTACTTTCAATTTCAATTAACTTGAGATCAAGGCCTTGAACGGCGATGTCCATGACTATCAAGGTGTTTTTCATGTATTGCTGTATTCATCGATCCAGATGGGGTGTACATATGTATATATATGTTACCATCGTTCCTAAAAGGATTTAAATAAATAGGTAAAAAAAAATAATATAAGTACCAAATCTCGAACTAGAATAATCCATGTTTCTACAACACAGACAGTCGACTCGTATGCAAATATTTGTTAGAAAATCATAAAAAAAAATGCTAATCAAGTGAACTGCCCGCATTGTGGAAGCAGGGTGTAAGTCCCAATATTTAGGTCTCATTTCATAATAAAATAATTATCACGCGAAAATATGAAAGAACTCCCAAAGAAATAAGACCGAAAAAACAGGGGCTTATGAAATCTTTAGTAACCGTAAGAAGTGTTCAAAACACAAGAGAGAAGAGTATTTTACGCTTTTTTGAACTTACCGTGAGAACATTTTCGCATTTTAGCAATACTTAGAGGCCCAGTTAGGCGATTGTAATGGAATGTAACTGCAACGGTAGGAAACAGCTGATCGATATTGTTATGTAAAAAGCAAGGTTGGCAAACGGTATCGTAAAAATACCGATACCGATTCAAATACCGCTAAAATTAGATACCGGTATCGTTACCGATACCGAAATCCATTTCGGTTAGAAAATACCGGTATCCAGACTACCGTTTACGTCTATACCGGTACGTACCGGTATACCGATTCCGGCCAAAAAATAAATGATAGTTGAGTTTTAGTTGCCAAATTTTTATTATGTATTACAACTTTTTTCACCATGAGACAACTGCTTTTCATCAGTTGTATTTTGGTTTTTATTTCGACCATTGTGTTCGTTTTGCTTTACTATTCCAGACGCCAACCAATCCCATTTGTCAACCAATATTATTGCCATGTTCATAAAACATAGAATCTCAAGAAAAAATAGCAAGGCCAAAACTAAAAATATTTAAAATGTTTTGTAATGGATACTATGGTTTCAAAACATATAGCATAGATAAGAACCTTTGTTTTTCGTGCATTGTTTCGAAGCCAACTAAAATTAGTTGATATTAAGAATACCAAAAAAACAGTTGTTTAAAAGTTAAGTTGTTTCAGTTTCAATCCAAATTAGTTGAGCTGTAAACCGTAATATGTGAAAAAATTGCAAAGATATATTTCAATTGACTTTCTTTCTTTGGTCTTGGTCTTGTTTACACACTTCACCGTAATATATAAGGTTGGTAGAGAAAAAACTTCTAAACTTTTATATTTGAAGTTAAAGATTCCTCTCTTGAGGTGAAGAAAAGTACTTTTAAAATGAAGGAAAAAATGTTGGCGACCACTGTTGTACCAATTTTGTACTCTGTGTTTATATACATCTATTAAATTGTACTTTCATCATCCTGGAAGTTTATTTACCCCGAAAGCGTATAAATAAAACGCGAAATACATCATACAGGTAGTTTTTTAAAAAAAAGTCTTCTAACAAAATATTTAAAACAGTCCTGTGAATTACTCTTATTCAATTATGTTTTATAAACAAAGTTATAAACAATATAGATCCAGTACAAAAATATTGCCTAAGAACGTGTCCAAAGTAGAAAAGTGTCGAAAAAACCCGAAAAAATCATATTTGGTGAAAAAAGACATATTTGAAATTTACTGAAACAAGATATATCTATATGGTTCAAAAAATCTTAGTCTCTTCTTTCTGTATCCTTTTATAAATTTAAAATCGGTTGATATTTAACTTAGTTGGAGGTTGATAAGTGTCTACGGGTAGGAAAAACCGGTTTTTACCCTTAACTCAAGATTTTGGAGGTGTCTGGAAAATTTCAAATACAATTTGTATTGTTATACTCGACAATACCTAGCAGAAAAATAGTAACACGTCCCAGGTATTTCGATTTCATCAAAATTTGTCACATAGTGTAATATATCAGTATAGACAAAACTTTTATTTTTACTATTTGGTTTAATTAACCAAAATGTATACTTTATATACATATATAAACTGCAGTCTCCTTGTTTCACTTTTTTAATAAATTATTTTTTAATAATAGTATAAAAACATACATATGTATATAGAAACAAATAAGTTAATATGCTTTTATACGAGTACATATGTATGTTAATGTAAAAATACTCCCTTTTTGAAGTAATTTAATAAAAAAAGATTTTTTGTAATGTCCACTGCCTGAAATAATAAATTTATCAGTAATATCGGTATACCGCTATTATAAACTCGATAACGGTATGTACCGGTAATACCGATACCGAAATAAAAAAAATACCGATACCGCTACCGATACCGAAATTTAAAAAATAATTGTACCGGTATCAATACCGATACCGTTATTTTTTTCGGTTTCCAACCTTGGTAAAAAGCAATGAAAATGGTTATAGAACCGTAATCTAAGAATCTGTACATTACTTTTCACATAACAATATCGATCAGCTGTTTCCTACCATTGGAGTTACAATCCATTACGGTCGGCTAACTGAGCCTTTAATAAAAAGAAAAGAGCTAAGAAATGACCAAATTTTTTTCACTACGAAAAATTTTAAATTCTATAAAATGAAATAAGTCTTAAGCCATTTTCTCGACTAAATAGCACCAAAACATTTTGTTTCTAGCCTTTAACCTTTTAAAATGATATGAAATAATTCCAAAAAGAAGTGAAAATATTCCCACAAAAAAAAAAGAGAAAGAAAAATAAATGCTAAAAATTTGGAAGTTATACTTCATATGGAAAAATAACTACGAAAATGTGTTAATATTTTTTGGGAATTTTTCATTTTTGTTTTCGAAGCAATTTGTTTTCGCCTCTATGAAAGCCGGCTCAAGGACATGCTTATAGTAATTTAGAGCTTAACAAGTTAAGTTCTGAAAAATTAACGCATTATAAAGAAAGTGAAATAATTCCCAAATTCTTTTTCCGATGAAACAGGTGAGAAATAACTTTTGCAATTTGCGAAAATGGGCAACTTTTTGCCCTTTTTTCTAGAATAAAGTGTTATTATAGGATGCCAAAAGGAAATTTTTTCCAACATCGCTTCCAATTAGCTGATCAGGAATCGAAAAGGGAATTTCTTGCAATGACAGGCTTATGTAAGAATCAGTAGAAATTATCCAAAATTCTCACTACTTCCGGATCGGAAACTATACACATTCATGTCTTCTTTGGAGTGTCTTCTTTTAATGGGGTGTAATAGCATCAAAAGAAAATAGTATATATTTTAAGACGTTATGTACACAGAAAAAAAAATATTCCTGCAATAAACAAATTTAATTGAAAACAAAACCAGAAATCAATTAAAAATTTAATTGGGTCAATTAAACTTTGAGATTAATTAAATTTTTTAACTTAAATACATTTTCAATTGATTTGTGGTTATATTTTCAATTAAAGTTTTTGATTGCAGGAATAATTTTTTCTGTGCACATAACGTCTTAACTTCCAAAATGTCCGAAAGTTGCTGGAAATTATGTTAGTTATATTTACGTAAGTTATTTTTTCATTTAGCCAAGAAAAATAAAAATATAACCTAAAAAACTTTTTTATCCGAAAATATTTTTAAGCAATCTTCTCTAAATATAAATATTTTTTTTAATTTTTCTTTTCAGTTTCTCCTTAAAGAACGACAAAAGCAGTAAAATTTATTAAAGAGATTTATAACAGAAAAACATTTAAATTATTAAAACTGTTGAAGCAAAATTTTATAACTAAATCTATGATTCTACATAGACAAAGAACTACAGAGGAATTTTTAATGTTTCCCAAAAGATAGTGAAGCAGATTTTAAGTTAATATACATTTAAAAATTCCACATAATTTAAAATATAAGGGAAAAAGAATTTTACTCAAAAAAAATCATCTCAAAAATACTCCAATATATTTAAATAATTAAAAAAAAAATGGCTAAATATTTAATTACACTCGTATTATTTGCCTTTTTGGCCTTGGAAAATAATAATATCTTCAATCGCATACACGCCAAGTCCCATCCCAGTGGTGCCAACACTGACTCGGTGGCACATTTTGTGCGTCAACATCAGCATCGTCACCACACCGATCACAGGCACAATAGACATCATACCACCCATGAGCAGCATCGAACCCATCATGCCCGCCAACATATAAAACAGTATCAGAAACAAAACCTCAGAATAAGTCAAGGAGAGGACGATGTTACTCAGGATTCAAAGCGAAATGTTGAACGTATAAAGCGTCACATGGAGCAGCAGCGCCAGCATCGCTTGGAACATGATATACGTTTGCAACGCCGCTCTGAGAAGTCTGGCTACAGCTCAGAGTCTTTGAAGACAATGCCACGTATATGGCAACATTTATCGATGGTCTACGATTATGATTATACAGATGAAAGTGAGCGCATGTATGGTGATGATCCCAATGCTGATATAATTTTGGAGACCGACGAAAGTAATATTTTGGTAGAGATCCCACAGTCTGCTGAAGAAGAGTATAATATAGAGAATAAGGCAAAATCAATGCAACAAAAAGAAATTTTCAGTACGGAGCAGCAAACAAGCGAAGAAATTAATGCTGTGCTTTGCCCCAAATGCGAGAGTAGCCGCCGCGTGGAACATGTTACCGAGGAGGAGCTAACCACCCTACGCATTGAGTTTGTTAAGCAGCAAATTTTAGAGAAATTAAGACTTAAAGAACGTCCCAATGTTTCAGCAGTGGGCTTGCCCAAACCGATTTATGAAGGCGTTACCATCGAACAGGAAGAGGATGCCAATGTCCATAAAGATTTTGATGATTACTATGCAAGAACGAGTAAAAAGTTTATCTTTCTAGAAGTTGGTAAGATTTCTTTTATATCCTCCTCTTTTAATTACTTGCAAATTTTAACTTCCTTATTCTGTTCATCTCCTAATCAGAAAAGAACGAATGTCGAAAGCTGGGCTCTCAGCCCTCAATGTGTTTCTCGTTTAAAATTGATGATGCCGATGCTGATGGTTATGATGTTAGCACGGCGGTTTTATGGCTATTCAAAAATAATCCCAAAAAATTAGCTAAACGTAATGATACACTACTCACGCAGCAGACGATTGTAGTGTCCGAAGTGCAACAGCAATTGGATCCCAAATATTTATCTGTAGTTAAGACTATTGCCATACAATCAGTGGATGTTCAAGGTAAATACAAATAATTTATTAAAGCTTTTATTATGCATTAAACACATTCACCACAGCAGGCTACACGAACACACGACTTCAAATGCCGCTAGCAGCATTTGTCGCCTCGTAGCCAGCTACTTAATTATTTTGGAGACGGCAGCAGCACCATCTGCAGCTGATATTCAAGTACAAATACATAGTTCAGTATTGCCACTTTCATATATTTTGCATTTATAAAAATTAATTTTTCTTTTAAAATGTACTTATTTCACATAAAAGTACAATAATGAATCAATTTATTCTTTACATCAATTTTTGGATATTGTTTCTAGTAAATAGTATGAAATAATTGTACGATATCATTCATTCACCATTTTGTATTATACTGGTAACACTGCATTTGCTCATTGTAGCCAGAGAAATAGAAATTAGTTTAAAGTTGGCGACAGCTACAACGGCGTTCGTGCAGTCGTGTAGCCTGCTGTCGTTAAAATAATTGTTACCATAAGAATGTGTGTATTCTATTTTTGACAGATTGTAGCCCGTAGCCTGCTGTGTCGAATGTGTTTAATGCATTAGTTTTTAATAGAGTGTTAAATATATATATATATATATATATATATATATATATATATATATATATGTTTTTATTTATCTAACCTTTTATTCATACTTTTATTTTATTTATTTAACACCACGCGTGTACTACCGATAGCTTACAAAAGAAACACTGAACTGACAGAAGATGTTTCTGAAAAGACATAGTATGATTTTGGATAACATTATATTGTTATTTACATCATATTATTTTTACATAATAATACAAATTATATTGTGGTTATATAGTTTTAGCAAAACTATATTGTTAAACTCTAACCATATCGCATTTTCTATGAATATAATAATGTAATTATTAAATTCAAACATTACTCTGTTTATCTTGACGAAATTAATGTTTAAAATAACAATAACTAGTTTTCAACGAATACACATTTGTTGCAGAGAACATAATATTGTTTTCTCAACCATTCTACAACCATATCTTTTCTTTGCGTGTAGTTTTTTGTATAGAAATTGTAGAGCACCTTCAACTTGAGTTTTTGAAACAACCCGTCATTGTTACAGGCTGCTTTGTAATGTATAGAAGTCTTCCATGTAAAGTGCATTTGCTGTATTTTTAAACATGATAATAATGCTAAAGTAAAAACTAAAAATCGACGCTTTTTTGTCGGTTTTCGATTTCGGTTTTTATGGGTTAATATCCACGGTTTCGGTTTCGGCTAAAACCGAACGGCAATCCCTAATTTGGGGTCCCCATAAAAATACTAGTGATGCATGAATTTTTAGTGAAAACACGTGCTTGAAGTCGCTTAAATTTTTTTAGCAAATTTTTATTTAGCCTGATCTTTGGTTTTTATTACTTCTTCAACTAATTTAATATGCGTTATTCATTGTTGCCAGCTGTGTATCAACGAATATTTGTTTGTTTTTTGTTGCCCCATGGACCCTTTGGGGAAGTAATCTTTATTTTGATACTTCACACATTATACATATGTATAAAATATATAGATATGCATACAAATATATATTTTTATATATGTATTATTATATATGTATGGCTAATAGCTGGCAGTATTACCATGATAACACCTTAAAAATAGATAGTAAAGTAAGAAAATATTTTTTGATTTGATGAATATGTGCATTGCGCGTCAGTCTCTCGCACTGTTTGGCTTTAGCTAACAATATCAAGTTTGGCTTCCTGTTACCCCAATGCAATCATAATGGACGTAATTGGTTCTCCGAGTGGAGGTGCGGTAGAGCACCACTCTTCCTAACCTACCTCAATGCAAAACATACATACCTAATGTGACTATCCGTCCCGCTTTCGGCGGGACAGTCCCGATTTTCGGTTCACCGTCCCGGTTTCCCAGAAGGAAAATGGGAAATGGGAATTTGTCCCATAATATAATAGCATGTTTGAAAATGTAAAAAAGTTAAAAATTTTTGTTCCGTACGTTATTATTGCGGTGTCCCGGTCTGTGTCCCGCTTTGAGTTACAAAAAAAATGGTCACGTTATACATACCACAAGGAGCCAGAGGAAAGTTCGTGAATTCAGTTTCCTACACGAAAGTTGCGGACTATGCCGCTAATGAAATTGCTGGTGGCTTTAACGCATTATCCAAGTGAGAGACGCCCATCACAAATTCATTATAAACACACAAATTTATAGAAAGATTGATAAGTGATGTGGTTCATTCACAACCATTGATGTTCAATAATGATATGATATGATGTACATACATTCATATGTATTTAAAGGTTATGGTGAATATGTGTATTTACAAGTACACGTATATACTTATGTATATGTGTAAATACATATTTGATCACGTGATTTGCTTTTCCTTAAACGTGCTTCAAACTGCTATCGCAAAAGACATCACGTCCGTAAATATGTAAAAAAAAAGATTTAAATGAACGAAAGTGGTTTTGTTTATAATTTCAATTTTAACAACTTAAAAAAACGTGAAATTAGATTAAAAGATCAATTTTTTTAAATAACAAACAATAGCGTTAGTTCGTGTAGGGTCAAGAAAAAAATTATTTCTATGAATTTTATTATTTAGCGTTTATCTGCTTGGTGTTGGAAAAATGAGAGCGATAGTGTCTCTCGTTGTTAAGCGTGTGTGGTCATTATGATTTATAACGCTAGCAGATTTCATTGGGAAATTCTGAAGCGTTTAAATTTGCAGATAAGTTGCATAAGCTGAAAGATAACCTGAGAGAGAATGCACGGAGACTATTTAGGACACGAAAAATGAGTTTTGTATGGTTGTAGTTTCACTACGGTGTGCAAATGGATTGGTGAAGGAGGGCATAACGCTCTACAGACGTAACTCTTATTAACGCAAAGTCTTTCAATGTACCGTAGACTGGCACACAGAATACGATGGAGTAGTGATGCTTTGGGTAATACAACCAATGTTCTGTAGCGCGACCCGAAAGAAGAAAAAGCAAGAAGGCTGTTGAAACTAAGCAAGCCTGAGCTAGGAAAATTAACCGGCATCTTACTAGGGCACTTGTATCGGATAAGAGACATAGGTAGCATGCGGGGAGGACATTGAGATAATGGAGCATGGAGCACATTGTCATTGTCCAGGTTTCAGTTAGCCGGGATCCAGTTTTTTTTTTTTGGGCGATGAGACCTTACCGGACACTACCCACCTTAGAGTTATTAACTAGAAAAGTTTTCAGGGACAACGTCAATGTTACTGAGTTCCTATGAAAGTGACAGTTCGTTTTAAGGTTACAATAGGTCTCTACTGGCGCATTTTTATGTCTCCTGACATGAGTGCAATGGCTCCTCTCGTCAACATAACCCAACCTTATCTATTTAGGATACTATAAAGGGCAGAGTACTATTTATACTAAACATACCGGATAGACACTGCATAGATCTTTAAATTAGAACTACTTCAAGGTCGGGCAGTCCAGGAGATGCTATTGTACCTGCTATTGCAAGGAAATTCCAACTCGAAGCATCTTCTACAGCACATATCTTGGGAAACCTAGAAGTTTTCATCTGCTTCATATTCTGCATTATCCGAATATACTATAAGAGAATTTCGGTGGAGGTTCACCAGGCTGTAAAAGTTCTGGGTGTAATATAATTTTTAATTATATACCAGCACTCTCTTCTACAGGGCCTGGAGTTAAATTTGAAAAATTACTTTTTATGAGTTTGTTGATTGCCTTACACAAAGGTTATAATTGTATTAGTCTTTAAGATTAGCTCCACATTTAGTTTTACAGCCTTAGTTATGACCGAAACCTTAAGGTTCAATCAGACGTGCCACAACCATAACCATAGAAAACAGCTGTTCGAACAAAACTTATGGCCAGCACTGTATTCGATTAAAGGTGAATCGCCATAACGACCTAGCCATTGCCATAGAAACCAATTGAATTTTAGTTTGGTTATGGCTATGGCATAACACGTCTTATTTAAGCCTTATATCTTTACAGTCGTTTGAAATTGCAATGCTTCATTATCAATTAAAAGATTTAGATTGTTGCTGCGATAGCTCCCCTTTAAATAACTTCACTAAACAGACGGTTAGAAAATAGGGGAGGGCACAGGGGCTGGTGTCTATATCTTGGGAACGAAATTCTTTCAGACTGCCTAATGAATACAGCGTTTTCAAGCTGAGATCTTGGTGAACCTCAAGACCACGGAGCTGGTGGTCAGAAATGTGACTAAAAGGAGGACACATTCTACGTCGATAGTCAGGCAGCGGTAAAAGCTTTGAAGGGACACAATGTCAGATCGAAACTAGTTGGAAGGAGAGCGTTCAAGTACAAAAATGAACAAATATAGTGTCTGACTACGTTGGGTTCCTGGTCACAGCAGTGTTGAGCGAAATTAAATTTTCGATGAGCTGGCAAGTAAAGGGTCGTTGTGGGATAATTACCGATAAGTTATTACTACAGGAAACTCAGGGGTCTAATCGTCGCTTTCAATAACGAGCAGATTCTATCACGTTTTTTTCAATTTGAAATTATGGCATTCGATATCGAACCATATTATTACATTGTTCGATAGCGTATGCCATAATCTTATACTGAAAAATGTGATCGAATTAGCTCGTTATCTAAAGCAACGATTAGACCGCAGTACTAACCGCTTACGAGGAAGTAGGAAGGATCGTAGATTCTCGAGGGCTGTGTGGCCAAAGCTTGACTCAAAAAGATTCAAACTGCTACTGTATATGGAATAGGAAGGTGATGCGCATCATGATAGGCGCATTGATTGGTCACTGTTCGGTCAGAGCATTTGGGAAACGGGCATTTCAGATTTCTGTATGGCGTACGATGATGAAAAGGAAGAAGAAACCATCGAACATATTATTTTCCATTACCAGAAGTTGAAATGCCATAGGTTTAGATTGCTGAGCAGACGTGTCCAAGAGAGCATTAGTGATATCGCAAAGTGTAAACTGCAGGATATCAGGGGCTTCATGATGGGGATTCAGTGGCTTAGTAACAGATAAAAGGGATCCTTCCTTTAATTAATGGGTATTTAAAGAAGGGAATCACAATATGTCAAACTGGGTCTCCAAGTGGAGTTGCGTTGCAGCACCACTCTTCCTTACCTAACCTAGGCTAAGTTCACTAAAAGTTATATTAAATTTTAATTTTTATTAACTCAACTTTGGAGGCATTTTGCACCCGTGATTTAAAGTTCCTCTTGCATTTTTATTGGAATGCTGAGGTATGATTCTCTGAGCAACACGAAGATTATATTAGAAAACATTCGCTTACTTATGTTTCTCTTTGCAACTGAAATAAACAATGTAACTTCAATAATGGACGTTTTCGAATTACATGGATATATCATCTTGAACTCCCAATTTGTTGAGGGATTTATTAAATATTACTCTAATTCATGTTCGAATTCCTAAAATTTTTCAAAAACTCCTTAACATTATATTTAATTACGAGTGTAAACAGTTTTATAAAATGTTAATTTTTTTATTGCAGATGAATGGATGAAAATCGATATCGAATGGCCCATAAAACGTTGGTTTGGCAATCACGATTTAAGTCATCTCATACAAATCACCTGCCAGTCGTGCGATATTGAGTCCATGGAACACATGATATCAACCGATAAGGATTATCGTCCCTTCATAATGGTCGATACACAGAATCGCAAGAGGCAGCCACGTCAAAAACGTGAAATCAATTGCACGGACGGTGTCACCGAATGTTGTCGTGAGAAATTGTACATTTCTTTCGATGATATTGGCTGGGGTGATTGGATCATACAGCCTAGAGGCTATGATGCATATTTTTGTCGTGGCACCTGTGGCATGGTGGCCAGTATTTCCGAGTCACTTTCAACCCACAATGTAGTTTTGCAGGTAAAATTTTGAGATAAAAAAGTTTTAAAATAAAACGCAAATAGTTCTAACAACTTGTTTTTTTTTGCATTTCTTGCAGAAACTTTTAAATAAACCGGGCAAGCGGCGTAAAAATTTAGAATTGGTACCCTGCTGTACAGCCAAGCAATATTCATCACTGCAGTTAGTGTTTATGGACAGTAACAATACTGCCACCCAAAAAACATTTCCCAATATGGTGGTTGAGTCCTGTGGCTGCAGATAGTTTTAAATATTTTTAAAACTAATTTAGCATAAGGCGAAATATTTATTAATTACTTTAGCTGGGTCTTTTCTTTGTTTTGCACAAAAGAAGAGATTTTTCGAATTCATTAACTCTCTTTACCTCCCTCTCTCTCTCTCTCTCTGTACATACTTATTCATCTTATTAACATAAATATTTAGCCTTAAATGCAACGAACAAAACTTTAATTTATATTTAAAAATTATAAAATACATACTGCCAAATTTTAGGATTTAAGAGATTTTTTAACTAGTTTTGGTTTAAATAATTTTTAGATTTGCAAAATTGTACTTAAGAAGATACATTTGAGTTTTCCTCTACACTTAGTTTATTGTTTAGCCTAGATCATTAGGGGTATTCACAGACTGCACAACAAAATGTTGTTTACTATGGCCAGTTTACAGATATCAGTCTGTGGATATTTTAAATTGTAAATATTTTTTTTAACTGAAGCAGTTATTTTCTTAAAAAAAATTAAAGTTTTCCTTATGGAAATTCTTACTTTTTAAGTAGATTTGTAATATTATTATTTAAAATTTATTTAAGTGATATAATGTAAGTAGTTAAATTTTTTATATATAATTTAATATATTTAAAGAAATGAACATGTTTTAAAAAATATATAAAGAATACATCTATGTGAACAAAACTGAAAATAATTGTTTATTTTTCTCTTCTGATCATTAGTGGTATTGATAAAATTTTGCATGACTCTAGAGAAAGGAGCCAGCAAAAAATTTCAAAAAAGGTAATCGGGTTTGAAATTAAGCATTTTTGGTGGAAGCTGTTCCTTACTGGACTACCTACTTAATAATTTTAATAAAATAATTGATTCTTGAGAAGTACTTACTTTTTTTATTTGGCAACTTGTTCACGTCATCTATTTAATCCAAAAAAACTTATTCTACTCATTTAGCAACTTGTACATAATTTTTTCAAATTTTAGGTAATGTGATTTGTAAGCGAGTAATGAATTTTGGTAATCAGAAAAGTAAGTCATTATATGGCAAGTAGTTCTGATGGTAATGTGTAATTTTTTGCTGGGGAGTGACGTAGGCGTGTAGGCGCATAATACTTTGCACTTTTATTTTTCTGTATGCCCAAAAAGATGTCCCGAAAGAGTATTTGGGGGTAATTTCTTTAATTTAACCCCTTGATTTATTTTAAAAAATTTTTCTTTTCGTGCAAAGATTCAAAAATAATTATAAAATATTTTTCAACTTCACTCTTTTACAACTCTGCTTTCTTCACGTTTTTAACTTGCCAGTATTGCAGCGCCTCTGGTGTCAATGAAGCGTATTGAATTTTCGAAGCTGTGCTTAGTAGGAATTTCGTTTATTACTTTACTTTGCCGATGATTTTGCTACCCCCCAATATCAACGAAGGAGGGCGCTCTGATGTTGCATTAGGACCAGTGTGTCTATGCCTTCATCACTTGAACTTTCCTACAACAACTGACACATCAGAAAAATGCTTGGTGTTGCTATTTAATTACTTTGCAATTCAACGGCAATGAAGTGCCTCTAATGATACACATATTGCTAATATTTTTCTTGAATTCTTCGCATCTAAATACGTTCTTTGCAAATACTTTTGACAACATATCGTTTCCGTAAGTAATTTTAACTGATGTCTCGACCGTCTAGAAAAATCTTAGATTATTAAAAACTTCTTGCACTGACTCATTGGCCATTCCTTTAACTTACTAATTCAATACTTCTGTGAAGCGATTTTTATTTTCTAGCTGGTGGCGGAAAGCATTTACCGCACCTCTCTACAAATCTAGTAGTTGCAGTAATAGTAATGCCACATACTATAGAGCTATTAACAAAATTCAATACTATTCCTTAGTTATTTGTGAATATTATAACGTATGTATATACTAAAACGATTCCTTCAATTCTTTCTCTTTATCGTTGAGGGTGGCGTGGGCTAAAGTAGTTAGCACGTTAACTACAAAACCGAAGTTCCTGGGTTCGAGCCCGGTATCCAACAGAAATTAAATAAGAGCACCACGCATTTTTCTGATGTGCATTAGTGTTCTCTTTGTATCAGTAGTTGTAGGAAGGTTCATGTGATGAAGGCATAGTCACTGGTCACTGAACTATGTCGACTTCACTAACTAATGTAACGTCAGAGCGCCCTCCTTCGTTGTGTAGCAGAATCATCGGCGAAGTAAAATATTCAATAAAATAAAATGGCTTAAAAAAATTAATACTCCTCATTTAACACTAGAGGCGCTGCAACACTGCATTATTAAAAAACGTGCATAAAGCAGAATTGTAAGAGAATGAAGCTTACCTCTATCTCTTCCTTCACCACATATCCTTGCTATCACTATTCTTTTCCTATTTCTTTTTTCAATATCTAAAGGGCTTATTCTAATAACATCATATGCCCCAAAAAAAATATTATTTTGAGAAAACCGACCTTAAAGTTAAAACAAAAATATTCATAATAGGTCTTTCATGACACTAATTCTGTACACGCTTTTAACGTCCCTTTTCACAATGTATGATTATAAGTTAAAGCGAACTTTAACTGACAGTTCTTCATATAAAACTTGCCGTTAAGGTTCCGGTTAGCTTTTAATTGTACATTGTGAAAAGGGCCGTAAGAAGTCCTTTATAACGACTACCATAACATATCCATCCTTGGACAACAGAAACATATCTGAAATCTAGGTCTCCAAAAAAGAATGTGGCTTATGATGTTAAATTTTCTTTACAGCCAAAACTTCATGAGACATATGCACATTGGCGTAGCTTTACATTTTTTCTACGGGGGCATTATGATTGGTGATTTTCATGAGTAATGCAATTTATGTAGCTTTCATACTAACTTTTTCGAAATTCAAAATTTATAATTAAATTCCGAAAAATTGGTGTGGCTTATGATGTTATTACGAAAACAAATTCAACAAAAATGTTGAAATGTAAAAATTCCATTACCGTCAACATCGGAAACTAATTGAAAATTTGCTTAAATCTTTTTAGGGGATGTTGGAATGGTTATAATCAATAGGAAACACACATAAAAGCAGGTATATAATCGCTTTCGATAACGAGTTGATTCGATCATATTTTTCAGTTTGATATTATGGCATTCACTATCGAACAATGTAATAATATGGTAAGATATCGAATACCATAATCTCAAACCGAAAAATTGTGATCGAATCAGCTCGTTATCGAAAGCGACGATTAGACCACAGGGCTCTAAACGCCGCTTTCGACATTCGGTATCGAGCCATACTATTTCATTGTTCGATAGCGAATTCCATAATCTCAAACTGAAAGAAAACGTGATCGGATCAGCACGTTATCGAAAGCGACGATTAGACCCCAGCTTTTATGTGTGTTTCCTATTGATTATAACCATTTCAATTACTTTATTAAGGAATTCTTTTTTTCAATTACATATAATTGTAATTAACTTTTTTCAATTACGATCACATGTGATTGCATTTGGGATTATTTCAACCACAATTACTTTTAAATGCAATTATTTTTTCTTTCATTTTGAATTACAAATGTAATTGAAAACTTTTAATTACAATAACAAAAACTGTTGCAAATGATGTTTAATTACGAGTATCTGTCTAGTGTGTTTATACGAGTATTATAAAGTTTATATTATAAACATACGAAGTTTGTTTTTTTAATTTAAATTTTCAGTTTAATGTTAATTTCGGATTATTTTTCTATTGTTAAAAAACTTTATTAATAGAACGAATTAATGTAAAACTTATTTTTAACTTACACGAGGTAGTTTTTAGGCTAAAATTTTTCATTAAAAAATTCGAAAGAAATTAGAAAAATTAATTTAAAAAAAGTGCTTCTATAATTTTTGTTTCTGTGGGTTAACCTGTTAGAAATGTAGACGACCAAATGAACGTAACTGATACAAAAATTTCTGAATGGAGAATTAACGTGAAACTTGCATAAGGTATCCTGTAAAATGTGTTTCTATGGGTTGCGTTGTTTTAGCGGTTAGAGCTCGATATATTTAAAAAACAATATGTATATTGGATGATGTTGACTAGTATATTTTTTCAAATCTGCTACATTTTTTTAATAACTTGCCCGACCTAGAATATGAGCCAATGTATGTATGTACATATGTAGGTATGTATGTTTCTATGTACATACGTTCATTTTATTACTTAAACAAAAATTTATACACATATAAACTTACATATATACATAGTTATAACACTTAATTTTTGCTTCACTCTGAAGCATTTTTTTTCATAAGAATTCATTTTATTTACATATGCATATATGTATGTATGTATGTATGTATGTATGTATGTATGTATGTATGTATGTATGCATTCGTAAATAGCCTTTTCTTTCAACTAGAGATGCTAATCGGGACAGGTTTTTTGAAATCCCGGGCTTCGGGACTTAGTGATGGAGTCTCGAAATCCCGAACCGGGACCCCGGGATTTTCGCGACTTACAAAATCCCGAAAACATTGTGCACAAATGTGCGTCTTTATATTAAAAATAATATTTTAATTTTACAAAATATTTTTTTGCGTTTTTAAATGGTACTTATACAATTCCGACATTTAATTGCAAATTTTCATTGAAAACTGCAATGTATGAAAAATTTTTCCTAGAAAAGAAAAAACCATAAGATATATTATGTATATACCATATAATATTATCTACTAAAATATTTATTCAAAGCAAAGTTTTTATTTTAACTTTTTATAGCAGGGAGTTTCTAATAATTTTTGATGTAAAAGATGACAGTCAAAAACATTATTTATGCAAAAAACGGGATTCAGATAATCCCGGGCTTTTAAATTAAAAAATCCCGGGCTCCAGGATTTGAATAGTCCCGAAAATCCCGGGATTTCCGGGCTCAGGATTTCCCGTTTAGTATCTCTACTTTCAACACACCACTTACTCCATTTTCAACATACTCGTACATACATAAATTATGGGCTTCATTATTTTCTTCATTGAAGCATATTTTTAACCGACTTCAAAAAAAGAAGGAGGTTAACAATTCGTCTCTATTTTTTTTTTTTTAGGTGTGTAGGTTCACAACTCGGTGCATTTTAGACCGATTGTAAAAATTTTGTTGTTGTCTGAGAGGGTATAGCTTCCCATTGGTCCCATATGAAAAAAGTGGGCGGGGTCACGCCCACAATTTTTAAAATTTGATTTTGTGATCTTTTACTCATTTGATTGCTGCGAAACCTAGCAAACATCTTTGGTTCTTGTAATTGCAAAATTTTTAAGTTGAAAAAATGGGCGGGGCTACGCCCATTAAAATGTATTATAACATTACACGTGGTTCTACTTAACCGATTTTTATGAAACTTAGCACACACCTTGAGCTCTAAAATAGACACAATTCTCTTTTCAAAAAATGGGCGGGGTCACGCCCATTTAAATTTTATACTATATTTCACAGGGTTCTATTTCACCGATTTTTACGAAACTTGGCACACACCCTAAGCTTAAATAAAGGCACAAAATTGCGTTCAAAAAAATGGGCGGGCACGCCTATTAAATTTTAGTATAATATTTCATGTGCTTGTACTTAAACAATATTTACGAAACTTGCCACACACCTTGAACTCTTAACAATACACAATCTTGTTTTAAAAAAGTAGGCGTAGCCACGCCCCATAAAATTTAATACTATATTTCGCGTGTTTTTACTCAATCGATTTTTACTAAACTGGACCATATTTCTAAATAAAAAAAGATACTTACAAATAAAACTTTTTTGAATTGACCAGAGCTCAAAAGTATGCACTAAAAAGGTAAAAATAAAACTTAAAAAAAAAAATTAAACCGACTTCAAAAACAAGTAAGAGTGCTATATTCGGCTGTGCCGAATCTTATATACCCTTTACCAACGTACGTACATATATATAGTATACAGACACGTACATACATATTTGTTTTGTGAAAAAATTTATCATTTTTTTAAAGTTTCCATCTTTGGAGCTATAATTTTCATTTTTCAAATTTCATACACCAAACTTTTCTTTCAGAAGCATAAAATATATTCAATTTATAAAGAAAAAGAAAAAAATTTTTAGACCTATTTAATTTTACATAACACAAAAAGTGTAAGTTTTCCAACCCTGGAGTCATAATTTTGGATTTTTCTGATTATTGATACCAATCTAGTTCTTTAAAAAAATACATAAAATATGTTAAGTGAAAAAAGCAAGAACGAAATAAGCAAAAACTTAGTTTCATTTAATTCCTTTAATATTAAAAAAATCAGTTAAGTGCGACTTTGAATCGCGCACGAAAGGAAGGTTTTTTGCTTTTTTGAAGTTTTTTTCAGTTAAAACGATTTTTTCAGTTTTGTCGCTTTTTTCTCGTTTTGGCGATTTTGTCTGTTTTTGGAGGTTTTTTTCATTTTGGCGATTTTTTTCTGTTCTTGGGCTTTTCTTCATTTTGGATATTTTTCTCATTTTGACGATTTTTTCTGTTTTTTTTTGGGTTTTTTTCGCGATTTTTTGGCGATTTTTTTGTTTTTTTTCGTTTTGGTGATTTTTTTCATTTTGGCGTTTTTTTTTTTCATTTTGGCAATTTTTTTCTTTTTTTATGTTTTTATTCGTTTTGGTGATTTTTTTCATTTTGGCGATTTTTTTTTTCATTTTGGCGATTTTTTTTCATTTTGGCAATTTTTTTCTGTTTTTTAGTTTTTTTTCGTTTTAGCGATATTTTTCATTTTGGCGATTTTTTTTTCATTTAAGCAATTTTTTCGTTTTTTTGCGATTTATTTTAGTCTTAGAAATTTTCTTTTAATTTAGTGCTTTTTTTTATTTTGGCGATTTTTTTCTGTTTTTTGGGTTTTTTTTCGTTTTGATGATTTTTTTCATTTTGGCGATTTTTTTATCATTTTGGCGATTTTTTTCTGTTTTTAGGTTTTTTTTCGTTTTGGTGATTTTTTCATTTTGGCAATTTTTTCATTTTGGCGATTTTCTTTCATTTTGGCGATTTTTGTTTTCATTTTAGCAATTTTTCCGTTTTTTTGCGATTTATTTTAGTCTTAGAAATTTTTTTTTAATTTGGTGCTTTTTTTCGTTTTGGCGATTTTTTTTCTGTTATTTAGGTTATTTCTTTTTTGGCGATTTTTTTCATTTTGGCGATTTTTTTCTGTTTTTTAGGGTTTTTTTCGTTTTGGCGATTTATTTTCATTTTGACGATTTTTTTCTGTTTTTTAGGGTTTTTTTTCGTTTTGGTGATTTTTTTCATTTTGGCGATTTTTTTTAATTTTGGCGATTTTTTTCTGTTTTTTAGGTTTTTTTCGTTTTGGCGATTTTTTTTTTCATATAAGCAATTTTTCCGTTTTTTGCGATTTATTTTAGTTTTATAATTTTTTTTTTAATTTGGTGCTTTTTTTCGTTTTGGCGATTTTTTTGTTTTTTGGGGTTTTTTTCGTTTTAGCGATTTTTTTCATTTTGGCGATTTTTTTTCATTTTGGCGATTTTTTTCTGTTTTTTAGGGTTTTTTTTCGTTTTGGCGATTTTCTTTCATTTTGGCGATTTTTGTTTTCATTTTAGCAATTTTTCCGTTTTTTTTTGCGATTTATTTTAGTCTTAGAATTTTTTTTTAATTTGGTGCTTTTTTTCGTTTTGGCGATTTTTTCTTGTTTTTGGCGATTTTATAATTTTTTATTTTTTCAGTTTTACCGTTTTTGAAAATTTCAAGAGTTTTGCTCTTACGGTTTCCAAGATACAGCAAATTGTTAAAATTACATAGTCAAAATTGCATTAACTGATGGAACACCCTTTAATTTAAATTTTTTTAAATTTTTGTGTTAATTTTTGTAGTCTGTATAAAAATACACTAACCTTACAAATTTCAAGTGTATATATACTACATGGGATTTTAAAATTTTTCGTTGCTCGTTTTGGAACACCCTTTAATTTCCAATTATCATGTATTTGTTGTTGTAGCGGCCAAAGGTCTACATACTGTGTCCAAATTTCAGGTCTGTAGCTCTTACGGTTCTCGAGAAAATACTAATATATGTAGTTTTAGACCTAGTTAATTTTACATAACACAAAAAGTTAAAGTTTTCCAACCCTGCAAACGTCTTTTTAATTTTTTTGTATTTTTTTAATTTAAAATTCCAATTTTAGTCGTACTGAAGTGTAAAATATGTACATTTATTAAAAAAAAAATAAAAATTTGTTTTCGGGAGTTACTTTTATATGGCAAAATGAAGTTTAAGTTTTCCAGCTCTGCAATCGTCTGCCCGATTTTGCTGAATTTCAATACCAATCTATTTTGGAAAATTTCTGACACACCAGTCCAAGAACGAAGTCTCTAGCTCTTCTGGGAGCTTCGGAAAACCGATTTCACGTACAGACAGACGGACAGACGGACAGACGGACAGACGGACAGACGGACATCGCTTATTCGTCTTCCCTATGCATAAGGATCCAGAATATATATATTATATGGGTCGCTTATTGATATTATAGAAATTACAAACGGAATGACAAACCTATATATACCCTTTTACCATTTTTGTTGGTAAAGGGTATAATAAGCACTAAAAAGCTACAAATAATATAGATCTAGTTATATAAAAGATTTTTATATATGTTACCTACAGTGCCGTTTGAAGTTGGTGCAGTTTTTTTACCGGGCATGTTCTTATGTGTTTAGTACCAGTATTACTGGCACCAACTTCAAACGGCACTGTAGGTAACATATATAAAAATCTTTTATTTAACTAGATCTATATTATTTGTAGCTTTTTAGTGCTTATTTTTGAAGTCCGTTTAATTTTTTTTTTTTAAGCTTTATCTTATTAACAAACCTTTATATTTATTTACATGGAGCTTTCTTTTCATTTTTGAAACCTCTTTTCATATTCACACACCAATTTATTCACTTAGATGAAGCTTAAATTTCTCATAAAAGCTCATTCCTTTAACATTTCGTTTTGACTTTTTCAAAAAACACACACACACTTCGTGTAAACAAAACGGAAACAGCGACTGGCGCCACAGTGGCACATTTTGTGAGTTGGCGGTCAAAATTCTATAACTTTTGACTGGGTTGAAATTTTGCAATGAAATTTTTTTTGTTGGATAGACGACATCTTAAGCTTCAATTTAGTATATTCATTTTAAAATCGGGCCTTATTAAAGTACACTAATATATGATTGAAAAATTACTTTTAAAAATATAGGCATTAACGGCATTAAAAAAAAATAAATTTGTGAATGTAGTGATTTAACATTGCATTTTATAAATAGTAACGTTAACAGAACTAAAAAAAATACATACTTAATTAAGCCGTCGACGCGGGTCCATTTTATTTTGACCTTTAGCCCTCTTCTCAAATGGACCACTTAGAATACGGGTTTGAAGCTCATAATTGTTTTAAATATATTAATATTGATATAATATTTAGCAAAACTAATTTTATTTTAGTCGCTGATATCCCTGTGAAATTTTAGGGCAATCGGTCCACATTTACTCATAGAGCCCTTGTAAGTCAAAATTCGTAAAATAGCCTTGGTGATCATAATTCACTAACAAATGCAAGTTCGACAGCTTTAAATGTTATTATTATATGAACAATTTAAATATATTTTAAACGTGAATCCATAACAGATTCATATGTATTAGATACATATCCGAAAAAAGGTTTTACCATAAATTCTAAGAAAATCTTTTTATTCCAAATAAAATAAAATTTGTTTTATAAATTTTCAATATTTATTGTGCTTTTTTGCTGTAATTTTTATGTTAATTTGCATAGAATACATTTTGCATTTAACTGTCTTAGTGAAAATTGCATCTAAGTATGTCTCCTGTTCATCTTCAAGGAGCTGCTTGGCATCTTTGTCCAATTCCATGGGGGTGGAATTCCATTTTTGTCGAATGCTGGAGATATATGGATCAGAAGTGCACAGTAAAATATTAAAGAGGTCTTCATTGGTACTATATCTAGATATGTTTCTTGTGTTGTGTTGTCGCGAAAATATCCATAATCTTTGTTCCTTTTTTCTTAAGCTTCTTCAGAAAGATCTCCAATCGGCAGTATATTGTATTGAATAATGTTTTCCCCATGATATAGTATTTTATGGACTGTCGATGGCATATTCCTCCAATAATATTTTTCGTTGTATAGTTTCGCTGTTTCATTAGCATACTGACCAAATTTTCTCGCATTTACCTTTTTATTGCATGATATTACTTGCAGTATGATTTTGTAGCGTTTTATTAATTCAAAATCTACTCCTGTAATAGCTGCAGTAGTTTCAGGATCAGAAAAAAGTTTTCGTTCTGTGTTGCCATCATTTGTGTTTCCTTCTCCTTGCTTTGGCTGGTCGATCAGTAAACCCAATTCTAAATATTTTTCTTGTACGTGTTTCTTTTTGCCTCCCTTTTGGCTTTATTTTCGTCCCTATTTCGTACTGTTCCTTTAAAATCTAAATCATAGCTTAGCTTTAATATGTGTTCCATAAATCGAATTTTAGCATGGGCTTAAATGGTTTGCAGTTTTTTTGCAAATAACACAGCTCGAAGATGATTTTGTTTCAGTTATGGCCTGTGCAACTTTTCCATCAATCACACAAGCCACAATTAATTTTACAAACGCAACGAACTGTGCTTTATTTCCTGTAGAGCTTCTTAGAAAATCTTTTCACACAAACATTCAGCAACATTGCGTTAGCAATTTAGTACTAAGTAAATTAATTTTCTTCACTTGGAATATAATATATTAAAAATTTTATTACACACTTCTACCGAACAACCGAACCGTATGACATTCTCGAATAAATTAAATTAAATGTCATAGTAGAGATGAAAAAAATAATAAATGTTTGCAGTGCTAAGCAGTGTTGCCAGCATAGGGGATTTGTCCCCAAATTGGGGATTTTTTCTCGCGATCAGGAATGAAAATTTCGTATTGGAGATGTGGGTATTTGTTGGGGATGATAACCAAATTTGAGGGAATTTTTTTATAACTGATGGTAACAAGAATGATTTTTTAACTAAGAAATATGCGTCTGGCAAGTATAAAAATGTGTGTTACAATTCATAACTAATCTGCCTTGAAGTATCAAGGCAGATTAAGCAATAATGAACACTATCAAAACAAAAATATGCAACAAAATGCAATACCACTTGTTGGAAGGACTTCTTAGAGTAAACATACCCTTTAAAAATAATTCAATTTGTTGTGACAACTTTAATCCTGCTGAAATGCTAAAGCTTTTTAATACAAGTACTACGTACAACAAAGTTTCTGAGGCCGATGAATCAGAAGATTTCGATTCTAAAGTTTTTGGAATGGTAAACTTTGGTTAACAATTTTTTTATACTTCTGTATATTAAACTATATGTAATTTTTTCTTTACAAGTTTTATATATTTTTAAATATAGCTATCGATATAAATGAATTTTATTGAATAAATATGTTACTTTAGTCATTATTTTTTAAATAAAATTAAATTTTTTTATTTTTTTCACAAATGAAAAAATTTTATTAAAAAACTCAATTTGGGGATTTTTGGGGTTGGCAAAAACTCGGGGTAAGCTCTAGAAAAAAAACTGGCAACACTGGTGTTAAGTGTTGAGTTCAAGATCGAAGATGGGGAGAGGGAGCGAATATCTACATAGTGGTAAGTCCTAATTTACACTCAGCAAATCTTATAGTATGTTTCCACCGACTTTAAATCAAGTCGGTCAAAGTGTTTCCACCGAGCTTGTGAGTGATTTGTTGTTCGAACTTTTGTACTAAATTTATGCACGTGCTTTATAAGGTGAGCGCAGCAGCTGTAATGTGAATTTTATTCACATGTGGTTGACATTTAAAATTGATTAAATATTCCTTAATGTAATTTTTTCGAAATTGTCAATCACTATTGCTGGATGACCCAGGGATGGAGTTTGTAATTTTAAAAGCAACGCAGGGTTGCATACATAAATCGAGTTCGAAAAATAGTATTTTCGATATTATTTAAAATAAATCAACCACTTTGAGGTGATTTATCAATATGCAAAATGTATGGTAAATCATGTAGAAATTAACATGATTTGCACAAATCATCATGATTTGTATAAATCATGCCGGTGGAAACGTACTATTATTGCTAAGTCCCAGTTCACACACTTCAACTTTTGTTGATCAATTCGTAATTCAGCTGTAAGTAAAAAGGAGATATTTGTATTTTCTGCTCTGTCTTTTTTACAGCTGAATCACGAGTTGATCAACAAAAGTTGAAGTGTGTGAAACGGGACTAAGCTGACTAGTTTTTTAGGAAAGAGAGACGAGGGGAAAATAAACTTTTATGTTCCCCTCGTCTCTCTCTCTCTCTCTCTCCAGCAAACTAATCAGCTTAGCAATAAGACTTGCTTAGTGTAAATTAGGACTATATAAGCGCGAGTTATTTAAAGAATTTTCTTGAAACTATAAATTAATAATATGACGATTAGTATGGAGTTGTGGTTAACCAACATATACACCGAAATAAAACAGTATTATTTAAACGAAAATGTTATTTTTTTATTTTAAAAATGCTAAATTTGTATGAAGTTATTTCCACTAATATTTAAAGTGTATGCTTTTATTTTTAACATGTTTTTAAGAACTTTTAGCTTTCTGTCCAATTTTTTTTACTCAATTTTAGCTTAAGTCGACTTAAACCCCTTTTCCTTTTTGCCACAGATACATTATGCCGCCAAAATCGTTGTAAATGCTACTGTATGGTTCATAATAATTCTTATTTTAACTTTTTAAGTTAAACACAAAAATACAGACGATTGATAGTTGAAGGTTAGCTGCGAATAATGTTGTAAGTGGCAAAATAATAATTTTTCAGGAGAGCCAAGAAATGTATTTTAAAGCAAGATTGTTTTTTTTTTTGTTTAATTTTTTCTTATCTTATCGAAAATAATAATAAAGGGCCACTCAGACTATTATACTTTGTATTAATACATGTCAAAAATTCAAATAATACGTGCAAGTGCGATATTGTGAATGCAAAATGTCATAACGAATGGCAAATAATACGATAAAAATTTGACATCCCATAATACTTGACCATTTTTTGAAAATTTTCTAAACGATAATAATTTTCATCTGATCAGGGTTGCATTATTACAAAATCCAAACTAACAAGCCGTCTGTTTCGACGCCGATGCCGTGCCGTCGTTTATGTTATATGTCTTTGTATTAAAACGGATATAAATATTGAATGTGCTTATCGTATTGAATAATTTTTCGTGTAAGACATGTCTGAAAGTTAACGAAACTATCGTATTTTCTTTTTATTTATCTTATTTAAATCAACTACTTTAACCGCCGTCTATTTTCAGAGGCCGGCACGACCACAGCGTATATGAAACTGCTTTACCGCCGGAAGTCAAAAATTAATGTAGGCATGTTAATCCTCAGCAGCTGTTTGCTTTATACTTGTGTTTTTAATGTAATATGAGGTGTGATGGTGTGAACATAAAATGTCAATTTACGTTAAATTTGTTGATAGTCGAAACAAATGTGTTTAGATTTCTTTTTCGTAAAGTGTGATGAAAGTCTTTATACATGTATAATAGTCTGAGTGGCCCTTAAGGCCGTTTCACACTATAATACAAGTATTAATAGTTTTGTGGAAAATGCAACTCTGACATGTTGAGTTGTTGTTGTCTTTTGAAATTTTTGAAACAGAAATTAGATTAGGGATGCATTTTCGTCAAAAGTATTAATACTTGTATTATAGTGTGAAACGGCCTTTAATTAGCATTAACCTTTCTTTTTGTATCTCTGTTACATTTATCAATTATTTTCGACAATTTCGTTTGAATGATTTTGTTAGTTACTGACAAAGTTCTTTCACTGACTGACTGTTTGTAATGATATTTTGACGTCGATAAGATGCATAATTTTGGATGTTTTGATGTTTGAACAAGGCAAAAGAATAATGTTAACGGTAATCTGTGAAAAAACTGGTTTTGTAAATACATATTGTCCTTTACAACGTTATTCGCGGCTGCGCTTCAATTGACAATTTCTGTTAAATGTTTTGAGTCTGGCAATGCCTAACAACAGCTCTGACAATTTTTTAATGGCAACGTTGTAAGATAAATGTATTGTCAGAGTATGGTCTGGCAATATATTCACCATTATTCTCCGAAAAATGGTTTTCTGCAAAAAAAAAACTCAATTGAAAGAAAAAGTAGAAGAGAAGAATATGTTTAAACTAGCTGCTTTGCTATGAAACGTGTGGAATAGGAATAGAAAAAAGTAATTTTGCAAAAACGAATTTAGCAAAAATTTCAATTTAGTGCAAACAATTGATTTAACAATTAAAACAAATAATAATTAAATGTTGTGAAAATTTTTATTAAATAAATTCTTGCAATTTTAAGTACAGAGATTAAAAAAACGAGATGAGCAAGATGTATTTGTGGCCAAACTTATACAGTGTGAAGAATAATGCCGCGCCGGGGGTGATATTTTATTTTTTTTATATATAATTGTAAGACAAAAATAAAGTTTATTTGTTTTAATTTAATTAGATCCGCACACAATATCGGTTTTGTTTGCATTAAATATGCCAAATTTTTATACTGTTTTGCCTGTAATAATTTAAATAAAAATATCAATCCAGCACAAAAACAAAATAAATTATATAGTTGATTAATTAGACCTTCGTTTTCCTTTTAATACTTACATTATTTTTTGGAATTCAACACTTTTTGAAGCTAAACAAAGAAAAATTTAAAGCGCTCCGTCACTAAAATAATAACTTACAAAAACATAGTTACGATCGAAATGCAGAATACATATAATTGAAAGAGAAATCGAAGAAGGGAACGCAGAATAAAAGAGAAGAAACGTGTCTTGGGACACCCGGTTATAGCTTTGCTGCTTAGTTATATAATCAAATTTCATATGTGAAATAACAATGCAATAAAATTATATTATATGATGATGTAAAATTCTCTGCGAAAATTTCAAAACGTTTCTATTTATTTCTTTTCTACACAAACGATTGGCTTCGTTCTCATGATCAAAAATAAAGCAAAAACGAAGCAAGAACAAATTGAGCAATGGTTCTCAATGTTTTTATTTTGTTTTTGTTTCACTCACTTCAAAGAATGAAACAAAACAAAATCAAACAATTTGTCTCGTTTATTTATGTACTCTGCTTTGAAGTACAAATAAATTAAAACAAAAATAAATGTATAACTGTAATAGTGTCGATTATTTTTGTTACAAAAATCACGCCCTAACTCCTGTATCGCGCAATAAATAGCACAGCTATAAAAACTAATTCTGTTTTAAATCAGTATTGTGTTAACAGTAGTAAATATCATTTTTAACAGCATATAATTTAACATTATGGATTAAGGCCAAAGCTCTAAGCAGGAGAACTCTGTGTCGTCACCAAAACGTCGTAAGTCACCTCGTAATAACAAGAATTCCGATTCTGAAAACATACCTCTACCAGCAGTAATTAACTCATCAATTACTCCTACGACTTCAAAAGTAATTATAGAAAATTCAAATGGAGCATCGTCATCATCTAATATTTTAAATGTGCAATCTTCGTCTCACAGAAATATAGAGACAATTGCAACTCGTGAACTACGTGTGATTCCTCCAAAAAAACATTTGTTTGTATCTCCTTTTGCATCTGAAACTACTGTTGAAGACATAAATCATTATAGGTATTAATAGTAAACTAAATACAAATGAAAACATCATAACATATAAATATTCATATGCCCAACCCAGAAGTATTACATCGTTCAAAATCACGATGTCCTCCGAAATTTTTAATACAGTTATAAACGAAAACTTTTGGCCTGAACACACACTTGTGAGAGAGTTTTTACAAAAACCCAACCAACGATATAATAATCTGGCTCGCCTTCCAATAACTGTACCGTCTATTACAAAAAACTAAATATTACAACTGATTCTCAATTGCATATAGTATACCAAAATGTTTTTGGATTAAATAAAAAATTGTCAAAACTCTTCATTAATAGCTTTGAATTTGATCATCACGTTATTATTTTTACTGAAACATGGCTAAATAAAAATACACTTAATACTGAAATTTTATGCAATAAATATAATATTTATAGACTGGATAGAAATACACGCACTAGAGGGGGAGGTGTTTTAATAGCAGTTCATAATTCGTTTTTGTCTGTTGCAATTAACCTTGATGTTCCCAATGGGGTCGAATTTGTTGGTACACATATAAAACTTAAAAATAAAAGCATTTTTATTACTTGCTCCTATATCCCACCCAGTCAAAGCAAAAATGAAATAATTTACAATGATCATGTAAGATTAATCAAGTCTACTATATTGTTGGCTCAGCCAGGTGACTTAATATTCGTTTTTGGCGATTTTAACCTGCCAGATGTTTCTTGGAAATATTTACCAGACTCTTTTCTGTATGCTCCGTTTAATGCTAGTGCGTGGATGGATGGCGTATTAAACGAAATTCATGATTTATGTCTCTTCCAAGTCAATGGAATTGCTAATACGTTTGGTAAATTACTTGACTTAGTATTTACAAATGAGCCGATAGAATGTACATTAACCCGTAATGTACCAATTGTCATACCTGAAGACCGCTATCACCCCGCACTGGAAATTAGTATTAACATTCCATGCTCTCAGTCAAAGAAAGTAATGCAAAACGCTAAAGTCTTTTGTTTTAAAAAAGCTAACTACGATGAGCTAAACTTTAGATTATTAAATACTAATTGGTTGAATATGTTATGTTGTTCGAGCAACTCTCCATCGAGTTTCGATTCTAAGATACAAGCATTCCACAACACTATTTTCAATTACTTTGATGAATGTGTGCCGAAAGAAAAAGTTTTTGTTAAAACTGGCCCGCCATGGAATTCCAAGCAGTTATCTATTTTAAAGAATAGAAAAAATAAATGTTTTAAAAGATATAAAAAATCTGGTATCCTATCTGATTATGCTAAATACGCTGTTTCAAGATCTAAGTATAATTCAATGAATACCCTTCTGTATAAAAATTATATAAACAACATTAAATACAATTTGAAACGCGATCCAAAATCGTTTTATAAATTCGTAAATTCTAAACGGAAATCTTCTGGTTACCCCAATGTATTAAAATACGAAAATTGCGAATCCAGCGATAGTTTAAACATAAGTAACTTATTTGCAAACTTTTTCTCAAGTACATATTCGGACACCGAATATACACTTACCTCATATCCGTACCCACTTGTTGAAAGTCAGCCAATACAAATTTCATCAATAACTACATCACAAATCTTATCTGCCATAAAAAATATAAAATCGTCATACTATAGTGGACCTGATGGTATACCGAGCTGTGTTTTAAAGCATTGTGCAAACGCACTTTCTACTCCGTTGGAAATATTATTTAATTTATCGATTGAACAAGGTTATTTTCCTAAAGCTTGGAAAGATTCGTATATTATTCCGCTTTTTAAATCTGGTAATAAGTCAAACATTGCAAACTACAGAGGTATTGCTAAGCTTAGTGCAATTCCTAAACTTTTCGAAAAGTGTATTACGGACAACATTAGTCGCCAAATATCATCGTATTTATCTGCTCATCAACATGGTTTCAGAAAAGGCTGCTCAACAACAACAAATCTTTTACAACTTACAACCCTAATTCATGAAGGTTTTAACAATAAGCAACAGACCGATGTCATTTACACCGATTTCAGCAAGGCTTTTGATAAAGTAAATCATTCTTTATTATTATTGAAACTTCACCATATTGGATGGTCAACTAATGCATTGAATTGGATAAAATCGTATCTAATAGGGCGGGAGCAGTGTGTTATTTTCAATAACGTCACCTCTAAGAACTTCATTGTTAAATCTGGTGTTCCCCAAGGGAGTCACTTGGGACCAATTTTATTTTCCATTTTTTTAAATGACTTGCCGAGTATAATAACATCCCAGTAAAAAAAGACACTCCAAAAAAGTCATGAAAATGTAGAGTTTGCGATCTGGAAGTAGTGCAAATTTCGATCCGATGTAATGATTTTTACATAGGGTTGTCATTGCAAGAAGTTCTCTTTTTCGCTGCCTGGTCACCGAATTGGAAGCGATTTTAAGAAAAATGTCCTTTTTTGTGTTCTATGATAATATTTTCATCTAGGAAAAATTGCTAATAGTTACCTATTTTAACAATTAGTTTCTTTTTATAGGAATTGAAACGCGAAACAGTAATTTAATGTAAATTTAAGCAAATAACTTTAAAATTTTAGACTAAAAATAGTTCATAAGTTTCTTAAAAAAAAACGATTTTTTAAAAATTCTGGTGAGTAATTTCTAAAACTAGAGAGGAATTACAAGGTTTTGTATGACTAAAATAAACTTCTACTTGGTTTTCTGCTAACTATCGGCAAATTAAAAATATCGATTTTTTGGAAGCAATGAAAATGTACTTCCTTTAGAATGACTTCCAATTTTTTTTACTGGGATATAGTAATGTTTTAATGTATGCCGATGATGTTAAAATTTTTCTAAGTTATAACAATATCTCCGATAGCATTTTCTTACAACGTGACTTAGATAGTTTTTTTGATTGGTGCAAAGTCAACATGATGTCTCTCAACCTGAAAAAGTGCAAGCATATGAGGTTTTCACGATACTTTATTTCTGAGTGCCATTTTTCGCTTGGAGGATATCAGCTCGAAACCGTTACTGAATTTTTGGATTTAGGTGTTCTCCTTGATTCAAAATTAAATTTCAATAATCATATCATCATGACGACTAACAAAGCTCGTGGTGTACTAGCATATATTAAGCGCTGGGCTAAAGAATTTACTGATCGCATGATTACTAAACAATTATTCACATCATTAGTAAGGCCTATCCTTGAATACGGATCCATTATCTGGGACCCTTACACTGATTATCAGAAGAATCGCATTGAATCAGTTCAGAAAAAGTTTCTTTTATTTTGCCTGGGAAACACAACTTGGAACCCAAATTGCAATATTCTACCTTATTCTGCAAGACTCTCTACTATTAACTTACCGACTCTGGAAAGTAGAAGATTAATGCTTAATGTGATATTCGTAGTAAATCTGTTAAATGGATCTGTCTGTTCAGAATTTCTGTTAACTAAAATCAATTTCAATATTCCGGCTAGAACAACAAGGAACTTTACACCCCTGTATCTCAAATGTCATCTGACGAATTATGAGGACGCTAACCCTTTGAGGAGATTATGCAGAAACTTTAATGATTATTATGTTTTCATTGATTATTCTATAAACTTTAATATTATAAAACGTAACATTATTTTGTTCTTAAATGTTAATAATTAGTTTTTATTATGTAAAAATTTTTTAATTAATTGTAACTTTTTGTTGGTCTGTAAGGATATTACTCCATAGACAATTTTATTATAAATAAAAAATAAAATAAACAAGTAAGAGTGCTATATTCGGCTGTGCCGAATCTTATATCCCCTTTACCAACGTACGTACATATATATAGTATACAGACACATACATACATATTTGTTTTGTGAAAAAGTTTATAATTTTTTTAAAGTTTCCATCTTTGGAGCTGTAATTTTCTTTCAGAAGCATAAAATATATTCAATTTATAAAGAAAAAGAAAAAAATTTTTAGACCTATTTAATTTTACATAACACAAAAAGTGTGAGTTTTCCAACCCTGGAGTCATAATTTTGGATTTTTTTTGATTATTGATACCAATCTAGTTCTTTAAAAAATACATAAAATATGTTAAGTGAAAAAAGCAAAAACGAAATAAGGAAAAACTTAAGGTCAGATTTTGTAAATTCAAACGATTTTTTCGTTTTGAAATTTGTATGGAAAAAATATTTTTTGAAAAGAATTTTCGTTATTTTTCATACAAATTTGAAACGTTTAGAAACAAAATTTTTTACAAAATCTGCTTATTAGTTTCATTTAATTCCTTTAATATTAAAAACTTCAGTAAAGTGCGACTTTGAATCGCGCACGAAAGGTAGGCTTTTTTGAAGTTTTTTTTCAGTTTAAACGATTTTTTCAGTTTTGTCGCTTTTTTCTCGTTTTGGCGATTTTTTTCTGTTTTTGGAGTTTTTTTTATTTTGGTGATTTTTTTCTGTTATTGGGATTTTCTTCATTTTGTAGATTTTTCTCTTTTGACGATTTTTTTTCATTTTTACGATTTTTTTCTGTTTTTGGGTTTTTTTTTATTTAGGAGTTTTTTTTCTTTTTTTTTCATTTTGGCGACTTTTTTCTGTTTTTTTGGGGTTTTTTTTTCGTTATGGCGATTTTTTTTATTTAAGCAATTTTTCCGGTTTTTCGCGATTTATTTTAGTCCTAGAAATTTTTTTTAATATGGCGATTTTTTTCTGTTTTTGGGTTTTTTTTTCATTATGGCGTTTTTTCCTGCTTTGGGGTTTTTTTATTTAGGCGATTTTTTTCTCTTTATTGGGGTTTTTTCATTTTGGCGATTTTTTTTCATTTTGTCGTTTTTTTCTTGTTTTGGGGTTTTTTTCATTTTCGCGATTTTTTAATGTTTTTTGGGGTATTTTTCGTTTTGGCGATTTTTTTTTGTTTTTCGCGATTTTTTTCGGTTCGGCGATTTTATAATTCCTTGATTTTTTAGTTTTACCGTTTTTGAAAATTTCAAGAGTTTTGCTCTTACGGTTTCCAAGATACAGCAAGTTGTCAAAATTGCATAGTCAAAATTGCATTAACTGATGGAACACCCTTTAATTTAAATTTTTTGAAATTTTAGTGTTAATTTTTGTAGTCTGTATAAAAATACACTAACCTTACAAATTTCAAGTGTATATACATATAATTGTATGTATATTACATGGGATTTTAGAATTTTTCGTTGCTCGTTTTGGAACACCCTTTAATTTCCAATTCTCATGTATTTGTTTTTGTAGCGGCCAAAGGTCTACACACTGTGTCCAAATTTCAGGTCTGTAGCTCTTACGGTTCTCGAGAAAATACTAATATAGTTTTAGACATAGTTAATTTTACATAACACAAAAAGTTAAAGTTTTCCAACCCTGGAAACGTCTTTTTAATTTTTTTTATATTTTTTTAAATTTAAAATACCAATTTTAGTCGTACTGAAGTGTAAAATAAATTTATTTATAAAAAAAAAATAAAAATTTGTTTTCGGTAGTTACTTTTATATGGCAAAATATAGTTTACGTTTTCCAGCTCTGCAATCGTCTGCCCGATTTTGCTGAATTTCAATACCAATCTAAGTTGGACCATTTCTGATACATCAGTCCAAGAACGAAGTCTCTGGCTTTTCTGGGAGCTTCGGAAAACCGATTTCACGTACACCGGACGGACGGACAGACGGACATCGCTTATTCGTCATCGCTATTCATAAGGACCCAGAATATATATATTTTTTTGGTCGCAAATTAAAATTATGGAAATTACACACGGAATGACAAACCTATATATACCCTTTTCCATTTTTGGTAAAGGGTATAAAAAGGCAACTGTTATTTTAAATCTTTAAATAACAGTGTTGAGTAAATAAAGTTGCTCTAACCTAATATGAAAACAGTACACTATAACTTTTATTTTGTTTGAAATTCCGAACTTGAATAAATCAACGTTTTTAAAAAGTAAAAAAACGTGACTATATTTTTAGTTACGCTCAAAGTTTTTCTCAATTTGAAATTTAAGAAAATCATTCATTATATTTATACTAAATCATTTGCAAACAATTCCATTTTTTTTTCAATTATTTTTTCTTTATTTAATGTTTAATGACTTAAATAGATAATGTTTTACTTTGTTTTAATGTTTTTGTTTTAATTAGTTTTCAATCAATTTTTTTTTCTTCTTTCTTTCTTTTTTCATTAATAATGATAATTAGCAAATAATGATTTTTTTATGTTTAATATTTTAATAGTAATAATTGTTTTTGTTTTCTATTTGTTAATAGTAATTTTTGGAAATATTTACTTAAGATATTTTTTTATTTAGTTTTTATTATTATTTTTTGAAAAAGAAAACAAAACGGCTTCTGAGTATTAAACAATTTACATCATATAAATTTCATTAAGTATTTTACAATAATGAATGTATGGAATTTTATTTTAAATGTTTTCTATTTTTGGTTTAATTAATTTTAAAAGGAGTTTGTTTGTTTTGGTTTTATTAAGATTTTTAAATATTTTTTACGAGTTTTTTTTTATATATTATTTTTTTTTTGGTGTATATAGTGAAAGGTTACTGAATAAGTTATGAGTTTAGAGTTTTATAAAGTTTTGGGTTAAATATGAAAATGAAATTGGTAGAATAAAAAGAAAGTAGTGGAATTAAAGGAAATTAAAGATAAAACTACTTGATGATATAACAATCTAGCTTATTGTATTTTTAAAGACACTTTTTTTGTAATTTTAAATTTGCAAGTATTTTTAAGAAATTTCGTTTTATTTACGATACGATACGGTATTGTGTAGCAGAACCATCAGCGAAGTAAAATAACCAATAAAATGGCTTCTAAGCGCAGCTTCAAAAATTTAGTACGCCTCATTTGACACCAGAGGCACTGCAACACTCAACTCACAGGTAGCACAAAATGATCATTGTATTGGACCCAAGTGAGCTGGACTCTAAATTTCACCCTTCCTTACAGCAGCCTGCTAACCTAACATAACCTAACCTACGATATAATGACGTCAAAAATTATTTTATATAAACTCACTCACTTTGAATCTCATTAAAGAGATCGCGAGATTGATGAATGAAACTGTCTTAGTCAGTTTTTATGGATTGCTACAACCGATCCATTCCTTTCAATTCACTTTCATTTCAATTTGTTTTTGCTAAAATGTTATCATATAAGGTAAACAAAATAAACCAAAACAGCTGATTCGATAATGCATTTTGTTTATTTTCGAATCAATAACAAAACGAGATGGTTTCATGGCACCAATTAAAATAATTATCGACTTAAATGACAAATCTGCATTCTGGATTATAATATTTTTTTTTTATTAATATTACGAACTAGAACATAGACTGCTAAATTCATCATATGTTTGCCAATGGGCGCCATTACCAAGTCAGGTGTGTAACAGCTATATAGCAATGAATCGGTGCTTATCTTTTTTTTTTTACTGATAATTTGCATTTTTAAATCGTGTTAAAGGGGGGGGGGGGAATAATTAAGAATTGTTGATATTTGTGTGCAATAACTTGTGTATTAATTCTGATAATTTATATCAACTTACATCCAATGGGTTAGATGTGTCCCGCAGCTTGCTCCTTTTAATATTTTGTCATACTTATTGTTGTTATTGTTGTGTTATAATTAGCATTAATGATGATACCATAACACAAGAAATTTTTAATTTTATTTTTGTTTGAAGCAGTTTAAATTTTAAAAGTTAATTGTATCTAGAAAGAAACGATTCGGCTAAAATCTTATTTCTTCAATATAAAACTAAATATTTAAAATTAAGACAAATATCCTTTTAATTGCAACATTTGCCTTAGTCCCGGTCCAGACTTGGAATTTTTTGTTGAAGGAGCAGCGAAAGAGGAATACCGTGAGGAAAAAGTACATATATATTTAAATTTCAACACTCTCACACATATTCAAGAATTGCTGCAATAAAAATTGCAAGTCTTCTGTTTGCGGCAAATAAAAATTAAGCAACAATTTGCTTTGCAAGAAATGCATGTGTATTTATTACTTCAGAATTCTCGAAAGTTTCGTTTAATTTGACACAAGAGAAAGCAAAAGCTGTTTGCCATTTCCTGAAACGAGATTAGCTGGTGTCAATTCGCCTACAGCTGAGTACTATTATTCCAGCAATTTTAGTGACAACCACAGCCACTATGAAAACAGCTAGTGTAGTTGCTCAAATTACTCAGGCGTCCTTCAAGAGAATACCCCACCATATTGAAATTGCATCAATGCAATGCAATCGTTCTTAGAACGAAATGTACTACATATATATATGTATATCGGCTTTCGGTCGATGAATGGCACTTACACATCATCATCCATTAAAGCCCAGAGCCAGAGCCCGTAGTAGCAGTATTAGGCTACTGGTTCAGTCCGTAATTTCTAGATACAGATAATTTACCTAAAGTTTTTACCTACGAGTTTGCCTTATAAATTTAACTTAAACGATATATATCTGTACAGTAAGAAATATTTATGGGTAGAAATAACGGGCATTAGACTTCGAAATTCCACTACAAAAAGGCTTTGCTTCTATCGTCTTTAAACTCAGGGCAGTTGAAGATAAAGCACGTATAAAGGCTACGTGTACAACCGTTTGTCAGATATTAGTTACTAACACATACATATGTATGTATGTAGATAAGTAAGTTTTATGGGTAATACCTGAAAAGCTAGATTAGCAAGAGTAGGGTACGCCAGATTGTCACACCTGTTGTGTCATAGAGATACCACGGGCTCTTAGCCGGATTACATCGACTATGAGCAGCTGCCGGCAAATTTTTCAAAGCCTCCCCAATAGTGGTGAGCGTGTGTCGATTATTCTGATGCCACAATGATGCTGTCTTAAAAATTATTGCAGTTTGTTTAAATTTAATGCAGAGTTTACAAATTATTGAGACTTTAAGTATCAAATAAATTTTTGAGTAAAGTCTGCCATACATGACATGTTGTTTACATATGACATGCCAACTTTTCAACTCATATGCAATTTTTCATGTCTGTCCAAATTGTTGTTTTACAGAAGGTTTATATTATTTGGTCACAAACGTATATGTTAAGTGCCCAATAGACGATCAAATAAAACCATCAAACATGTAGTTGCGTACGTACAGTCGTATTTTTCAGCTACTTCTACGCGTTGTCGTCAGTGATTGATAAGAATCAAATAATTTTAAATTTTTTTTAATTGCCGACTTATTATTTGATCGTCTCCATCTCTGACTGTTGACATGGAGAGGTGCCCTGATAAAAAAAAATAATTTGCATTTTATGGAAATTTACCATTGTTGCTTGTAAAAAATCAAAGGATGAAAGTCTACAATTTCGCAGAGAAGAAGAAAAATTTGAGTAGGAGATACAAAAATTATCATTTGCTAGCGCACGTCTCCGAAAAAGCATCAATTACACAACACTAATCCATATTCACCGATTGATGGTTTTATTTGATCGTTTTCTGAGCCACTTAATTGCTTCCAGCATTCCCAAATGTGCAGATTTAGATTTTGAGTAGTTATGCAGTTTTTTTTTTTAAATTAGGGGGTTTTTTAATATACTCGTAATAAGTCTGTACAGTTTTTAGGCTTTGAATTTTTTAATTTTCAGTAATTTTTTGTTTCTAACATAAATTTCATAAATTGTAGAATTGAGAAAATAATGCTAACGTATATCTCAATTTGGCTATTTAAATTAAATAAAGGGTGTTGTTTTAACCTAGATAGAACTTTAAATTGTAAAAAGTAACACAAAAAATTAAATTTTGATAAAACATTTTTTTTTATTTGTTTCATTATACTCTGACAAATCATCATGAATAGACTCACGCTTGAACAACGCTACGAAATTATCCAAATTTACTTTGAAAATCAGTCGTCGATTCGCGCAACTTATAGACGACTTCGTCATTTTTATGGCGTACATAATCGTCCATCTGAACAAGCCATTCGTCGAACTGTGGATAGATTTCGTACCACATACTCTCTAGAGGATGCAATAACACCAACACGTCGAAGGAATGTGCGTAGTGAAGAGAATATCGCCGCTGTAAACGAAAGTGTGGAAGAAGATCCAAATTTATCGATTCGTCGTCAGTCGCAGCAATTGGGGTTCTGTCCGTCCACTACGTGGAAAATTTTGCGCAAAGATCTCGGCCTACACCCGTATAAGATCCAGATGGTGCAGGAATTGAAGCCACGAGACCATTATATGCGTCGTTCTTTCGCCGATTGGGCTCTAGAGCAGTTGGCAACTGACCCGTTGTTTTATCGCAAAATTGTGTTCAGCGATGAGGCGCATTTTTGGCTTAACGGGTTTGTTAATAAGCAAAATTGCCGCATATGGAGTGAGACCAATCCACAAGAGACCCTACAGACTCCATTACATCCAGAAAAATGCACAGTTTGGTGCGGTTTTCACGCTGGTGGCATCATCGGACCTTATTTCTTCAAAAATGAGGCCGGAGCTCGCGTTACGGTCAATGGAGATCGTTACCGCACCATGATCAATGATTTTTTGTTTGAAAATATGGATGACATTGATCCGGAGGAGATGTGGTTTCAACAGGATGGCGCTACGTGCCATACGGCGAACGCAACCATCGACTTATTGAAATCAAAATTTGGCGATAACTTGATTTCGAGAAATGGACCTGTCAATTGGCCTCCAAGGTCGTGCGATTTGACACCTCTCGATTATTTCCTGTGGGGCTACGTGAAGTCACTGGTTTATGCTGATAAACCAGCAACAATTGACGCCTTGGAGGCCAGCATTGTTCGTGTTATTCGTGACATACGGCCAGCAGTGCTCGAAAAAGTGGCCCAAAATTGGACGTCCAGAATGCGCTTCGTCAAGAACAGCCGCGGTGCCCATATGCCCGAAATCATTTTCAAATGTTAATGTCACGTATTGATCTTCCGAATAAAAAAAAAATTTTGATTACAATTTAATTTTTTGTGTTATTTTTTACAATTTCAAGTTATATCGGGCTTAAAAAAACACCCTTTACTTAGGTTAGGTTCTGTTGATGGCAAGCCAAAAGAAAATTAGAGTCCAGCCCACTTGGGTCCATTACAATGATAAATTTGTGCTACCTGTAAGTTGAAAAGAAGATAGAAAGGGATAGAGGGAGGTGGGAAGAGGGTGAGAAGGGTAGAAGTAGAAGATAGATAATATTTAATTTAAAGGAGGTCAGTGTGGGTAAAAAATTGGCTAGAGGGGGAGTCAGCGGCTATACCAGCCACTGTTGCTAATATAAAGGTTTCAACTTATTGAGGTCGATTTCCGATAACTCGGATAGGCTGCCTAAGGATATTCTTCTTCCAGCTGAATTAAGACTTTGCAAAGTAAACTTTGCGTGTGGAAAAGGGTTGTTGCTTAGATTCGCAGTTACCAATACATATATTGAATGTACATATCGCCAGCTAAAATGCAAAAAGGCGTACCTAACACAAAATTCAAAATCTAGTTTTTGAGTGTTTATTATGAATGCCTTTAAAATACATGTTTTGACAAAATTTTACACTTCTGTGACCCAAAATTACGCTTTTATTAACAAAACATAAGGGCGCTTAACTACAAATTTGTTAAGTTTTTTGTTTGTTTTTTGCTTCTGCTGTAAAATTATATTTTTGTTAGTTACGCCTTTTTGAATTTTAGCTAACGATATGCACATAATTGCTATTGAATATCAACTTCAGCTGTCTAATGATTCCATCAATAGTTTTTCATAATAAAAACAGCTGATGTCAGAAGGTTGTTCAGAAGAAAATATTTCTTTTGTCAGAGATGTATGCACGTAAGTCTTTTGAATAAATTGACGAAAATATGTAAATATATACATAAATTTTATTCTTTTTACAAAAGAGAATCATGCCAGAGAAGATTTTTTTCATTTTGACAGATATCAAGTAGTTTCATTAAAATATAAATAAGCAAATACAGCATATAAAATTGTAATTCAATGCTCTTTTCCTTTTTTTTTTTTTGTTTCTTGATAATTATAATTAATTTTGATTTTAGGGAATTACTTTTGCTCTTTTTGTCTTAAATCTTATATAAATTTAATTTTAAATATTGATTTTGTATAATAATCTTATTTTTTGTTATACATTTTTATTTTGTATATTATTATAAATTGCTTTCCAAAAGTTTTGCTTTAATGCTTCTTTATCAATAAATTTTAATGTGAGTTTAATGCAGTTTTAAACATTTATACTGGACATGTATATTGTATATTTAAGATTTAAGTAGGGTTTTTTTATTTTGAAAATTGTTTTTTATAGAAAAAAAAAATTAAATTAAAAAAAAAACATTAAAAAAAATAATGGAAAAAAGAATGAAGTGAATTGAAAAAAAAATTTAATTGGCAAATTTTATGCATTTCACTGTATAATAATGAAATGTTTGAGAAGGAAAAAATTTTATTTATGCGTTTATTTAATATTTTTTTTCTTTAATTTATTTAGTAAATGTGTGTATGTAAGAGAGTTTTTAATTTAGTTTTGCTTCTTCTGTTTTATTAATTTAAATCGATTATATGAGGAGAGAGAGAGAGATTATAAATGTAGTGAAAATTTTATGTTGCTTGTTTTTTTAAGTAAATGTTTAAATTTTTATATGTAAGTATGTTTATTAAATATTAATAACTAATTGTATACAAATATCTTGTATAATAAAATATATGTTTTTTATTTTGTTTTAAAAAATTCTTCATAAACAGTTTTTTATTTTCTTTTTTTTTTTTTGGTTGATGTGTGTGTTTTCTATTTTTATTAGTTTTGTTTTTAATATAAATTGCAAAACATACAATACATACAATATAACAAATTCAGATATTTCTAGATCTAGTAACTAGATCTGGAGCTTAAGAGCTAACGTTTTTCTTTTCTATATATATTTTCTTTTTAATATACATATATATATATATATATAAACTAACTGGACTCAGACACTCGTTTAATTAAACATTCAATCATATAAACTGCACTCCCACAATCATTCTGCCACTCAGCCTTCCCTGTCACACTTATTATACAAACATTAGATATAAATACATTTAGTCATTTTAAGTTCAACTAATTAATTATAATTATTATTCGTTTATTAATTCGCCTTTGTTTCCTTTATTTTGCATCTAATTATTATAACTTGCTTAACCTAAAAAAAATAAAGTCGAGTGTTTCTTATACTCATGCACGCCCCCCATTTACTCTCAGGAATCATTTCTCGTTTACGGCATTTACATTAACCAGTTATATAGCCCTGTCAAAGAATTCCATTCCAATCCGTTCCGTTACATTTGGAAGTGGATTTATTTTCGTAATTTACTATTTGAATTGACAATGATTTTTTTTATTTTTTATTTTTTTTAAGTAGTTTGTATGCAAGGAAATCAGAAAAGTGTCTACTTTTAGAAGCAGCAAATTATTAGCGTGGAGAGTTAAGGAAAGAAATTTTCTTGTTCAAAATAGCTTAAAGCTTATATGTATAAATAAGATCAGGGGTCTAATCGTCGCTTTCGCATCATCATGCGATCACGTTTTTTCATTTTCAGACTGTGGAATTTGATATCGAACCATATTAGAACATTGTTCGATAGTGAATGCCATTATTTCAAACTAAAAAAAGGGTGATCGAATCAGCTCGTTATCGAAAGCGGCGATGAGACCCCAGTATTGCAAGTACGAGAATCAAACCATTCGATAGATGGCTTCTCTCTTATAAGCTCAATATTTTGCAAAGTAAGCTGTCGTTTAGAATGTTTGCAGGCCTGATCAAATTAATTAAGCTTCAAATAAGTCTAGCGATCGTTGATATTTTCTTGGTTACATATTAGGAATTTATTTTGTACTATTGGTGGCAAAAGTTTCCCATTTTCTTAAAGCTTTGAGCAATTGAAAAGTTTATTTATCGCAAGGACAAACGAACTAAACCAAATACTTTACTTAAGTTGTGCTTTCCATTTCCAGAAAATTTTATATAACAATTACTAAAATTTTTTTTTTTTAATTTTTATAGAATTTGTAAGGCAAATTGACTATTTTGAAAGTCTAATTACACCTTAACTTTAATTAAAGTTCAATACATTTTCCGCCAGCTTGAGGTAAGAGACATTTCGTCGCCTCAGAATTGGTTTAGCCCATACGACACAAAGTTGGAGTGAAGAAAAACGACAAAGAAGGTTTACCTGCAGTTTTCTCAAAATATAACCAATGGATTTTAATTTTGTATTTGCACCACTGATTCCGACACATGTTTTGAAGAAAAATGGAAATTCATGAATTTAGTTAGAAGTTAATTTTACTTTATTATAAGCTTAAAAATACGTTTTGTGCCCTATACCTACTCCACTTTTCTTAATTTATTTTCAAAAAGTAGATTTTTGTGCTTCATATGTATTCTTTACGTATTCTTTACTGTTGTAAATTGAGAATTTTGTTGTTTTGTTTATTTTTCTTGCTGTCCAGAGAAATAAGTCGATCGTTTAACGCAGACCAAGAAGCCGCCGCCTTAATATTTTTAACTATCGATCCGCTTACAAACTTACACATGAAAATCAAGTAATTTAAATGTATTTAATATAAAGAATGAAATTAAATCGTTTCTGTTACACTCAAACTTGAATAATTAAGGTTTCTTTAATTTTATTTTAGTGTTTAATAAGTTTATATAAAAACATGTAATCGGCCGCTGCGTCTGCGTGGTGATGTTCTTGATTAACAGCCGCCGTTGAATTTTTCTTACGCCACCTTCTTTTTTTATTATAAATTTCTTTTAGAAATGAAGCAAAACAAGAGTTAACTTTACTTCGTACGTTTTTGTATGAAGAATTTGACGCAAACGCCAAACAGTGGCGTGTACAGCTAAACAATACTTATTAAATGAATGCTTAATATCTCAGCAAGCATAATAAATTTCGTGAAAAGGCGTTTTTGATCCAGAAAGAGGGTATTCAAAGTATACATACGAGTATTCCATGCCTAACTAATTTCTTTTAAGAATGGTCGGTGAAGCAAACCTATTCTGGGATGACGATTTGGTTTAATTTTTCCTGAATTTTCTCGAATACCTGGGCCCAAATCTTCACATCCGTGATCGTATCGAGAGATAATTACGTGATACGTCAACAATATGAACGTAGTGGCATCATGACATACGATTGCAAACGGGTGGTAATTTTCCTTAAAATTCACAATAGTTTTAAATTCCACAGAACTTAACATAAAATTCACAATAGATGTAGACTTGCCAACATAATTAAATAATAATTGCATTTTACAAATGTAAATATGGAACCGAGATTATTATTTTCTTTTAGTTCAAGTGATATCGAAGAAAAAAAATTATTACGGAGGCAGCTAATGGATTTGCACATGGCTGCGAATTGGGCTACTATAATTTCCCCAACAATCCCAGTAAAATGTAACACCGTTTCCAAGAAAATATATTGCATAAATTGATCTGATAATAATAGCTACCCTAATTTTTGTTTCAAAACTTCTGCCAAAATTGTGCTAATTAATTGAAAGAAGTATAATAACCAAACAATCCGAAAAAACAGTAGACCTTAATGCAAAATTTTCGTTTGTAAATGGTGTTATCTTAATCAACAATTACTCAATTTAAAAAAATAAATAAATAATTAATACTTCGGACTAGAGCCAATTTTTTTGGTAGTGCATAAACGTGACGTTGCCAGATAGTTATAGAATTAGGGGGATTATAACAGGTGGCGCAAATGGTGCCAAATGTCACTGTGCTTTGACATTTATGATTATAGAGAATTAGTTGTCAACCGGCAATGGAGCGATTTACACCTCAAATAAACTTTTTAGGAAAACAGATCTTTTTGGTTCATTTATAAGAAAGTCAACAACTAGTTCCTAAATGTTATAATTTTTCCGCCAGCTTGAACAAAAATTTTGTTGCGGAACTTTAATAAGTCCTAAACAAATTTACAGTTTCGAAACATAAAAATTTTTCTACAATAAAAGAGTCATTTGAATTATAATACAGAAATATAAAATTTTTCTAGGTTTATGTTAATTAATGGAATTAATAATTCATTCATTGCACTTTACTTAGCAGCTAAATATTTATATTTTTCCTTTCTTGCATTTTTTTTTTATTTTTCATCTAATAATTAAGTTTTAGTTATTAAAGTAATAATTTTAAGTTTAATAGTTTTTCTTGGTTGCTGTTGTTGTTTGATGTTGTGTTTTAAATACATAATAAAATTTTTGTTTTTGTTGTTTTAAGTATTTTTAATTTAATGGAAGACATTCTTTTTATACAAGTTTTAAGACACAGAAAATGTTTTTTTAAAAAATGTTTATTTTTTGTGTTAATCTTTAGTGGTTTCTTTTCTCAGCTTTTGAATAGTTTGTTTTTCGTTAAATTTTTTTCTTTCAATTTAATTAATTTGCTTTAATAGACAATTAACAATAAATACATTGACTAAAAATAAAAATTATAGGAGTGAGTCTTAAAAGCAGTAATTTGTCCTTAATTTTCTTTTCTTCTTTTAAGTAAAATATTAACAATCGAAAAAATTAAGTAAATAAATAATTGTAAATTACAAATATAATTATAAAAATTTGTTTTTTATTTTAACTTTATGTAAACAAGATATGTTTGAGTTTTAGTTCTTTTAAAAAATGTTTTTAAAGACTTTTATTTTGCGACATGTTTTTTTTTCGGGTATTTAAAAATTTCAAATCTTTACTCAATATCAATTTCAAAATTTTTTTTATTTTTGAGGGAGTATACAGTTATGTTTCTTATTTGAATTCTAATTAAGGTAAAATTTATAAAAAAATAAAATTATTTATATTTACGCTTCTGTTTTGATATCAATGAATGGAGAAATTTTCGATAGTACTGAATTATTATGTTAAATGTATTGCTTGTGTTGCAGCACAGTGTAACGAATAGTTTGCAGTATGGAAAAAAACAACATTTTTTTACAGGAATTTCTTATTTACATACATACATATGTATATCTCAGTTGGCCACACGGCAAGTTTTGTAATTATTTTTATTTGTAATTGACAATGTGAAAACAAAATTTGTGTTTTTTTTTGTATTAAAAACATTAAAGATGAAAGGTCAAGTTTTCCGTTTAAATTTTGAAATTCTGAATGTCTTTTTCACTATTTCATAGATTTAGTTCTATTCTTGGCTAATAAATATATACACACTATTGTGAATAAACAATAGGAATTGAATTCACAATAGCTATATTTTTATTTGGATGCGCGTTGGCAAATTAAAACTTGTTCAATCGGATTTTGTTAGAGAGAAAATAGTAATTTATATACTCATATATTTATGTATATCCTGCATTTAATTGAACAACGTCATAACTAAAAAAAATTAGTTTTACAATTTACACACAACTTTATGGAAAGAGAAAATTGTATTTTCACTCAAAAATTGGATATGGGCATTTCCACAAAAAAGATTCAGCTTTGGAAAAACTAATGTTTTATATACTTTTTTTGCATGTCGGTGTAGAGCGCAATTATGTCTACATTCGGTAATAACTAGAAAGCAATCGGACAGCATAGCTCTAAAATACAAGCATAATTGCATGGGGACGTAACGTGACAAAAGGTGGCCATATACAAGACATTTATATGAAATTTTTTCACAGTGATAATAATGATATGAGGATTAATTCTGCTCTGTATTATTAAATAAAAACTCGCATATTTTGAGTTATGGCGTCGTGCGACTAAGTGAGCATATGTACACTCTTTGCCTCTTTAATCACCAAACTGATGGCAAAAAAAAACTACTCCACATAATACTCATGAATGTTGGACAATTACTTAGGGTGCCTCTGCGGCGTGAGTTCGATTCCCGCCATAGATCCTGTATGTTCTCCGCATACAAGATAATCGCTTTACGGGGCTGGGTTTGTTTTTATAACCAAAAAATTCAAATAGTGTAAAGTATTTGCCTTCGAAGACTGTCAAAGAGGGCTCCTAAGGATATCAATTTTATCGATCAAATTAGTTTATATAATACGACAAGTTAGTACAAAATTTTCGAGATTGGACATGCATGTTCGTTTGTTGAAATCTTTTGACCACAGCTCAAGATCGAAAAACGCTCATTATAGCAAATTATATCTATGTCCTCCTGCTCCATTAATCTTTAAGCTTGCCTTACACGACCAAGGCGAATTGATACACAGATGACAATATGTACAACAATACAAAAACACAACATGTAGTTCGTGCGGTTTCAAATAACCCCATCTCTTAAAAAAGGTAAATTGAAATTTTTTTCCATCTAAAACGTATTAGAAAAAACAGGTTTTGACAGTTGGGGTCTAAAGTAGTTCAATACGGCATCAAACAGCTGATCATCATCAGGGCTGATGAGGTCACCTGATTCTCAATTCGCCTTGGTACACGACATATTTTTTGGATCTGACATGCCAACTTATCAACTCATATGTAATTTTGCATGTCAAAGGGTTTGTCAGCAGAAAATAGAGCACGCTCTAGTTTAAATTTTGTCAGATGACTTTGCGTCTGAATTTGAGATAAGCCACGTTTTAAAGGTAACACACGACATGTACGTATTTTCCAGTGGGAAATTTGATATGACAAATGTAAGAAACATGTCGTATACGGCAGGAATTCTCTCTCTCTCTCTCTCTCTAACTGACATAAAATCATATTGGCAGCAAGAACGCTTCCCTGTAAAAGTCACTTTGAATATTTGAGTGAATAGAATCCTACAAGTGAGTGTTCCAAAATCGATGATGAAATAGTCTAAACGGTTTTGTTTTCGAAAAATCTCACATAATGGACCTAAAAGCCTAAATTTTAAGGATAACAACATAGACCATTTAATTCCAAATAATCACTGAGAGTTATCCACGTTAGTTCGAGCGAATGCTTCGACCTCCGTGGAAAATCCAACAATGCTTGTAATAGCCAGCAATATATTTATCCTCTCACTGTCTCTTTTGCTCTGCCCACTCCAAGCCCATCAGAAGTCTAAGGTTAACCGATGTAAATCGTTTGCAGAGTTGGACACTTCTGCCTAAAATTTATAACTTGAACACTGCATTCGTTTACAACGTGTCCCATCGTTTCTGCGGGCATGGCAACATTTAGTAGCTGTGACAGGTAGCAACTTTTAAGCTTGAAGCATGGAGAAGGAGAAGTCATACAGTTATGCTGTACATTGAAAATAATCGTTCAAGTGTATTAAATCAGGGTGCATATAACTCAAAAATATCGTGACAACCTTCTTCATGATTTATTGAGCACGCAATAATTAAAAATTGAATTGCGATTTATCAAGACTCATTTAAGTAATGAATTTCCTTGCCAAACCACAGATCACTATAAGGGAAGAAGGCTATCTTGAAGGCCTTATCTATAGTGGTTCTAGTTTCAACTATTTCGCTAATGGTTCAAAGACGGGTTAACTTACTGGGGGAGGAAGCGGTATATGTCCTTAAACCAATTCAACACCTGAAAGGGATCATAGACTGTAAAATGAAGGAAGAAGTGGTGAAAGGTTGGCGTGCGACGAAAACTTGCAAAGCTTCTAAAATCATATGGAGCTCCTATGATCCCAAATCGACGAAATTCCTTTTATCATTAACTAGAAGCAACTGTAAACTTATAGTGGGGGTATTAACTGGCCTCTGCTTTGTATGCTGTCAAAATAGGACGAGCATTTGACGGTACCTGCAGGAAATGTTAGGAATCCGGGTTGATTGAGACAATAGGACATCACAGTGGTACTGTCCGGCTCTAAGCTGCACCAAATATAACTGTCTTGGTGATCACACTTTTCGGAGTCTTGATCTTGCATCGAGAGTGAATCTGTGTAGACTGCTAAGGTTTGTTAAATCTGCATGGGAGTCATTTGATATAGGAACCAGAACTAGGCTGCCATACTTACAGGTTTTCTTGTCATCTGCTGGTATCGCTAAGGATCAAATCCGGTCTATGCGAGATCTTTGATCACCCAGATTAACCTAACCTAACCTTAAACTTAAGATGTGGCTTCCAACTAGTCCAGGCGATGGGAGAGTCTTGCTGAGAACCCAAATTACGTGCGTCGTCACAGTGCTAAGCATATTACTATCAGCGAATCCAAGGTGCTGCAATTTTTTGCACTTGATTTTACCGGTCACGTATCTTGCAATACGGCTCGGCCGTATTCGCTTATAAGATTGATGAACAGGAACCAGAAACCATTGAAAATATTATCTGTCACTGCCCAAAGCTGCAATGTCATATGCTTATATGGCTGAGCAGACGTTTCCATGAAAGCATTACTGAGATGGAGAAGTGGAAACTAGAGGATCCCCTGATGGCTCCATCATGGGAATTCGGTGGCTCAATGACGGATAATAGGGTCACTCTAGCTACAAAAAAAGGGGTAAATATTACTTTTTTTTGGCAACAGAAGGTAATTACAATGGACCCAATTGGCTCTCCGAGTGGAGGTGCGGTATAGCAACACTCTTCCTAACCTAACCTAACCTATCCTAAGGCTGATAGTGAATCTGATTTTTGGAAGGAAATTGTAATGACGGATGACGCCCATCGTCGTTAACAAGCCGAAATGCCGGGATATAAGATCCCGGAAATACCATTGTATGACCACAAAGATACTGTTCGGGCTGATGTCTGTGACAAAACTATCGTTTGCTAATTTTTCATCAGAGCAAGCAAAACTTGTTGATGGAAAATGTTGTCGCTGAATATTGACTGCTTAAGCTTTCCCCAAAAGTGATTAAAAGAGATCTGGATAATTACTGGTGCAACAAGCAACTAGTCATATAAAAAATAAAGTAAGATTTGTTACACTGTGCGTTACTTTGGCATAAAGTTTCCTCGGTTTTAATTTGTTTTCAAATAAAAATAGTTGTTTATTTTTTAATTGAGATTATGTTGCTTTTATCATCTTTTTGATATGAACAATTTCACTTCGATTCAGTAAGTCTTTTAATTTTAATTTATTTTTTAAATATTTTACATACTTAACATTTTTGATGCTGTTTAATTTTGCTGAAATGTTTCAATTTAAAATATAATTTAATAAATATTTGTTGGTTTTCCAATATTTTTGTTAATCTTTTTGCTTGCGTAAGTAATTGTGCGTTTTTTTTTATAAATTCAGTGCAAATTAATTTATTATTTTTTTTTTTTTGTAATTATATTTTTTGTTTGAAATTAAATATATAAATGAAGAAATTAAATGCTGTAGTTTTCTTTTTTGCTTTTTGGTATTCACATATTATGAAACTAATGAATTTATTGTAAAAATAAATTATTGGTTTTTGGTTTTTTAATTTTTTTTTTCAATATTATTAAATTTATTCAATGAAATGATCGGTAGGAATTTCTGTATTTTTTCTGTATGTTTTCTTATTCTTTCAACACTATATTTACATTAGACAAAAATTATAAGTTTCATTTTCTTTTTCCAGTTAATTCTATTAATTGTTGATACTCTTTTGAATTAAATGAAAATGTTACTCTTCTTAATTATTTATTTTTATTTATTTACCAATAATAACTTTTTTTGTTTAATAAATCCTTTTAATTACTTTTATGACATTAAGACTAATTAGTTTTGTTTAAATTTTTGATGATTTTAGTTTAATTTTTGTTGTGTCTTTTTGTTTTATCAATTATTTAAGTTTTTCATTTGAAACGTAACATTTTCTTTTTAACCAACAGTATTTTTGTTTGTGTTTTGCTTGTTTAACGTTTACTTAATTATTTTAATTATTTATCATCATACTTCTAAAAAAGAAATTTGCATAAATAAAATTTCCTAGAAATTATTGTCTACATAAAGAAAATATTCCTAATTTATTATTAAAGGCTTAACTTAACCCATTAAAAGAGGAAAGGGAATTAAATTAAAATTGGAAACTGAGGATCCACGGAAAATATATGAGGTTTATGTAAGTGTGCGGACCGAAATCTTAGACGACGGGGGGGGGGGGGGTGGTTGATTGTTGATGGATGACATCTATGGGATGATAGAATTGATGCAGCCATTTTTATTTAGTAACACCCTGAACCTCAGCAGTAATGATTTACGGCTTGTTACATGTTTTCTTTCTGATCACTTTGGACTGATAACTAATCCTCTGTGGAAAAGTAACCAAGTTTGTCCACCCTTGTGTCGCTTATGCTTAGAAGATGACTAGACGACGGCACACATTCTTTGCGAGTGTAGCGTCTTGTGTAACAGTGGAAGGCGTGTTTTTCATTCTAAGTTTCTGTGTTCAGATGATATTAGGCGAACTTCTCCAATCTTAGTGCTAACTTTCATAAAGAGAGGCATACACATGACACAAAAGATCCATCAGGTATCGCACTGCCAGTCTTTGTACCAGATGTTTTCGTTATTATATGCTGTGGGACGATAGAAGATAGATAGAAATCTTTTCCAGAAGCAGTTCGAAATGGTATACGAAGAGGAACAACGACTTACCAGGGCCAGTAATATACATATGTTGACATACGTTCTTGGCACAAAGTAGGAGGTAAAGCAGTGGGAATTCTTTGTCGTGTTTACTACTGAGGCTTAAATTATACATGTCATATGCCATAGTCATAAGCAAATCAAAATTCAATTGGTTTCTATGGCGTTATGGCGAGTTACCTATAATCGAATACAGTGTTGCCCATAAGTTTGGTGCGAACAGCTGTTTTCTATGGTTATGATTATGGCACGTCTGATTGGACCTCGAGCTTACATTACCAGATTTTTTTTAAGTGCAATCTCAACAATGCTACCATACTTTTAATAAATTTCATACATTTTGTAAACAAAAAGCCAGAAGGGAAAATAAGAAATTAGGGAGCATTTGAAGTTACTGACTGCCGTCATTGTTATTATCGGCCTTGTTAATTTGACAGCGATTATTGCTGAAGTTGCAGACTTAATTTGTTTGATTATTTAATGTAAAACTATTGCAAATATTTTGTAATCTAGTAAAATATTCTCTCTTTCTCTCATGGGTTAAGTTTAAAAAAAATTTGACTTAGGAAGGTTTTTTTGCCCCTTATTTTGATTTCAAACTAATTTCTAAATTACATAATTACTAAATTATTTTTACATTAAACTAACTTCCTTCTGGTTTTTCTGGTTTTCATTAATTTATAAGTTTTTGTAGGTACAATTACATAATTTACTTAATTAATATTTCTTTTTTTTTAATTTTTTTTTTCATTTCAATTTCTAACAAAATCTAGGTTGCTGTTGTTGCTGTCGTTTTACTCAATAAATTCTCATTTCAATTTAATTTTTCTTCTTCGCTCTTAATATCAATTCATTGTGAATGAACAGTAATAAAAATATATATTTTTGTTTGAATTCAAAAAACATGGTAACCCATACACACATATGGTCTCTCTTTAGCTGGTTACACTCAAAGAAAAAACTTGACGTTTTTGCCAGTAAAAACAATTCATACTCATAGATTTTATAACTACAATAATACTTGCATGTAATTATTTCAGAAAACTAGTTTGTTTGTTAAAAAAATCATTATGCAAAAATAAATCTAATTACTTTTGATTCTGCTTTTACTAATTTAGTTTTATGTTTTAGCTTTTCTTTTCTTCAAGTGTAGTGTTTGATGACTGTTGGCTTTTGAGTGAATTGAGTGAATCTCTGCTTGATGGTTTTGTGAAAGAAAAACTAAATGGAGTAGTCGCATGCTGGTGTGTGTTTTTCTTGTTCTTTTTCTTTTTTAATGAGAGTGTTTGTCTGGTAATTTGGAGTGACTAAATTGAATTTAATTCACTTAGTATCACGCATTAGTCAGCAATACGGTCACTATGATCATGACTACATGAGTGAGTAAAATTGATGCTGGATTTTGGAAGAGGTTTGCACCTCGGCCGCACTGTTGTATTTCAATTTCTTCCGGATGATAATTTATGCACTTTCTGGGTCTTCGTCGTTTTTGTGTTTCTTGCGATTGTCGGCGGGTACTACAGGCTCCTGTAGAGAGCATTATTAAAACATTTAAAAATTTTTCAAAAGAAAATTATTAAATGTAAAAAACTTACCCACAATACCGGACTCTTCCATGGGCTCTATATCCAGTTGTTTGGAGCCACAAGGACACAAAGTGTCCACTACTAAAAGTATAAGATTACTGTGTGGTATCTTTTGAACACTGAAGGGACGCTCGCAGCCCGAGACATGGCAATTCGTTAATTTACCCTAGAAAAGGCATATAAATTCAAAAAATAAATAAATTAGATGTGGTATAATTAGCAAAACTTGCCTTCAAAGGATTATTTTGGCCTCCCTGGTTTAATCTTTCGGGCTGCAGCATATATAAATCGGTGCGTAAGTCACAGCGGCGGGCATTAGTTGGATCGGGATTAGAACGGGGGCCAGTATGAGGCTTATGTTGTTTAGGAGCGGGTGTGGTATATTCCTAATAAAAATCAACCAGCAGATTAAACATAACAGATAAATCTAATTAAAAAAGTTCAAATTATTACCACATCGGCGGTGGTAAACATTTCATCCATATCCTCATCTATGGGCGAACTATAGTCATCCTCAAATGGTTCATAGTCATCGGGATAGGTGGGTTCTTCGAAGCCTTCTTCGTTGTAGCTGTAGTCATCTTGTGGCCAGGCCTTAAGCGGTGTAGGCAACACTGCCAGCCAAGTGGCACTTAGAGATATAAGATATTTGAATAGCCAAAAAGTGGCTCGGTGAGGTCGTATCATAGCCCCATCGGCTGTATAGGGGTTATCTGCATTGGAACATACACCTTGATAATCGTTGACCGTAACACGTTTATAAATGCGGTCCTGCACCAACGAATCCATAATAGTACCATCAATTTGACCGAAAAACTTGCCGGTGTGTTCGGGTTCCTCGGATATTATAACAAAGCCGCTATTATCCAAAACATAGCAATCCAAATTATCGGAGGCACAAGTGCGCTTGCAGCCAGTCATGCCCGTGCACTAAATTTAAAATCATAATCATCATTAAGATTCAAATGATTCATGACTTGACTATAGCTCGCGAATTTTACTTACCGCCGATGTTATACTTATAAAATGTTTAGCCAGAGATTCGTGTTGGAATTGCAGGCCCACCACCGCTGCTGAAGCCTTATGGCCACGATGTTCCACAAAAATGGCATGTGAAGCTGTAACCAAAGTCGCATTGGTCTTGGTATTGTAACCCGAACCAAAGGGCACACTATAAACAAAACTATCCGGCTCAACGGAATGCTGATCTATAGCTCTTTTATACCAGGACATATCCATGGCTCGAGCATTGTCTTCACTAAAATGTCTGTAAAACAGGCAATCAAACATTTAATTAAAAAAACAAATTTAATAGAAAACAAAAATAAAACTTACGGTTCAGGTGAGTCTTCGGCTGATTTAATGTGATCGATCCATCTTAAGAGTCCAGAACGAGTGGCCACAAATGAAGTAGTGACTACAAATTTCTGATAGCCTTGCCTGTAAAATTTTAAAAATAGAGAATTATTATTGGAATTTAATAGAGCTGTCCTGATATCTCTAGAGCGGGCTTTAAGCATTACGGGCTATGAGCAATACCAGCTGCTTTAATCCTTTAACCTTTGAGCTTAAAATTTGGTGGGTAAACGTTTAAATATAGTTTAGTGCAGAATTTTATAGAGCTTACAAATTACATATTTTATTTGTTCGTTAGTATAGTTTTTAGCAAAAAAAAAAATAAGTTTTTAAGCCCGATAGAACTTACGAAAGGGGCTAAATGTCAAGCGAACTGTTACACTGAGCTATTTTTTGTTGACATTTATGATCAAAGAGTTTACTCTGTAGTTCGAAACGAAAGAAATAACTTTGGAATTTTCAAATAATTAAAATACAAATTCGAAAGTATTTTCTTTCGTTTCGAATTACAGAGCAGACAGACCTCCAGTGTATTCTGGAAGATCATTAGAATGGATTTACGAACAACCCTACCAAATTATTCAGATTTACTTCGAAAATCAATTAACAATTCGGGCAACTTATAGACAACTTCGTCTATTTTGACTTCGATTTTTGTGACGCACATAATCGTCCATTTGAGCACGCCATCCATCGAGCTGATAGATTTGCATACCATATCCTCTCTTGTGAGGAAGGAGATGTAACACACCTCCACAACCAACACGTCGTGGACATGTTCATACTGAAGAAGGTATCGCCGCTGTAAATGAAAGTGTGTAAGAATATCAAAATTTATCGATTCTTCGTCGGTCGCTGGAATTGGGGCTCTGCCCGTCTACTTCGTGGCAAATTTTGCTCCAACATTTTAGCCTACGCCCATTTAAGATCCATCGGCTACAGGAATTAAGGCAACGGAACCATCATATGCCTAGTTATTTTTCCGATTGCGCTCTATAGCAGTTAGAAAGTGCTCCGAGGTTTAAACGCAAAATTCTGTTCAGCAATGATGATAACTTTCGGCTTAAAGGGTTTATTAATAAGCAAAATTACCGCATATGGAGTGAAAACAATCCCACCCTGCACTTTGCATTACGTCCACGAAAATTCATCGTTTGGTGCAGTTTACACGTTGGTGGCATCATTGGGTCTCATTTCTTCCAAGATTAAGCGTTAATGGAGATCGTTAACGTATTATGATAAATGGTTTTTCGAGTGAAAATATGGATAACAATGATCTAGGCGAGATGTGGTTTCAAGAGGTTGGCGTTGTGTGATGTACGGCAACTACAGCTATCGACTTCTTGCAATCAAAAATTAGCATCAAGTTGATTTCCAGAAATGGACTTCCAAGGTCGTGCTTTAACCTAACCTAACGATTATTTCCTGTGGTACTACCTGAAATATGACTTTGCATGTTTCTGCAGACAAACCCAACAAGCCTTGCAGGTTGTGTTTATTTTTTAAAAAAAGGTAGCCCAAAATTAGACGTCGAGAATAGCCGTGGTGGCCTTTTGCCAGAAATCGCTATCATATGTTGATGTCATGTATTGATTTTTCGATTACAATTTAGTTTTTTGTGTAGTTATTGCAATTTTAAGTTCTATTGGGCTTAAAAAACATCTATATTTAATAAGTAGCTGCAAGTTAGTAAGTTAAACATAATAAGCGTTATTTTTTTACAATGCCTATATGAGGAAATTTGGCCAACGTATGTTATATCGTTTTTTATATCGGTTAAGGCTGTGATTCACTGGGAAATGTAACAGCACAACTGTAGAGAAAATACAACCCTGAACTAATTTGAAACGCTTCAGCTTTTGCTCACTTAGTCCCGGTTCACACACTTCAACTTTTTTTGATCAACTGGTAATTAAGCTGTAAGAAAACAAGAGATAGTTGTACTTGTATTTCCTTCTCTGTTTTTCTTGCAGCTGAATTACGAGTTGATAAACAAAAGTTGAAGTGTGTGAACCGGGACTTAGATGAACGGGACATATCGCTAGACTCTTTAGATGGACTCAAATAACATGATTCCCTATTTTACATAATCGTATGACTTCAAAGAAAACAACACGTTAATCTTACCCCTTTTAGACACGGAAAGTTTACTTTGCAAAGTCTTAATTCAGCTGTGTGAAAGACAGAGAGACGAATACTATCTCTTTCGGTCATTTTCCCAGCTGAATTAAGACTTTGCAAAGTAAACTTTCCGTGTCTAAAAGGTGTATCTTATGGGTTTATGAAAATTTTTTAAAAAGTCAATAATAAGTCGTTAGATTCAGAGCTGCATTTGCTCAAAAGTCGTACGATTGCGTAAGATTTGTACATTCAAGCGAACACTGAAGTGCTTCAGATGCGATGGATGCCAACATTGGAACTCAAGATATTTCATTTCAATATGCCATTTACATCATAATTAATAATTTTACTCGAGTAAACAGAGGAATAAGATGATTATTTAATAATCAACTAGAGAGCTTTGAATACGTGCTGTATGGAACTCTCCAAATATCTTAAATAAACTAAGATCAGGATAATCAATTCTTGTATCAAGTCAGTGCTATTAAACGCCTATAACCATAATAACCAACATACAACTCTGGATACACATGAGAATGATCAATTATAGAAATCTTTAGCCGCAAATGACGGATTCGTTGATTGGGATCCTCAGCACAAAATTCGAAGAATTCACCGAACATCGTCTACTTCACTCCGTAAACTGGGGATCTACTCTGTAATTCGAAACGAAAGAAAATGCTTTCGAATTTGCATGTAATTAACATACAAATTCGAAAGAATTTTCTTTCGTTTCGAATTACAGAGTAGACCCCCTGGATAACGAGGTTATTAGAAGCGGCCTAGGCGGCAGAGGAACAAACAATCAATCTTCCATCAAATCGAGCCGAATAGTCACTAACTCTGTCGCATAAATCTAGTAAAATTTCAGGATCTTCTACATAATATTAATGACATCCGTCAATTTCTTACAGTACAAGTTACACTCATTTCTTTAGGAAAAGGATAGTTGCCGATGACGTCATCGGCACAATTGTCTTTTAATTCGTATCCGGCGCCCACATTACCGTAAATGGCGAACGCTACAGGCAAATGATTCGTGATTTCATGTCATTTCAAATCATTCGGCGAATAAATGGTTGCAATTTGCCACATCTTGCCATAAAGTGCGTAAAACCGTCATTTTGTTTAGCCAAACGTTTGATGACCGATTAGCTTTGAATTGGCCACCTTATTCGTGTGATTTGACACCTTTGGACTCCTTTTTGTGGGAGTACGTTAAACCTCTTATCCATTCTGATAAATCAGTATCATTTGATGGAGTATTGACGAAATAAGAAAATGCTCGAAAAATGTAAGCGAAATCAGAGCGACAGGACGGCGTTCATGAGTTGCAGTCGCTGAGGCCATATGTCAGAAATAATTTGTAAACATTTAATGCCATGAAATTTAATTCCTTCTATTGAATTTGCTATAAAAAATTTTCAGTGCAAGTGGAATACGAGAATTGCTTTGATGCATCGTATAATAATTTGTTGAAAGAATCTCTACAAGAAATGAATGACTGAAACTAGCACAACCAAAATTTGTTCACTAACACATTTGCAACAATTTTACATTGAGTTCAATAGTGACAGTCATTTGATCGGAAGTGCTGATGGATTTATTTATTATTTATTGATCCACTCTAGCATATATGCCAAAACTTTTAAAACATCTGAGTTTTATAAAAAAAAATACAATTCATTCTGTCTGTGAAAATTAAAATTTATAAGTGTTAAAAAATATAATTAGAAACAATAGTGAATAAAAGAAATTTACAAAATTTAATTTAATATACATATATATCGTTTCAAAATTTTAGATATTTGTAAAAGCAAGATGCGTTGTTGGTGAAAAGGTGTGAAGATACCATTTCATTTTCATTCTATTTTTTCTGTATTATACCTTTCATTTTAAATATTTTACTTACTTTTATATTTTAAGTGACTTTATAATAAAAAAAAACAATTAAAATAATAAAAATTATATTTGTTGTCAGTATATCAGTCATGGCTATTGTGATGGGTATATTCGTCAATTGTTATTTGCGACTATTTGTTTATAATAATATGATAGAAACTTTATTCTACGTAATGATGAATATATCCCGCATGACTTCCGATCAAATGACCGGCCAATTGACTCATACTATTCTTGTAGGGTTTTTTGTAATGAAAGCTCAAATTTACCATCTCTTATTTACAACAGTCTTGCCATTGTTTTTTTTTCTTTCCAAACTATGTTAATTTGCTTATTTTTGTTTTATTTGAAGGCAGAATTGGTTTATACCAAAGCGAATTCAGTATCCGGTGCACTCTTCCTTACAACAATTTTATAACACAAAAACAACACGTAGTTTGCTATGCTACAAAACCCATCTGTCAGAAGATTTCTAAGCAAATTTTGAGATTTGGCATCAACAGCTGATAATCAGCCGGGCGGAAGAGGTCACCTGATAATGAATTCGCCTTGGTTTATACGTTCTGTTCAGTTATGAATCAGCTGTTTTGTTTCTGTTGAGTTAAAAATCTGTATAAGTGTTTTTTTTTTACTTTTTCGTTCTGTTCTGTTGCTGACAGAACTGTGGGAATGAGAATTCATAGTGAAGTGACCGACAAAAGTGTTCATGTACCAGTTTGTTGTGATATTTTGTATACAAGTTTAACAAATTCTGCAGGTTGCCAGCTGATTACTTTAACAAAAAAAGTAAGTAAAAACTTATGAGGCCTTAAGAATTTTTTTTTTAAATATAAATTTTCATTATAATTTTTGTTAAAAAATAATAAATAAACCACGCAGCTGATTAAAATATTTGGAGATGATAAATAGTCGATGTTGCCGCCAACTTGTTATACAATGCTAAATTGTTATTGAATTGATGTTGAAACAAAGTGATGTTGACACTAATATGAGGCCGACCTTGACAACGATAACTGTAATATCGGATGAGTAATTAAAAATCGTAATCGAAAGATCAAGTAACTGATTATATATGGTTATATTCCGTTTTGCAAGATTACCAATTTAATGTCTTTACAAAGAGTTTAAAAATAATCAAAACAATTTGAGATTACTATAGAGAGAATGAATGAATAGTGATAAAAAAAATCCAACTTCTCTAGAGGAAACTAATCCTTGAAACCAATTAGTGAATGCATTACTTTTTTAACTATTATTTCATAGTAATCTCAAGTAATACTGATTACTTGTTATTTGTAATTATAAGCAATAAGGGCTCAAATTATGGTATTCGATACGGAATAAAATTTTTATACAATCTTAATTGCGATTGTATGGAAGTTTCGAACGATATCGTATGCCGTAATTGATTCTCAGATATTAATCACCAGAAAAATGTTATTACAATGGCTTTTAATATAAATATATGTAATTTATTTGATTAGTTATCGTAATCGTAGTTTAACATCTTTGGATACAAATGTTATAAAATTGGAGTCAGGGTAATATTTTGTTTTTTGTAAGACTAGCACTCTACTCTGGAGGCAAATTACGGCGCTCGATACCGAATTAAATTTATAAATATTTCCCAAGACATATTCCGTAACAGGTGGCTTTATCATTACAACAATAACATATAAATTTGTTGTAAGCTTACTTTTATTTGTGTGTTGACAGTTCCGTTTAAGAGTTTTAATGTATATAGAGTTTGACAGATGTGGTAAGGTCAGCTGACGATCAGCTGCGCTGATAAAGTCACCTGGTATTGAATATGTCTTGAATATTTTATAGCAAGAAATGACAGGTTAAGCGTATTTTATAAAAAGAACGTTTATTGTAGATGGTTGAAAGTAAAGTAATGAAAAGTATTTTTTAAAAACATGAACAAACAAAACGTATTACATAGTTTGTATTAAGGTGATTCCAATATATTTCCTTTAAAACTCTATTGCAATAATTTTTAAATTACGTTCACTATCGAAAGATGTAATTTGCACGTTGTTCTTTTTTGAATACATTTATTTTTATTACTCAAGCTGCTTATCCGCCAATAAAGATGTGCAAACAGGGAGCGTGTTTTACAAAGATAATTTGCTGGAAAAAAATTACCTTTTCAAAATTGCCATTAAAGTGGCGATGGGACTATAAAATTTATATTTTAACAATAAATTTTCATTTATTTTTTGTTCATATATGTATTAATAAAAGTGTGGAAATTTTAAAAATTATTTGTAAAGAAAGTATTTCATATTAAAGATATAAATCAAAATAATAGATTGCATTTGAAAAAATGAAATCAAAAAGAATCACGTGAAGACAAATATAAATATAGATAAAAAAAGGTGCTTTAATAACAGGGTGACAAAACTTAGAAAGTTTTTTTTTTTTAATTTAACAAACTTAAAAGAGAGTGCTTTAAGGTGCTTTAAAAAGAAATATGCAAACGAATTGAGTAACAACTTCTTGCTCGAAGTTGTTTAAAAACAAAAATTTAATAAATTAACGTCAAAAAAAAAATATAAACATTTATAGGGAACAAATATTTCATTCGGTCGGACTTACTTTTTATCTTCTTTGCCATTTGTAGCAGCGGTAGAGTTACGATCCAAGCCATCCGTAACCATGGCATCACGCACTAAGCTTTGCAACAAGGTTCGATCGCAATAGTATGGCTCGGCCTTGCGAGAACCTTGCACACTCATATGTTGGGCGAAATGACCCACCGGTGTTGCACCATGTAGACTATGATGAGGTTGGGGAGATTTCGGTCTTACCTTGAATTCAGAATAGTTAAAAGATAAGAAAATTATTATTTGTCTCATATTGAAATTAAATATATCTTTGTATCCATTGATTTTCCAAGGTTTGCTTACCGACATCCACTTCCAACCCGGTCTACCAGCTCTAGCCAAAAAGTGCAACACCTGTTCTTCGGGCGAGCCAAAACTTGGCTCTTGATCTTTGGAGCCCGAATATTCGCCCGAACTTTCACGTTCTTTTTCTAAATCGCTCACACTGTTATATTCACAGTACACCCAATCGGGATGGACACGCCAATTTTCTCCCTTAAAATATTCGGTTACTGTAAAAGAAAAAGGAACATCATTAAGTATCATCTCCCCTTAGAGTTGCGTTCAAACCAGACTTACCATTTTTCCGAGAATGTCTTATTTCCTGTTGGGAGACTAGTTCATGGCTGCCATATTTCTCTGGCAATACAACAGCGAGCGTGAACGGTGTATCCTCAATGGGACCATAGAAATATCTGCAAATTGAATAAAGACAGAGAGATACGAACTTTAGCTTCATCAAATCATAAATATAGAAATAAAGGCAATTTGTAAGCCAAAAATATTTGTTATTAAATAAAAAAATTAAGAAGTTACTTTAGACAACCCTGATTAAAATCAGCTGTTCGAAGTCAAATTGAACTGTTTTAGACCACAACTGCCAAAATCTGGTTTTTATAACACGTTTCAAGTAGAAAACAATTCAAAAGCGTCTGTCAAAAACTTAATTGTGCCTTAAATTGTTTTATTTTTACAAATATTGTTATTCTAGTCAACTGTTTTTGACAGATCGGGTTAGTCGAAGCCGGACGAAGTGCATGTTGTTTTTTATATGAATTCCAACAGCAATACAAATAGACTGTGAGACTAGCAAATACATTTTCAAAGCAAATTTAAATTTAGCGGACTATAAGAAGGTCGTTGAAGTTGATTTTAGCAGAACACCCTCACTGGTAATGCCGGATAGAGACTCTTGGGTCAAATCTGATAAGCTAAAAGTTGGTAGTGCGGTCTTTAGAGACGTGGTGGTGTTCTTATCATTATCATTCATTTGTTGTTGGAGCTGTTCCCATTTAAATAACTTTACTTAAGACGGGTCGAAAATGTGAGAAGAAACAGGAGCTGGTGTCTATATCTAGGGAACGAACACTCGTAGTTCTATCAGATTGCCGCATTAATGAAGCTTTTTCCAAGTTGTATCTTGGCGATCCACAGGATCACCTTCCACGTCGTTAGTCAGGCAGCATTAAAAGCTTTGGAAGGACATAATATCAAATCGAAACTAGTTAGTAGGAGAGCCTTCAAATTGCTTATAGACAAATATAGTGTGATACTATGTTGTGTTCCTCGCCACTGTAGTATTTAGAGAAATAAAATTGCCAATGAGCTGGAAAGAGTAGGGTTGGCATTGGATGAGGAAATGTGTGACAGATCGATTAAATTACCGATAGATTGTTACTACAGGGAACTCATTGGCTGTTGAGCAGAACCAGCGTTTATGGGGAATTAGCGGGGATTGTGGGCTCGAGGGCTATGTGGCAAAAACTTGACTCAGGAAGATCCAAACTACTACTGGATATGAATAGGAAGGTACTGCGGGTCTTGATAGGCACATTAACTGGTCACTGCTTGGTTAGAGCATTTGGGAAATTGATGCTCCAGATTTCTGTAGGATGTATGAGGACGAAAAAGAAAAAGGAACCATTGAACATATTATCTGGAATTGCGCAAGGCTGCAACATCATAGGCTTAAATGGCTGAGCAAACGTTTCCAAGAAAGTATTAGTGATATTGCAAAGTGTAAAGTGGAGCATATCAGGGGCTTCATCATGGGAATCCAGTGGCTTAATGACTGATAGTACGGGGTTACTTTGAGTACAATTGGCTATCAACTCAACGCAATTGGATCTCCGAGTGGAGGTGTGTTGCAACTCCACCCTTCCTAACATAACCTAACTTAAATTCCACAAAAGTTGTTAAGTTTTTGTGGAAATTATGGCTTAAAGTTTTTTCTTTTTTTTTTGCTAATTTCATTTAATTTTTCTTCAACTGAAGTAAAAGCTGAGCTCGAACAATAGATTGAAATATTTAAAATTTATATGTAATACATCTCGGCTAACAAGAACCCGCAACTGTTTGTAAACCTTTTGGAAACCGGAATCATTTTTTATGAACGCGGCCTACATAATTGCCAGAGGCGCACTATATAATTTGAAATTGTATTTGTAACATTTAACATTTCATAAACTCACCTTTGAGTTCTTGCGCTAACACGTTTCATATCATCCAAATGATTCAAAATTGTGAATTCCGTTTCACCCTCTTTGGGCATAATCATATCACTGCGCATCTGTAAAATAAAGAAAATTTAGTTCATTTCTTTCTTTGCCCCTGCTACCTTTGCATACAAAAACTTACATCATACAAAAGATTTTTATTCATTTCGACAATTTCATGATCATTGCCAATTTCGGTTTCCGGCAATTCCAACTCCGTTATATCCACCGATGTATAGCGTGGTCTCAACTGATCAATATACTGATTACCATCATTCAAGGGACGCAAGTCTGGATGATAGAGTACACGACCGTTGTTATCGACGATAAACGAATATCCATTCGGTCCTAATTTATGTTGCGGTATCATTTTGCGTATCTCCTCTACAGGGACATCTGTGCCGACAACACCCAATAAATTTGCTACACGTACCGAATGGTTGCGTCTATCGAAGACCGGAGTTGAAACTGTCGTCACCAAACGTCTTTGATACTCGGAGTCACGGGCCAGCCCACCAGATTTGCCAGCCATAAAAGCCGGACTCCAATGCACCGGATGATCGGCCTGGTACATAATCATGGGACGGGCCATAACCAAAGCATAGTCCATTACTTTGCGCCTGGCATCATCAATATCATTGATTTGCACAAAGAAGCCCTTGTTCGAGCAGGCCATTTCGTGTAAATTACTGCGACTTCCCGAATCGGAACCAATTAAGTAGGTAAAAATGCGTACTGGCATATGGGGCCAATTGTATTGCTTTATAATCTCCTTGTGAGATTCGGAGGAACTTTCGGTTAACAGCATTATTGCCTGATTACACTGACTACCCTCGCCGGATTGGTTGTACTGTAAGAGGAAAAGAACAAAAATTTTTAATTTACTTATCTTTTGGAAAATGCTAAACCCTCAATAGTTAGTTACCTTGTGTAACAGACTAAAGGCGTATTCCAAGCCTGCTGTAAAATTAGCAGTGTCTTGTAGTTTTATGGCCTTAACGGCTGATTTTATTTCTAGCACATTATCGGGTGTGGCACGCACCATACGATCTTTGAAACAGGGAACTGGTGTCTTAATGGCATCGGCAAATGTTATTAAGTTGACAAAATCATTCTCGCCTAAAGTATTCAAGATACTAAAAGCAGTCTCCATGGCCAAATCGAAGGATTTCGCCGACATGCTTGAAGAAGAGTCCAATAATATCATCTGCAAAGAACAAGAAAAGTAGAAAAGTAAATCAAAAAATAATTTAACACAACAACTCACGATATCTTTGGGTGATGAGGCGGCCTGTACAAACCAATTTTGTGTACGAAAATCATGTATTTGTTTGCTGCCCTTGGAACCTTCCGGTGGCCAGGCGGTACCGGGAAAACGACGCAGAAAACCAGACGTTGAGCCAAAATACTGCCACGACAAAGCCGGATCTCGCTCCAAGTTGTTCTGGAACAGTGGATCCAAATGTGCACTCCACTGTAGTGCTGCCTTAACGTCTCCCTCATCCAATGAGACACCGTTAGGCACCAGAATCGAACTTAGACTGAGATTGACGGGTAGCCGCTCAAAACGCCGCATAAAACGAATATCCATGTGTCTCGCTCCATCGGCCAGTTTGCCATCGGCATTGTATTCGTTAATGCGTCGCGCATCGTAATGCTGATTATTCGCTGTGGCCGAGTGTGAGCTTTGCGTATCCAGTTCCGACAATGCTGCCTGTTCTGCCGAGTCCATTATGCGCTGCAAGCAAAAGAAGTGGAAATTTTATTAAATATTAGAATATTTATATAAAATTATATTTCCTCACTGTTTAAACTTTAAGTAGCAAATTTTATTCATGTGAAAAATGCAAAAAGTTTGCAGTTCAACTCCTTGTGGAGTTTCTTTCTATTAATATTATTTAAACAATCTCTTTTGTTTACCAGCATTTGTTTTAGTGTTTGTCTTGTTGTCTGTAGTAGAACAAATGCAATTTTTTTTTTTTGCATTTTCAAATTAAAGTCGTACAAAGCTTTTGCCGCAATACACCAACACTTGTATGCAAACATACTCACAACTGGCAGCAAATTTGTTGGTTATCATTTCTCTATGATAAATTTAATAAAATATTTAATAAAATTTGGTAAAATTCAACAAACAAAGGGCATACATTATTAACAGATAAATATTTTATTCAAATGACTTTTGCATTTAGATATGGAAATGGAAACCATTAGCGTTAGGACAGAATTGAACATCATGCAAACAAGCCACAGGCAGCATCCTTACAAGGTCTTATAATATTTTTTTAAAACCCCATTGCGACGTGTACTATGTACAACGAGGAGTCTTTAAGAATCCTGCACCCTGGACACTCACTTCCCGGATAACTCGCTATCTAAAATTCGGACATCTGATCATTATCTAAAGCTACGGAAAACATATCTGACATCGTCAATATGCAGACCCTAATTTGGGCTCTGAAAAGCTTCAAGCCTTGTAAATCTCCAGGATCCTCTCCGGCATCATACCGACTGAAGTACAGAAAATAACGAATCTCATAGGCCTAGGCTATTCAGAATTTATACCAGTTGTCTAAGACTGAGTCATATTCCGAAGGATGGGAAAAGTTTTTAAACCACATTGAAGGACCTCTCAATAATAAGTATATCACAACTGATCTAACGCAGGATAACTTTCGCTCTAGAAGCCTGTAGGTAGACCCGTTTTGTATATAAACCACAGGGAGGAATTCTTTCGCTACAGTTGTAAAATCTAGCTCTAAGTCCCGTGGTGCTATATTTAGGATCGCTTTCTCACTTCTCTAACGGATATCCTACAGGATGGTCTTTCATATTTAATAGAATGGGCGGAAAAAAGAGTGATTGCAGTTATTTTTCTTAAAATGGAACTATTCCATTACTCCAAGAAGTATAAGGTACCCGTTTTCAATGACACAGAGATAAAAGTGTCCAACACTGCAAAATTTTGCGGGGTTATTCTTGACTTTAAGCTGGGTTTAAAACTTAATATTCCAGAGAGAGTGAAGACAAAGAATTTCAATATATATATATATATATATGCAAGAAATCCATTGAAAAAAACTAGGGTCTTATCCAGAAGATTGTTCATGGATCCATGCTGCAATAGTAACAACAATTTTCGTGCATAGTATCATGGTGTGGTGGCCGTCCCTGGAGAAAAAGTCGTATCTACATATATTACACAAGGTTCAAAGACTAACCCTACGGATGCATTAGAGATGGTGCTGCACCTACTATCATTGGGCGTAGTAGGCATGGAGATAGCAATAAACTCAGCAGTCCGTCTTCGTTCTACCTCTCTGTGGAACGGCAATGGTACGGGTCATGGTAGAATACTCGACGATAAAGCTTGGGGATGGAGGATTGACCAAACCTGCCCTGCTCTACTATAACAAACGCTTTTATAAAACCTGGATATCATCTACAGAATTGTGAAGGAATGGTACTCTAAGCAGAAGAAAAACCATTGATTTTTATACGGACGGCTCCAAAACACAAGAAAGTGTGCATTATGGACTCTTTTTGAGGCCTTAGGTGTTCGTATTGCAAAGCAACTTCCGGATAACTTTCAAGCAAAGAGCCTTGCTATAAAAGAAGTTGCCGGTTGGTTGAAAGTGAATGTCACTTCAACGACTTTAATTAACATTTACACTGTTAGTCGAGCAGCTATAATGGCCCTTGAATCCCCGCTTCTAAAACAACAACAGCCCTCGACTGGAATGTGTGGGGTCAACCCTTAGGTTAGGAAGGGTGGTGCTATACCGCACATCCACTCGGAGATCCAAGTGGGTCCATTAAGATTTGCTGCTACTCTCTTGCAAGCGCAAGACAGAAGATGAAACAAATAGAAGGTGAGCCACAAGAAATGATTGCCTGATCACCAGGCAGTTATGGACTCATCTAAACAAAAAAAATACAGGTTCTCTCTCTTTTTTCTCTCTTCTTCTCACCATAGACCCTGGGTGTTTTCCGCAGACAAGCTAGTCGCTTCGCGGGTTGTGTCGTGTTAAAAAAAAAACAAATCTCGATTCTAGTGTCCGTGCTAACCGCACACTGTCTCATAGATAGGCATGCACAAGGGTTAAAGGTCGAGCACAATGTTTTGGCGCAGCTGCCAAGATATCGATGAAGAGTAAAGTGAACAACATTTCCTGTATCACTGTCTTGGACTTGCAAGAAATAGAGTGGTAATAATGACCGCTCTTGAGTTCCGGGAACTTTCTGACGTTGCCAGTGTTGAACTGCCACGTATTAGGAGCTTTGTATTGAGCTCTGGTTGGTTCCACTGTGGCGACTCCTTATAAATAGAGTCTCCGAGGCACCTTAATGGACCAAAACGGTCTAAATGAATCCAGGATTCTGACTGCCACCTAACCTACTGCATTTAGAGTTATTACAAATCTACCGGCCCTTTGTGGCATTTGCTCTATTGAGAAAATTTCCTATCTCCAAATAGTTATGCGAATATAAAAGTTTACTTTAAAATAATTCCCTTGTGACCGGTGTGACCATGATACTCACATTTTTTTGTTCCTATATAAAAATATAAAATTTATTATTTAAAAAAGGGGTTGGTTGACAAGGATGGTAATGTTCAAACAGTGACCTTATATATACAAGTTCTTACAGATTTTATACTTTCAGCATACATTTTGTAAAATCTTCCGTCGAACGCATAAATTATATTTCGGTTCGAAATCTTATTCACGCTGATTCTAATTGTCGACATCGACGTCACTTTAACACAGCACCAAAAAATTAAGGCTTGTGTATCCGTTGGCGAGAACAACTGACTTCTGTTGGCAGGTTTATGCTATTTTCTAGACTTTAGGAAACGGAAATAGATTGTCAGGAGCAGAATATTATTCTCGAGAAAGATTAAACAAGCCCCAATTTTTTTATATTGTGTTAAAGTGACGTCGATGTGGACAATTAGAATAAGGGTGATTGATTGTATTAAGTTCTTAAGAATTAAAATTTGTTTGAATTTTTATTCTGGTGTTTATTAGAGGCACCAGAGGTTCTGAAGGAATCTCTTTAAAGAGTTGCTTAATAATAGCAATTATTTTTGATGGATTATTTTGAATGAGCGCTGTGAATTAGAACTTCCAAATTTTAATGTAATCAAAATGCTTTACAATTTGACTTTCATCTTTTTTCAGTTGTCTGCTCTTATGTTTTCTTTCTCCTTAATTTTTTATAATTTCTTCCAATGATTCTCTATTCTTCATAATTTTCTTGTCATTTATTTTTTTCCTGTTCCTATCTCTCTACTCTGACAAAATATTTTCCAGAACTAAATTCGCGAATATTAAAATTTTTATTATAACATTAATTGTGACGGGTGTGACTGAGTGAAAGTTTTAATATTTCAATTAATCCACAAAACTCATTATTAGATATACAAATTCGTAAATTCAACGAAAAGCAAACAAGAGTACATCTCGTTACCTTAATATAGAAAGGTTACATTAGATATTATTCTATCGAAAAAAAGAAATAATGTGTTAAAGCCTTTTATATTAAGGTAACGACATAGTCTTTTTAGATATATCCATTTTTATTAAAAATGATAAAGGGAATAAAATAAAGTTTAAAATAAAAATCAAAAATACATAGAGTGAGAGAGAGAGAGAGCAGAGTATTCGGTTTAAGCCATTGATGTCAGTTTCATGGCACAATTGTGCAAACTAAAATCACACACATTCTTATTCTCTTCCATTTAGTCGTCGATGAGACAGCGACGAGAACACATGCGTAGCGGGTGTATTTATTTGTTTATAGATACAGTGAAAGAAAAGAAGTGGTATGCGAAAAATATTCTATGATCACCAATGCTTTTCGCGATATTTAATGTGTTTGATGTTGTAAAACGTTTAAGGAAATAAATTAATATGTATTTAAAATACATTTTGACTTTTTTTGGAGCATTTTCACTAAACTGCACTTTATATTTAAACTTCAAAAACCAATAACTCGGGAAATATGGCCTGCAGCAAACTTTTTTTTTAATAAGTTTTTTTTCTTATTTTTCATATTACTATCTGATAAGCCTTTTAAAAATTCTTTTTTGAGATTTTTCAGAGTTTCCTATGAAAAGTTCAGAGCCCGATAACTTGAAAAATATGGGTCACCGCCAACTTTTATATTTAATTTTTTCATCTTATTTTTTAATTTTCTATCACATAGGCTCCTTTTTATTTATTTTTAGCTACTTCAATAAACATAATTTATTCAAAATAATTATTTTTCCTGTGTACTTTCGAGAGCAACAAGACAACGTTTCTCACACATACAACTATAGTTTTATTTTTGACATCACTGGTTTAAGCCCATTTCAATTCATTTCCAAACTGATAAAAATAGAAACAAGTTTTATTTATTTAAATTCTACATATTTTTTTTTTATTAAAAACAAGTAAATTATATTTTTCCTGTAAAATTTCATCTTAAATTTCTCATTTATAAAAAAAATACATCATTTATGTTTCACAAGCATTTCTATTTCCACTTTTAATCTGGCTTTAAAAATACAAAACAAAACAAAACATCCTAGAGAAAGTAGAACAAATATAAGGAAAATATCCTTTTTATTAACAGTTCTGCAATACGTTGCCATAATAACAAGACACCTGCACTTGTTAAATGTGACAAAATGTGAATTCAAGACACAAACACACTCACATGCAAAAGAACATTACATACATATTTACATATACATATACTAGTATGTATACACACACACGTATAAACGAAGTAAATAGACATGAAATTCCTATTATGAATGATGCATGTAACAAGTTAGAAAAAGTGGAGAGGAGAAATCACAAAGAAAAGGTATGCAAACAGAAATATTTTTAGGCAAATTGGTTGTGAGAAAAGTTAAGACACGGCAAAAAATTGAAGAGTAAGAGAAAATATTAGCTTAAATCGTCGAAAGTGCCAGAAAACAATAGCTAAATACAAAAACTGAGATATTTGTCACATTCAGATTAATATTTTTACAGATAAGTTCAACTGTTCAATATCTTTGTAAGAATTCTTTCGAGATTAACAGCCTGTTTCCACAAGCCCGGCAGTATGATAAGCATTCAAATAAATTTTCTACTCAAAATGACCGTCTGTGTTGTGGAAACATGGGTTAAATATCATTGTATCAGCAAACACATTACCTATCATTGAACCACCTAAGCAAACGACCTGTGAAAATCCTCGAGTTTACACTCTGTGATATCTTTTACTCAGTCACTCCCGTTTGGGGCGTTATAGCCTCGGGTAATGACATATAATATATTTTAGTATTCCTGGCTCTCCTTCTCCTTGCTCTAACCGGACCATGACCAGTCAACACTACTATAATAATCCGTAGAACTCTCTTCTTCTAACTGAATAATAGTACGGATTTTGGCAGATCCTTCCCTGGCCATAAGTCCCACGAGACTCTGAAAGCCTTCCCACTGATCGTGGAACTATTTTTCCTTTCACTAACGCTTCCGCCAATCTTGCATATTCATTGGCAATATAATAGTTTTCAATATTGTAATAGATTGGAGGGCAGCAAAGTCTTACAATTTAACTGTTCATCAAACCATTGAGTTCCCTCTTACAGTCAATAACTGGTTTCGACTTGACAATATGCTCCTTCAAAGCTTTTAGCACTACCGGACTCTCGACATCGAGGCTGAGTTTTTCGCTTTCAATCACATTTTCGGCTACTACTTCCGTGGCCTTCAATCTGAAAAACCGTATTAGTACCTGTTCGCAACACCAAAGGATTTAAGAGCATTGGTTCTCCTAATATCCATTTTAGATCCATCTCTAAAAACCCCACAACTCTCATAGGGAATATCGAATTTGACCCAAAACTACTTATCGGGTATCGCCCATGAAGGTATCCTACGAATCACAATTTTAGCGACTTTGAAGTCCGAAAGCCTGGGTTTCCGCAAGCAAGTCCACCCAGACCAACCTCGTTCAGGATTCTCGTGTAGTATTGGCCTCCCCTAGCCGACTCCGAAAGCCTTAGCAAACTCTTAAAAAAAAAGGGAAAATGACATGCAAGTTTGCCTTAGGAGTGCTTCTTACAGCACCAGTAATGTCCATTGGCGCGTATGTCATGACTTCCCTTCCTCAACGCCTGCCATCACACAACACACCCGTACGAGAGAGCTGGTCTCACAACTATTGTGTAACTCCCCTAGAGGGAAAATAACTTGTCATAGAGCACGTTCAATGAGTGCTTTCCAGTGACTAGTAATCAGTTTGAGTGCCGGATACGATACCATAGCAATCGACAACCTTTACATGGTGGTGTCAGTAAAGGGGTCAGTTGACAAAATTAAGATCCGCAGTGATAGGTTATGAGCTTAAATTTCAAGTACTTTTCCAGTAGTGGTTTCCTTAGCACCAGTCTCATTTATGGTTTCATAAGAACCGGTAATAGAAATATACCTACTCACATCTTGCATCCGTAAAACTTAAACAAATATATATGTATATATAAATATTCTAATATTCTCTCCTGGGCGTGCCTTTCTAAGTTAACTTGCTATCTAGGTAAAGACCAGTACAGACTCGTCGATCCTAAGTACAATGTCCAGCTTAGGGCTGCTAGGAATGCCTAGTGACAGAATGAACTGTGAACTAAGGTTCGACAGGAGATTCAATGTCACAATCTCACCAAGAGTAGTGTGAGACGTAAACGGTCTCGCGGTGAATTCCAGAAGTTTATGTTAATATACGGATGGATCCAAAACGGAAGATGGAGTTGGTGCTGGAGTTGTTGGGCCCCACCAAAAAAATTTCTTTGCCCATGGGCAAATGGCCCATGTGTTGACATTAATTTAAATAGCGACATTAGAGGCGCGCATATAGCTATCTTTCCTGTTAGCCAGGCAGCTTTTAAGTCCCTCCTCTCGTGGGTATTCCATTCCAGGCTGGTTTTATAGTGCTTCGAACTCATTACAAAAGCTATCCATATGGAACAAGGTTTCCATTTACTGAATACTTGGCCACAGCGGTCATTCGGCGAATGAGGAAGAGGATGTAGCGCCAAGTAGGCCCTCTGATGTTCTGTTTATGGCCCCAGAGCCGTTTTCTGTCGTAAGTCCTTTGATTATCTCCTGATCTTCTGGTCTAAGACAGGCCAAAGCATTGATGCAGGCATTTTCATATAATGGCATCCTGGACCTCAACAGAAATAATTTACGGCTTGTCACTGGGTTTGCAATTTCGTTCACCCTTATGTCGTTTATCATTAGAAGATGACGACACAACCGCACACATTCTTTGCGAATGTATTGTCTTATGTAACAGTAGAAGGCGTGTTTTTCATTCTAAGTTTCTGTGTTCTGAGAGTCATACAGAGATTGATTTAACTTAATTTACAGACTAGTGTCACAAAAGATCCATGAGGTGTCACAGTGCCGTTCTTTGGTAAAGACCAGCACCAGTATTCATGAACAACTCATACTATATTTATATATTACTTTATCTTAACTGGTATTTATGCTTTTAAAATATTTCTTATATAATTAGTTTTGGTAAAGAAACAAAAAGTTGTGGGAAAAATATAATATGGGTTATACGGGCGGTGATTGAGGTAATAACGACTCTGTGCCAAATTTCAAAAATTTTGGGCAAAAAATAAATTTTTGGTTTTATGGGCGGTGGGTAGTGGGCGTGGCCGATTTTGATGAAACTTAATTTTAATCTTAATTGAGGTAATAAAAGGCTATGCGCAAATTTCAGCATTCTACGAGCACTCCTTACATTTTTTTTTTGCCAAACATTGTATGAACAAATCCCACTGTTGACATTCTTGTGAAAATGCTCATATATGCATATAATTAAGTAAATGCTTCTAATTTTAGTAACTGCGTATATTGTCACAGATTCAGCTTAAACAATTCCAACGCTCATGTATTTGGTTTCAGTCAACTATGACTATGACCAGTTCCAACTTGCAAGAGATTCTCTACTTCATTTGTGCGAAAAATACTCTACAACTTTATATAGAAGAGCACATGCATATTGTGTGTATTGATTATCTGTCATACTTTTACTCAGAGTATGGATATTTACTCTGATAAAATAAATACACGCATTATACTCAGAGTATTTATTCATCATAAGTCCTCGTAGGCATTTGTGTTTATAAAATAGAATCGAAAATGTTTGAAGACATTAAACATTAGAGTAAATATAATCTTTAAGGAACTCATATTATTTCATAGTGTGAAATGTATTTCTATTAAATATTTATGTAGTTCAGCTACGTCCAAGCCATATGCACAATTTGCAAACTTTTATACAGAGCTTTTTGTGTTTTCACACCGACGAAAGCACAAGAGCCTACCAGATCTCGGACACAGCAGTGCTTTCTCTTCTTTTGCAAAAAAAAGGAACAAATTTAAGAGCTTTCAAAGCTGTTTATCTCAAATGGAAATATCACACTATATGTGTTTGGACGTAGCTGATGTAGTTATAAATATTTGTTTATCATAGTAGAGAGTTATTAAGTCGCTTTTTCCATTTCTATCATGCAATCAGTTGAACAGCGATGTTGCGTTTTTTTTCAATTAATTTTTCTGGCAGCAAATAAAATACTCTTGTATATACTCATGTGTAGCCGAATAAATACGCACGAGTATTTGTTTACTTATTTGTATGCTTGTAGGTGATACAGTGTATAAATTTTACTTATGGTCGTTTATGCTGCGTAAATAAAGAAATTTGTATGAACACTATCGTTGATTGTTTATATAATTATACGTTCATATTTATATTTTCATCATTACACAGATACCTAAAGCTGTATCCCAACAAAATGCAATTGGTGGAAGTATTTAAAACCCACGTTGGTAGTCAGAGATTTGAATTTCCTTGGAAATCGTATCTACAGAAGAGTTGACATAAATTATCCTCTCCACAGTCCTCATTTCACTACTATGGACTTTTTTCCTGTGGGCATGCTTATCTCAAATCTAAAACTTGCGCCAATAGACCAAAATATTTTGAGCTTTTAAAAGAAAATCAGTATCACGAAATGGAAGCAATTCACGGAGTATACGTACCCCTCGAGCCGTCATAGGAAATAATGGGTTCTGTTGAAATTATATGTATGTATGTCGCATGCAGTTGCAAGGAAAAACTTGTATGTGCATGCATGTGTGATACAGCTGCTTCCCCCGTGATAAACGCGCTCACAAATAAACGAACGAACGAACGACATAAAAACTGAATAATAATAAATAGAAAAAAAGCAAATGTAAATACACGTATAAGTAACTAAAGGAATATGTGAGTGAGTGCTTGTGTGAAAATGCATGTGAAAATAATAAAGAGGAGATTAACTAGAAGAAGATTTAGACATTTTCAATTTCAAAGTGAATATGAGCACGTCAAAAAAAAGTAAACTAAGCAAAAGTAATAATAAAAACAAATACTATGAGTATATATATTAAAAGTCTTGAACACGGCAGGTTGTTTTTTTTTTTTTGTTAACAAACATTTTTGCTACAGCAAATTTCTTACGACAAAATGTCATAATCTTAATTAATACACAGGCACTAAAAAGCGACTAAGCAAGATTACACCAACACCCTGTTGGCCATGTTTGCACGAGGATGAGTGAACGAGGATGAGTGCACGACAGAGTGTATGCACTCGACAACACATTTATTAAGACATTCTAAGTCAAGCATTGACGACAAAGAGTGCTCTAAAGTCATGCATGACAATGTTAATGTATTCTTAAAGAAGTAAATGTGCGAAAGAGTTCAATAAAATTGTCTAATTTCGAGTTCATTAGCTATTTAAAAAAGGCGCATATTCATAGTGAAAACAAAGTATACTTTAAGAGTCTAAAGCCAGTACTATTTTATGTGATAATACTGGTTTAAAATTTTTAAAGTATACTTTATTTCGACTTTGAATATGCGCCAAAGTTTTTAATTGTTTAGCTGTCACCCTTATTATTGTGAGTTGCAGTTGATTTTTTATCTTCGATGGGCTATTCTATTCTATTCTATTCTATTCTATTCTATTCTATTCTATTCTATTCTATTCTATTCTATTCTATTCTATTCTATTCTATTCTATTCTATTCTATTCTATTCTATTCTATTCTATTCTATTCTATTCTATTCTATTCTATTCTATTCTATTCTATTCTATTCTATTCTATTCTATTCTATTCTATTCTATTCTATTCTATTCTATTCTATTCTATTCTATTCTATTCTATTCTATTCTATTCTATTCTATTCTATTCTATTCTATTCTATTCTATTCTATTCTATTCTATTCTATTCTATTCTATTCTATTCTATTCTATTCTATTCTATTCTATTCTATTCTATTCTATTCTATTCTATTCTATTCTATTCTATTCTATTCTATTCTATTCTATTCTATTCTATTCTATTCTATTCTATTCTATTCTATTCTATTCTCTAACTTTACACTAATTAATTATTATTAAGTTATTAAATAAATAAAAATGAAAATAACATTTGCATTCGGTTTTTGCATATATGTACATACTTGTTTATGTACGTACATACATATATATATTTTTCTACACATACATATAAAGAAACATATGTTTTTGCTTACAATTTATACAGTGTTGTGGAATGAATTTATTTGCCTTTTTCCAACACTGAACAAAAACTAGATTCGCTTGGTATGAAGTGACATCATTGGAAAATTTCTTGCTATCGCCATTAATTTCTATTCGAATGCAATTTCGATTACGAGTGCAGGAATTAGACCCCAGTACTTTGTGTTTTAATACTGGTTTGAAATTTTTAAAATGAATATGCGCCAAATTTTTTACTTGTTTAACTGTCACCCTTATTATTACATCGAGTATCGATTGTCGAATACGCCTAATGAGCGGGCAACACCATCGTAAATTTCGTTTTCTATCGATCAGAATATTGGGTGAATGAAAAATTATTCAAACTGTAACTGTCTTAAGATTAGCCGTAGTTTATATAAAACTTATTCCTCCAAGCAAAAACTTTAATTGAAAAAATAAAACCAAAAATCAATTAAAATTTAAATTTTATCAACTGAACTTTTCAAATAATTCCATTTTTGAACAAACGTTAAGTTGACTCATTTAAATTTTTAATTAAACAAACCTTTTTAAAAAATTAAAAAAAAAACTATAAATATTCAAGGCGAATCCATATCAGGTGGTCTCAACTGCTCAGCTGACTATTTTCGCCGCTTGTAATTTGAATACCCTTTATATGTTAACAAACTTTTTTTTGACATCCAAAGTATGGATTTTTCAAAGGGAATTTGGGGTGCGTCATAGAATTGAAAACAAGTAAGAAATATTTTTCTTTATTTTACTTCAATCTAGAGTTCCTACAGCCTCTGGTGGGAAACAGGTCACTCGTTGCATTTGAAGCTGAAGTTTGTTTAAAACTCTCTAAAAGAAAATACTTTCGAATTTTTATGTTAATTGCATGCAAATTCGAAAATATTTTCTTTCGTTTCGAATTACAGAGTAGACCCCCTGAAGTTTGTTTAAAACTCTCTATTTTCCATGAGGAAATTGGATACAGTAGGGGAAAAGCAGTTGTATAAAAAAGTCTTTTTTCTATACTGGAATAGTTTGTTCCAGGCGAAATTATACGAGATGATCTCGACAGAGCATAGGGCAAATTGCTGCCTTCGATATTGATTGAAATTTCCATAAAAACATGATTAAAAACGCATGAATATATGATTGTTCGATATCGAATACCGTAATTTGCCCCCAGGTGACTATGTTTGACGCTTTTAATTTGAATCTCTTTTAGATGTCAACACACAGTTTTCAGTAAAACTTTTTGACATCTCAAGCAAGCAGTGGAATAGGGGCGAGTGAGTCTATCTTATTTGAATATGTCTTGAATTTGTTTAATAAAAAATATTTTTTTTCTTTCTATAAATTCATAATAATCATTATATTGTTATTTTGTCAGTATTTTTCCCTCTTCTTCTCCTTCTTTATTTCTAAGCACACTTAAGGCGTGGTATATACACGATTTATTGCCAAAGACAAAAAAAAAACAAAAACTTCATCTTATGGAGAAAATTTTTGTTAGTTGTTGCGCTAAACAGCATTTAAGAGTTGGAGATACATAAAATATTTGCCACAAATACCAACCAGCACGTGAGTATTTAGGAGTTTCGGGAGCATAACCCAGCAAAGCTAATGTTTAAATGAAAGAAATTAAACACACTGGCGGCAGCAGGCTACCAACCACAAGCTATCAAAATTAAAATACTTACGAAGTTTAAACAAAGAGAATAATTTTTTTTTTGCTGCACCAAGTCCGCAACTTATAAGGTAATTAACTGATTTCGATGAAATTAAACTCGATTAAAAGAAGAAGTCTCTTACAGTACGATTCCATATACGCAGAAAACTTGTTTTGCTCAAAACCAATGCTTTGCTACATGTTTTCCCATACATTTTTGATGTCAACAAAACACCTCAAGTAATTTGTTTTCCTACAAAACATGACAAATTTTGTTAGTGCAACACTGCGTTGCTGGCTGAAACTTAGAAAAAAAAGCTTCAATATGCTGATAAAAGATGGCACTAATACAGAATATTAAATCTTTTAAGCAATTCCACAAACCACATCAGTTGTATTTATATGTTGTTTATATGTAATTGAGTGAAAAATTTACTTATCTAAACAATAAGGTCTGCGGCCTTGATAATAAAATCAAATTAATTTCGAAAATTCGTATAAGCAAAACACAAAAAAGCATAATGGAAACACTTCGAAGTGTTCTGAGAAAACCAACTTGTTTTGCTCATAGTGGAAACGTACTATTAAGTTATTGAGATATTCTGCCTTATCGTGGTTGGCGTATTTCAAATACGACTACGACTAATGGGTAATAGATTAAAGAAAAACTTGAAGTCTTCTTTAATCTATTACCAAACAGTCGTAGTCGTATTTGAAATACGCCAACCACGATAAGGCAGATTGTACTTGGAGTAAACCTGTTAAAAGGCAAATTAGCTTCACACAGAAAAACGTAAGTATGTAAAAAAATAATGTTTTCATCTTCATTATCAGAGACAAAAACCATTTTTGAAGCAACTGATTCACAAGGCATTTACAACAGCACGAAATCTAGCCGATTTCAATTAAAATCTGTATTAAAATCTATACCGTCTATACCAAGTTTTTTTTTGACATACATATGGATATCTAGATTTCGTATTAAAAACAAAAACCATTGACTTAAATGTTTCCCAAGCTACAGATAAAACAACTGCAACGTAGCTAATTCACACACCTTTTTAAGCACAGCGCTTAATTTATTTGAAGGATTTTGAAAAAATCCTAAGTTCCAAAAGATTTTACCTAGATTTGAACAAAAATCTAGTAACAAAGTAGATTTTGTTTTATATGGGAAATCTACGCGAAATCTACTAGATTTTGCTTAGAAGTAAATACACTATTACTGAATTAGGGTTACTAATTTCACTTTGCTTTTTCAAGTTTTTAAGGAGTTTTCCTCAGATTCCGGTGTTTTGAGATCTTGGAGATTTATTCTGACTATTTATTGCAATCACATTTGTGTGGATGCAGGTTAAGGTTTGTTATCCGTCCTCTTTTCTCGGAACCTGTCCTTTATTTTTGTTATCTGTCCGCGAAAAAAATTGGCGTAAAGAAAAGTCCTGCTTTATATACTGCTTGCAGGAAATGGCACTGACACAAGACTAGTCACGTGACCAGTCCCCAAGTGATAGGGACCAGCCCGAGTTCTAACACTTCCTATGAAGCGGACCAGTCACTTTTACATGGGGATGGCCTAGGATGGGGTTAATTGATACTTTGTATGCACCTTGTGACTTGCCACTGAACTATTCCATAGGGACCTATTCGATGTATAATAATATAAATATAAATTATTTATAAATAAAATTTCGACATTTTACTGTAACAATTAACGCTTATACATTTTATTATTGTAACAAATGCAATGATTTTTTTTAATTTTATTTTTAATCTGAAAATTTTTTTAGATTCGAACCGACAACCTCGTGCATGACAGGCTTGCATACTACCCACTCGACCACAGGGCCACTCATTTTTCAAAAGTATAAATATCAGGTAAGCTTAGGTTAATATTTAAGTATAGTTACGGGGCTGGTTCCAGAGTCACATTGAAGGGAGCAATTAACATTATATTTACACTATTTGATAGGTTCTGTATTCGACCACATCGAATATGTTCAGTGCCGTTTACTACAATACTAGACCTAGTCCGAATTGAATTGGCTCAAGATCAAGACCATACATCACGAAAATGGTCAATATGTCATCATTTAAATGATATGTATTTTTTCACCATACATTACTCCGTACTTTTGATAACACCCACATTTTCTCCAGCTATCGGACGAGTACGTTGGGATCAATTGTCACCAAATTTTCTGCAGGGTTCGTACAGTCTTATGCAAAACGAAAACATGGCATGTAGTATAAGAGGCTAAATTTAACATGGTCCTAACAAGTTTCGCCATATAATGTTACATCAAAAATCACGCAAACAATATTATGCTCTGATTTTTAACATCAAATTGTTTTGTTTTTTGTTAAAAAAAGATTTTGTTTTTATTTTTTTGTCCTACTTTTATGTGGAAAAGTCCGGGTGTTTTTACGTGACTGTCCTCTTTTTCCGCGAACTTCTGAGGCGGCTTCGTGACTAAATTTCGCACGAAATTTACATTATTGAACATCAATTGGGCCTCTGTTACTTCACTTGTTTCTTTTTTTGCCCAAAAAATATTCAAAATAAATTGAAATACAATTTTAACAGATTGTTTTATCACTAATAATGCAAGTTCTCATAATTTCCATAGAAAAAGCTGATCGATGTTAACCACCAATCACTAACAACAAATTTTTTTGTCTATAAATATTCTATAAGACATGTTTGCTATGGATAAACCTTTTCTTAAAGTTTTTATCTATAAAATTTCGTTAGGAAATTTGTGTGATATCGCATAATTTGTCTATAGAAAATTTGTGTGATATCGCATAATTTGTCTATAGAAAATTTGTGTGATATCGCATAATTTTTCTATAGAAAATTTTTGTGATATCGCATAATTTTTCTATAGGAAAATTTGTGTGATATCGCATAATTTTTCTATAGGAAAATTTGTGTGATATCGCATAATTTTTCTATAGGAAAATTTGTGTGATATCGCATAATTTTTCTATAGGAAAATTTGTGTGATATCGCATAATTTTTCTATAGGAAAATTTGTGTGATATCGCATAATTTTTCTATAGGAAAATTTGTGTGATATCGCATAATTTTTCTATAGGAAAATTTGTGTGATATCGCATAATTTTTCTATAGGAAAATTTGTGTGATATCGCATAATTTTTCTATAGGAAAATTTGTGTGATATCGCATAATTTTTCTATAGGAAAATTTGTGTGATATCGCATAATTTTTCTATAGGAAAATTTGTGTGATATCGCATAATTTTTCTATAGGAAAATTTGTGTGATATCGCATAATTTTTCTATAGGAAAATTTGTGTGATATCGCATAATTTTTCTATAGGAAAATTTGTGTGATATCGCATAATTTTTCTATAGGAAAATTTGTGTGATATCGCATAATTTTTCTATAGGAAAATTTGTGTGATATCGCATAATTTTTCTATAGGAAAATTTGTGTGATATCGCATAATTTTTCTATAGGAAAATTTGTGTAATATCGCATAATTTTTCTATAGGAAAATTTGTGTGATATCGCATAATTTTTCTATAGAAAATTTGTGTGATATCGCATAATTTTTCTATAGAAAATTTGTGTGATATCGCATAATTTGTCTATAGAAAATTTGTGTGATATCGCATAATTTTTCTATAGAAAATTTGTGTGATATCGCATAATTTTTCTATAGAAAATTTGTGTGATATCGCATAATTTTTCTATAGAAAATTTGTGTGATATCGCATAATTTTTCTATAGGAAAATTTGTGTGATATCGCATAATTTTTCTATAGAAAATTTGTGTGATATCGCATAATTTTTCTATAGAAAATTTGTGTGATATCGCATAGCTTTTCTATAGAAAATTTGTGTGATATCGCATAATTTTTCTATAGAAAATTTGTTTGATATCGCATAATTTTTCTATAGAAAATTTGTGTGATATCGCATAATTTTTCTATAGGAAAATTTGTGTAATATCGCATAATTTTTCTATAGGAAAATTTGTGTGATATCGCATAATTTTTCTATAAGAAAATTTGTGTGATATCGCATAATTTTTCTATAGGAAAATTTGTGTGATATCGCATAATTTTTCTATAGGAAAATTTGTGTGATATCGCATAATTTTTCTATAGGAAAATTTGTGTGATATCGCATAATTTTTCTATAAGAAAATTTGTGTGATATCGCATAATTTTCTATAGGAAAATTTGTGTGATATCGCATAATTTTTCTATATCAAAATTTGTGTGATATCGCATAATTTTTCTATATCAAAATTTGTGTGATATCGCATAATTTTTCTATAGAAAATTTGTGTGATATCGCATAATTTTTCTATAGAAAATTTGTGTGATATCGCATAATTTTTCTATAGGAAAATTTGTGTGATATCGCATAATTTTTCTATAGGAAAATTTGTGTGATATCGCATAATTTTTCTATAAGAAAATTTGTGTGATATCGCATAATTTTTCTATAGGAAAATTTGTGTGATATCGCATAATTTTTCTATAGGAAAATTTGTGTGATATCGCATAATTTTTCTATAGGAAAATTTGTGTGATATCGCATAATTTTTCTATAGAAAATTTGTGTGATATCGCATAGCTTTTCTATAGAAAATTTGTGTGATATCGCATAATTTTTCTATAGAAAATTTGTTTGATATCGCATAATTTTTCTATAGAAAATTTGTGTGATATCGCATAATTTTTCTATAGAAAATTTGTGTGATATGGCATAATTTTTCTATAGAAAGAAAATTTGTGTGATATCGCATAATTTTTCTATAGAAAGAAAATTTGTGTGATATCGCATAATTTTTCTATAGAAAATTTGTGTGATTTCGCATAATTTTTCTATAGAAAATTTGTGTGATATCGCATAATTTTTCTATAGAAAATTTGTGTGATATCGCATAATTTTTTTATAGAAACTTTGTGTGATATCACATAATTTTTCTATAGCAAAATTTGTGTGATATCGCATAATTTTTCTATAGGAAAATTTGTGTGATATCGCATAATTTTTCTATAGGAAAATTTGTGTGATATCGCATAATTTTTCTATAGAAAGAAAATTTGTGTGATGTCGCACAATTTTTCTATAGAAAGAAAATTTGTGTGATATCGCATAATTTTTCTATAGAAAATTTGTGTGATATCGCATAATTTTTCTATAGAAAATTTTTGTGATATCGCATAATTTTTCTATAGAAAATTTGTGTGATATCGCATAATTTTTCTATATGAAAATTTGTGTGATATCGCATAATTTTTCTATATGAAAATTTGTGTGATATCGCATAATTTTTCTATATGAAAATTTGTGTGATATCGCATAATTTTTCTATATCAAAATTTGTGTGATATCGCATAATTTTTCTATATCAAAATTTGTGTGATATCGCATAATTTTTCTATAGAAAATTTGTGTGATATCGCATAATTTTTCTATAGAAAATTTGTGTGAAATGTTTAAAATTTAAAGCAAGCATTCCTTTAAATTAATACAGATGAAATTCAGCGCAACTGTTGTAGAGTTAACAATTTAACATGTAGATATTACTGCCTCTTTAATAAAAAAAAATGATTTATTTTTATATAAATACTTTTAAAGCTCAGTTAACAACGCCTTTTGCTTAAAGTACGACTACTTCATTAGTTGTGTTCATTCACATTTGCTCCAACTGACAAACATGTCCTTACATGTCTCTAGTAATCAAAATGTAGACAAACAAGAGGTTATTGTTACAAATAAATACATTCGGGTACAAACAACCGTTAAATACAAAAAAGAAAGGTGTATGTATGTGTGTGTGTGTGTGTGTGTGTGAGTGTGTGTGTGTGAGTGAGTGCATGGCAATGTTCCTTTTAAGAATATATAAGAAACAGCCATATGAAACCATGAATTAAATTGTCATTTCTTAACACTTTATCTACAACAAACAACAGCAGCAACAATCTAAAAATTTAGTTTTTTCTCTCCTCCTCTTCTTCTTCTTCTTAATGTTGCAAGATGCAACAACATTTACACGACTTGCTGCAGAAAGGAAGGGGAAGTCTTGTAAATGTTTATTGTATTTTTCTGTCTTTTTCGTCATCTTCGTTATGTCTGTGCCTTGCAGTTTTGCTGTTGTTTTTGTTTTCTTGTTGCAACCTCTTGACATTTGTTTTTTTTTCCTGTTTCTTTTTGTACATTTAGCGGACATTTATTTTACATTTGCATGAATTCTTGCCATGTCGCTGCTGTTTTTGTTGTCTGGCTGCAGTTGTTGTAATAAGTGTATGAAAGTAAATAGCGATAAGCGAACAAAAAAATATACATACATAATACATACATACATACTTGAGTCTGTCTGTTAGAAAAAAACTCTTTCAAATTACAAGTTCATACTTATGTGCCATATTAACAAGAAAATCACAAAGAAAACCTGCCAGCAGAGTTAATTTATGCAAAATTATGTTAATTTAGGCAGACAATATGGGATCCCTAGAAATGTCATGTGTTTCATGAAAAAGCACTTCCTTTCAGCATGAGAGGCGAAAGACCTGTCTGTACCTGTGGATTCAATAATTTTTATTGCGGTAATAGTATTACTATAATAAATATAACGAAACTTTATCGACGTTGCTATGCAGTAACATATTTCAGCGATATTCGCTGTCGGTTGAAGTAAAAAGTTAAAATAACAAGCCCAAATTAATCTAATTTTTATTTAATTCCTCTTTGTGCTTTTGCTTATCCGTCAACGTCTCAAAAATTTATATGCACCGTGTGAAATGTTCTCGAGTAGTATTGATACTATATTTTTTTTTAATTAAAGCTTTCAGTAAAATTAAAACATATAAAAAAAATATTTCGAACGGCGAAACCTGCAATATTGTATTTTTAAGCACTCCTACTCGACCCATTTTTTTGAAGCTTTACCCACAATTAAGACTTCTATTATAAAATAATATTATACTTAGGAAAACTAAGAGTTCAAAGCTCACACAAATTTATTCAGAACAATTCTAAAAATTCCCCTGGAATTTATTTTTTCTACAAATAAAATCCGCATATCCTAAACAGATTAAGGTAAAAATTTAAATTTGAGGCAGATCTTCGAATTTTTGAAGGCACCTATTTTGTTTCCAGTTGTTTTAGTTTAATTCAAAGCTTGGAAATGAGTTTTTAAAATGGCAGGAACAATGGATAGATGTTATTCAGAATAAGGCTGTATGCATATCTACTTTTTGTGAAGTAACTCATTCGTTCAAAGTCAAACTTTACACATCCAACTCACCCTTGATGTAACTTCCTTCACAGGTAGATGCTAGTTTTATACATAACTAAAAATTTAATTAGATTTTTAATTTAGTTCTACCACAGTTTTTTAATTAACAATATGTATACACTAAGACCCGTATTCATAAAATTTTAAATAAAAAAAAATTAAATTAAAATTTAAAAATGTTCATACAAAATTTTCTAAAAAAAAAGTTAACTAATTGAATTTTTTATGAATATAAGCCTAATAATACCAACAAATATGTAGTATTATTAAATTTAAAAATTTATATTATATTCTCTTCTCTGAGGTATGCTAAAAAAAACCGGCTAGGCTTCGCTTTTTCACTTTGTTCGAGTTTTCGAAGATAAAAATATATATCTATTATATGAAATATAGTGTAACAGAAATGTTTTTTATGCAAACATGCGTTAAAATGAATTATAACATCATGTTCGAAAATTCGAAATTAAGTTCGAATTTTCGAACATGCTCGTATTAGTAATATATTTGCAATTTCGCATGAAAAAAATACTCAGTCAACTCAATATGACCTTAAAACTTATTTTTCTCATTCGAAAATTCGAATATAAGTACAAAAAAAACCAAATTTCTGCGAAAAAAAATATCGCTTTAAAAATATGTTACACCAATTTATTTAGTCCTAGTACTAGTACAAAATTATCGCAGTCGTAGTCGAAATACGACACTCGTAATTAAGCATAACATATGCAAGATTGTTTTTCTAAAGAAGATTTTGGCAATTCAATTGTTACGTTGGCCGAAAACTAATTTAAGCAGTTGTCGCCCACGGTGTCCATATACAGTCTACACGTAAAAGCCTCCAAATTTTACTTATTTCACTATATTTAATATCATATAAATTTTTATTAATTTGACATGCTTTAAACTTCCAGGCTGGCAGCATTGTACGAAGTTGAGAGCGGAATATATGTATGTGTGTGTAAAAAAAAACTAAAAATTTTAAATGTTGCATCTGCATTTAAAGCTCTTTGGGCATATCTTTAGCAGCATTAATATAGTACACATCTTCCCTTTATTGCAACATAGTAATAACTCTAAAAATACTAATTTTACAGAATATGAGTTCAGAGTTATCAATTATCAAACAATTCAATGAAGAAGTGAGTGTAAAAGATGTTTGTATGGTAAATTGCGATTAGACATATTATTTTGCAATTTTAATTCCGAAAACGGATTTTTTTTGATATATGAATACGTTGCAATAAATGAGCAACCTGTAATTGGTTTCTTTTTTTATATGTAAAAGTTTTTTATAGTGGGGTCTAAAGATATGTATGTAGGGGATTTTGTGCTAAACATTTCTAGCAAAAAACGTGAAAGTTAAAGCATCAAAACGAAAATGTGACGAATTCGAAAACTGAACTGAGCTGTTCATTGACCCGAAATGTTTATGTGGTTATAAATACAATTTTAGTTCATTATACATAAATTCCATTCTTTAAATTTCAACTCAGAGTAAATTCGAAGTTAAGCTCGAATAAATTAAAGCAAGCAGAAAGAAGCAAGCGAAAGATTGCGCTTGAAAGTAAGATTGAAGTCCTGCTACTCTTCTTTCACATCACTATGGTGAATCGGCCTAGGAAATTATGAAAACTTTGCATTTCGTTTATAGAATGTATTCAGGACTCATAAAAATCTATCGAGGGACAATTTTTTGGGAACACTTCAACCCTCAAAATCTACTGCTACTGGGTCATTTTTTATTCTTTCCTAAAACTTAGTTAAATAAGTGCTCCTCAAGGTGTCTACAAAGTGTGGAAATGTTCTAGTGTATTCAGAGGGTTTTAGTAAAATTCTATGACACATATTTTTGTGATACATTTAAAACTCGATATGCTTCATATCGAAATAAAAGGAAATAGTTATACGCTGAGAATCTTAGAGAGAATATTTAAATATACAAAATGCAAGGTTTTAATGATGCTCTGTGCCTGCCGATTCACTATAATAAAGTGCAGAAGGGAGAACTAAAGACATCAACTTTCAAAACTCCGATACACGTTCATAAATGTTTACTTTTTTCCTCCTCTTCTTGCTCACTTCCTTTTTCACGACCATTTGCTACAATTTCTATATATGTACGATTAGTTGTAGGGTTACAATAAAATTCATAAAATGTTGTATTTTTTTATTGTCAACATATTTATCTACACTCATATATACAAACATAAATTTAAGTAGTTCTTTTAAAAGACATCACAAACTTCTAAATGCTTAACACTCACACATGAACACTTTCCTACACATGCAACCACTAATTGATCACGTACATATTTATTTCATCATGTTGCTCGTGTAGTGTAAAATTGTTTGTAACAAAAAAAAAATGTGTAGGAATGTGCGGGTCTGTTCAAGCCAAATAATTCTGTGGCAAAAAAGGAAAAAGTGAGATAAGTTGATTTTGAATTAATACCACCCCTGCAATCCTCATATTCAAAGATACCACTGCTCAAAATTTCAATTATATTGTACGATTTTTCAGGAAGTTATAGTGCAATGAAATTCTGCTTATATTTTTCCGACAGAGCTGTTAAATTTCGATTACGATTAGTAATCAATTAGATTACATTTTAAAAAGAATTGTAATGATTATTCCATGTGTTCTGGCTTTCACATCGTTTTCACATTTTTTCTTGTGAAATCGGATGTTAAAGCACATCATACGCCTGTTTAGGTTGAAATTTAGAAAATAAAAATTAATAGTATGTGTTCTTGCATCCGATTTTAGATGAAAACGATTTTTAAATGGACGATTTTAAATTTTTAGCTTTTTTCGTTTTCACTATTGGCAAAAAAAACTCGTATTCTTTTCACTTGTTAATAGTTTTGTGAAAAGAATACGAGTTTTTTTGTCAAAAGTGAAAACGAAAAAAGCTAAAAATTTTAAATCGTCCATTTAAAAATCGTTTTCATCTAAAATCGGATGCAAGAACATATACTATTAATTTTTATTTTCTAAATTTCAACCTAAACAGGCGTAGGATGTGCTTTAACATCCGATTTCACAAGAAAAAATGTGAAAACGATGTGAAAGCCAGAACACATACATATATAATTGCCTTAAAAAGAATTGCTGATAATTGATTACGATTAGTAATAATCGAAAAGTAATCTGAATTACTTAAAATTACTAAATATAATTAAAAAGAATCAAAAGTAATCAAAAAGTAATTCAACTACTTTCAAAGATTACTTTTGATTCTTAGTAAATAATCAAAAAGAGTCAAAAATAATCCTTAGGAGTAATGGGATTATTTTTGATTATTTTTAGTAATTTTAAGTAGTTCAGATTACTTTTCCATTATTAGTAATCGTAATCATTTAGTAATCGTTCGAAACTGAATATAATCGTAATTTAATCATTATTTCACCTTTAAAAAAAAAGTAATCAAATTAGTAATCATTACGATTACTAATCATTACTTAACAGCTATGATTTTATACTTTGGTATATATCAAACAGAATCTATTATTTATATTCCATAGAGTAATGTTTTCCTAAGAGAAATAATAGTAAATACCAAGTTTCCCAATTTAACTGTAAACGAAATAAATTTCTGAAAATCGACTTGAAAGTCCTTCAAAACTGAAAAATATAACTTTAGCACTTTTTTTCTTATTGCCACAGAATTAAATAATTAAGATGAGCGTAGTAAAAAATATTTGCAGCTGAAAACAATCAAACATATATAGGAATCGTTGGACCTTGCAGGTCATCCCTGAAACTTCCAGCTAATCTACAGATTTTGGTGAAATTTGTGGCATCCGATACAACTTTTAAGTGTAAAAAAACCAGTGAATACGTAAAACCGATTTTGGGAAGACTTTTGAAGTTATTAGGCGCGTTCTTTTGAGGTTAAGAGATGATTATACTTTCGACTTGATCAGCTGAGTAATTTAAAACTTGTTTAAAAAAAATAGTTTTGTGAAAATTTTATTTTCGAAAATTTTCAAAATCTACTGAAACGCATTGATTAACTATCTTACGGCAAATTTGCTTTAGATGCTTTGATCTGACTCCTGTTGCTCAAAATTTACCAAGTGCTGCAGGACAAATAAAATTGTGCGGCAAGCGGGCTTTTGCTTGGACAGCCCTGCATGTACACATGCATAGTGTCATGAATGTGTTAAATATTGTTCGAGTTCAATGTTTTAGTTGCAGGTTTTAAATTTCATAAATGTCAATAACTTTTCATTACTATTGTCATGCTTGTATACACTGATGAACCATCAACTTCTTTAGTGTTAGAAAAATAACATTAACGATTGACAGTTTAAGTCATTTCAATTCAAGCAAAATGCCATGAAAGTAAATAGTTTGCAAGGGGGTTAATAAAAAAAAAAAGAAAAAAAAAATTCTAGTTAAGAATATAATTGTATTTTATAAGTGCTACGAACGATATTGTACGAGGTTTGCAGACGGTAAAACTTAAGTGGAATCTTAGACTAGAAGCAGTTTAATTTGATTGCAATATGTTCTACATATTATATATCTTGTATATAACCTTTAAATTTAAACTTTTTATGATTGAAACCTGTCCTGTATGAAAATTCAGGCAGTGCAAATGAATCTAAGAGAAAGAAGTTCATTGGCGAAGGATTTTGAAATAAATTCTTTGTCTAAAACAGGGCAAAAGTTTTAATCGTTATCGAGCGATTAATGGGCTCGATTACGATTACGATTAAAAGGTGCGATTAATCGCGATTTCGATTACGATTATAATCGCAGTGCAAACCCTACTACTGGCAGCTCAGTTCAAAATAGAAAACCAAACCAATTCAAGCTACATCTGTAGGGTTGCCAGATTTTGTTCGATCTGTTTCAACACATTGATTTTAAAATTCGCCAATAGTCGCCAAATTAAATTTTATGTATCTTAGTACAATATATCGAGCCTTATTTTCGATTTTATTGTAATAGAAAATATACTTTTTTTATTGAAATTAGAATTTTATGGGAATATCCATAGTTCAGAATTATCAAAATGCCAACATTTTTGATAATTTTTAAAATTTTTACAATTTTATCGTAAGCGTACAAACACATATTTGAATATTTAAAAAAAACCTGCTCCTAAAAACTTTAATTTTTGTCGCTTACGATTAAATCGAAAATAAGGCTCGATATATTTGATAATAAATTTGTTTTTATATAATCGTTAGTATAAGCTTTTATAAAATTATCGTATAAAAATGTAGCAGAAAAGCGCCACAAGTAGAGATAAAGTCGTTAAGAATTATTTGTTGTAAGTTTTTTTCATACAAATTCAAAAAGGATTAATTACTACGAGTATAATTAATATAAAAAACAAATCATCAGCAGTAATAATCGCAAATTATTATTTTACCCATTAAGTAAAATTGTTTTTCATTAAAAATACATTGAAATTGATTATTGAGGAGTTTAGCTGGATCCTATGCGCATTTCACTGTTGCTAATGCAGATCATCAGGGAACCTTTAGCCAAAAATCTTAGAGCAACTACACTTATTATGTTATAAACTTTCATTTAAACAAATGAGAAGCTCAACAATTTATTTATTGCCAGAAAAATTGGATGTCGCCAAATTAAACATTTTGATGCCAAACAAGTTGAAAAATCGTCACTTTTGGCGAGAAGTCGCCATATCTGACAACCCTACCTGAGAGTTGTTCGTAAAAAATTCTTTCTCTCTCAAGAAGAGAGGCGTCAAAATTACATATAAAAAAGTTTTGAGCACCATGGGTAAATACACGTATAATTTAAAATTTTGTCCGGTCAAAATTTAACTGTTTTAATTTTTCAGCTAAACTTGATCTCAGCTGCCACATCACTTTATGTGGTCAGTTGAAATGCAAAACCATGTAACTAACAAATAATTAAAAATCGCATTTTTAAATAATTATTGGGTGTTACATTGAAAAATATGTCCCTACAAGTTTTCACACCTTTATCATAACAATCAGCCTAATTAAAAATTATTATAAATAAACTTTATTTCAATCTTTTGAGTAATTTAGTTTAGTTTTTCTTCTCTCTCCTATAAAATTTTAAAAAGTGTGGTTACGTGTTTTTGCATTTCAGCTAACGATATGTATGTATAATAAAAGCACAGAGTATACTGTAGTAAAAATATTACATTTATTGTTTTTATTTTTGGGGGCAAATTGAACAAGTTTTCATATATTTTTAAGCGTGCTTGTATGGACATTTAGTTTGCCCCTGGTTTGGTTTGATTTTAAACCCAAAACATCTTAAATATTTAATGCAAGGCGGATACGGATTCAATGTACGATGGAGGACCATTAATCTGGCCCGCTTTTATCCAAGAACTACATTTCTGTCATGCAGGCAGGGAATATAACTGTGTAGATTACTAAGGTTTGTTAAATCTGTGTGGGAGTCATTCGGTACAGGCACCACGAACTAGGCTGCCATACTTACAGGTTTCTTGTCATCCGCTGGTATTGCTAAAGATCAATCTTGGTCTATAAGAGGTCCTTGACCACCCAGACCAACTTAACCTATCATGCAGGCATCCAGTATACAAATCAATACTTTGTTTAAAATAATATTTCTATTTTATTTTATTATAAAAGCTTAACTTGTTGCAATCAAAATAAGATTAAGAACATTACAATCGCTTCGGAATTGGGTATAGTTGCAATTTTTTTTTTAAATAAAATGTCAAACTAAAGTTAGTTTATGCCAACGTAAATGTTTTAAATGTTCTATATTATCTTTTTAAGCAAAAAATTAAATAAGATCTGCAGTACACGCAGACAAATTTCATATTAAAATCTGCGAAAACAAGGTTAATTTTAACATTTTTTTGATGATTTTGCTTCATCTGAGTTTCATGTTAATTCAACATGATTAGCAGTGATCTTGAAAGAAAATTTTTCCTTTCGAAATAACTTTATTTCATGGTGATTTAAAATTCCAGTGCTGTTAAATCAAAATTAAGATTCGTGTTGATTAAAAGTTATTTCAAGTTGAAACAACATGAATTTAATTTAATACAGTCATTTCATTTACAACAATAAATATCATTTGAAATTAAGTACAGATCAATAACTCCGTGACTTTTTGAATAAAACATAGTTTTTTTGCAAAAAAAAAAAATTATTTTTCAACATAATCTCCTTTTAACTCAATACACTTAGTCCAAGGTTTCTTCAGTTTTTGTCTCCTTTCCAAAAAATAGGATTTTTCGAGGTCCTTAAAATAGGCATTAGTTTAGTCAATAATTTCATCGTTTTTTTAGGTTTGGAATTAGGAAGTAGTCACTAGGGGCTAAATCAGGAGAATATGGCAGATGCACGTGTGCAATCGTGCATTATCTTGATGAAAAATAACTTTTTTCTTGGCCATATGGGGACGTTTTCTTTTTAAATCCTCATTAAATCGATCTAATAAGTTGGCATGATATTCAATTTTGAAGGTAATTGATGTGGATTATCCCGCGTGCATCATAAGAAACTGTTGCCATCACCTTATTGGCCAACAAACTCACCTTGGCCTTCTTCGGAGCAGGTTCACCCGGAGAAATTCATTGTTTATACTGCTTCTTGGTCTAGGGAGTACAGTAATAGATGCATGTTTCATCCACAGTTACAAAACGCCACAACAAAAGTCTGTAAACCCCTTTTTTACCATTGAAATCGGTGGTGCAGAGTCCCCATTGTATTTATCGAGCGTTTGCCTGGTTTGATTTACGATTTTTTTTTCGCAAAAAATAATGTTTAATGAGCAGTCGAAATTCACTTTTTCCATTTTTAGAAAAATGCACGAGGTTGTACTCGTATGTCTTGAACAGCTGTTAAACGCAAAGTAAATGACGACACTTGCTCCAAATTTGACAGTAGTCTATTAACAGGTGGTACTTGCAACAGTGTATCATTTCATTTAACTACGAGAGCAGTTCGAAAAGTCACGGACTTATTGATTCGCCCTCTTAGTTACAAAAAAAAAAAAAAAACCAAAGAAACCTCAAGTTTACTTGCGCTTGTATGCAGGATTCGAAACTGTGACCGAGTACAAGACTAGTGGACTGCCTATTGGCCAGCAGCCCCACTGTAGCAAAAAAAAACTGTTGTTCTTATTGTTTAAATTAAATTACGATTTGTACTCATGGGCAAAACAAAACATAGCACTGAAAAGAGCAAAACAGAAACACAAGATTTGTGTTAACGAAATATTTTTTACAAAAAGTCAAAAAAGTTGTATGTATTTCGTTTATAAGGTTGAAATGGAGTGACTAAAAATTTCGGAGTTATCACTATCAAGTACCTGTTTTACAAATATTTTTCACTCTATTACAGTGTTATTTATGTACTCCCGCTTTTTCTTAATAAAGTCTTTTTCAAATGAAAGCATTCGGCGTTACAAATAATTACTTGTATTTTGTTGTATCAATTATTTGGTTACAATGACAACTTTTTATATCACCAACGATCCATTTGGCAAAGCAATCGACATTTTGGTTTTCGAATATTGCCCACACAATTACCAGTCAGTCACTGAAACAATAAACGTATGCATTTCATCATTTTGTTTTATTTTTATTTTGCAACTATAAAATAAAAATAAATGGCTGTAATGTGATCGGATCGGCAGTTTGCTTTCTTTACTCTGTATGGTCATTTATTGATATTTTTGGATTTTTTTTCTCTTCTTAATAGCATCAAAAGACAAAAAAAAAATTGTTTTGCTTCGTGCAACTTAAAATCGCATACACTAAGCCGCACATGCTATTTATCATCAATTTACCAATTTTCTGTGAATATGTTTGTGCCCATATGCTGCCTGCTGCAATATTCTTGCGAAATTTGTGCTGCAGCTTTTGTTATTGTTGTTTTTTTTTTTTATAAATTTCAGTGCATACTTTGAGGTTACTCTACAACTCAATGCAGAGTGCTGTCACACATAATACAAACATAATACACGTACAGCCAAGCAGCAGGAACTTTCGCAGGAGTATCGGCAATTTGCACTCATGTCGAACATGAAAATAATGAAAAACAATTCATGCGTAAACTGTTGATATCTACACACACACACACACACACACACACACTCCCACATACACGTTGCACCACCACCTTGCACTAGACGTCCCGTTGAACTCACAGCTATAGGAGTAATCACACAAACATATGTTTGTACTACCAAAATAGCTAAATGCGTGTGTGTGTATATGTATGTATGGCTGTGTATGTAAGTATGTATGTGTATGTGTATGTGTGTGTGTATGTCTGTGCTGACCAAAACCAACCAGACAAGTCCAGACCATAAGGTAATCAGCTCTTAATAACAACAAAAACAATAGAAGAAACCTTTAGCAGACCAAGAGTCGTCGTCGTCGTCGTTCGTGGGTTGTTGAAATAAAAAAGCAGGCCAAAGTCACGGCAGCTTCAGAAAAAAGAAAAAACAAATCAGGGGTGGTAAAGCTTGATTTTAAATTGTTCGAAATTAATAGCAAACTAAGCTGCTGTAGAAAACAACAATAAAAAACAACATACATATTTTTTTATTTAAACATAAATAGACGAAGGAAAACGTTCATTCTTTTTTTGTAAACAGGCACTAAATCTAATAAGTAGCACCAAGCCGAACTAATTTCCTAGCACAACTTCTGCTTTGGCCAAAGCGGGCTGGGATGGCTTCTGCTTCGAACCGCACATGCATAAGACATGGTTTTTGTTCGAGGCATCACACTTGGAAGATCTCTCCTTTCAAGTTTTCAATAAGAATATGCATCAATATTCTATTAACTTTTTTTTCTATAGGAAGAGTATAACATCACATAGTCAGCCATCTTCTCTATAAGAAGAGTGTTAATTAGCACAATCAATAATATTTTCTATAAGAAGCGCCATCAGACAGTTTACCATCTTTTCTATAAGAAGGATGTGCTGTTACATAGTACACCAGTTTTTCTATAAAAAGAACATAACATCATATAGTCAACTATATTTTAACTAAGAAAAGTGTTCCCTCCATACAGTCAATCATCTTTCTATAAGAAGAGTATATCATCACATCACATAACAAGAAGAGAGTGTCAGCATATAGTCGATTACCTTCCAGAAGAAGTGTGTAACATCACATATTCTACACTTTGATATTCATTTTATGTAAATGTAAATAACCAAACTAACTTTGGCTTGTTTGAAAACAAATTGAGAAATTTCTCCATTTTGCTTTAAGCATCCTTGGAAGCTTAACAGGTATTTTGGTAATATCAAGACAATATGAATTCCAGGAGATCAGAGTACGGCTGGAAACGAAAAAGCTTATAAACTAAAGAGTACGGAATCATCACTGAACAACATTACACTAGAAGACGTCAAAGCTTTTCAAAAATTGAGCTTTGGAACAGCAAATCAGAGTTTGGTAGAGATCTACTGTTAGAAAATTTACCGAAATTCTTTGGGGAAACCCAAACCAAAGAGATTCTGCGATTAAAAAGGGGAAAACTACGAAATTTGCTTAGCATAATAAAAGGAGATACGCGGAGTTAAAGAATCTGGCAGAACTGGTAAATTTTTTGCCACTTATGCTAACAGTCATGCAGTTTTTCGTTATACATAGGTTAGGTTAAGTTAAGTTAGGTTAGGTTAGGTTAGGGTGGCAGTCAGAATCCCGGACTCACTTAGACTGCTTTGGTTCATTCTGATACCACGGCCATTGTGGCCATTCTCTTTCTTGAAAGTCCTGGACAGTGACACAGAAAATGTTCTAGACTTTACCCTTCATCTACATATTGGCAGCTGATTCCACGGAAATTTTACTTATGTGGAGTCCCCACCGTCGAACCAACCAGAGCTTAATATAAAGCTACTAATACGTTGCTGTTCCACACTGGCGACTTCAGAAAGTTCCCGGAACTCAAGAGCGGCCATTGTGGCCATTCTCTTTCTTGAAAGTCCAGGATAGTGACACAGAAAATGTTCTAGACTTTCCCCTTTATCTATATACTGGCAGCTGCACCAAAACATTGTCTTCGGCCTTTAACGTTTCTGCTTGTCTATCTATGAAATACTGTATGGTTAGCACGAACATTAGAAACGAGATTTATTTTCTATTTCTTAAAATCAAAGGAGCTCTATTTTTCCTATTTAGATGAGACCATAACTGCCAGATTATCACGCAATCATTTCTTGTGACCCACGTTCTATTTATTTAATATTCTGTCTTGCGTCTAAGTCTGAGTTTGCAAGAGGATAGGGGTAAACCCGCCATGCCAATTTCGGTGGAACCTGTTGGGTTGTCACAGTTCTAACATGCTCATCAGCCCTAGAGTTCCCCTGAAAGCCTCTTTGCCTCGGGATCCAAATGATTCTAATATCAAACTGCTCTACCATCTCGTTTTGAAATGATCGGCAGTCGAGGGCTGCTTTTGTTTCAAGGGCCATTATAGCTGCTCGAATATCATTGTAGATGTTAATTAAAGTCGTTGCAGTGACATTCACTTTGAACCAATATAGCAAGGATCTCTGCCTGGAATATACTGCAGTGATCCAGAGGTCGCTTTGCAATACGAAGACTTAAAGTCCCTGAAAAAGCTCCATAACCCATACCTTCCTGTGCTTTGAAGCCGTCCGTATAAACATCAGCGCTTTTCCTTCTGCCTACAGTACCACTCCCCCACAATTCTGCAGATGGTATGCAGCTTTTATAAAGACATTTGTGTTATAGAGTAGAGGAGGTTTGGTCAATCCTCCATAACCAAGCTTTGTCGTCGAGTATTCTATAGTGGCCGGTAACAGTTCCGTTCTACAGAGAGGCACAACGAAGACGGGTTGCTGAGGTTATTACCATCTACTGCCCTACTAGCTCCAACGGTAGTACGCTCAGGAGCATCCACAATGCATCCGTTAGGGTAGTGCGAAGAGCACTTTTCATATGTAAGGATGCAAGTCTTTGAACCTTGTGTAACTTATGTACATAGATACGAGTTTTACTCCAGGGACGGCCACCCCACAATGATCCCATACATGCAAATTGGGCGTAATATTGCAGTATAGATCCAATGAACGATCTTCGGGGTAATACCCAAGTTTTTTCCAATGGATATCTTGCATAAAAACAGTGAAATTGTTTGTTTCTTCACTCTCCCTAGAATATTCACCCGTACTGCGTATGTCGAGTCGAATATTCGTCTACGACAGTTTTGTCCTAGATTAAAGAAAACTTGTACACGCTTCCTTTAATCCAGAACAAAATTCTCGAAGACGAATATTCGACTCGATATACGCAATACAGGTGATTAAGTTTGAAACTCACCGTAGAGTCAAGAATAACCTCGATATATTTTGTAGTGTTGGACACTTTTATCTCCGTATTATTAATAGCAATAGTTTGGAGAACAGATATATTATACTTCTTGGAGAAGAGGACTAGTTACGTTTAACTAGGATTGACGCAATCCGCCCATCTTGTTTTATAGGAAAGATCATCCTGTAGGATATGCCTTAGAAAAGTGAGGAATTTTCCTCTGACAGCTATTACCAAATCATCAGTATAAGCCACGATTTTGCACCCTCGCGACTTTTGAGATAGCAGCACGGTATCTAGAGCTAGATTTCTCAACAGTGGCAAAAGAACTCCTCCCTGTGGTAAACACCTATTTAAAAAGCGAGTTTGCCTAGAGGCTCCTAGATCCCTAGTAATCCTGCGGTAAGTTAATAGATTCTGAATTCACTGTACATAAGGCTGTAGGTTTTTAACTTGCCTCAGTTTGATATGTTTCTGGTTTCTTTATTGGGAACTCCCCCACATATTTAATTTTAAGAGCGCGCAACATGCAATGAGAGAATATTGATTGCCCTTATCTCTAATCTATCTTAAAGTAATGTATCTGGAAAGTGTTGAACTTTTTACTGCTTCCAGAAAGGAGCCTGGTTTCCTTGTTCATATTTCTTCTGGCAGTCAGTATAGCATAGGGTAAGCGAGAGGATAGAAGTCAAAACGTAGGTAAGACAAGGATGCGTTATGTCACCTCCTTTATTTAACATCGTTCTTGATGTTGTACTGATAACTCCAGTGAAAGACCTAGACTACGCCGATGCTATCTGTCTCCTGTCGCATACCTTCAATCACATGTCTTTCAAATTATGACTCCCAGCGGCGGCAACAACAAAGCAGATCTAAAAATCAACCTGGAAAAGACTAAGTCCGTGCGTGTAAATTCAGACAGCAATGTGGTTTTTTAAATAAATAATAGGGTTTTAGAAGAGGCCGACAGCTTCTGCTATTAAAAACACAAATGGATTAAGTGCAGACATCGCGAATCGAATCAATTGAGGTAGGCGCTCGTTTGGCCTCCTAAATCCAGTATGGAAGGAAGGCTTCGCATATACCCAGAGAATACAAAAATCAAATTATTTAACTAAAATGTAAAGTCAATCCTATTGTATGGATGCGAGAATTGGAATTCGGCCAATTGCAGGTACTTACTAAAAGATGTTTGAAGCGTATAATAAAATCTACTGACCAGCCATGATAGCCAACACTTACCTATGGGCAGCTACAAACCAAACCACCTTGGCACACTAAAATTCTTAAAGGTAAATGGAACTGGCTAGGTCACACTTTCCATAAGCCACCAGATGATCTAACAAGAACAGCTATCGATTGGAATACACAGGGGAGTAGGAGCCGAGGAAGACCAGCTCATACATGGATAAGACAAGAAGACAAAGCGGTGAAAATAGCTCGTAAGACCTGGCGCGAAATAAAACCAATAGCACATAATAGACTTCGCTGGAATGTATTCGTTAAGGCCTTGTGCTCTACATTGGAATGAGAGACATAAATATATATAAGCATAATTAAGGATGGTATGTATAAGAAAATAATTTTTGGAGTTTTTTCAAACTTCCAATGCATATTTAAAACTTGCAGAGACCGACTAAAATCTGCTTTTAGGATTGGATAGAAATCACTCGCTATACTGAATATGTGCTACGCCATTTCAGTTCTTTCATTCCAAGTTAACCTTACGCTAGCGACTGCCCACTACGGAGAACGTCTGTACACTTATGGCTCGTACGTACCACAATGCAGATAATGCAATGTCACCTTTATTGAATTGAGTGAGATTGAAGAGGACGTTGCTTGGTTTGCTGGAATTGCACAAATAAAAGCTAAAAGGCAAGTGATGGAAAGAAGCAATGAAAAAGAAATGACAATGTCTGCGTTTGTGTGCGTGTGTGAAAGCGTGTGGCATACCAATTGCCTGAAAAGCTCTCAAACTCCAGCACCAGCACCAGCACAATCACAAGAGACACTACAGCAGCAACAACAACAATAAAACCCCAACACATTTGTTCACCTGGGATAACACAATTGGGTGGATGTAAAAATCACACTTTAACACATGTTCTTATTTTGTTACAAACATTTGTTGTTACTACTTTCTTTCTTTCATTCATGAATTTTATTTTTTATTTTTTGATGTGTTATTTGTTTTTCTTGTTCTGGTTTTAACCAGTGAAAGATGTTGAGTAAATTGTGAACTGAAGGTGCCTATAAAAGTGTCTGGTATTACCATTCCCCCTCTTTCTCCAGCTGTCATTTGTATTTATTTCTTGCAAGTCATTTTAAAAGTGATACTTGAACACTTTTGCTGGTGTCAATTTGTTTGTACTACTTTTACACATGAATGCAATTTTTCAATAACAATTTTTGCCACAACTTGAGAGAGCGTAATGAAGAAGAGAAGAGAGTAGGAAGAAAATTCCACTGTCAGACTAATGGAAGGCTAAAATTTTTGTTTGTTTGTCATCTTCAAGTTAATAAAAATCTAAATTTTTATAAATGCTGGACTCAAAAATCCAGCACTGTCACTTGAGTGTGCTCTAATGGCTTGACTACGCAAAAAAATACATTAAGTAAAATAAACACTAGTTCATGCTCATACAAAATACGAGTATATAACTTTGAAATAAATTCTCAAGTAAAGATTGACTTTGTACACTCTCCCAGTTCAACTATTTTGGCAGACAGGAACAAATAACTTGATAAAAATCAAATTCATTTCTATCAACGTTCACAAGTAACTGATTTTACATTTAATATTTGTTTTTTTTTTTTTTTTTGTATTTTGCTTACTTCTTTTCACATTGAGGTTTCAGTCATTTCAGCACTGACATTTCATATGCTGATATTTTTTATTTTAAGTGGTTTTGAATGGCTGAGTATTTTTGAACAACTTTTACGTTGAATTATTTCATTTGAACGATTGCAAAAGAGTTGTTAAGAGACTAGCAACAAAATTGTTCTAAAAAAAAACTCAAACATTTTATAAAAAGGTGGCTAAATTGTCTGTCAAATTATTACTGTGATACAGGATTATACATTTAGTGGTAACAAATATGTATGTATGTGCTTACGTATTTATCTCTATACTACATATACGCAGTTTGGTGAAGGGTGGGATAAGATTCGGCACAGCCGACTCAAGATATAAGTTGTTTCATTCATATGGGAGTGGCACAGTCCACTTAGCGGTTATAAAAAATAGATTACGACCTATTCTCAGACCTACCGAGGGTGGCGTTGGCTGAAGTAGTTAGCACGTTGACTACAAAATCGAAGGTCCTGGGTTCAATCCCTGTATCCAACAGTCATTGAATAACACCACCACGCATTTTTCTGATGTGCATTAGTGTCCCTTTGTATCAGTTGTTGTAGGAAAGTTCAAGTGATGAAGGCATAGTCACTGGTCACTTAACTATACCGACTTCAGAAGATACTAGTCCTAATGTAACATCGGAGCGCCCTCCTTCGTTGTGTAGCAAAATCATCGGCGAAGTAAAATAATCAATAAAATGGCTACAAAACACAGCTTCAAAAATTTAATACGCCTCATTTGACACCAGATGGCGCTGCAACACTGCATTATCAAAAAACGTGCAAAAAAGCAGAGTTGTAAAATAATGAAGCTTTCCTCTATCTCTCCCTTCACCACCTGTCTTCTCTATCACTATCCCTTTCCTAAAGAAGGTAACACCTAGTAATAGTAGTAGGCATTAATTGCCTGAGTGTTACTTCTCTTTAAAAAAAAAAAAAAAAAAAAAAAAAATATTAAATTTCATAGAAATTACAAAGACCGTGATACAAGAATTTTATATAAAAATACAAACATATTTATACATATATAGGTATAAGAAAACTATAAAAAAAAGCAAAAAATATTAAAATATCATGAAGTGGCACACATTTTTTAAGCCCGAAGCATGCAATAACGACCTTTTCCTTCAGAAGAGCTAAACAAATTTTCATTGTAGTCTTAGCCTTGATAGCTTCTCGCTTCTATACCTCATATACATATATCGAATGAAGTCGAAGCAAAACTTTAACAAGTGACAGCTTGTAGTAAGCTTTAATTACTTGCACATATATTAATTTTAATATGAATTAAACGAGAATTATATCCTAAATGTTTACACTAGGTGCTGGCAGTCAGTATCATTTGGAAGTTGTTACTGTAATTTTTTACTAAACAACAAACCCAAAAAAATGCCAACATGAAACTTTCCCATTAGCCCCTGTGGCCAGGAGTCAATTAGCAGAAAATTATACATTTCGCTGAATAAACTGTTGAAATATGAAAAAAGAACACTAATGAAAATACTATAAGCAAACGTTTAAGTTGACTTAGGAGGCGTTCTGAAATTAAAAGAATATTTAGTCCTTTACAATTATGACATTCGCACTATGAAATTTTTTAATAAAATTGGTTGCGCGACACTAAAAATTCAAAGGTATAAAAATGCTTTCGAAATTTACGCTGCACTGTTTTTTTTTTTATTTCGCTGCTCATAGTGGAAAATTCAAAACTTTGTTTGCAATAAATTTTGTGAAATTATGTACATTCGTTATAAGGGACATTCTAAAAATCTCTTTCTAGTTAAATGAAAAAAAACTATTTTTAAAATGTTATAAAAACTATATATAACAAAAATTAAAAATTTTAAAAAACCCCCCAAATATATCTAGAGAAGATGTGATATCTTATAAACGACTGGACCGATTTTCTTGAAACGTAGCCAAGAACCCTCTCGATCAGGTGACCTTTCAAACCGAAAATACTAAATCGAAATCGGTCCAGCCGTTTGGTCTGTACGTGGACACAGATACACAGACACACTCCATAAACTTATAACACCCCGTTTTTAGTCGGCGGTTAAAAAGCAATTTGAAGTTAATTTTTATTGATCTGAAGTTAATTTCTAAAGTTGTACATTACATGACTTTAATAGTTTAATAGTGTGCTTCTAGTCCGGTACGTTCTCTTTATGAAAAATTTATCTATTATCTCAGCCTACTAAACCCTAGGCAATGACACTACTTGTGTCCCAATATTTCGTCATCCTCCGCGCATGCTCGGCATGTGATATCCTCTAAAATTCGAGCGACCTAAAGGAGACCTCATCCCCGTGTGCCCGGTTATTATGCAAATCAGTCTTTTGAGTGTTGGCCGGTCTATTTAATCTGAGCATCTCTTTTGACTTCTCTTGATTTGTATGACCCCCTAGAAAAATCTGGTTACTCATCCCACACTAGCGTTTTGTTCAACTCGCTCATGTTATGGCATCATTCATTGTTTGAGTTCAGTTTTGAGTCTCTTAAAAGGTCTTGGGGGTATACACTGTACTTTGAAACGAAAGAAAAAATGATTTCGAATTTACATGTTATTATTATTATTGTTCTCCTTCGTTTCGAATTACAGAGTAGAACCCTTGGTGTTATTCAATCGACCTCTTCCTCTCCTGTTGTTATACCTTTATATCGCGGTATTCATATTATTATGCATATGAGTTTATCTAATTTTTAAATTAAAAGACGTTCTTGTATTAAGACTTTGGCAACAGCTTTACTATTCGGGAAAATCGGGCTGGCACCGTATTATCGACATTTATTAACTGGACTTGGTCATACTTTACCATCTTTATGCCATTAAATTTATTGTAGTAAATAAATTTTAATATTAAATTGCCTTTCGGTATTCGACTCTTTCTTTTTTAGGGTTCCGTACACCAAAGGTGAAAAAGGAACCCTATTGTTTTCGGTACGCTGTCCGTCTGTCCGTCTGTCCGTCTGTCCGTCCGTCCGTCACAGGGTATTTTCTCGAGAACCGTAAGAGCTACGGACCTGAAATTTGGACAGAGTGTGTAGACCCTTGGCCGCTACAACAACAAATACATGAGAGTTGGAAATTAAAGGGTGTGCCAAAACGAGCAACGAAAAATGTTAAAATCCCATGTAATATACATACAATTGTATGTACATATATGCAATTGAAATTTGTAAAGTTAGTGTATTTTTATACAGACTACAACAATTAACACTAAAATTTAAAAAATTTTAATTAAAGGGTGTACCATCAGTTAATGTAATTTTGATAACTTGCTGTATCTTGGAAACCGTAGGAGCAAACTTCTTGAAATTTTCAAAAACGGTAAAACAAAAAAATCTCAAAATTATAAAATCGCCAAACCTAAAAAAAATCGCCAAAATCAAAAAAAAAATCGCCAAAACGAAAAAAAGCACCAAATTAAAAAAAAATTCTAAATCGAAAATAAATCGCGGAAAACCGGAAAAATCGCCAAAATGAAAAAATCGTCAAAATGAAAAAAAATCGCCAAAATGAAAAAATCGCCAAAATTAAAAAAATTGCCAAAATTAAAAAAAAAAATCGCCAAAATGAAAAAAATCGCCAAAATGAAAAAAATCGCCAAAATGAAAAAAATCGCCAAAATTAAAAAAAAATCGCCAAAATTAAAAAAATCGCCAAAACGAGAAAAAAGCGAAAAATAATAAAAAAAAAATATTTCAGCTGAAAAAACGTAAAAAAACTGTATTAAAAAAATTATCAAAGCCAACGTACGGAACCCTTCGTGCGCGAGTCAAAGTCGCACTTTACTGAATTTATTTATTTCTCTTTTCTTATTACTTTAACGTTGCAATAAACTGATAATATTGAAAGTGTTATTAACAAAACAAAACTGTAGATGACACAGTTTAATGGACTTTTACAATAAAAAAAAAAATATTGAACATAAGAAAATTTTTGTTAAAATAGTTTTTCAGTTGATTTTTCTGCAAAACACTCCTTATAATCATTAATGTTGACTTAGTAATACTAAGTTTGGGTGTGTGTATATATTCTATGTATGTATGTATGTATGTATGTATGTATGAATGTATGCCTGAGTGTATATGCATATGTGTGTGTGTCTTTCTTTCGTTGGCCCTTTTATTATACTTATTTAGCTTTATGCAACTTCAGCTTGACTGAAAGGGCACACATACATAAATGTACACATACACGTACATATGTATATGTATGTATATGTAAATACATTTGTAAAATGAGTTTATGTATTGCATTAACTGTTCAAATCTATTTAGATTATATGGATGTGCACGTGTGCGTGTGTGTGTGTGAGTGTGAGTGGATATTTGTTAAAAGCCATACTTGTTCCCATCAAACTCTATCAATTTTACTGACAAGAGAAAGACAGACAGCCCAAATTGCTTACACTTTTGCTCTTAGTTTTTTTTTTTATTTATTACAAAAAGAATTTAAGCAAAATACTAAAAATATTTTTAGGGAATGAGTGAAAGAAAAACTATTAAATTGAGTGCATTAAATGCTGGCATAACGTTAAACCGATTAAGTGCGTTTTATTGTTGCCGTAAGGAGTAGAAGCATTTCATTCAACTCTGTTTACGTGTAGTTTTACAGCAAGAAATATAAAAGTTAAGAAATATTATTTTTGCAGCGGTAGGAAGTTATACAATATTATTACTTAGAATAAGGAGCAGTTAATAAAAACTCTTTTTAACCGACTTCAAAAAAAAAGATGCTAAGTTTGTAGTGTGTGTCTGTGTGTATGTACGACTCCATGTATAGACCAAACGGATGGGCTGATTTTGATTTAGTTTTTTTTGAAAGGTGACTCGATCGAGAGTGTTGCTAGCTGTTTGAAGAAAATCCATCCAGCCGCTTAGCAGATATCACATACTTTCTGTATATATTCACTTGAATCTGTGTGTGTTTAACTCCGTAGCTTCCGGATTAGATAGATTTTAATAATGTTTTATTCCTTTGAAAGGTGACTTGATCTAATATCTTCTAGTTAATACTTTTAGAAAATCAGCCCAGCATTTTTGACGTTACCATAAATTTTCTGGTTGATGAATCAATAATCACCCCTCTCGGCAATAAAAGCCGAACAATTTGTTCCCGTGAAATACTTCCCGTGGACAAAAAAAAATGCTGAACAAAATTAGGAAATAGTATACCGATACAAAAAACAACGCAAACATTGGCGATCACAATTTTAGGGAAAGGGAATACTTTTCACGTGAACTTTTATTTCCGATAAGGATGAATATCACTTCTGAGGTGTATTTGAACAAAAATCGGTTAAGCCATTGTACGTTTTGAACTCTCTTCTGTCTGCATCAGATTGAACTGCGTCAGGGGTTTTTAAAATTTTTAATTTTTCTTATTAATACTTTTATTGTTTTTGGCCAGTGTGGCAGCTAATTGTAATAACAAAAAATGTTTTTTTTTTGTGATTGAAAGAAACAAATTGCAATTTAAAAAATATAAAATAGATTTTATGGATCATATAATTGTTGTAGCAGCCAAAGTTTTAGGGTCGTATGCAAAAAAAAACTTAACAAAGCCTTGCCAAGCGATGTTAAGTAAAGTTGTATTCTAAAAAAATTATTATATCAAAATTCTAACGTAGGCACCTACGTTTGTTAAGACTACTGTAACTTGATATTTCTAAAATGTGTATTTTGTACCTCAAATATTTTTGTTAATGTAGCACATACTGATTCATGATACATCTGAAAATGAAGCTAGAAGTGTTAGCTCTTATAAAAAAATATTAAAATAAATACAATTATAGAAAAAAGTTTTAGTGATGTACATTCAATCAAAACGAATCGAAAAAAGCTGTATAGGGTTAAAATATTTATGTATAACCGACGAACGGATTTTCCCGACCACCTTTGAATCTTATGAAACTTGGTTGTCTTTTTGCACGTTACTTAACTAAGATAAATATAAAATTTTGGATTTCCAGCTTCTTTTATTCCTGAGATATGGCGCGTCAAAAAATGAAAAACTCATTAAAAACAGATATAAGTGGTCTGCCATTATTGCTCATATCTTTAAAAGTTTTTAAGATACAGGGTCGAATTTGGTCCCATTTAATAGGTATTGAGAATAGCATTTTGGACTTCCAGCTTCTTTTTTTCCTGAGATATGGCGCGTCAAAAAATGAAAAACTCATTAAAAACAGATATAAGTGGTCTACCATTATTGCTCATATCTTTAAAAGTTTTTAAGATACAGGGTCGAATTTGGTCCCATTTAATAGGTATTGAGAATAACTTTTAAGCTGCACTTAGTTTAACTTTTTTTCTGAAAGGTCAAAGATCACTCTCACGTGATCTAAAGTTTGGGGAACTATATCTCAAAAAATGAAATTTTTAAAATTCTTAAAAAAATATATAATAATCCTGACAGTCTCTTCTGCATTTTGTGTCAAAAAATTTGAGTGAGCTCTTATTATTTCCTGAGATATTGATAACGATGTGAAATTGTTTGAAACAAATTTATTTTTTTTATATTTTTTTTATTTATTTGGGTGATATTAAATACATATGTATATTAATTTCGACAAACGGAGTTAAAAGTAAGAAATACTTTTTTTTTATATATGCGATTAATTAATTGTAAATGTTTTCTATTGAAAATTCCCGGTCATGGTAAACACAATAAACACAGTTTTTTCAGAACCACTGCTTTCGATTTAATAGAAAACTTTATTCATTAAACAAACATTAAGCAACCCAGTAAAAAAAATTGGAAGTCATTCCAAAGGAACTACATTTTCATTGCTTCCAAAAAATCAATAATTTTAATTTGCCAGTAGTTAGCAGAAAACTATGTAGAAATTTACTTTAGTCATACAAAACCTTGTAATTTCTCCATTGTTTTAGAAAATACTCACCAGAGTTTAAAAAAAATCGAATTTTTTAAAGAAATTTATCAACTAATTTTAGTCTAAAATTTAAAAGTTATTTACTTAAATTTAAATGAAAACACTGTTTCGGGCGTAAATTTGTATAAAAAGAAACGAATTGTTAGGTAACTATTTACCATTTTTCCTAGATGAAAATATTATCATAAAGCACAAAAAAGGAAATTTTTCTTAAAATCACTTCCAATTCGGTGACCAGGCATCGAGAAAGAGAACTTCTTGCAATGATAACCCTATGTAAAAATCATTAGAACGGATCGAAATTTGGAGTACTTCCAGATCACAAGTTCTACATTTTCATGACTTTTTTGGAGTGTCTTTTTTTACTGGGAAATGTTGAATAGTTTTCCTACGTGCACTAGGAATAAAAAAATTAAAAAAAAAATTTTATACAAATTTCCCAAATAATTTCAAGTTATTGTCTATATCTCAGGAACTAATAAGAGCTCACTCAAATTTTTTGCACAAAATGCGGAAGAGACTGTCAGGATTAATATATATTTTTTTTAGAATTTTAAAAATTTCATTTTTTGAGATATAGTTTCCCAAACTTTAAATCACGCGACAGTGATCTTTGACCTTTCACAAAAAAAGTTAAACTAAATGCAGTTTAAAAGCTATTCTCAATACTTATCAAATGGGACCAATTTCGACCCTGTAGCTTAAAAACTTTTGAAGATATGAGCAATAATGACAGACCACTTATATGTGTTTTTAATGAATTCCCTACTTTTCGAAGCGCCATATTTCGGGAACCACAAAATCTAGATATCCAAAATTTTTGAATTTATACTATTTTAGTACTATAGAACATTCGTGCAAATTTTTGTACAATTCTAAGAGGGTAAGGTAAAAAATTGCGTTTTCTTTCGTTGATTTAAAATGGAATTACCCTATATTCAAATACTCATTTTGTTCGAATAAAATAAATTGTGATAATTTTTCTTTATTCATCATATTATTTTTACTTTAACTTCATAGAAATGTTTATCTGTTTTCCTTTCATGTCAGAAGCTCATATTTTTTAAATTATTATCTACTTCAAGATAATAAAAATTTATTTAATAAAATTAAAAATTATTTGAATACTCGAATGAAATTCTATTCGATGTTGTACATTATAAGCTGTGAATTGGTTATTGAACACGGTGGAGTTCAATATTATTTTGAATTTATTACTAAATTACAAAATAATTAAAGTTGTCTTTTGAATACAAGTTCTTAATAAAGCAATGTTAGCCTTAAAGTAAGCGGTTATACTCGTATATTTTGTGACAATTTCAGGTCCATACTTCTTACGGTTCTCGAGAAAACATCATGTGACAGGCGGACGGACATCGTAGCGAAAACAATAGTTTTCCTTTTCACCTTTGGTCTGCGGTTCTCTAAAAACTGTAACATACTTTGTGGGGTATAAATAAATATTATTTGTGTCAGTGGTAGTGGCGTATACTTAATATCCATATAAGAACGTTTTAATACTACACATACGCCAGATATGATATATCTATATATCTATCTATATAATTAATAGGCGAACACGTTTTTTGTAATCCCTTTTACGCCGGAACTACTGCACCGATTTTGAAAAGATTTATATCATTTTAAAGGAATTTCTGCACAGATGTGCAGAATCCATATTTTATTGAAATCGGTTTAGTATTTTGGGAGCTATAAGCGTTTAAAGTTGCTACTACTACATGCAAACATAGTACACACGCATTTGTTAGCTTACACTGTGTGTGTGTGTGTGTGTGTGTGTGTGTGCATTTCTGTAGTATTTTTCTTGCTATTTAAATTTTTTTTCCTATTTGTTATTGTATGAAAGCCATAAAACTTATAGGAAGAGAGTTCAATAAATTGAATTAAGTTTAATAAAGAGATTTTGTTTCTGTTTAGAACACGGACGATTGTGTCGTCCGTTTGGTATATCTAGTATTTATTAAATAGGCGATTACGATTTGTGTCATTTTCATTTTGTGTCATGTGTTCAATGCCGTTGGATAACACACAATTTTATTGTGTCATTGTGACAGAAAAGACTCCCATCCCTAAATAATGGCAATACGATATCATTGTCGACATCAGGAACTAATCTTGATATAACGACATTTAGTGTCATTTGCTTTATCATTGTGAGACGTTGTTTTTCGTATTTTTTGTTAATTAATATTTATACAAATGTATCCATCGCAAAAACTATTCAAGTGGCTAGTGCTACCTGGTGTTTATCAATAACAAGAAAAAATATTAAGAAAATCTAAAAAACTGCAAAGAAAGTGGTGGAAAATACAAGGGCTTAATATGCGCGCCACTAAAGGATTCTATTGTATTCTGCATTCCAGTTTATGGAAGCAGGATTCAAGTTAGTTTAAAAGTTTCGTGTGCATGAATCCCTAATTCCACCGAAATTTCTGCCCATGCAGTTTCCTGTTTTTGCAATTCTGTCCTATAAATGCTAGATATATGATTCCATACACGAACCTCCACAAGCTGAATTAGCTTTTTCTCACACTCTTCTGTGTTTTTCACTTTCTTTTTCGTTTTCCACACTTTTGAATTTTTATTCCCGCACACTATGACCGTATCAGAAAAACAAAGTTCTCCGTACACCAGCGAATATAAAGTATTGTTCCAAGGACATTTCAAAAATAATTTTTTTTTGCCGAACGTAGGGGTCGCCTTTTTTAGTTTTTTCATTATATCTTTCATATTTACAGACCGATCTTAAAGTTTGATATACACAGAGAAAACAGATTCGTTGAGACAACCGAATTTGTTGCCAATCGAATTTTGGCAGTTGCACCAACTATCATAGAATTCTGGTACAACAACTGCAATTTGCTTGTGGTACCCTATATTTTAATTATAACCCTTAACCAAATAGTTGCAGCAACCGAAAAAATTGGTTAACAGTATGGAATTTGAAATGAAGGTTATTATTTCTACCGAAAATATGGTTAATATAACTAAAACAATATCATAATTGGTATTTGTGAAAGAAAAATTGGCCTTCCTTGCTGAAATAAAAATAAACAAAAAATACACAATTTAAGAAATTTAATGTTTAGCATATTGCCATAAGTTTATTTTAATTGAAATTTATTTATTTGGTGAAGCATGTCTATATGTATTTCTTCAACCACACATTTTATACAGCCACAAACCTGTTATCTTATGCACAGACTTTCAAAAACCATTTGAGAATTCATAAATCATAATATCTTTGAAAGTCACAAAAGTTTATTTTTAATTTGCTGCTACGAGTATTAACTATGATAGTAAACTCAACCTCTAGTTAGTTGCAGCAATTGATAGAAAGTATTTATTTTAACCTTAATATAGAACGACAATTTTTTAGTTGCCAATACCAAAAGTTGGTAGTAAAATCCAAATCATAATATTTTATTCGGTTGTATTAACCAATCAGTTAATTAGTCACGATAAAAGATATGATCGGTTGATGCAATCAATTTAAGAATTGTCAGAATCATATCTTTATTGCAATTATGCCCTTATGGCAATAAACATGGATTGTTTTTTGGATTAATAGAAAATTGATAGCGTGAACTGAAATATAGTTTATGCAAATGATATTTTATTGGACTAACCATTTTTATACCAATCTTTTTTCTGGGTGTAGCAAATTTTTTTGTCTCAGGGAGGCCAATATTTTTGCTCTTATATCCATTCTAGTACTTACCCCCAAATCTCATTTTCTACCACCCTAATGTGACACCCTAATGTTAGAAATTTATAGCTCGCGAAAAATCATAAAAGTTTTGCTAAGAAAGTATTTCAATAATCACAGCACAACTATTTAAAAAATGCTTTTAAAATTCATTGTTGCAGACCGTAGGGGTCACCTTTTTAAATTTGTCATAGCTTCAGTATTTACATTCAGATATTAAAGTGTAATATATCGATGAGTTTGTCTGTGGCAGATAAATGACAAACATTGCCACTAGTACATTCAATTGCGATGTCACAAAATGCCATAGTGTGTACTGGGCATTAGGAGCTATATTTTACTTACATTAAGAGCTTGAATATATAAATATTTAAAAAAAAAGGTTAAGCTTATCAATTCGTTTGTATTATTCACTTCCCTTTATAAAAAGTTTCTGATTTTAACTCAAGTTTTCAAAAATCGAGTATTTATCATATTTCGTCGTTATGAGGCCCTCGAAGTCGATTCTGACTATTTTCGCGATGATGTCGCTGAGAAGATAAATTTTCCACGGGCACAGCTTACCGGACTTGGAACGTCGTAGGGATATTATATTAAATGGTAAGAGAATAAATAGAACAGACTGGTTTCTTAGTGTGACTGATCTATCAAATAGATTATAGTGGGAGTGTCGCACATGCCAGAGTGGGCATAAGTTTAATCCAAAAAATAATCAAGTTGACTGTGTTGTAAACATTTTTGTTTGAGGCTTCAAAGCTTTGTATGTTTGCATGTAGTAAGTCTCAATGACATATTAAGAGTCTTACTATAAGCATAAAAAGCTTTTTAGATTATTTCAACCATTTATTCGGTTAAAGTCTACTGATGAGGGAAAATTCAATGTTAAATAAATATACACTGTTGGACAAAATATAGTGCAAAATCATCTTTGGTAGATATAAATAGAGAAAAAATAGTCAAAATCACTTTCAATGCTAATAAATTATTTAAATTCATTTATTTTGTTAACATTGTAATATAAATAATAAGGAAACTTAAATATTAAAATTAAACTTTTTCTACCAAATAACATAAATTAAAAAGGTTCTTGCGCACGGTTGGACAAAATAAAGTGCAAAATCAAAATATTTAAACATTATCTGAGAAACATGAAGAAATAATATAATAATCAGTACTTAGTAGCTCCTCCCTTATTAATTATAACCTCTCGAAGTCTTTTAGGTATACTTAAAGTCAAGTTTTTCAGAATTTGTACAGAAATCTTTCTCCATTCGGTTTGCATTTTTTCCCAAAATGTTTGAAGGTTATTGCGAGAGTCCATTGGAATTTTGTCATCTAGTATAGTCCACAGGTGCTCTATGGGGTTCAGGTCGGGACTTTGGGCAGGCCATTCCAGTATTTCGATACCGTTTTCTATAAAATAATTCTTTGCGACCTTGCTCGTATGCTTAGGGTCGTTATCCTGTTGGAAGATAAAGTCCCCCATACCCATTTCCATAGCACTACTGGTAAGATTTTCTTGCAAAATCCTTACATAATGCTCACCAGTCATTTTTGTGTCGATTTTGACTAGTCGACCCACCCCCGAAGATGAAAAGCACCCCCACACCATGAGACTTCCTCATGTTTATGTGAAGGCTCACACCAAACTCTTTTAGCACGCTTCGCATTTTTTAGCTCATACTTCGATTCATCCGACCAAATTACTCGATTCCAAAATGATTCTGGCATATTTACATATTTTTTAGCAAAGGCCAAACGCTTTCTGATATTAGCAGCTCGAAGTAGTGGTTTTTTCTTAGCGTAAGAACTTTTTAGACCACATTGGTTGAGTCTTCTCCGTATAGTGCGTGATGAAACACTTAAATTTAAATGCTCCTTTATCTCTCTAGAAGAAGCAAAAGGCTTTTTTTTGCTAGGATTACTATACGACTATCATCTCGCTTTGTTGTCTTCAACTTTCTCCCACACAATTTTTTTAAGCTTTCCTTTGTCTTTCTAATCTTAAACAGCTCAAAGATTTTTCTTGCTCCTGATATAGAAATATTGTATTTTTGTGACAAATCTTATATTTCATTCCATTTTCCCTGTCTCTTACTAACAGATCCCTAACAGTTTTTGACAGCGGCTTCATTTTGATGTCCTGTGGAGATGTCTGAGGAAGTATTAATTTTGTTAATATTAGAGTGTAATGAAAGTAAAATTTAATGAATTCTGTACTTAGATAATTTTAACATTTGCTTACCTATAGTTTTTTATAATAAATTTTAACAAACGTACATATATATTTTCACCAAAAAAAATTATACTTTATTTTGTCCAGAGCACCAATAGACAAACTGAATTGATTTGTTCCCAAAACAGCAATGAATCATTAAACTTGAATTTTGTTTTTTGCAAAATAGACACAACATTTACAGTTATAACGGTATAATAAATAATCAACTTTTCGTATTTTGAAATCTTCTAACTTAAACTACATCTGTTAGTCTCACTCTTTTGCACTATATTTTGTCCAACAGTGTACCTCGGTGCTTCTTATCGTATAATGCTTTAATTTAATTTTTTAATATTATTTGCTGTCAAATACAAATAACTACAATAATGAAAATTATATAAAAATTAGTAAAGCAAAATTAACCTCTAAGCTAATGGTAGATATTCATAGTCAAAATAAAGTATACTTTAAGAATTTAAAACTAGTATTACCATACAAAATTCGACAACCAAGGACAACAAGGTTTAAAGAATTCCAAGCCAAACACGCAAAAAAATTTTCCAAAACAACAACGTTCTAAATCTTATTAATAAATAATATTTAACAATTATTTTTTCTGTTTACATAATATAAATAATTTAATTGAGTGCAGAGAAATAGTTCGTCACAAGTAAATTACACGAATAGAAATGTCAGATAATTATGTCAAGTAAGTGTATTGGATGGTTTGTTTTTTTATATTTCTGCAGATGTGCGCGATAAAATTTATAGTTACATTTTAAAACCTAAAAGCAATCTATCAATATATTTCTTTTATGTTGGAGAAAAGTGACATAAAATTGTTACATTGAGGTCTCGTTAGACGGCCCAGCTTCAGACGGCCAAACTTCGTACAACCAATCGCAATGAAATTTGGTGTACTTACTCTCTGCAGCTCCGGGAGTATTTAAGGTATTACCTTTTTTAAAACTTTCACCAGGACGGCAATAGGGGGGAAATTTCTGCCCCTCCGAAACTTTCCAAACGATTTTGATGAAATTTAGAACATATATAGATCTTCCGCCAAAAAGTCACGTAGGCTATGTACATTTTTAAAACTAGGACCGGTAGGGCGATAGGAGGAATTTGAGCGCCTCCGAAACTTTCAAACCGATTGTAATGAAATTTAAAACAAAGATAGAACTGCGTTTAGAAAGTCACATAGGCCATGTAGATTTTCAAAACTAGGACCAAGAGAAAATTGTGCCCCTCCGAAACGTTCGAGCCGATTTTAATGAAATTTAGAACATAGGTCTGCGTCTAAGAGGTCACATAGGCTATGTACATTTTTAAAACCAGCACCAGGAGGGCGTTATGGGGGAAATGTCTGTCCCTCCGAAACGTTAAAACCAATTTTAATAAAATTTATTTATTTAGGACCATGAGGAAGTAGGGGTATAATTTCTGAGTCTCAACTCAATATTAAATATTTAAATTAATTTAAAATATAGATACACCTTCGTTTAGAAGGCGATATAGGATACTCTATGTACCTTCTCAAAAGAAGGACGAGCAAGGGGCCTGCTGCTCCGAAATGTTGCAATCGATTTTAATGAAATTTAAAAGAATAGAAGAAGACATAGTCTATGTACCTAATTTCTGCTCCTCCGGCACTTTCAAATCGATGTAAGTGAACGATTGGGATTTCCTCCTGAGAGCTTCTCCTTAAAATCTGAGCCATTACTAAAATGCCCTGGTGAGGATCAAATGAACTCATCAAGCACAGCATGGCTGAGTGCGTGCCGACGTATATTTATGAGCACGTGCAAGCGTTGAAGGGAAGAGTTTTGATTATATGATTGCCTCCAAAGTCTGATTGACAAAAATAAATATCAGTTTCTCTGTGCATTTTGTTAGTGATGGAGCTGTGCACGGATGAACAAACGTCAATGTACAAATGCTGATTGACGTGTTTAACTGTAGGCCTCCTTTTAAGCAACAAGACTATGACTATGACTATGGTCATCTCCAGGGCTCTTAAAAATTTGCGTAGCCTCTCTATTTTTCTATAACATCTCTGATAAGACTTTCCTCACACATCATCCAGAAATAAATTCTATTTTATACATTATCTCAAACTTTACCATTTAGCAATAGCCGTCAATCGAAAGCTGATAGTAGCTGAAATATTCTTCAATGTAACTTGAACAAATTTTATGTCATTGGGCTACATAATTTTATTTTATGCAGCTCACAGGAACACAAAAGAAGCATTAAAAAAACCTCCCACACCCAACCAACCTGCCTTCAATCAATCAAACAATCATCAAACACAATCAACTTCTAGTAAACTGGTCTGCTGGCTGCCTGTGCTTTCATTTCCTCAACTTCAAAAAAGCTGTCAGTCACCTCCGCCTCCTCTTCTTTTTTCTATTCGTTTTATTAGTGTGTGGAATGGCCGAAGCAACGATTGCATGAATGAGAATGAATGAAATGGTTCGTGTAAATTTGAGCTTTAGGCAACTTTTCCGTATTGAAATTTTGCTACATTTTATATTTTATTGATTTCAATTTTATTTTAATTTAAATTTGCCTGCAGCCAATTCGAAACAAAAAAGTTCATATTATTTTATTAGTTTTTTTTTTCTTGGCGATTCTCACTTTGAAAGTTTTTTACTTTAGTTCTTTTTATTTCTGTTGCTATAAAAACGTTTCTTTGTTTTTCTTCATTTTATTATGATTTTTATTTTTAATTTAACTATTTTACAAATTAGTTGAAAATATAAGAAATTTTTTTATGCAATTATGTTTGGAAAGAAAAACTCACCATCACTGCATTGCGTTTAAAATCCATAAAATTTTTCACCTCCGCTGCCAGTTCGCGCAAAAGTATGATGCCATCTTTTCGTTTAACCTCAATGTCGTTGTCTTTGAAACGCTGCAAAGAAATAGGCAATAAAAGAGGAGGTGTTAAAAAAAAATTATTTTCAATGCTTTATTCTACATAATTTATTGATTGCGGGAAAATTTTGTTATATTTGTTATAATTCGCTTGGAATCTTTTAATAACACTCAGCAAAAAAGTTAAGCTTTTTCCAAACTAACAGCTTTATAAACATATATTTAAAAAGGGCATTTTAGGGAGGGAACTGCTCACAAGAAATGCTTTTGCCTGTCATTATCTATAACTATTAATATTACGCATTGAAATCGCCAGTCGTAATGACCCTCCTCCAGCAAAATTTTAGTTAGCTGCGCCAATGGATGTAACTACTGCTTTTCATACAAACATACATATACGTATGTACATATGTAGCAGTGTCTTAAAAGTTTTGGTTTTAGTCTGATTCAATGGAGGGTCGAATTAGTCAAAATTTAAAACAATTTAATTTCATCATAATTTAATTTCATCATAATTTATATTAATTTTTTTACTTCAAATCTTGCGAGGTAAACATTTGAAGAACATTTTAACCCTCTAACTTTTCTTGCCCCGGGTCTTTTTATCTCTCTCGCTTAATATGGGGTCAAAGAAGTACTATTAGAAGATGTTATAGTGGGTTAAAATGTTCTATAACAATGTGAGCCATAAAATTCTACTATGAGTTTCTTAAAATAGCAAAATTCTAAATTCAATATTAACAACAGAAATAAATCAAAACTAAAAACACGTTTAAAGGTTAATTTTTCACTTATTCGCATCTGCTTTTAAAATGTAAAATGTGTGGAGATCTTTTACTTAGAATGTTGCGAGGAACAATTTTTTGCAACAGTTTAACCCTCTAAGCTTTTTTCCTTAGGGGTCCTTTTTGTCCTTATCTTAAATGGGGCCATATAAATGCCCTTAAACGGTGACACAGCGGGTTAAAATGTTCTACAAAAAACTATGCGCCATGAAATTCTACTATAAGTGTCGGAAAGAAGCGAACTTCGAAATTCAATCTAAACACTAGAAATATATGAAAACTTAAAACACGTTTAAGGGTTAATTTTGTACTTATTCACATTTGCTTGCTAGGTATAAAATGTGTCCACCAATTTTACTAAAAATGTTGCGAGGAGCATTTTTGTAGAACATTTTAACCCTTTAACTTTTCTCCTTAGGCGTTCTTTTTGTCCTTTTCTTAAATGGGGTCATATAAGTACCCTTAAACGTTGACATAGCGGGTTAAAATGTTCTACAAAAATACTTGCCGCAGAATTCTACTATGAGTTTTTGAAAACAGCAAACTTATAAATTCAATTTTAACAACAGAAATTAGTCAAAACTTAAAACACGTTTAAATGTTAATTTTGTAATTATTCACATTTGCTTGTTAGGTATAAAATGTGTTTACCTAGTGTTGCTAGGAGCATTTTTGTAGAACATTTTAACCCTTTAACTTTCCTCCTTAGGGGTCCTTTTTGACCTGTTCTTAAATGGGGTCATATAAATGCCCTTAAACGTTGACATAGCGGGTTAAAATGTTTTACAAAAAAGTATGCGCCGTGAAATTCTACTATGACCTTCTGAAAACAGCAAAGTTCTAAATTCAATTTTAACAACAGAAATTAGTCAAAATTTAAAACACGTTTAAGGGTTAATTTTGTAATTATTTACATTTGCTTTAAAGATATAAAATGTTTGGAGATCTTTTATTTAGAAAGTTGCGAGGAGCATTTTTGTAGAACATTTTAACCCTTTAACTTTCCTCTTTAGGGGTCCTTTTTGTCCTGGTCTTAAATGGGGTCATATAAGTACCCTTAAACGTTGACATAGCGGGTTAAAATGTTTTACAAACATATTTGCAGTAGAATTCTATTATGATTTTCTGAAAACAACAAACCTCGATATTCAATCTAAAGAACAAAAATTAGTGACAACTTAAAACACGTTTAAGGGTTAATTTCACAATAAATTATATTTTTATCTAAGGTTATCAGTTTTTTTACTTCAAATCTTGCGAGGAGCACTTTTTTTCAACATTTTAAACCTCTAACTTTTCTCCTTATGGATCTGTTCTGTCTCATGCTGTTACAAAAGAAAACTTCATAAATCACTTTTAATTTTTTGGTTTCTATTATTGAAGTTTTAGTAAATTTTATTTTCATTTATTTCAGGGTCAGCAAAATTTTTAAGTTAAATTAGAATTTTATGCTTTAAAAATTATCAAAAATAAAAAAATAAAACCAAAAATCTATCTAATTACACAGAGCGTAAAACAACGAACACACATCTGAATATTTGCTGAATATTTTTGGCAATTAATTTAGTTTTGTTTCTATGGACGCTCGCTCATGCTCATAAAGCTTCCTTATGAAGGTACGATGATATCAGTGCTAAACTAAACGTTGAACGAATGCTTTAAAAATCAAGAGACTGCCTCATTTTAAAACTAAATTTTATATGCAAAACAAGTTTGAAAGAATGTGTGTGTGTGCGTGTGTGTGCGTGTGCATGTTGTGTGTGTGTATTGTGCCGTTTCATTAGTTGAAGGGAATAACAGGAAATTCAATAAGTGTGCAAGTTTTTGTTTGCGGGGTACATGTGTGGTTGATGGCAGGACATAACACAACAAATAAAAGCAAATCGTAAATCAACGTAAACCAAACAACAATGTTTTCCTTTATTTTTTTTTTGTGTCTGTTCGTTGGCATTGTTTTTGTTTTTTTTTCTCTTTTCTGATGGAGAAAATTACTGGCTATACAAATAATTTACATTCGTAAGGATGTTATTATACGAGTATGTATATGTAAATATGTTTGTGTGTGCTATTAAAATTACTTTTACTACGAGTATGTGCCCGGTTACACTATAGTATACTCTGTACGTACGTTCATTTGAACGCACACTTTTAATTGGGAATTATAACGAGAATACTGACTTACAAACATTTAAAACATATTTTAATTTCTTTCTCTCATGTCCAGGCAAATATTTACGTCTGGTCCTGTCATTTAACCAGTACCATATTCTGTTAATAGAATTTTAAATAAATGCATTTCTGTCTCTATGGCAAAAGGCTTGTTTGCTTTGCTGGCAAGTTTAATTTAAAATTTTTAATAAATATTTAGTAGTAAATACAACAAAAGAAAAAAAATATGAGTAGAGTTTAAGATTACAAATGTGTCAAGATGCTGCTTTGTTTACTGAATTCATAAGACAAGGAGGAGGTTCTCAATTGGGTTGTTCTTTTCAGTTTTGGTGTAAGGAACCCTATTGTTTACGCTACGCTGTCCGTCTGTCCGCCCGTCTGTCACAGGGTATTTTCTCGAGAACCGTAAGAGCTATTAACCTGACACAGTGTGTAGACCTTTGGCCGCTACAACAACAAATACATGAGAGTTGGAAATTAAAGGGTGTTCCAAAACGAGCAACTAAAAATTTTTAAATCCCATGTAATATAAATACAATTGTATGTACATATATACACTTGAAATTGTTAAGGTTGCTGTATTTTTATACAGTCTACAACAATTAACACTTAAATTAAAAAAAAACTTAAATTAAAGGGTCTTCCATCAGTTAATGCAATTTTGACTATGTAATTTTGACAACTTGCTGTATCTTAGAAACCGTAAGAGCAAAACTCTTGAAATTTTCAAAAACGGTAAAACTAAAAAATCAAAAAATTACAAAATCGCCAAACCGAAAAAAACGCAAAAAAAATCGCCAAAACGAGAAAAAGCACCAAATTAAAAAAAATTTCTAAGACTAAAATAAATCGCGAAAAACCGGAAAATTGAAGTAAAACCCCAAAAACAAAAAAAAATCGTCAAAATTAAAAAAATCGCCAAAATGAAAAAAAAACTTTAAAACAGAAAAAAACGCCAAAATGAAAAAAATCGCCAAAATGAAAAAAACCCCAAAAAACAGAAAAAATCGGCAAAACGAGAAAAAAGCGACAAAACAAGTTAGAAATATGCTCAAAACCGAATGTACGGAACATTTCGTGCTCGAGTCAAAGTCTCACTTTACTGAATTTATTAATGTGTGTTAGTTCATAACTTCTTTATTTATATACCGACAAACAAGGGCAAGAACACGCCTTTTAAATATTTTCCCTTGATTTAATGTAATTTTGTTTAGTCGAATTACTACGAAACTTGAGGCAGATCTTGAGCTCTAAAAGTAACATGATCTTGCATTTAGAAAAGTGGGCGCAAACACGCCCACCCCCATTAAAATTTAGTCTTCTTATACTCATTCGATTCCATTCTCTTGGAATGACAAAATAATATTGTTCTTCAAAAAGTGGCCACAGCCACGCCCACTAAAACTTGTTAGTATCCCAGTTGAAGAAAAAATTCACATGAAATTTTAAAAATTTAGAATTTGGGATCCCAAAGTAGTGTAATTTGGGACTATATCTAATAATTTTTACACAGACTCCTCATTGCCAGAAGTTTCGTTCTACGATTCTTAGGGCCAATTTCACCCATTCTATATAAATATCGATTTATATTTAATCCACGAATTAGGAATTTTATCAAATCCGGTACACAGACCAAAATAACACGGTTTAACCCATTTTTTTTTTATTCTAAAAATTCCAGACAGGGGTAGATTTTATGAAAAAGATTATTGAGAAAAAAGTTCTAAGATGTTTTAACCCATTACTGGCCAATAATGCTACGAATATTATTAATGTAAAAGTTTGTATATTTGTGAGTTTGGATTGGTAGAGGAATAGCATCTGGTCCAAGTTAAAGTGTAAGGTACTTTTTAGGGGGTAAAATGGGTAGGTAAAAAGTTTTACGTTTGGTACTTTTCCTGTTTTGTTATAAATACCAATATTTGACTAAAAGAATCTTTTATGATTTCAATAACAACGTACTCTTTATTTGAAAAAGCAATTATTTGTTATGGCCAAGCAAATCATACAACTCAAATTAAATTACTTTTTTTCTTGATTCACAGAAATAAATCATTTCAGCAGAAAAAGATCACAACATGTAATTTTGTGTAGAAAGAGTAGAGTAAGTGTTATGTATTCTTTTTTGCCCAAAAGATATAATAAAAACTTTTGATTTAACACAGTATTGTTCAACCAGTGCGATATGTAGATTCTTTGGAAGCAATGAAAATTTTGTTTTTTTTTTTAAATAACTTTAAATGTTTTACTGACGAATTATAGCATACATTCGCCGCATACATTCGTGTATGAAAAGAACTTTAAATTAAAACTCTTAGGGCTAATAAATCAGTCAAAGCTTAAACGCTGGTTTAGTTAAACTAAACTCAAATTTATATGTAGTTTAAACTCAACAGGAGTAAATCAGTTAACCATAGCGTATGTGTAGTTTAAAAAATAATATTGTGGCAGCACTAGAATAAATGTCAAAAACAGCTGTTTTGCAGCAGGCTATCAATTATTTGCACAATCAAAAGGGCAAAATAGTTAAACAAGTTTAATTAAAGGTCGCCAAATTTTACTGAGAATAGTATAAAAGAATAATAGAGTGTAAGAAAATAAGTCGAAGAAGATCTGAAGAAAAAGTAGAGGCTTGGAAAAAAGTTGAGCGCTCTTTTAATGCAAAACATATGGTCTGTAAGTAACAGAACCATGTGGCCAGTATTTGTAGTTTAAAGACCCAATTTCATGCGTTTACAGATGGTTTAAATATTCTATTGATTTAAACACATTTTAAACAAAAAATAGAGATTAACTTGCACTGCTTTACTCGTATTAGTCCTTAATAAATTACAATTATAACATTTACCATAATTGAAATTTATTTTACTTGATTACGAAGTGAAATGTTGTCCTAACGTCACACGATAATAATTATAATTAAATAATAATAATAAGGACATACATAAATTCAGTAAAGTGCGACTATCACTCGTGTACGAAGGGTTCCGTACGGACACTAGATACACAGAGAAAACAGTGCCTACTAAATACCTCATAAAACAGAACAAAATTAATAAGAAATCTCTATGGTTTTTGTTTCAATAAGGAAATCTTAGAGAAAACCTTTTTGAAAAAATCAAGAAGAAATCTTGTGGTTTTTATAATATTATTGATTTTTTCAATAAAAAATAAAAAAAATTGCGTCTTTATTCTCTGTACTTATGTATTTTCATTTAAATTCTATACCATATATGTATGTATGTAGTATATTGTAGATGTTATTTATTTATACATACATACATACATACATACATACACATTATGTTATATTCTTAACTTAGGTACTCACCAAGTATTGAACCAGCAAACTTCTACCTGATAGACAAGCATTCTAACCAATATGCTAACAAGCACCCTTAATAACCATTGAAATTATTGTGCAAACATTTGTATACAAAAATTAAAAAGATCATGAAAAAAATTGTCTGTATGTCTATTTATAGAAACAAAATAAAAAGACACCTCATAAAATCAAGAAGATTTCCTTATTAAAAAAATTAATAAGATTCTTTACACATAATCACATAGGAACCCTCTAAAGTCAAGAAGAAACCCTTATTGAAAAAATCAATAAGATAGCCTTATAAAATTAAGAAGAAAACCTTTTTAAAAAAATTAATAAGGCTACCTAATAAAATCAATAAGAAATCCCTATAGTTTACAATTTATAAGAAAACCTAATAGAATCAAGAAGTTTTTCTCTATGGATTGTTTTTTTTTTTTGTGCCAAAAATAACGGAAATTGAGTAAAAAAAGCTGTGAATAATAAGATTTCTTCTTGATTTCATGTGGTTTTCTTCTTGATAAAATTAATAAGATTTACCACATAAAAACAATAAGGAATCTCTATAAAAAATCTTCGCTTCTTTCTGCTGGGATACCCCTTAGCCTAAAAGCGTTTCATAGAGAAAATCTTATTGATTCAATGAGGCAGTTTTTTCTCTGTGTATGTAATACCATACGAACTTTAGCCTATACAATACATATTTTTGGACTTTTTTAGTTTGAGGGAATTTTATTAGTTTTTGGAATTTTTGCCGTTTTTTTAGTTTTGATTTTTTTTCGGTCTCTTTGTGTTTTTTTTTTATTTTGGCGTTTTTTTTTTGTTTTTGGCGTTTTTTTGGGTTTGACGTTTTTTTTGGATTTTTGGCATTTTTTCGGTTTTGGAGATTACTTTTAGTTTTAAGCATTATTCTACTTTTGGCTTTTTTTGTTTTGGCGATTTGTGTCGTTTTGTGGTGATTTCTTTTAATTTTAGAGATTTTTTAAGTTTAGGCGTTTTTTTTTTTGTTTTGGCATTTATTTGGTTTTGGCGATTACTTTTAGTCTCAGAAATTTTTTCAGTTTTAGCGTTTTTTCGTTTTGGCGATTGTTTAGTTTGAGTGTTTTTTGCGTTTTAGCGTTTTTTGCGTTTTTGTAATTTTTTTTTTATTTTTATTTTTAGAGATTTTTTTAGTTTTTGCCTTTTTTTCGTTTTGGCGATTTTTTTTGGTTTTTGACGATTTTTCATTATTTGGGATTTTTTCATTTTGGCGTTTTTTTGTTTTTTGAGATTTATTTTCGTTTTAGATTTTTTTAAAGCGCTTTTTCATTTTGATGATTTTTTTTTTTTTTTGTTTTTGACGATTTTATAATTTTCGAATTTTTTATTTTCAACGTTTTTGAAAATTTCAAGAGTTTTTTTACCTTTTGATTTTTTTGTAATTTTAGTGTGAATTGTTGTAGTCTGTATAAAATACACTTACTTTGAGAATTTCAAGTGTCTATATATAATTGTAGTAGTAGGGAACTGCCGGTCCTGCCCCAATTAAAATTTTAAAATTTTGAAATTTTAATTACCCAAATTTTAAAATTCTTGGAAATTTGTGAAATTTGATACCCTACGAGGGTGGATCAATAAGTCGGTCCAACTTTTTGTTTACATAAGGAATTTTTTGTTTACATAAGGGGTTTTGTTTGTTTAATACATACGAGGGTGGCTCAATAAGTCCGGGTTTTTATGACCGTGGGAATTTATATGTATGTTTGGATTAAGGGGTTTCATAAGATTAATATTTCATAAATATATATGCCGACGGGAAAATCATGAAAATGATTTTTCTTAATACCAAAGGGGGAGTGGGGTGAAATAGTGAAAATTAATTTTTCCTAATGCCTACGGGTATGCATTAATATTTTTCCTAATGCCTACGGCAATACATGATTTTCCTAATGCCTACGGCAATATATGAATATTTTTCCTAATGCCTACGGCAATACATGATTATTATTTTTTTCAAATGCCGACGGCAATACATGATTATTATTTTTTTCAAATGCCGACGGCAAAACATGATTCTTTTTTTCTAACACCAAGGGGAAAATTGCCAGTGTTGCCAGACTGTAGAAATTTCTTATCGTAATACTATATCAGTAATATCAGAGAAAATAGATTTGATGACTACTAGACGATTCTCATATAAATCGTGTGTGTGTGTGTGTGTGTGATTTCCTCATGATAATAAATTGTTTATAAATAAAATAATTAAATAAATTAAATTAATTTATTTAAATATTTTATTTATGTGTTCACATGTATGTGAACACCCATACTTGTGTTCACATGTATGTGAGCACCCATACTTGTGTGTGGGGGGTCCAGCTTGATAGTCGCGGGTAATTTAATATTTTGTGTATTTGTTTAAGAGATATGTATGTATGTGTATGTATGTATGTATGTATGTATGCATGTATGTGTATGTATGTATGTATGTATGTATGTATGTATGTGTATGTATGTGTGCATGTATGAATGTGTGATCGTGGCTACTTGTGCGTGGAATATTTTGTAGAATACATATATATTTTGCAACGTAATTATTTTCTTTGTCTACGATTATTTTAAAGCAGCAAACTAAGTACACTCAACAGCAGAGAAACAAAAACCAAGAATTTGCAAGTAAGCAAAAAAGTTAATTTCTCCTTCTCCCCACTTCCTTCTCTTTCCTTTATGTAGTTTTTATTTGAAATAAGAAAACACATTTTATTTCATTTTATTTTTTATACATTTATTGTTTAAAATTTTATAATAATACATACATTCATATTTTAAAAAGTGAAAAAGTTTAATTAAAGCAAGACATTTCTTTTGTTAGTAAAATAGCATTTTTTAGTGCGCAAGCACCAAATTTATGATAATTACAATAAAAATATTCTGGATACTTGATTTACATTTGTTTAAAGTTGATGCAGCCTATATCCTCAACGTTAAAAATTTTTCGGCATAAAATTTTTTCCAACCATCGTCTTTTTTCTTCACCTTTTACATAAATTATAGAACATCTTGCGTTGGCTTTTATAAAATTGCAAACGCTTTGAAATGAAACTGATTCAGCAGTCCAGCTTAGGTGATGATAGTTTTTTGTTAGCCACTTTGCTTCTCTTTGCTTTTCTATTGATAAGCATTTGATATCAAATGGGGGTTTTATAATGAAATTGGTATATTCATAATTGTTGAAAACAATTGCTACTTCTTTTGCGATGAAATCATTTGCATTACTTTTGAAACCTTGTACGTCTATGCAAATTATATTGTTTTCCATATTACTCAATTTATAAGACTTTTCGAACTTGTCCTTTGATGGGTACATATTCTATTATACGATCATGAATAAGAATACAGTAAGCTGATGTTTTTGCTGCAATATTAGTTGCTGTTTCAAATTCTATTTTGATATCAATCGGTCCATTATTGAGTGATTCATTCTGATGACTGACATCTACTACAATAATAGGAGCTTTTGTCTTAAACTCTGGTGCAGTTAGAAGTGGTTGAGATTCTTTCATATAGTAGCTTTGTTGAAATCTTACGTACATATCATATAGAATTGCATATCGTTCATTTTTGAACTTTATGTTAAGATCATCATATGGATATGAGACTGAATTTAAATGTACTTTTAAATTAGTCAAATCACAATGAACAAACTTATTTTCTTGTTGAAAAGCAATCAATACAAAACGAGGGCGTTCTCTATTTGCAGCTAGTTTAACATTCCAAATATGGCTAGTTCCCATATTTAATTGTGGATTGACATGACAATCCCAACTGCGAAATGCCATAGGTATAGAAGCACCATTGTTAATAATTTTAATCATATTCAATTTGCTAAAGTCGGATAATTGTACATGTGGGATTCTCCATGAGATTAGTGAAATTGTAAGTTTAGCTTTTTTAGTAGAAACACTCGAGCGTACAAGATCTTCGTCGTTCTTATTGCGCAAGAGTATCAGTTCATGTTTTCCATTTAGTATAACTTTGTTGTAGTCTTCAGCGAATCCTAGAAGCATTTTTAGAGGTACATAGAAATTGAAAAAGCCATTTACAAGAGTGACATCGTCAATTTTGTTCCATCCAGCATTTTGCATCACGTTGCTTTCTGTTGGTGACATAGAAACCAAATTTTTTATGGTGCTTGTGGCTCCTAAATATCTTGTATGATCAATTTCAATTCCATTGAGCTCATAGCGAATTTCATCAAATAGATATGCCACAAAGTTGTTTTTTAATATAAAGTTGTCCGATGATGAAGAAGATTTAGAGTTATTATCATCAGCAACAAAACCTTCTACATAAATGTAGCTTTCACTGGGTAGCACGTACAAATCTTGATTTTGTATTGAAATTCTAATTTCATCATTATTGTTGTAAGATTGTAAGTATGGTACATATGTATGATAGTCCTTTTTGATTATATTCTCATCAGACAAGGGCTTATCTAAGACATCTATTATTGAACTCATTTTGTCTTCAATTTAAAATTCAAGGACTTTAGAAAATTTTTATTTGATGTTGTTAATGCTTTCTGTTGTACTGATCGCTTTAATGTTGATGTTGTTCTTGTTGCTATATTTTTTAAGGTATTTGTGTTGTATATTAGCATTATTTAGTTGGCCTTAAATGTATTCGTATTGTAATTTCCTCTCCTCGGAAATTAATTAAATCACCGTGTTGATCAACTACGCGCAGCGCTAGTGAACTTATCTCTCTGGTGTTCACAGGTAAATAGATAAGATTTCTTGGAACCTCATCTATTTTATAGCCTGGAGGCACATTAATCGGAAATTCATGAAGTGTATGCGATTTGGAGCTATTCATATATGTGTTAATAGCGATACTACTTTCAACTCGCAAGAGATTTACTTTAAAAATATTAACTGGAAGATCTGAATAATAATATTGGTTTGGTGTTAGGATTTTGCTATTGAATCCTAAAAGTTTTCCAATTGTATTGTCTTTATTAAAATATACAGTATCCTTGGAACTATTAACTTTAACTTGCATTGTATTGTTATTGGCTTCAATAAAAATCTTATTTGCTGGACAGAGTAGTTTGTATTGCTCTTCTATAAAATCAACTATATCATTTAGTTCGTAAGATCCAATTGGTATTTCTATTGTATGTTCTCCTATATGAAACATATTGTTGTAGGTGTCTACATTTGGAATACTGTTGTATGAATGAAAATCAGTTAGAGCACACTCATATGCACCATGTAATTCAATAGGAGGAAAGTAACTAGCAGATAATTCTGATGAGTTAGAGCTCAGAGTAAGTGTTATTGACATTATAACAGACTGATTACAATTAAATAAAGTTTAGTAGACAGTATGGTTTATAAGCATAATTTACATATTTATTTCATTTTCTTATTTTAAAATTAACATTAGTTTCTTAATATTAATGCTATTATTGTTTTGCTATGATGTTGTTGTTGATTTAGTTTTTCTTCCATCTATAATATTTCATCTTTACTTATCCAAGAATTGTGTTGATTAGAAAATCCCAGCCATTTAACATATACCTCCTTCCCTTTAATTTTAAGCACCTTTTCAACTAGATATGTATTTGGAAATCTGGTTTTTGAAAGTTCGTCAGTATAGAATCCACCTTTAATAGGATTACCAAGATAGTCTTCTAATATGTATGTTGCAGGATTTGTATTTTGAACTCTTGTAATTGTGAAAATTTCTGTAGTCCAATTTGGAGTATAACCTTTTTCAAATGTATGCTTATATTTGCTTATGCGTACATGATCTCCTACATTAAATTTTGACATTTTATACATTTTCATATGACTGTATACTGTATTTAGCAGCTTTTCCTCATTTGTTGAGTTGACTTTAATTGGAGGCATTTTAATGGTACGATGAACTTTTCTATTGTAGGTATTAAGTAAATCTTTGTATATATCAATCCACTTATAAGAACCATTATAGCTAAATTCTTTCCACATCATTCCTTTCAGTGTTCTATTAAATCGTTCTACTATTGATGCTTTCATAATGCTATATGTTGAGTAGTGATTAATGCTGTATTTATGCATTAATTTTTCAAAGTTTTTGTTGAAAAATTCTTTACCATCATCTGTTTGTATGTTTTTTGGTATTCGCCCCAATTCAAAAATATTTTCCATTGCGTTGGTTGTTTCAAGTGCAGTTTTTGTTTTTAGTGGTACTGCCCATGCAAATTTTGAGAATGTGTCAATTATAGTCAGCAAAAATCGATAATTTCTATTTTCTTTAGAATAGTTCCCCATTTCAACTAAATCAGCTTGCCAAAGATCATCTATTCCTTTCATTACAACTCTGCGACGCACAAAATGTTTTCGTGCTTGCTTATGGAGTTCGTTTACTAAATTTCTTTTTGAAGACATTAAGTTGTTTTTAGAGATTTTTTGGAGAGTGTTGTGATCTAGTTGAAGCACTTTCAGCTATTGATACAAACATGTAATTTTCTAATCTATAAATTTTCTCATTAAGCTGTTCAATTTGCTCTTCAAAGGATGTTTTAATTTTTAGAATATCTTTTTCAATTTTATAATTTTCTTCTATATCTAATTTTGTTTCGCGATGTAGATCCTCAATTTGTATTTGAATATTTTCTTGAATTAAAGTACTGTCTCTCTTAAAGAATGCTAATAATTTCTCTTCTAGTTTTTCGATTTGAGTTTGCAGAAACAATTTATTGATAACATCGTTTTCCTCCACAGCTTTTGCAACATTTTTGATCCTTTTGTTTTGGACATCAATGTTGTTGTTCGTATCCACAAAGAACCCCAGCAGTTTAGGTGCATTTTTCAAAGAAACTATGTTGCTAGTATCGTTTAAATAATGTCCAAATTTATCAACAGACATGCTTTATATACTTTATTAAAGTTAATGTATTAGATTAGCTTCACGTAGTTCTTCAATAATTGATATAATCTCGTTATTGTGATTATTATGACCTGCAGCTTGTGATGCGAGCAGTAGTCGAAGTCGATCTACTAGCTCATTTGGATCATCCCAGTATATATAGTTGGGCTTATGGATGTTAAATTCCATCATTCCATCACCTAAATAGCTACCTTTGGGCTTAGATCCTGTTGATTCGGGTAAATTATCCTGGTTTTTCTCGTCAATAAATTTCTTAATAATATGTTTATATTTATATCCTCTAGTACCCTTAATTTGACCATCAGGTTTGTAGTCTCTTCTATATGCATTAGTAGTAATTAAAATCTTTTTATATATTTCGAGTTCAAATTTATCATAATTTTTTGGTATTTTATGAAACATTAGAGAAAATAGTCCAGGTGTTAGAGCCCATATTTGACCACCAACTTGTATTTTATGTTCACTAAGTGTAAGTTTACTATCACCAAATTTCCATTCATTATTGAAATCTTTATGTGGACCATAGTTTGTATCTAATTCATTTCTTCCTTCCAAGACTGATAAATCAGTATAAGTATCTTCTGTATTGGAAGTTTGTGAGTAAAAATCATCTTCATCATCATCATAATCATTTTTAGTATTAGTTTCGTTAAATAATATGGTATTATCATATATTGTTCCTTCTGCTAGTTTCTTTGGTGTACTTGTCTCTATCTTGAATGATGGTTTTTCAGACTTTAAACTTGTATTATTTTCAAATTCTGTCTTCATTTTATTTTCTTCTTTAATGGGAATTCTTTTAATTTTTTTAGAACTATTTATGAATTCTTTGAGTGGTTCTGTTATAGGTTTAAATGTATCTCTTAGTTGTTCACGTGTATCTATTTCACCAGTTTTTATACTACGAAGCTTTTTCTTCAAGACATTTCTTGTCAACACCAACTGTTTTAAAATTTTCTCATCCATGTTTAATAAATAAAAGGTATCAGCTATTAGATGAGGTATCAGCTATTAGATCAGCTTATTAGCACCTGGTCTGGTTTTCAGATCAGCTTTTTAGGACCTGGTCTGGTTTTCAGATCAGCTTTTTAGGACCTGGTCTGGTTTTCAGATCAGCTTTTTAGGACCTGGTCTGGTTTTCAGATCAGCTTTTCAGGACCTGGTCTGGTTTTCAGATCAGCTTTTCAGGACCTGGTCTGGTTTTCAGATCAGCTTTTTAGGACCTGGTCTGGTTTTCAGATCAACTTTTCAGGACCTGGTCTGGTTTTCAGATCAGCTTTTTAGGACCTGGTCTGGTTTTCAGATCAGCTTTTTAGGACCTGGTCTGGTTTTCAGATCAGCTTTTCAGGACCTGGTCTGGTTTTCAGATCAGCTTTTCAGGACCTGGTCTGGTTTTCAGATCAGCTTTTTAGGACCTGGTCTGGTTTTCAGATCAGCTTTTCAGGACCTGGTCTGGTTTTCAGATCAGCTTTTTAGGACCTGGTCTGGTTTTCAGATCAGCTTTTCAGGACCTGGTCTGGTTTTCAGATCAGCTTTTCAGGACCTGGTCTGGTTTTCAGATCAGGTTATCAGGTATCAAATCAGCTTATTAGGTAGCTGGTCTGGTTTTCAGATCAGCTTATCAGGTATCAGATGAGGTTATAGCAAATAGATGTATCAAGCTTAAAGTTAGATTAATAACTAAAGTAAATGTTTATGAAGAGTAGTTTATATAGTTATGAAATAGTCAAATTGCTTTCTGTAGCGTCCATCATTTAATTCATTATCTTTGCTAATCACCAAAAATCCATATTTATCCTTCCAACACTCTCGACAAATCTCATGAAACTTTTCATAACTCATATCGCCACCAACATGATCTCTATAAACATGCTTCATATTTGTCTCATCTTGTTTAAACATTATAATAACATTGGCATTGTCTCTTATTAAATGCTTGGGAATTCTAGTATAAGTTTGACACAAGTAGAATGAATCGACATCCCTATGTCGCCCCATACAAAAATATGTACGTATATTATTCTGCTTTTCACATGCAACATCATCAAATATCATAATTGAATTAGTTTTAGCTTCGTCAGGTGGAATAACTGATTCATTATCTGTAAATGTATAATATCCCATTCCTTTAATTGGTGAAATTAGTTTCTTCAGGTATTCATATTTGGGTTGATATAGAGATTTTGAGTATAAATAGATGTTTTCAAACTTGAGTCCATTAGGACTTTCTAGTAAGCCAATCATAACATTAGTCTTTCCACAATTGGATGGTCCAACTATTAGAGCACGAATAGAATTTGGTAAGAGGGGGCTATGCTTTATTTTTGAAGTGATGTTGACTGAATCGTCAATATTACGAACTAAAATATTTTTATGTTGTTTCACTAACTGCATTTTTGTAACTAAATACATTTTATAAATGTTACCTCTTATTATAGAAAAAATTAGATAATATGGTTATACGATATCAGAAAACGTTTAGTCATAAAAACACCTTCGTTGGAGGAGGTATAGTAGATAAAATAATAAACTCTCTACCTGTTGAACTTCATCTTCCGGGGTATCAGTACTGTGGACCTGGAACAAAACTACAAAAACGTTTAAATCGAGGTGACAAAGGTATTAACTTATTGGACTCTGATTGTAAAAATCACGATATTGCGTATTCAAAAAATAAGGATTTAAGTACTAGACATAAAGCTGATAAAATACTTGAAAATTCAGCTTGGAATCGAGTTTTAGCAAAAGACAGTAGTCTTGCAGAAAAATCATTTGCATATATGGTTACTAACGCAATGAAAACCAAAACTAAATTTGGTATGGGTGTGGAGAAAAAGAAAAATGTTAAAAAGAACAAGCCAAATGATAAAAAACTGTTTAGAACATCAATTATAGCTGCAACGAAAATACTAAAGAAGGAAAAACCATTAGATATTAACTCAGCTATTAAAATTGCACGAAAAACTATTAACAAATCATTAAAAGGAAGAAAGTCTCAAATTGTAGTTCCACGTGTAATACGTGTTCCAAAAATCGGTGGTTTTTTACCTCTAATACCGATTTTAACTGCTCTGGGTGCAATTGGTAGTCTAACAACTGGAGGTGCTGCCATAGCTAAAGCTGTAAATGCAACAAAGAATGCAAAAAATCAACTTGATGAAGCAACTAGACATAATAAAGCGATGGAATCTATAGCAGTGGGAAAAGGACTTTACTTAAAACCATATAAAAAAGGTTATGGTTTAGTTCACAAAGAGGAATCAAAAAACTCTTAAAGATGCTGCCCAACAGACCACTATCTGATGTGGACCTAAACCGTTTCTCTATAAAAATTCCATATTTTAGAGGAGTTTTCATGTTGAATACTCTACCAAAACGAACAAAGAAAATTGAATGTGGAATAATCAACTTAGATGTATCAACAGGACCTGGTACACATTGGGTAGCATACTATAAAAACAACAATGAAAAAGAATATTTCGACAGCTTTGGAAACTTACAACCTCCTTGGGAAGTAGTTAAATATCTTGGTGCAAATATAAAATACAACTATAATCAGCATCAGAATTTCAATACATTTACCTGTGGACATTTATGTCTTAAATTTCTTTATGAAATAACTGAAAATATTAAATAAAACACAAAAATTTATATTTTACAAAACTCTTTAATGTCTTTTTATTCATAATTTAAAATACATAATTAATATATTATTGCCAAACAGGAAATTGGGAATTTTGAATTAGAAATTCACTCAGCTCACTCTCGACAATTAGGTTTTCTTCACCTTCTCTACTTAGGCAATATGATCCGCTTGAGAGATCTTTGATATCGTCATCAGTTAAAATATTATATCGTTTCGGCAGGAACATTATGTGTTTATTCATTTCAACTTTTAGGGTTGGTCCATATTTAGTTGTTACACGTACCACATTTCTAATAGTATATTTCGTTGAAGAATCAAGCTCCTTTACGTGGATTAAAGTTTTGTTATTTAGAGCATTAAATTTTGCAATTAGATTTGTTGTGGAGTCCATTTTTTATTTTTTATTTAGATACTTCTTGTCACTCTGAATGTTTAACTGGAAATGATCTTAAAAGTAGCGATGATGACTTCAAAAAGGCTAATCGAAAATAAGTGTGGTGAAATAGTAAATAAGTGGGGGATAGTGATAGACAGAAAGAGATAGTTATAGAGAGAAAACGGTTAGAGAGAGATAGAGTAGTAAAAAAGAAATATGGAATAGAGAGAAAAGGGTTAGAGAGAGATAGAGTGCTAAAAAGAAATATGACATAGAGATGATAGTATAGATATTTTAAAGACCATATAGATATTTTAAAAATTTACAGAACAAATTAGTCTTAAAGGAACCTTCCAACATTCATCATCATTCATTCATCAGCAAATAAAATGAGCCAAATTAGACGTACTCTTAATCAATTTATAACAGATTTTGAAAGCTTCAGGCTTTTTGATCATTGGGAGATGATAAGATGTTTCCAAAATATGCTGGATGAGAATGAAGAATATGGTGTCATGGAAGATGAAGACAACACTGAAGGACACTTCCCCAGCTGTCCTTGGTATCATCCTGAGTGTGAGGAGGGACCTGATACTTGCAGATGTACCATATATTTTTTAAGAAAAAATATACTAGAACATCTAATAATTGGCTATTACGAAATGTTTCCATCATTATAAATAAATTAAATAAAAATGAAATTGAATTGTATAAATAATAAAATAAAAACGAAATTAAATTGTATAAATAATAAAATAAAATAAAATTGAATTATAAAAATATTCCTTGATTTGTGTTATTTTTTTCTAAAGGAAAACTAGGAATCATCTGTTCGAATATAAAATAACAGAAACTTGTATGTAGTGAAAAAATATGAGGATTTTATCCGATTATCTAAATTATTTCTCTTTATGAAAATATCTAATGGAATTTCATATTGTGAAATTCAATTTCTCTTGTGCAGAATCTCTCAAAGAAAACAAGACTGTGCATGTTTAAGTGACCTGAAAACAAGACTGTGCATGTTTAAGCGACATGAAAACAAGACTGTGCATGTTTAAGCGACATGAAAACAAGAATTTGCAAATAAGCAAAAACAAAATTTTTTTTTTGATCCAACGAAGTAAAGCCAATAAAGAAATAAAAAAACCACTCACATTTTCCATTCTTTTTTCAATAGTTTATTTACAATAACTTTTCTTAATAAATAGGATTTAAATACAATAATATTTCTTAGGCTTTTTTTACATTCATTTTAACAACAATACAATAATTTTTCTTAATAAATAAGATTTTATATACATCAATTTTTCTGATTAAATAGGATATAAATACAATATTTTTTCTTATTAACTAAGATATTATATACAACAATTTTTCTTAATAAATAGGATTTTATATACAATATTTTTTCTTAACTAATTAACTAAGATTTTCTTGCATTTTAGCAATCTCATCTAGCAACATGTCAAGTTCGTATTCAGGGTTAGTTTCCTTAATACGAAAATGATACCATGCATAAGTGTTTATATTATTTGATCTAATTTTTCTCTTATCATCTCCATAGCTTAATACTACCTTATTTAATTCGCTAGTATATAATTGATGTAGCTTAGATTTAAATGTTAACATACTATCATATACATTAATCTTATTAAATAGGCAATTCTTATATGTAGCTAAACTATATTTATCTAATATGGCTCTCTTTACCCCCTTCGATTTTTTAATATCATCTTGATTTTCTACACTAAATGAATACATTTTTGAGCGCAGCCCAACAAACTCTGTCATTATCTTACCGCAATTTTCATCCTTCATCATACCAATTACTTTTTTATTTACTATGGGGAAATTATAAATATTGTCTGTAGGATAGTCCGATGTGTCAAATTGTTCATGTATGTCATTTTTTATGTCAGCGTAAAAGTCGTCAGTCTTTATTGAATATATAAAAGAGTCAGTATCCATATAGTTTAATGAGAGGTTTGTCTTAAACTTAGGTTGCATGTACCCGTAATGGAAATTATACATTTTCCATTTGGACAGCTCGAGTACACAAAATCCTAAGTAAATTGGTTTATTGTAGCAGGTTTTGACTCTAGTCATTTCGATTGCTACAAGATCTTCAGAAAATATAGATAAACTATGAAAATTTGGTTTTGATATCCAATCTTGGGCACCCAAATGATTGCAATTCTTCCTCTCCCAATTATTAACAATTTTAACATCTCTCCTCTTATCCACATTTTCCATGGTTTTACCATACACTGCATTATTAAGTAGTTTGAAAAAATTTTTTTCAAAAGCATTTTTAGCAGTGGCTCTATGTCTGGTATTTAGGTCAATATAGCCTTTTAACCATGGAGATTGTTTAAATGCTAGAATACGATGAGTTTTCTTTAAAACTAAACCATATTCTAAGCACTGTTTGAGAACTCTAAAGTGTATCACATATGATTGCTTTGTAGAGAAATCGGTTATCAACTTGCTATACTTCGCTTGCATAGGTTTCTTATTTTCAGCGCAAAAAGGAAGATCATTATGCAAGTCGTGTAAATGAGAGGGATAATCCAACGTAACCTCATAAATATAACCGTCTGTTCCATTATCAGCTATGCTGTTTGGATCCAGATTCAACTCGTCTTGTGATAACCATCTGAACCCACCATGAGGAAGATATTCCGACATCGCCCATCCATACAAATTGTTAGCGTCTAAATAGACGAGAAATTCTGAGGGCTTTTCTTTGTCGAAATCTTGCAAATATTTATTATTTGCTTTCGAATATCTTTGACTACACTGTACTATCCCCCCACGTATACCTTTTTTCATAAAATTGTACATGTCTATGTCTGTCAATAATTCTAACTCAATTTTTGTATATTTGAGCATTGCATCCCAGGAAAGGCCAGGTGCTGTATAATACTGGCAAGGATCGAGCTCATAAATACCCTTACAAACTTTTCTAAAGTTCTCGAAAATATCTGTCAGTAAGAGGACGTCTGTTTTTAAGTAAAGTTCCATGTAATCTTTCATTGTTTCACAACCAAAAGTATTCCATACCTCTACAGCATGTGAGTATTCCTCTAAAGAACACTCTTTATTATTCAACTTATTAAAAAAATCACTGCGTGAAGGCAGCTGGCATTCATCTAATTTTTCGAATGAATTTAGGTACTCATATGGGAAAATACCTTTTTTCTTAATAAGCTGAAATTCTTTTTCTGATTGAAATAAGGACCTTATAGTGCTGAAATCATTATCCGACAAATTGCAGGCTAATGATTCCAAACTCTCAGCCATAAAGCGTATAGTATCAAGAAATCTTATTTCAAGCTTATGGCCATCACTCATTTCTGTGAATTGGGAGAGGGATATATAAAGTTCCTTATTGAGAGGGAGTACTTTCAGTTGCAATGAAATTTCACCTAATTCTTTAATGAAAAGATGTGAGTCATAATTTGAATAATTGTGGAAGTAAACTGGTATAAATTTGGGAATTTGGTAATTTAAATTACATTTATTGTGGGCTGCGCCTCTAAATTTGCCACTAATGTGACAGTGATCTCTAACACGATCTTTGCCTAAAAATTTTTGGCAAATATGGCAATTCACCGCACTATAAAAATTATAAGTATCTGAAGGGGATAAAGTATCCATTTGTCTATTGTTAACTAAATAGTTATTATATATATCTTCACAATCCTTAATTAAATATTCTACAAATTTTTTGGAGGCATCTTCCCCCGTATATATTCTAAGCTTATCTAAATTATTACTATGGAGACACTTAATAAAATAACTAAAGGCACAAGGTGTGTGCCTTTTTATTAAATTTGTTTTACTACTTACACTATTACTTATATCCTCTAATACGCATTCGAAGTCCGCGTAAACAACAAACGGGACATCCATTTTTCGTTGATGTCCCTTAAAACTAAGAATGGCATCCTCACCTGATGGCATAGTTGTGACTATCTTCCCACATTCCTCCTTATGTGTACTCATCACGTTCTCCCTATGGGTATATTGGAGACAGCTATTGCAGAAGTGAAGTTTGTGTTCATTTGTGGTAGTCTGATTCTGTAAAAGTCTGTGAATGATAAAAAAATAAAATAAAAGTTTATAAGTAAAACGTATATATTATAAAATATATAAAAGAAGTATATGTATCATTAAATTAAATTGTAGTATAATTTTTTAACTTACTTTGATATGTTCTTTATCAAAATGTAGTGATGAACTTCACCATTTTCCAAAAGCAACAAGTTTACATGGCTATTTTTTTCGTCCTTGGTGACATAATAAGGACCAATAATCTGATTGGCCGCCTCATCATAGCCGAATACGTTAATACTTATTGCTGGATTGTTCACCTCAAACTCTTTTATTTTGTTTAATCCTAATGGGAAGCGTAAATTTTTGAAATTTAACGCTACACCATTTCGCGTAACAATCGTCTCAGCAGCAATGTCCTGAATATTATATGAACTGCAACGTTCTATATGTTTGTATTTGGTGGTATCCATGGCAGCGATTAGGCACCACTTGAAACAGTAGTCATCATCATTTTCAATGTTGAGGCAAGCTTTTTTTCTTTCTAATTTTACAGGTGTGGATATCCAATTAGATCCTTTGACGAGCGAAGATTTGTTGATGTTAATTTCTGCTCGGACTATGCGTGACAAAGTCCAGCCAGAATCTCTCTCTTCAAATTCGGACATTTTGGTTGAAATCTCCGCAACCTGCTTACGGAATAACTCTTCAATGCTATCTGCCTTCGTCAGCAAACTCATTTTGGCTACATGTGATATTATGCACAACTCCAATTCTTCTCCAACAATTTTTATATATTCTGCCACAATACTTACATGAAATTTAATTATTGCATGCTTACTTAAATTCACTTGAAGTCTCTCCATAAAAACATTTTTGTTTTCTTCAACAAATTCTTCCAACAAAAGTTGATCTTTTTTGTTTAAAATTGCATAAGTGGCAATATGGTTTTTGAATGCTTTAGATATTTTATAATATCCCAATTCTTCTACTTCATCTGTTCCAGCATGCGAAGTATTCCTTGGAGTTGGCAGAGTTTCTTCTCTTCTTTCTTCTACTTCTCCATCACTTTCCGGTAAGCTTATGTCCATAGCATCGTCGAATAAATTACCTCCAAGGATACCCACACCCTGTTGTTGAGCTTGTTGTTGTTGTTGTTGAGCTTGATTTTGATGATCTTGTTGTTGATGCTGGTACTCTTGTTGATGATAATTAAGAGGCTGCCATTGCATCACATTGGGATTATAATTGTATCCCAAAAACTGATTATTCCATGGCATACCGTATTGTTGAAAATTTAATGGTAACTGATATTGAGGATACTGAAGAGAAGGATATTGTTGATGAATGAATGATGATGATGAATTTTGATGATTTTGAAAAGATGTCTGCGGTAGCTCTTGATTTATGCCCCGGCTTACGACCACTTGATTCTGTACACTATGGTTTTTAACATGCTCCAAAAAGGACTTTTGGTATTTGTATACCTTATTACATGTATTACACTGATAACCTGATGAACTCATTTTTAATTATTTTATTATTATTTCACTTTAACACAATTACTGATGACACTTCTTGTAAATACAATAACGTACTGATGTGTTGGTTAGAAAAGTTGGCGTATTTATACTAAAATTGGAAGCAGTATCCTTGCAGCATTCATAAATTTTACTTTTTGTTTCTCTGCTGCTGACTGTACTTAGTTTGCTGCTTTTAAATAATCGTAGACAAAGAAAATGATTACCTTGCAAAATATATATGTATTCTACAAAATATTCCACGCACAAGTACCCACGATCGCACATTCATACATGCACACATACATACACATACATACATACATACATACATACATACATACACATACATGCATACATACATACATACATACATACACATACATACATATCTCTTAAACAAATACACAAAATATTAAATTACCCGCGACTATCAAGCTGGACCCCCCACACACAAGTATGGGTGCTCACATACATGTGAACACAAGTATGGGTGTTCACATACATGTGAACACATAAATAAAATATTTAAATAAATTAATTTAATTTATTTAATTATTTTATTTATAAACAATTTATTATCATGAGGAAATCACACACACACACACACACACGATTTATATGAGAATCGTCTAGTAGTCATCAAATCTATTTTCTCTGATATTACTGATATAGTATTACGATAAGAAATTTCTACAGTCTGGCAACACTGGCAATTTTCCCCTTGGTGTTAGAAAAAAAGAATCATGTTTTGCCGTCGGCATTTGAAAAAAATAATAATCATGTATTGCCGTCGGCATTTGAAAAAAATAATAATCATGTATTGCCGTAGGCATTAGGAAAAATATTCATATATTGCCGTAGGCATTAGGAAAATCATGTATTGCCGTAGGCATTAGGAAAAATATTAATGCATACCCGTAGGCATTAGGAAAAATTAATTTTCACTATTTCACCCCACTCCCCCTTTGGTATTAAGAAAAATCATTTTCATGATTTTCCCGTCGGCATATATATTTATGAAATATTAATCTTATGAAACCCCTTAATCCAAACATACATATAAATTCCCACGGTCATAAAAACCCGGACTTATTGAGCCACCCTCGTATGTATTAAACAAACAAAACCCCTTATGTAAACAAAAAATTCCTTATGTAAACAAAAAGTTGGACCGACTTATTGATCCACCCTCGTAGGGTATCAAATTTCACAAATTTCCAAGAATTTTAAAATTTGGGTAATTAAAATTTCAAAATTTTAAAATTTTAATTGGGGCAGGACCGGCAGTTCCCTACTACTAATTGTATGTATATTACATAGGATTTTAAAATTTTTCGTTGCTGGTTTGGGAACACCCTTTAATTTTTAACCGTCATATACTAGCCGTTGCAGCGGCCAAAGTTCTACCTATGCTGTAAAAATTTCAGGTCCTTAGCTCTTACGGTTATCGAGAAAACAGCCTGTGACCGAAAGATGGACAGACGGACAGACGGACAGCGTAGCGAAAACAATAGGCTTCCTTTTCACCTTTGGTAAAAATTCGCAAATGTGATTCTTTAGGACAATTATTATTTATTGTCTTTACTAGAAGGTTTGTATATATGCTAAGAGATGATTTAACATTTTTCATAAATAAGGTCTTTAGAGCATATCTACAGAATTTTTACGGTTATTGTGCGCGCTGACAATAACGTGACGAGTTTGAATTCAAATCTTGACCGGGGAAGCCAACTAAATATATAACACACAATTTTCCCGATGCCTTTACCAATAAACAAAATCACGTAAGTTAATTAATTAATAAAGTAAAATGACTATATTGAATTAAATTCTTGTAGTTTCAACTGGAAATAACGTTGATTCAAAATGGCTCTTTATGTTATTTCAATATCAAGTTCACGCTGTTTCAACCTGGAATAACGTTGATATAATAATATTCTTCAATTTTATTTAACAGCACTGTAATATTAAATTAACATGTAGTAAAGTTATTTTAAAAGTTAAAATATTATTTGAAGGTAAATCATGTTGAATTAACATGACACCGCATTGCCAACAAATGTTCAATTAATTTTCTGTGCACCCAGAAAAAAGATTGGTTGGAAAATGGTTAGGCCAACAAAATATCATTTGCATAAACTATATATCAGTTCACACAATCAATTTTCTGTTAATCCAAAAAACAATCCATGTTTATTGCCATAAGGGCATAATTGTAATAAAGATATGACTCTGACAATTCTTAAATTGATTGCATCAACCGAGCGTATGCTTTTGCCATGACTAATTCATTGATTGGTTAACACAACGGAATAAAATATTATGAATTGGATGTTACTACCAACTTGTGGTATTGGCAACTAAAAAATTGTTCTATATTAAGGTTAAAATAAACACTTTCTATCAGTTGCTGCAACCAACTTTAGGTTGAGCTTACTATCATAGTTTATACTCGTTGCAGCAAATTAAAAATTAAATTTTGTGACTTTCAAAGATATTATGATTTATGAATTCTCAAATGGTTTTTGAAAGTCTGTGCATAAGATAACAGGTTTGTGGCTGTTCAAAATGTGTGGTTGAAATAAACAAATTTCAATTAAAAATAACTTATGACAATATGTTAAATAATAAATTTCTTAAATTGTATATTTTTATTTGCGTTTATTGCTTATTTTATTTCAGCAAGGAAGGCCAATTTTTCTTTCACAGGTACCAATTATGATATTGTTTCAGTTATACTAACATTTTCGGTAGCAAGAATAACTTTTTTTTTTAAATTCCATACTGTTAACCAATTTTTTCTGTTGCTGCAACTATTTGTTTAAGGGTTATAATTAAAATATAGTGGTACCACAAGAAAATTGCAGTCGTTATACCAGAATTCTATATAGTTGGTGCAACCACCAAAATTCGATTGGCAACAAATTCGGTTGTCTTAACGAATCTGTTTTCTCTGTGTGTGTATGTATGTTATCCTTCCACTTTAAGAGACTTTTTATGGTCATAAAAAAAAGACAAGCAAGCAACTACTTTAAAAAATATGCCGCTTATAAATTTGTAAGATAAATTAATAATAAAAAACCGCCCAAATCGAAATGAACTTTTAAACCTTTTTTTTTTCTAAAAAAAAAAACTTAAATTGTCTGTGACATTTTGGCAACATATTTTTAAGCCAGAATGTGTCTTATTGGCATCTATGAACAAAAACACTTCTTTAAAATACATTTTATTTGCATATCAATCGTTTTTGTGGGTTCCAAATAAAATTATACCAGAGGTTTTTTTTTAAGTAAAAGCAGCAGCAGTATTTAACATCAGCAACATTTTTGACATTGTCTTTTTTTTGCGTTCGTTGTATTGCAAGAAAACATAAACGTGCCAGGAATTTTATTAAATTTTCTCATTTTTCTTTCATGGATTTTCCAATAAAGTCTAAAAGTTATAAAGCAAACGAACCTTTAAATAACAGGGTATAAAGGAATGAGAGAAGTCATGCTGAACTCAACTCTCGTGTCGGTGTTACAATGGACTTGCTTGCTCGTCATTATTGTATTTTTTTATTTTTTATTTTTTTAACTTCGGATGCGGAGTAGGTGCAAGTTATTTATGTATTTTGTTAACTTTGCTCTCATGCCATATGAAAATTGAAGGGAGCTTTTTAGGCAAGGCTGTTTGTTGGTAAAGAAATTTATGTACCTGGGAAGCAGAGTTTTGGGTTTGGCAAAACAGAATAAAACACTTTCAGAAGACTTTTCAGCTTTTAACCGTGAAAATAAGAATTTAAGTTCACGCGAGATGTATTCCCTTTCCCTAAAATTGTGATCGCCAATGTTTGCTTTGTTGTTGTGTCCGTATAGTATTTTGTAATTTTGTTCACACCATTCACGCCTTTTATTTCCGATAAGGGTGAATATTTTATTTGTAATAAAAAATATAATATCCTCAGTTGTTTTTTCATTAACGCCTTTGCTTGATCTTATATACAAATTTAATTAAGTCTATTATTGATTCAAGCATTTTATTAATTGAAAAAGAAATACATGTTTGTTCTTGATTGTTAGTTAAATAAAATTCAATTAATACAATAATTGATTCATTAGTTCAATGAAAATGAACGAAATATTTTGTAATGTGATTAAATAATTTAATTATTTTAATTAATGAAATTTCTTAAGTGGATTAATTTCAAAAATTGATATCTTAATGAGCGGGCATTCAAACGAGGTCCTTAACATGTTCACAATTAATACTGGGGTACCGCAAGGCTCCGTTCTTTCTTTTAACACATTTCCTATTTTTCTATACGACCTTCTATGTCAAACTTCCCAGAAGCAAAGAAGCAAAATATGCCTGACGTGCTCATTAAAGATATCGATATCTGGTCCCTAAATATGGTTGTGCTCATAAGACCTGGTACTGCTATTTCATTTGAAACTACACACAGAAAAATTTCATACCAAAATCAACGAAAACAAACCCACTTTCGAGATTGACGTTTTTCAACTTCGACTAAGACGTTTTTGTAAAAGATTGAAGAATATCAAAGAAATTTATAATTCGACATATTTTCATAATTTGCAAAAAACAGCTTTTATTATAAAAGAAACATTTTACAAAGGTATTTTTTCAATGTACTTTTTTGAATTTTTTTTTTTCTTAAAAGATGAATTTAGCAGATGCTTTGCAGAAGAGGTACTTTCTAGCAGTATTTTTTGGCAAACTACTTTTTAAACCTTCAAAAAGTTTATTATTCGCCATATTGTCATAATTCTGTTATAAATGAAATTCATTTGCTGGTTGTTAAGCATTGTCTATATGCATTTCATTGTTGCCCTAACAAATCATCACTAGACATCAGCCACACATTTTGAACAGTCATAAACCTCTTATCTCATGCACAAACTTTCAAAACAATTTGACAATTCAAAATGTGTGGTTGAAGTCTACTGACGATTTGCGAAAGCAACAATGAAATGCATATATACAATGCTTCACCACCTGCAAACAAATTTCACCCATTTTTTGCTGTAATCTGTTTATTGAATCTATAATTTATAGTAAACGTCAAATAAAATAATATTTCATTACTGTTAAATCGAAATGAAGAGTCATGTTGAATCAAAGTTATTTCAAGTTAACTGTAAAAGAAATAAATTTCTGAAAACCGACTTGACTTAAGCACTTTTTCCTTATTGCCACAGATACAATTTATCTCCAATTAATATAAAAAAAATACAAACTGCGAAGCTACTTTGGATTTTGTGCAGGAACACAAGCAAATAAACACCAACACACTTAAACAACATATTATTTGTTATGAATTTAATATGTTTTGAAATTAACATTTTTCCATGTTGATTTTACATTGAAATTTTTTCTATATCTGTGAATGGTGCACATATTAAGGAAGCAGTAGCTCTTGATGTTCTTGTCTGGAACACGATCCAATTGTCTAAATTTTTGTAAACGGTATAGGATGTAGTTCATCGCATCTGATATATTTGCTATTTATTTGCATGACATCTATATCGGAACAAAAAATTTAAAATAAGTCGACTACATACAGAAGATAGAAAAAGTTCTTGTATTGGAATTACGAAATATTTACATAATAGTTTTCCGGAAGTCCACAATGCTGAACTGGGCAGTATTCCTATAGACCTATATATAATCGTCACATCCATAAGTAGTGCTGCTAGGTTGGCTTCTTTTGGATGGTGGAGATCTAGACGGACACTCACAAACCTTAACTCGACAACCTCCTGAACTAAGCAAAGTCTCAGATTATATGGTATCCGAAACGAACTATGATATAACTTTCAAACTCCTTCTAGCAAGCAGAAACCAATCAAAAAGCGGCGAATCAGCAAATCATTATGACAACAGAGCCTAAACAGATGGATCAAGAACGATATGCAGTGTTGTATCTGGAAGTTTCTTAAATGATCTGAGGGTATAGCTATCGTACTGTCATCTCGATGAAGCAAGTGTATTTTAGGCTGAAATAATGACTGCAAGAGAGGCTGGTATACTCTCCAAAAGAAATGCTCGAGGGAAAGGCATGTTTGTCGACAACCAAGCACCAGCAACTCTTGCGCTAAGATCAGTTGAAGAAACCTCCTCAAATTTCGTTTATCAATGTAAGGATGTGCTATTTATGCAAATGTATCGGAATGAGAAATTTTTTATTTTTTTTTTGATAAAGAGAAGTAACACCCAGGCAATTTTCCTTAGGAAAGGGATATTGATAGAAAGGACTGGTGGGGAAGGAAGAGATAGAGGAAAGCATCATTATTTTTACAATTTTGCTTTTTGCACGTTTTTCTTAATAAGGCAGAGTTGCAGCTCCTCTGGTGTCAATGGGGCGTATTAAATTTTTTGAAGCTGTATTTAGTAGCCATTTTAATGGTTATTGTACTTCGCAATATCGACGAAGGTATGTATTCTGATGATACATGAGCATTAGTATCTGCTGAAGTCGGTATAGTTCAGTGACCAGTTACCAGTGACTATGCCTTCATCAATTGAACTTTCCTACAAAGGGACTGTAATGCACATCAGAAAAATGTGTGGTGTTATTATTTAATGACTGTCGCAGACTGGGCTGGAATCCAGGACCTTCGGTTTTGTAGTCAACGTGCTAACTACTTTAGTCAACCCCACCCTCACATTAGAAGAACAGATACATTCGTATTTTTTTTGATTCATCGTATTACAATTTGCTGAAAGCTTTTTTTGTAATGAAAGCTCAATTCAAAATCATGTTTGTTTACATTAAAAATTATATGGTCAAGCACTACTCAGAAAAGCGGAAAGTATATGGAGTAGGACGAGTACGTTTGGTGTCACCAAGAAAATGTAGCCCTGCTGCCACGTTAAATGCTCAGAACAAATAGTAAAAAAAATATGGGAACACCATCTCGCGGTTGCTCGCTGGCAGATATGACAGCAGGCTGCGTATTCTCTTTACATTCTGACGTTAATGTCAAGAACAGAACCAAGATGAGACAACCTCTCACCTACTACGCTAGTGCCGATAATTGCACATTACAAAGCTCTAGCAAGACACATACTAGACGACCTATCGGAGGTACAACAGATTGCTATATGGGATCTCATGCGGTACTTCAGCATAACGGAGTGGATAAAGCATTGTATACAGACCTTTTTCATAGGTTAGGACTCGCACGAGTAGACTGGTAATGTGTTATAATACAGTCAGGGATCTTATTACCAAACCCTGCATGTTTAAGAGCACATCTATTTGTGGTCTATTAGCCAGTGCATTTCGCTACGCATATTACAGGGAGAACTCATTTCTTAGCGGTATGATATGTATGTAAAATTTACAACCTGCAGAGGCTTTTCCTTTCACTTTCAATATAATAACATTTAACTCGAATGTCCACAAGTACTATTCTCTCTATCCCTCTTTTCGAAACCTATTTTTCTACTTCTAGAATAAAGAAATATATGAGTTGAGGCAATTTGCTGAGTACTAGTCTTAGGTTAGGTAGGGAAGGGTGCTGGTATCACACGCCTCCACTCGGAGACCCAGTTCGGTACATTGTGATTTTTTTCTATTAATGACCTTCAGTTCAAATTTAGCACCCAATTGTACCCCGAAGAACCTTTATTATCTGTCATTAAGCCACTGAATTCCCTTGATAAAGCCCCTGATATTCTCCAGTTAACGCTTTGTGATATCACGAATGATCTCATGGAAACGTCTGCTTAGCCAACTTAGCCTATGGCGTTGCAACTTCGGGCAATGGCAGATAATATGTACAATGGTTTCTGGTTCCTCTTCATCCTCGCACATACTACAGAGATCTGGAGAGTCAGTTTCCCAAATTCTTGTCATTGCTATGATCGAGCAGTGACCAGTTAACGCACCTATCAAGACTGGCATCGTCGTCCTATTCATATCCATTATCAGTTTTGATCTTCCTGAGCCTTCGAGACTCTACGAGTACTAGTTTTAAATAAAACAACAACAAAATACCAACAAGAAAAAACCAAGCAACACAAAGAAAACTAAATGAATTATCGTAAGCTTTCATAAAAAAGTTTCCTATTTCCCCAACCTTCACCGGATATTCTTGACAAAACCAAAAACTAAAGAAAAATATTTATAACAACTAAAGAAATTGTTTAATTATATTTAAAGTTTCGCAAATAGTTTGAGCTTCTTTTTTCACTTTAAACGTGTTTTAAGCTCTAGAGTATTTTTTTTAAACAATTATTAAACAATCTCTTCATAAACTTTTGACAACCATGAAATGATGACCTTTCACAATTTAAACATTTTATTTGTGACACAGTTTTTCTATCCAACACTAACGACCTTTTAAAAAAGTTTATTTATGACTGAAATTAGAACGCAAAACACCATAACCCAGTTTTTTTACAAAAAAAAAATTTACGAAGAGAAACAATATCATATTCACACATAGAGTTTGAACATGCACAGTGGGACTAAAAGGAAAATAAATTGTACGAGAAAATAGTTAGCCGAAGAAACAAGGTCAGCACAAAGATCCAACTAAATTCCAGTAAGAGGTTTAATTTTGATATATAAGAAAGCGAGTACTTTTAAGCGAAACAATTTGACGTTTATTGAATTTTAAGGAAAAGGGTTTGTCATTAATAATAAAAGTATAGGGGGTTTTGGATCAGAGTAACTAAAAGTTATTTCAAGGCTGTTTTTTTAAGATTGGTACTAGTTTTCAAAGTATTGAAAAAAATAATTTTTTACAACTTTTGACAACTAATAACTATTTTATTTAATAAAAAGTGAATACGTAGGGATAAAAAGCAGTCTTATTGAGTCGTTTGCATTGTTTGGGATTCGTTTCACTCATTAAAGTCCAACAGTAGTCGCTCATTATACTTTTATCACAAAATCCTTGATATTATCTATCGGATTTTCAGCAAAAGCTGCTGCTGCTGTCGTTGTCCTTGCTCGTCCCTCGTATCACCTAAGTTTTCATAAAAACAAAAATTGAGATGTAAATGATGGAAATGTTTTTTGAGTGACACTTGAGCTCTAATCTTGCTATGTTGCTTGGTTGGTTTAGATGGCTGTCTTCTTCAAACAGGAATTCAAGTAGAATCTATACTTTTTTGAAAACACCACTCCATTCTCCGAAGTCAACCTATGTAAAATCGTATCTAAGTATTCGGATATGGTGATTGGAATTAGATTAAACCTGTGCGTTGAGATATCTGATAAGGTCACTCACTCTCACTCTCAGATAAATCTGATAGGTCGTCTAGTACATGACTGCCTGAAATACATGGAGTATTCTATACCAAGATCATCTGAGAAGATACCAGAGCCGACAACGCAGACCATTCTTGACCCATCAGTGTATGATTGATGTCATAATATTTTGCTATTTAGGCCTCCCTTCCACCTGGATGGAATTATAACTTTAAAGCACTTTATCACAGACCAGATAACCAACATGTAATCAGTACATTTGCTTAGCGTAGCGGGTAGTTTATCCAGTATTCTTTCATGATCATAAGACCTTGATCTCCACGCCCCCCTCCAGACACCCCTAATCTTAGCGTGCTGCTTGAAGATACCGCCAATACATGAAGGTCGGCCAGGATAAGGTTTAGTATAGCGATAATTTTGCAACCAACTGTCGATTATATGCTTAAAATCCAGGCATTTGTGGTTACCTATAATGTTGAGAGCAGCATCTTGAATGATGACAATGCTGCTTCTTCATTCCACCGGTAATGAACTTCCAAACAAAATTGAGTTGATGTTCCCAGCGATGCCAACAGTTGATTGCCATTATGCCAGTACAGTGCTGCCAACATGTGAGAACTCGAAGAGTAGAACCAATCTCGAAAACGAAATCCGAATTCGAATTAGGCACCTCAAACAGCGTTAAGACTTTTTATCATAGGCTGTAATCTAAAAGTTGACCGGAATTTGTAAACTTGTGTAATGGAAAACAATATCAGCCAAATGACCACCGCTGCGGCTACGCTAGCAGGATCATATTCTTTTCATGAAATTTTCCATTAACAATTCGCTCGTTTGCGGCTACATGTCTTTGATAGCTGCACGAATTCCATCTTTAAATTCTAGCATCAATTATGGGCCATTGATATAGACTTTAACATTAATGTAGATTCAAAGGGAAAAGTCTAAAGATGTTAAATCAAAAGATCTCTGTGGCCTACTGTCATCGCCTCTTCCTGAAATCACACGGTCCAAAAACTTTTCAAAAACAAAGGAGCTATGTTATCGTTACTTGAGTGGCACATTGTGCCATCTTGTTGAAAATAAACATCGTTTACATCAATATCTTCTAATTCCGGCCATACAAAATCATTAATAATTTTTCGATAACGCAATCCATGCACCGTAACAGCTGCTATAGCCTCATTCTATAGAAAGTAAAGTCCAATGACCCGACCAGACCAAAAAACCACACCAAACAGTTTCAATTTGATGATGGAGAGGGTTTTCAACTGCAAATCTTGGGTTTCCCGAACCTCAAATAAGGTACTTCTGCTTGTTAACGCATTCTTCGTGGTGAAAATAAGCCTTATCACTCAAGAAGAGTTTTGGAAGAAATTTCGAATCAGTTTAAATCATTTCAAAGCAAAGAAACAACGTTGTCATTGTTAATTGAACTTTTAAGACCTTAAGACTCAAGTCTTTGCTCAAAAATTACCCTCAAGCCATTAATGTGATTAATACATGACTTGTTTGACCTAAATCCCGCTTGTTCTCGTCTTATCTGTGGTTCTATGAGCACACTGTGGTTGGAGCACACTTGCAAATTCCCTTTTCTTTTTGGAAGTTTGATTATAAGGCCTTCGTTTAAATCATCATTTAACCAGAAACTAGAAATTAAGGATTATAGTAGCCTCGTTGTAAGGGTTATGTCTGCTTTTAGAACCCCAAGAGATATTCCATCAGGGCCTGCATATTTACAAGCTTCTTCAGCCTAAATACCTCATAAAATAGAACAAAATTAATAAGAAATCTCTATGGTTTTTTTTCAATAAGGAAATCTAATTAATTTCATAGGGAAAACCTTTTTGAAAAAATCAAGAAGAAATCTACTAGTTTTTATTATGTGACCTCATAAAAAATAAAAACTAAATCCGTCTTTATTTTCTCTACTTATTTATTTTAATTTAAATTCTATAAAATATACATAGGTATGTATGTAGTATATTGTAGATGTTATTTATCTATAGATACATACATACAAATTATGTTATATTCTTAACTAACTTACTCACCAAGTATTGAACCAGCTGCAAACTTCTACCTGATAGACAAGCACTCTACCCAATATGCTAACAAACAGCCTGAACAACCACTGAAATTATTGTACAAACGTGCTTATACAAAAATAAAAAGATAATAAAATATTGTCTCTATGTCTATTTATAGAAACGAAATAAGAAGAAACCTAATAAAATCAAGAAGATCTCCTTATTAAAAAAATCAATAAGATGCTTTACACATAATCATTAAGGAAGCTATTAAAATCAAGAAGAAAACCTTATTGAAAAAATCAATAAGATAGCCTAATAAAATCAAGAATAAACCCTTTTAAAAAAACAATATGGGAACCTAATTAAATCAATCAGAAATCCCTATAGTTTACAATTTATAAGAAAACCTAATAGAATCAAAAAGTTTTTCTCTATGGATTGTGTTGTGAATAATAAGATTTCTTCTTGATTTTATGTGGATTTCTTATGTGGTTTTCTTCTGTGAAAAAATCGTCGTTCCTTTCTGCTGAGATACCCCTTAGCTTAAAAACGTTTCATAGAGAAAATCTTCTAGATTCGATGAGGCAGTATTTTCTCTGTGCAGCCAACTTCACTCTTAACGCGTTGCAAACCGTGGCCGCAGCGTTTTTTCTGTTTGCTTAATACAAATTGTAAAGGCATGAGCATTTTTGACAGCTAAAAAGCGCTTGCCGATTTTGTTTAGGTACACAGAAAAAATATTCCTGCAACAAACTTTATTCTACAATACATAAAACCAAAAATCAAATAAAAATGTAATTGAGTCAGTCAACTGCCCATCTTCACTCTTAATTTTACTTTTATACTGCTTACGAGCTGTCTCGTTCCAAGGACGTAACTTAATCTGACAATTGACTTGAAAAGTGATATACAATATTTCTTATCAAACGTTTTGACTTTGTTTCCACTGTGCTATTTTTAACTACATAAATAAAAAACAAATAGAGAAAAAAGCAGCCAGTAAATTAAATGAAATAAATAAATATGGAACAGCTCATTACTTTTCCTGCATACTAAATATTTTACACACGCACACACACACACGTACATATATTCTTTTTTTCTTTTCATTAATAAAAACAAATGCAATATTTCTTATGCTGGTTATTCAAAAAAAATAATATAAAAAATATAGTAGGAAAGAACATATTCATATGTACATTTGCACATTTTAACATAAATGAACAAAGTTTAAAAAACTGTGTATATGTATGTAAATATGTATATGTGTATGTATGTATGGATGTATGCATTTGTATGTACATCAGGAAACAGGAACTGGTTCCTTTAAATGGTGCCATATTTTTTATTTTATTTGTTTTACATGTTACACTCGCATTAAGACAAACAACATTTTCATTTTATTACTTTTTCTCTTATACACTTATTTGTACCTTTCAGTTTTATCCTCATCTTCTACTTTTTGTTTTGCACATTTTTCTCACTTCATTTCAGATTCTGCATCTTTTAGATTTCCTTGAAATATGTAAGTATATGAACACACTCACACACAGCGATGCCAACTATTTATAACCCAAACGCGCTATTCCCTTTCTAAAAACGCGCTAGATCGCGCTAAGTTACAGCATTGTAAACTATTTATAGCCAAAACGCGCTATTTTCCGACGCGCTGACAACGTATGTAATATATTTCGCGTTTATGATAACAAATTATTATATTTTTAATGCTTTTTAGAGAGTTCTAGGAAATTTTTGAAAAATATGAACGCATGTACATTATTTTTTTTTTCTAAAACAACAACACAACGTCCACCTTTTTTAAATAACCTTGAAAAATAACGTTTTTTGCCCTACTGAAAGAATTTTATTTTGGATATTTTCTTAGTAGCTCTTTTTCAGATTTTACAATATTGCTTCTTCGAAATTATATCCTAAATAACTAAAATCATTTAATACAGAATCAGATTCGCCTTTCAAATAATCGAAATCTTTAGTTTTTCTTTTAATTTTAGTTGTCAAACTTTTTAAAATACGTTTTTAATTCTAAGCACAATTAATTTAAAATTTTTTATTAGAGTTTTGGATACTAGAAATTTTTGATATATATAAAAAAAAGTAAAAAAATATTGACTTTATTTAAAACGCGCTAACTAAGCGCCTTTTTTATTAAACGCGCTAAGATGGAAAAAAGCGCGTTTGGCATAGTAAAAAACGCGCTAATTCTAGCGCGAAACGCGCTAAATTAGCATCGCTGCTCACACACACGTTTTCGCTCTCTCACTACCTCTTTTTCGCTCATATGAAATGCATTCCGTTACACCAGTGTTGCCGGAATGTAAATTCAGTTTAACACAGACAAGACTTCGTAATAATACAAAATTTTATAAATTACATAAAGCAATTAATGTATTTGGCAATAAATTCATAAGTCGAAAAATATAAATTCGAGAAAAAACACTTTTAAAGTGTGAACGCTATTTCGAAAAAGAAAAATGGGCCACTCGAAATTATTTTGTCGCAAAGAATTATGTGTTAAGGAATGTATTTAATAAATTATGAAAATTAAGTTTTTTTAATCAGAAAAAAATTCTTAATCGGACTTAAGTTCAGTAATTTCAATTCTTAATGCGAGTTTCTAAAAATGTAAGTAGACTTTATTAGCTGAGGGAAATAGCGATATTTTTCTGTACAGCCACGCACTTCATCAGCACCCTAGTCTATCTACTTGGGTGGATATTGTTATTAACATCATTAAATTTTCAATGAAATGGAATATGAGAGAAATGATTATATTGTGTATACAATTATTGATTTATCTTTGGTAAATTCATTTGTAAGTATCACTATTCATTTTCTGTTTTTCCATTTTCTATTCAGGAGGTTAGAACGAAGTTATATCACTCTACATAAGTATGTTTAACTATTCTTGCTTATCTTTTACGATCATCACATTAATTATTTTTAATTATTCGTTGTGCAGTTAGTACATTCATATAAGTAATTATTATTGTAGTGGCTATTATGTTACACTGTTTTTGTTATCTACAGATGATTTTACTTTCTAGTATATGAACTGTGATTGCCAAGTGAACGTATTTTTTTTTGTCACGGTGCCCATGATGATATACATCAGTGATGGGAAATGAGATTTGCATTTCGGTATCAAAAACAAATTTTTTTAGTACTTTTTTGATCCCGAGAGTACCAAAAATTATAATATTTCTTATTTAAATTTTATTAACAAAAAATTATAAGAAATTCATTTACAAAAAAAAGGAACACATAGGTACAAATATACAAATAGGTGTAGCCTGGATTAGACTTAATACTGTTGGAACATAAAGCTTGCCTCCGTATTCCATAGCTCGCTAAAGCTAAAGCTAAATTCGACCGCTAAAATGCTGAACAAATAGAAAATTTTAAATTTTTGGCGATGACACAAAACAATAAAATTTCGGCGAATTACATTTTTAAGCCATTACCTGATTTATCAATACCCGTTTGAAAATTGCATTCGTAGCCGAAAATCGACAAATTGATTTTATGGATTCTTAGCGATAGAGATTTAGCTTTAGCGAGTTACAGAATACGATGGCTGTTGATTTATATTTTGTTTTCATGAAATTTTGGTAAAAGAAAATCCTTTCGACATTTACAGCGGAGTGAGGCATGGATAAAATTCCGTAAGCTGCTCTCGATATATCAGGAAACATGTATTCATCTAATGCGTTTTTATTTAAACCAGTGCTCTATATTGGTTGTAAATATTTCAAATTATTTTTCTTTTCTTTTTTTTCTTTTCCCTGGGAACATTTTAATTAAAAGTGGTATAATGATATTGGTTTAACAGATAAAATACTTTCAGGGGGAAACTTACTAAACCAAACTAACATTTTATTGTCAAAGTCCACTTTTGCCCTTAGAACTTAATATAAACTTTTTAAAATTTTCTTTAAACTGATTTAAACCAGTTGTTTCAATAGATTAACTTCTGTGCCACATAAAATATCATTGAATGAAATATGGTTTTCGTTGATATTTAATTGTGGTTACACTTTTCTAAAAGATCTTTACTAATAAAGCTTCGTTCTATTTGTCGAAAAAACAATTTAATTCTTGCCAAAATATATGCATGCGCGAGTCTTCTGACTGCATTTCTAAGTTGCCCGTGAGAGTATCAAATTTCTTAGGGGAGTACTACGGTACTTTTTCATGTCAAATAGTATCAAAAAAAGTACGATCGTACCAACTTTCCCATCACTGATATACATCAGTAACCCGCAAGCCATAGCACAATTGTGCAGATGAAAATCACATACATGCTTATGCTCTTTCATTTAGTCGTCACTGAGCAAGCGACGAATGAAGTTGTGCACGCATGTATTAATTTTTTCCTGGTTTTTTGTTTAGTTTTTTTGAGCACACGGAACGAAATTTAAGTTCAAATTGAATAAATTTCTACAGCAAAAAAATAATTATGTAAGCTAAGAAATATTTTGTGATAAAAAATGCTTTTAGCAATATGCAATGCATTTTATGCTATGAAACACTTGAAAATAATAGGGAAGATAGTTTAAAAAAGCATTTTAGTAGCTTTCACAGCGCTGCGAATAAATTTAATTTGGAATTTGTAGACTACATTGTTGAATGAATTATTATTTTTTACTTTTTACTTAAGTTTTTATTAAATTGCTTATTTACAAAAAATATTCAAACAATGAATAACCACAGCATGTATCTTAAATTATATAAATGTTTTCTTCAAGTGTAAATATATTTTACTCTCATTTTTCTCACCACTACATACATATTTTATTTTGCGGGACACTGATATACATCCACGTATAATATTTCAAGTAATTTAAGTTGTGTGCGTATATGAGCTCTTGATTTTATTAGTATAAGTCAACTTAGTAAATAAAGTGTAATTTTTAACCCTAATTAGTACACTGCGGTCTTTTATTCATTTAAAAATCGTCGAGTCCCCTTAAAAGTGTTTTTAAAAGGTAAACACGTAACAATATGATCAAATAGAATAAATCTGCAACTTCAGAAAAAATCGCCGTCAAGCTTATAATAACATTAACGACAACAACTTCAAATGCTTCCTAATTTCTGTTTTATTTTCTTTTGCTCATATTTTTCTTAGTAGCCTTATTTACAAAAAGTATTAAATTCATTGAAAGTACGGTCACATTCTTGAGAGAATACGTATCTAAATGTGAGAGCATAAGAGAAAAAAATGCAGACAAAATAAAATAGATTCTATCTCTCGACTGCTTTTTTATGTAACATTTTATGTTCACGATGCACAATACACCATGACTATGGCTTTTTGCTAGTGTAATTCAGCTCATTTTATCGGAAGCATAAGGTAACATTAGTTCTTCTGGTATTATCAGTAACAGCATGATAGGAAAAATATCCCCACAGCATAGTACAGGGTTAAACATTAAATAGTTTCACGACCGTCAGTCTGGCAAGGATGTCTGCTCTTAAATATCTGTCATGTGAAGTGTCATTAAAGTGTCAGTAAAATAGTTATGAATACTCATCTGTCCATTTTTCCTTTGGTACTTTGCTGAGACTTCAATAAACAAAAAAACACAGAAAAAAGATAGAGAAGAATTATGTTCAATAAAACCATGTTATTAAAAACATTTTAATTTCAATAACATTTGTCCTTAACTTAATACAATATTTATCAATACCGCGTTTTTTAAAATATCACGCAATAAAAAGTTTTTGATAAAAAAATTTTATTTAAGAGAGTTCGGCTGAGAGATTTGTTATTTAAGTGTGTTGGTGTTTAACTTGCTTTTGTTGATTGACACAACGCACTCTTGTGCTCTTGGTGTTGTATATTTTGATTGGTCGTGTTGCATATATGTAAATACACTTCGGTATTTCATATAATAATAATTTTTATTATTATTATTTTTTTATTTTCAATACAAATTTTATCAAACAATAATAATAATATTAAATAATACAATTGTTGAAAATAACAATAATATTGATTTAAATCAGTGAACCGCACGCCATACCACAATTGTGGACAAGAAAATCACACACAAGCTTATGATCTTTCGTTTAGTCGTCACTGAAAAAGCGACAAATGAAGTTATGCACACATGTACGAGTTTTTTCCGGGGGTTTTGTTAAGTTTTTTTTGAGCACACCGAACAAAATTAAAGTTCAAATTTGTACAGCCAAAAAATAAATAATATTTATGGAAGCTAAGAAATATTTTGGTGATAAAAATGCTTTTGACAATACGAAATGCATTTTATGTTATGAAACATTTAAAACTAGTAAGGAAGATAGTTCAAAAAAACACCTTACCTTTTTTCACAGCGCTGTGAATAAATTTAATTTTTTAATTTATACACTACATTGTTGAATAGATTATTAGATTTTTTTACTTTTTACTCAAGTTTTTATTAAATTGCTTACTTACAAAAATTTTTAACAAAAAATTTTTAATAACCACAGCATAAATAAAATAAATTTTATATCAAAATTTCCTTAAGTTTTAATAAAAAAAATTACTGAAATTTTAAATAAAGTTTATTGAAGATATTATAAATTATTGATAAGATGTTTGATTCATTCAAATATTTATGTATATTATTTAAAAAAAAATATTTTTAAAATTTTACAATTTATTTCCTTATCACAGGAAATTTGAAAGAAAAAAAAAATAACAATTTTTGTTACCAAAAATTAAACGTAATTTTTTTTTTGTGCAAGTACCAGGAAACATTGGAAAACGTGGGCAATCATACAATTTTAGTTGTTTTCAACTACATTTTTCGAAACTCAAAATATTTTAAAATTTTTTATTTTTTATAAAAAAAAAATATAAAAATTAAAAAATAACTTTTATCTTTTGACTTTTATTATAAAATTCATAACAATTACGGTCCCCCCTCTTTCTTTATAGTCTAAAACGAATAGTTTGAATGCTTCCCGGTATATCTAACGCTATTTTAAGTTCCTTTTAGATTTTGCTATTTAAGAAAATATTGAGCCTGCTATTTACTATATATGCATATATGACATATATTGCAATTTTTAATCTCCATATTTCTTTTGTAACACTTCTTTGGTTGCTTGAAAATTATCCCTTCATTTTGTTTTGTACCAGCCTTTACAAAAATATATTGACGTCGATAGTACCAAACAATAATTTATTCATCAAGTCAGTTTTTTTTAGTTTTAAATTAATTGGCAGAATAAGCATAAACTAGAAAATTATACTATTCTGTGAGAATAGGATAGGTTAAAATTTAAGACAAACAAAAAAAAATATAAGAATATTGTACAAATATCTAGTTACGGGCTGAAATACCCTTTCAATTAAATCAAAACATTTGAGTCAAGGTGTATTAAAACAGGTGGCAGCGTTACTTCAGCTGATAATTTTTTGCTCTATGTGCTTTGTAGCCAACGAATGTCAAAAACTTCGTTTTGTTTTGGTTTTGGTACAATTATTTTTGTGCTTTTGACATTCTTCGGTTGTTTACACAGCTATGGTTGCCATATTTTTGTATAACAAATCCTTACGCAGTCACCTGTATAATTACACCATGATTTGAGTAAACAATTTACTTATACAAAAAAATTTAATGATTCAAAATAGTCCAAGAAAAATTTTGTTGCCTCATTGTTGGATAATTACACAGAGAGCGGCAACACTGGGTTTAACAAATGTGGTTTATGAACACACAAACATTCATAAATACAATTGTGCAAGTGTGTGTGTGTGTGTGTGTATGTGCGCATGTGATGATGAAACAAACAATATTGAAGGACAACAGTCAAATGAAAAATTGTGTCAGTCGAAGCGTGAACAATAAATATACTCCAGTATACTTGGCTTATTGTTTTCCTATTAGAGTGAGTACTTTGGCACACTAAAAATGTTCGCAAACACTTTAATGGAAAGTGAACATACGAGTACACACACACGCACACATTTACATAAATACAAATGTGTGAATTCTTAAAAAAATAAATTAATTCTAATTTATTAAAATACACAGCATAGATTAGGGGAAAAAGGGTTTCTTGAATATGAAATTTGTTATCTGTTGGAATTTTAATGATATAGATAGAGATGGTCACTAGTCACGCGCTTAACGTGATCGCTATTTTATTTTTTATTTAGTAACTCTTCTGATAAACCTCAATCTTAATAAGTTAACACACCTTTCAAATTAAATTGACCAATTTAGAAAGTGTTCTATTGTGTCATACTGTCATAATGTTGTAAAACTTTTGAAATAAAAAAATATTAAAATTTTTTTTATTATTTTACTTATTCAGTAATTATTTTTTATTAAAAATACATTGAAATTTATTATGGAAGGTTTAAGTAGATATTTTTCGATATTTTCTTTTATTTTGTAGTTTTAGGTTGTTCTGAATTTTTTCTAAGTTCATTATAACACATTCAGCTCAATTATGAATAGCAATTCCCCGGGAGTTTTTTCCCCTTTCCCATTCCTCCTATTATTAATTAAAATTTTCCCGGAAAAAAAAGTAGGTATTCTTAACATAAGGGAGAGGGAGAAAAAACTCCCCAAGAAAAAAGTAAGTATTCTAAATATAAGGGAGAGGGAGACTTTTTTGAGAGTTTTCTCCTCAAACATTTTGAAGGGAATTAATGCAAAAATTTTAAAATCAAATTAATAAATGTTATAAAACAATGGTATATGCATTTGTTTAGAACAAAAAGTTTAAATAAGCACTGGAATGTTATAAATCTCTCTTGTTTTAGGCATTTTTATCCAAGCCCTGCGCACATCAACTTCAAAAAAATGAACTACTTCTGCCTGTAGAAATAATACTAAAACACTAAAAATTTCACGCGTCTTTTAAGTTCACATAGCAGGTAAATGGAAGATTTGTTTTCCTATAATATCAAGACCGATAAGAAAAACTATGAAATTTACAATTTCCTTTGTATATACAGTAATTGGAAATTTAATGCATTCGCATCTGCACCTGGGCAGTTTTAGCCTCCACTTTCCCAGCATAAAATTATTATGCATGGTTGTATATGGTTACGGTGTCTATTTATTTTTTATTTAAGCAAAAAAGATATTTATATTAACGTACTATCTAATTGGCAATGAAAACACAAAATTTTTATTAAATTTCTATTGCTGAACTCTTGCTTTATTGCAGAATAAAATGTAAACATTAAACAGCTGATTCAGATTTTCCTCTCTCCCGCATTTGCTTATTCTCCTGCTATTTAGAATAGGAGGATTATTCCCCGGGAATAAATTATAGGGAACAGAAAAAACTCCCCGGGAATATTCATAATTGGGCTGATTACGTAATATTGGCAAAACGAGTCTTTTAAATTGCCAAAGACTCAACGATTATATTTTAGTATGCACCACCACATTATTGTTTTGTTTAATCACATAACTTTTTTTAATAAACCGAATATAAAATTATAATATAAAAATACATATACGAGTTAATTTCTTTGTAAATAAACAGTAATAAAATAATTTTATTCGAATAATTTTTTCGAATCATTTTATGCGAATAAGTTTAATCGAATAATTTTTCCCGAATAAAGATTTTCTAATTTTTTAATGCCAATATAAAACGACAGTCGAATCCGCCTTAGCGCAACACGCTTTACTGAAAAAATCGGATAACTGCAAGCGATACATATCCCCGCACTGATTTTAAACGCGTCTAGTCTTATTCACTTCGCTTTAGCGAAACATCGCTTTACTGAAAATATCGTATTGCTGAAAACCAAAAGCAAGCCCACAACTACGTTTTGAATGAAATTTACTTCGCTTTAGTGAAAAAATAAACAATGACAAATCTATTTATTAGAAATCGATTGCCTAACTTAAGGCTGAAAAAATTGTGCAGGTTTTGTCCGTTAGAAAATTAAATGGCAAAATGATTTTGTCCTTTTCGCTCTTACGTACTTTATTGTATTTTTATATTATATTGTCAATGCAAGTGGCTAGACATTTTCGAGGAATTCGTAAAAAATTTCAGCAACAAAATGTGCACATGTACATGTGTATGGTGTGTATTGTTTTACTGATTTTAAGCAGTACGCTTAACTGTAACAAATCTCAGTAATCCGAACTACGTTTTAGAGAAAAAGTCGGATAACTGAAAAAAATTGGGTTTGGGTTATTTATTACCAGTAAACCGGAGACGACTGTATAATATTAAAAATATATTCAAACTAATTTTTTTCAGCAAATAAACGGTAATAAGATAATTTTAATTGAATAAATTTATTTCAATAATTTTATTCGAGTAAATTTATTCGAATAATTTTTTTGCGAATACAAATTTTTGCATCATTTAAGTTAAGTCACTTAATGCATTCAGCTTTAAATTGTTCTTGGAAAAACTTTATACGAATAATTTTTATACCAGTACATTTAATTCGATTAATTTTATTCACAATTAACAATTCACATTTTTATTCACATTAACAATATACTTGTTCGATAATTACTGAAATAAATTTCTTTTTTATATGCTTTAGATAGAAACAAATTATTGAAATAAAATTATTTTCGTTGCATTATTCGAATTATTTTCATATATAATTTTTATTAATATAAAATTTTTCATATAATTTTACGTAAGAAATAACATGAGTTTCAGATACATATACATACTTTTTACAACTACAACTAGAGCTGAAAAAAAGTCAGCCAATGTAGTAAAGTAAGAAAATAAAAAACATGTTGATTATTGAGTTCTTGTTTCAACTTTGTTATTTGTTAAACATCTCATTTGTTTAAATGAAAGTTTATAACATAATAACTCTAGTTGTTCTAAGATTTTTGGGTAAAGGTTCCCTGATGATCTGCATTAGCAACAGTGAAATGCGCATAGGATCCTGCTAAACCCCTCAATAATCAATTTCAATGTATTTTTAATAAAAAAGTTATTTTACTAATTAAGTAAAATAATAATTTGGGATTATTAGTGCGTTAATAAACGTTAAACTTAAATTGTAGCAATTCCCAAAAATAAAACACTAATATATATTTTTATTGTAAACGCTTTCAGACCCTTTATTCGAATAATTTGTATTAAAATTTTTCCAATTAAAATTCCCCTTTTTTACCTGCGGGTCAAATTCGAAATGAACGGAAATGCTTTCGTATATGCGTGTTTTTAACATACAAATTCAAAATTATTTGCTTTCGTTTCGAGTTATAGAGTAGACACCCTGTTTTTAAATACTACTGGAAGAATTTTATTCGATTATTTTTTTTAATGTTCTAGTTTTATCAAAACTATTATTAATTTATTGAGTAAAATATTTTTTTTATTGTAAGTACTTTCACAACACTTTATTCGAGTAATTTTTTTACGAATAAATTTTATTCGAATATTTTTTGTATTTTTATTTTGATAAAAATTATTCAAATAATTATTTTGAGCATTCTACATATTTATAGATATTAATTAAAACAATTGCAATTTTCCTATTTGATCTGTTAAATATTACTAGAAACATTTTATTCGACTAATTTTTTTTTATTTGTTAAAGCACTTATTTTCTCAATATTATTATTTAACTTATTCAGTAAAATATATTGTTTTTAAGCACTTGTAAGGAACTTTATTCGAACAATTTTTATTCGAATAAATTTTATTCGAATAATTTTTTCCGAACGTATTTTATTTGAAATTTTTTTATATTTTAATAAAAATTATTCAAATGATTTTTTTATTTGATCTATTTATTATTTTCTTATAAATACTCTCTATTCGAATAATTTTTTTTAAATTTTATTCACCACATACTATATCCAGACATATCTAAACCACACTGAAATGCTCAACGCTGATGCTCGAATTACAGCCAACTTACTGTTCTCTCATATCGAAAACTTCTGGCTCGCCCTTCAATTCGCAGCTTAAAGGCAACCTCGCCGATGGAAAGAACTGGAAAGTTATCATTATCCTTAACACAGTGAACAAGAAAATAATATTGATATACCATAATATTATTTTTTGATAATATTATGGTATCTCAGATTTTGTAATGAATGATTTCAGACCTGATCTCTCTTTCCATGGTATTTATGGACTGCAATGCAAATTCTCAATCTCAAAAGGTGTCCCCCAAAAAATTATTAATTTAATTAAAGTCCTGTACAGTGATATTAGATGTCGAGTTGTTCATGCTATCGCACTGAGTAGCCACTTTGATGATGTAACCAGCATCCCTTAGAGATCTATTCTATCCTCCCTTGTGCGTAATTCTACTCGAGCAAACAGAGGAATAAGGTGGCGACTGAATCATCAACTAGAGAGGTTTGAAAACGCTGACGATATCTAACTTTTATCGCACAACTATAGCCATATGGCAGCCAAACTCAAATCCCTCGAAGATAAATATAGAGAAGAGCAAGCAGATGCATTGCATGTCCTAAAATATTAATAAATTGCAGATACAGGGCGTTAACCTAGAATAAGTAAAATCAGTTTTCCGTATTAGAGCATTCAGACGATGTAATTTATTGAATTCCAAAGGCTGGTTAGCTTCGCTCTGTATGGAAGTCTTCAGCTATCTCGAAATACACTAAAATCAGGATCTTTAGTGCTTTTGTACTTCTGTGAATCATGGAACACATCATCACATGATATAAGCGCGATACAAAAATTCTTTAGCTGATTGCTATAAGGAATCCTAAATATATTTCGCAAAACATCATAACCAAGGTGGAACTCTGAGAACAGAGAGATCAATAACCAATCCAGATCGAAATCTTTAGTCGCAAATTGTGCTGGATCTGTCACAATCTGCGAAGGCCTCAAAATAATATAGCTAGAGATGCTATCGATTAAAACCCTCAGCGCAACACTCCCAGAATTTGCCGACTATCGCACACTTGGCGCCTTCAGCTCGAGAACGAAGTCATCCGGAGAGGCTTATAGTAGAATCAAATATAAGATCTCTCATCCAACGGAACCTCGCGGAGAGAGTTCCACGTCAACCCTTTTTTTCCTAAAAGGAACCACATAATCTCATTTAAAGGTTGGCATCTAAATTATTCAATTAGCGTGTTTGCTGGGTTAGCCTGCCACTCACTAAAACATTGACAAACCAGCAAATATTGCCATTATGCTAAACATTCATTGAAATAGCACAAAACACACACACACACACATACACTCGTACAAAGTTTAATTTTTATAAATTCATCTCACATACTTCCTTGAAACATGGCAGAACAAAACAGAAGAAAAAACACTATGAAAGAAAATAAATAAAAACTCTTCAGTTCTCTCCCTTTATTGCTGACAAAATTATGTCAGATGTTTCAGTTTCATTTCTTTTCTTTTTTTCCCCTTGTCCTCCTCTTAATTTTAGCATGATTCAAGCAGAGTATGAAATACGAGTGTGTGTGTGTGTGAGTTGTTAACACACTCACTTCCTTTTATTATTAAATACGAAAAAGGAAGCAAAAATGAAAAACAATAAGAATTTATTTTTCCTCGCAAAAACCAAAAAAAAAACGTTTATAGTTGGGAAAGAAACAAAAAATAGAAAATAAAAAACAAATCGTAACACATACAAAGTTGTTGAAAGACATTTATGGGAATTTAAAGTTGACAAATTCTGTGGAACTCTATTGAAGAAAAAAATAATAATATTTTGTGGTCATACAATTGATGATTATTTCTTAAAAAATATTTATACGAGTATGTTATTTATTCGTAACTTGTTTACTACTCAACCACAGCTCTTTCTGATAAAGGATTTTTTTCCATCATCATGAAAGCGTGCTAGACATCTAGGTGGAAGGACCTCTGACAGATTTTAGTTTGGATGGAGGCGTTTTTATTGCACGTTTCCAGCAAAAAATTAAATTTAAGCTAAAGAATAAATGCAGCGTAATACAGGTTGAAATATATAAGCCTTTTAAAGAGCAGCTAACTGGACGTGGTAATATAGGATAAACATGGAATATACCCTAGTTTGTACTGACAGCTTAGCTGCGATCAAGTCTATCGGGTATCTACACAATATCCAATCTTGTGTAAGGATGTCGGATGTCTCTAAGCGAGATAGCGAGACATTAAAACCTTTTTTTTTTTTTTTTTTTATGCATGAATTTTTATTTATTGTATCTTCATATATGAACTAACAATAAGTATTCAAATCTTAAATCTAAAAAATATAATTAGGCCCGACCAATGTCGGACATAAGCTTAGTAGTAGTTATATATAATACATATGTAAGTAGTGATAATCAAAAGGAAAAAAAAAATAAAAGTATTTTCAAGAAGTCCCATCTGGACTTCTCCAGATGGGACATTAAAACCTGAAGGAAATCTGGTTTGCAGGGCATAACAATGTGCTAGGAAGTATCGTTGCATATGAACTGGACAGATCTAGAGCTTGGTTAACGTTCCGTTAAAATACTGTAAAATCCAAATTCGGCAAAATAGTCTAATGAGGTCCCCTAATCGATAACGAGGCAAATATGGGCCTAATACAATTGTAGTAGTTCTGCTATCCTGGAAGGGATAGCTCGTGCGCAAATACGCACAGGAAGTAATGTTTTAAGGTGCGTGCAGTAGTGTGAGTGTGGCTCTATAGCCCTTGTTTAGTTTACACAGCTGACAGGTAGACCAGCTCATTCAGTAGGCGCTCAAAAGAGGTGCAAAAAGTTTTTGAGAAGTTAACTGAAAACAAGGCAACTTATTGCCGGATTGCGTTTACAAATTAAAGTCTGTGCCTCGTTTCTGTAAGGAATGTGAGAACCTTTCGGGTCGAAAAAAAATTGTTATCATCCTGTGAAACACAGGGTGAGTAAGGAAAAAAATGAATTTGTTGATATTTTTTGCAAGTTTATATAAGTTTTTATGTGAGTAACCCTGTGTAAAGTAGGACGATCAATATAATTATCCAAATTTTCTCGATGTGAGAACTTCTCACAAGTTACAGAAATGGCGCACTGATTTATTAAATATTTAACTCTACTTATATACTATTATACATTTTATTATTTTTGTGTTTCTTTATGTCCTTACTTTTGCTGACCATCTATAACATCTAATAACATAATTTTGTAATCAATACAAATATGTGTCATTTAAATTTAATAAGGTAAGCGTTTTGTTAATTATTACAATGAACTGTGTCGCAATACAGTCATGTTATAATACAGTGTATTACAGTAAGTGAGGTACACTACATTTACAGTAATTACAGTTCACTGTTTTATAAGTGTGCATGCTGAGAGATTAAATTTACCATATAACGACTTCTATAGAAATTGTCGTAATAAGAAGGAGGAAACCTGCAGGAAATGGAGCTGACACAAGACTAGTCACGTGGTCGGTCCCCAAGTGAGAGGAACCAGTCCGATTTCTAACACTTCCTATGAAACGGACCAGTCTCTTTTACATGGGTATGACCTAGGTTGGGGTTAATTGATACTTTGTATGCAGCTTGTGACCTGTCACTGAACTATCCCATAGGGACCTATTCGCTGTAGAATAACATAAGTTATATATAAATGTCATTCCGACATTTAACTGTCACAATTAACGCTTATAATTTTTTTTATTGCAATAACATCTTATTTTTAATCACCACTCATATATTTCAAAAGTATAAATACCGGTTAAGCTTAGGTTAATATCTGGGTATAGTTACGGGATTGGTTCCAGAGTCACATTGGAGGGAACAATTAACATTATATTTAAACTATGTGATAGGTCCTGCATTCAACCTCATCGAATATGGTCAGTGCCGTTTAGTGAATACTAGACCGCGTCCCAATTAAATTGACTCAGGACAATACATCAGGAAAATGGCGAATATGTAACCATTTACAAGATATTTATTTTTTCACCATACTCTCGTATTTTCTCATGTCATAGGACGAGTACGTTTGGATCAATTGTCACCAAATTTTCTGCAGGGAATATACAGTAGTATATGACTCGCTGCCTCTCTCTTCTCTGTCTCTCTCTCTCTCTCTCTGTGAGAACGCGATGATTTCATTGGCCAGTCCATTGCTGCAGCATTTTGCAGCCTTGTCGAACTGAGATATGAGATGGATAAACTCGTTTATCCGGTCGTCAGGTTGGCTCAGCACTGAACTGAGTGGAGATAGGTATGATAAATTACCTCTCCTTGCGTCTCCCTTCCAAGCCGACAAGGGTCCAAATCGGCTAGTTTTTACTATTAACCTGGCTCCCTGTGCAGCCTGGCCTAACAAAAAATTTATGTTTGAAACTTGACGATCGATGGAGCAGTGAAGCAGTATCAAGAGAACCTCCTTTGATTTGCATCCTAATTAGGCAAAGATATATCTGGGTTTGCATTGGCTCCGTATCAAGAAAGCTTGGTCTGGTGTAATCCTTATTGTGGTATGCGCCATAGTGTATAAGACACGTGCACATCTGGGTTTGCGTTTCCGCAATATTCCTCCTAATCAAGAAAGCTTTATCTAGTTTGTTCCTTAGTGTGGTATCCGCAATATTCCTTCTAATCAAGAAAGCTTTATCTGGTTTGTCCCTTAGTGAGGTATGCACAAAATTGAGTTATGTATAATAACTTTTTATCCTCCGTTTTCTCTCTTTCTTAGGTTGCTCGTAATTAGTGAGGTATAGCCATATCTGATTTTAGTTTTCCCAGAGTCAGTATCAATAAAGCTTGCTCCTATTTATCTATTAGGCTTACGCATATCCATTCAGTATCAAGATATCTTCCTCCGCTTTTCCTATTAGTGAGGTACACACAAAGTTAGTGTGCAAATCAGAGAATCGCAATGGATCACGTTTTCGCTATTCATACTGACTTATAAGTATAGTGAGTAGACGTCATTTAAAATCAACTAGTCTGATTTACTCATACTCACCATGACATTGATTTATAAGTATAGGTTGAAATAAATATGAATGGGATGCCAACATCAAAGACATCCACACTCACACTCATAAATCGCCTCAGTTTGATTTATAATTTCAGGAAAATACTTATACTACTCATGTTGATTCAGCTCACTCAACTCATGTATGTATGTATGTTTATTTAACGTTTTAGTCATTAAACTTTAATGATAATGATTAAAGAGTTTGCAAGTAGTATACAATAGTAGTAAATAGGGTTGTTTTTCAATTCATGCAAAAAAAAAAACAACAAAAGCAAGAGAAAAACACATACTAATAATGAGAACTTTAATGTTCGTATGCGAAGTTCGCATTGTGAATCATACTTATTTCGAATCGTCCATAGGCATTCAGTTAAGGAGAGTCTAAGTTAGTATGATTCATAGACAACATTGCAATAAGTATGAGTGCGCATAAGTACAATAAATTATAAATCATTATTCAACTCTACTCAGTTTTTCATGACTCAATTCTGTTCTCTGGTGCAAATACATATTCGAAATTGTTTCAAGGAAAGTTTAACATACATAAACTTTTATTTATTATTATTTTAACTATTATTAACACTCGTACCAATCATGAAAATAACAATAATATTTACTTATTTTCATATATGTGGTAATGTTAACATTCACTGTACTTTTTATTAATTGGTAGTAATATTTTTAATCAAGTTCCCTGTTATTATATTTTCAGAAGTCTTTTAATAATTTTTGTAATTTAAAAAGAAACATTTAGTTTTCTGTTGTCATTGAATTTAATCAGTTTTCATAGTTTTAAATATTTTCTGAATAAATTTGGACTTTTTATATAGCACAAGCTTTTGGAGTGGTGTTTAAGTATCGAATCTTGTATATATTAATTTATTAATTCAAAAAGTACCTTTTTCAAAAAGTACTTTTTTCAAAAATTACTTTTTCGAAAAAGTACCCTTTTTCCAAAAAGTATTTTTTCTAAAAAGCATCTTTTTCAAAAGCCACTTTTTATAGAAAGTACATATATTTTTCAAAAAATAACGTTTCCAAAAAGTATCTCAACTGAAAAGTAAATTTTTTGTTTAAAAGTACTTTTCTTCAATAAGTACTTTCACCAAAAAGTAGGTTTTAAGAAATGCCTTTTTCTTAAAGCACCCTTTTAAGTATAATTAACTTTTCTTAAAAGTACTTTTTTATGAGAGGGTACTCTTTTATTAAATACCATTGTCGAAATGTACAGCTCTTAAAATTATTGACTTATACAAAAGTACATTTTCAAAAATTAGTTCTTCAAAAAAGTACCATTTTCCCAGACCATCCGTACAAAAATGTGCTGTTACCAAAAAGAATACTAAAAAAATTTATTTTTAGCAAAAAAAAGGACTTTTTCGAAAAATACATTTTCTGAAAAGTAGTTTTTCAAACTTACCAAATTAGAACGTCAATTTTGAAGAATACACTATATGTATCAGTTAATAAAATTTAACTCAAATTTAAAATGTTTCACTTATATGAATTCTCCCGAATTTAAATTTTTTAGTATCGTTTTCCATATTTGCCCTTCTTGGTACCTTTTCGGGCCCTTCGATAAAAAATACATTTTATTATCTCACCTTCTACTTTTATTTTTACATGTATGTCATATGTATCTGATCATTAACAAAAAAGTAATTTCAGTAAATGCCAAAACTCACTCGAGATTCTGTACAGAAGAAAATAACTAACCAAAAAGCTTTCTACTATGTTCAATACTTTAGAGGATGCGACGAGTGCAAAAAAAAATACCAAAATTCAGGTTTTACCCCCTTTTAACCAATAAGAGTACACATATCGACAAGTACCAGCATTCGTATGCTTCTGGAATATTCAGTCTATCTAATGCAGGTTTTGAAATATAACGATACCGATTATACCCTTTTTACTCCTTTTTACCCCTTTAGCATCCTAATTTCGGATCTATACATTGGTAGGGGAACCTACACAACAAATTTCAGTTCCATAGAAATAGTCGTTTGGGCTGTGTGATGATCTGCTCTCTCATCGACGACTAAATGAAAGAGAATAATGCATTAAACACATTCAGCGCAGCAGGCTACACGAACACACGACTTCAAGTGCCGCTGGCTGCATTTGTCGACTCGTAGACAGCTAATTAATTTTTTCTGGAGGCGGCAGCAGCGTAATCAAAACCTGGGGGCAAATTCGATACGACTGGTAATTTAGAAATATTTGATAGAGTTTATATGGAAATATTTTTAAATTACGAGTCGTATCGAATGAAGTGGTTTGACCCCCCGATATTGAAGCATAAATATATATTTCAGTGGTGGCGCTTTCAAATATTTCAGCTTCATAAAAATAAAATAGTTTATTCAAATATATAAAAACAAATCAGTACATTTCTTTATATATTTTTTTTGCCAATTTTACTATTCAAAGGTTTAGTAATTCCTTCAATACATTTAGCAATTTTTAGCTAACTTGCAATTTTTTCGCGTTTTTCCAAACTTTTTATATTTGTAATGGCTTTCTCGATTTCTAATCAATTTTAGGGCTTGCTTCTGATTTTTCAACTTCTCACACATTTTTGCAAACTTCGCGTAAAAAACGTCGTTTGCATGTTTTCCTGCTTCTTGGCAGTTTTGCCTATTTTTAAACAATATTATACTTTATTATCATCCCACTGTTACTTTATTATCATCCCACTGTAGCAAATTTTCATAATTTTTGCGATTTTTACCGAGATTTTTTTTGCATTCCTTATAGTTTTAACAATTTTTATACAATATTATGGCTTGTGTAAAATTTCCCAAAATTTTGCGAATTTTCGCGGTTTTCGCTTTATAAAACTAAAATTACTTTTGTAATTAACATTAAAATTCTTTAACTTTCTTTTTTATTTTGCAATAAAAAATATTTTTAAGAAATAATTTCATTTACATACATATTTTGATATATTGTCAACAATAGTTTAATTTGACTACAACGACAAAATCAGCATAGACAACAACCTGCCGCCCTGTTGCCTTGCTGTCTTCAAAAGAATCATTCTCATATAAGCTTGTGTATGCTATCCTTGACAATTTGTAGTCGGTAGCTTGCTGCGGTGAATGGGTTTAGTGCTTAATGCTAGGACCACAACTGAGACGAACGACGAATTTCGTCCACGCCGACCACGAACTTGTCGATAAGAATTCACTGAGCAAATTCGTCGTGCGAAGCACAATAACAACAAATTTATTCAGCGAATTCTGCTCTCATAATTGATAAAGTTGGTTATTGTTTGTGCAAAGAGAGAAAGAGAGAGAAAAAATTGTTTCTTCGTCGTTCGTCGGCGTAAAAAATACCTATAAATCTATCGGAGAGTTCGTCACCCATGACAAATTTCGTTCGACGGTGGTGTTTTGTTAATTTTCAAATGAATAAATGTGTTTTACTTCTGGTGACGAAAGTTCGCAACGAAAAATTCGTCGTTCGCCCCAGTTGTGTTCGTAGCATAAGAATACGTGTGAACAGTGTTGCCAAATATGCAGCAGATTTATCTGTTTTTCGCCGTTATTTGAACAGCTGAGCGAGCAGTCGTGCAGTTTCTTCATAGCAAAAACATGCAAAAAGCAAACTAATAAGATTAAAAATATTTAAAATTTCTTTATATTTTTCATACAAGTTTAAAAAATTATGAAAGCAAGGCAACTTATGAATTCCGACACGTTTCTTTGTTGATGAGTTTGTATGAAAAACACAGGAAAAAATTTTAAGTTTTGACATTTACTTTTTGTGTTCTATATACACAATTTTCATTTGATGAGGACTTTTCTACGATTAGGCTCATAATGAGCACACTTACTTTTTTTGCAGCATTGCAAACAATTTTAAATTAACCTCGTTTTCGTATATTTTAACATGAAATGCATCTGTCTGTTTAAAAAAAAAACTTTAACAAGAGTTTTGTTAAAGCGTTTTAAGAAAATTTTTCCAATAAATCAGTGTGGCTCACTTTCTTTGTAATGCACGGTATGTATCAGAGAACTGTACGAGTTGATGCACTTTCGCTCTCCACTCACTTTTATAATGCTTTTGTTTTGTTCTTTAACATATGTACAATGATATTGCTTGCAGAGTTACCGCTCTAGCAACTGACTGTCATTAGCTCACTCTCGTTTTTTTTGGGCCCTTAGTCCCAGTACAGACTTGCAATTTTTGTTGCAGCTACTTTTTATTTTTCAGTGCATAAGAGCGAGAGAGGAATACAAAAAGTATATATTTCTATTTCAACACTCTCACACATATTCAAGAATCGCGGCAACAAAATTTGCAAGTCTGGACTGGCACTTAGTAAAAATAAATAAAAAATTATTACTGTTGTTTGATTGTTTTGTATAGTGATCAAATAACTCACAAAACCACATTAAAATAATTTATAAAATAAAATGAGCCTAGCTATTTTATTTAAAGCTATATTTGTCAGAAAGGGTTTTGAGAAGTTTTCAAAACAACCATACTGATTCATTGCTTTAGTGAATCATATGAATGAATAAAAATTGCAAGCAGTGACGGGCATTTATTAACAACAGTATCATTGATATGAATCATGCAATAGCATCTTTCATTTTTTTTTTATTGTTAAGTGCCAGCTCAATATTAATTTTAGAAAATGGAAAATTATGCCATTTGATTCGTAATCATGCAGATCTCTGGTATGTACATATGTATCTACAAAAATAAATACTCACATAGATCATTACCCTTATTGTATTATGTAATACATATTCGGCCATGTCACAGAGTTCAATTCCGTTCGGAATCAGAATTGAATAAACCTCAAAATGTCAAGCCCTAGGCAGAGCATACCCCAGCATACCACCGATTTCAACAGTCTGGAACAGAGTTTCTCACAAGCTCTTTCTTCGGGGACCCTTTCAGAAATTTTAATAGTAGCACGGCCTACCGCAATGCGAAATATATGTTTTACATTTATTATACAAAAGCCATATTACTAAATCTTATTAATATTAACTTTTGAGGAATCATAACAATATTTGTTTAGCTCTTCGCGGACCCCTTGGAATTTTCATACGGACCACCAGGGGTCCGCGGACCCCCATTTGAGAACCGTTGGTCTGCATACACCTGACAAATTTCCGTATTTTAGTTTTCTTTTGTAGACACAATCTCCTATAAAAAATGGGGTGGATTGAATTCCGATTCCGAACGGAATTGAACTCTGTGACATGGCCGATTATATCAATCGTTTCCGTTTTATTTTAATTACTTCTCAAACCACAATATGAAACAACAGCAATAAGAAAAATTTAAGACAAATTAAACGGAAATACAAATCTAAGCTTTCAAAAACTGTCATCGTTCGAATATAAAATAATTATACAATAAATATTTCTTTCTAACACAATTTTCCAATATGAGTGTGTGTGTGTGTGTGTGTGTGTGTTAGTAATTCATTTAATTTTACACTGCTCTCTCTCTCTCTCGGTCTCGCTCTTACACACACATATTTACGCAAAACTGTATGAGCGTTTGTAATTTTTTAATTACATGTAATTAATTGTGACAAGTGACATTTCTGTCAGATTGACTGTTACATTTTTCAAACAAGAGTGCCTGTATTTGTGTCGTCAGTTATGCGTATGTGTGTGTGCATGTGTATTAGTTAATTTGCCTGATGGTACGTAAGTTCGTACGATTTTGTACTGCTCCCGAATGAATTTTACAATTTGTGTCAAACATTTTTTTTCTCATATTTCTTTCAAAATTTTCTCTGCATTTTTTATTTGCAGTATTTTCTTTTTTCTTCACTTTTTTTTTGCAACAACTGCCAGCCAACCCAATTAAATCACTGATGAAATGCGAAATGTTCGATAGCTTTGAAATACTTTAAAAGAAAAATTTTCATAAAAATATCGCGTGAAAGAATAGATAGAAATATTTATTAAATATTTTAATGGTTATCTTTAAAATGTTCATATCTTTCATTTATTTTAAAAATTTTAATGCATGAGAAAAAAACAACATCTCAAGGAAATTATGCTTTGGCAAAATAATAATCATAATTGGCACATTGCAACATGTGGCATGATAGCATTTTATATTCATTAGAAAATTTTTGTTATCCTTCAATTTTTTTTAAGCAATTATTTGTTATTAGTGCATTCACTTGTTGTTAATTTTATGGAATAAAAAAATGATTAACTTCCTAAAGTGAGAATTTCAAAAACAAAAAAAAAATAAATTCAAATTGTATTTAAAAAAAAAATATGTATCATATGTATCAAGTTTGGGTGATGTTAAAAAGGTTAAATTTCCCATTCGAAGGATAATTTTTTCAAACCAAATTTTTATTATTCTCAAAACTCTTCCCTAATTATGAAATCTTTACTACAACACGTAATAGTAAGAGACTTTAAACTATTTTTTAAAAAAAGTTAGGAGTTACAATTCGTCTGCATTTGGCTGCCCCGTGGCTGATGCTAGCCTCTCAGTCCAGAGGTCGTGGGTTCGATTCCCACCATAGACCCTGGTTGTTTTCCGCAGACCAGCTAATCGCTTTGCGGATTGTGTTTGTTATTAAAAATTTTTTTATATTTTTTACTTCATAACGCCATAACTTTTAGAACGATTTTAAAAATTTGTTTATTGTCTGTGAGACTTTAGCTTCCCACTGAATTTTTTCTTTGATTATGATCTTTTACTTGTTGGATAGCTGCGAAACTTGGCACACCTCTTGTGCTCTCTTAATGCCACAATCTCGAAGTTAAGAAAATGTCAGGAGCCACACCCACTAACATTTAATATTATGCTTCATGTGCTGCTACTTAACTGGTTTTTATTAAACTTGGCACACACCCGAAGCTCTGCAAAATACCAAATCTTGAATTAAAAAAAGCGGGCGGGATTACGCCCATTAAAATTTAATACTATATTTCACGTGCTTCTGCTTAATTAATTTTTATGAAACTTTTCACACATCTTGAGCGCACTGCAAAACACACAATCTTGCGTTGAAAAAGTGGGCGGGTTAACGCCCATGAAAGGTTAGCATTAAATTATATGTACTTCTAATTATCCGATTCCCACGGAGCTTGGCAAACAGTTTGGTTTCTTAAAATAACATAACTTTTTCCTTAAAAAAGTGGGCGGAACCATGCCCACTAAAAGCTAATATTATATTTCACGTGCTTTTACTTGACTGCTTTTTGCGAAACTTGGCACACACTGAGAGATCTGAGAGTGACGCGATGCGGAATTACGAAAAGTGGACAGACATTATTTTTTTCAGGGACCAGGTCCCTGGTATGGTTCGATAACGAATGCTACAATATCAAATTGACAAAGCGTGATCGAATCAGCTCGTTATAAAAAACCACGAGTACAACCCTGATTGTCACCGACTTTGTATAGCTTATAGGTAATAAAAATATTTTATTTAGGTTAGTAAGGGTGGTGCCAAAAATGCAGCTCCACTCGGAGATCGAATTGGGTCCATGTTTTATTTAACTGAATGTAAAGCATATTCAACTTTTTAGTGCTTATTTTCAAATCCAGTTGAATTAAAAGAAAAGTTGTATTATACCTTTCGTTCTTTCAAAAAATAAAAAGAAGAGAGTTGTCTTAGGACACCCGATTATAGCTATGCTGCTTAGTTATATATAACAAATTTCATGTGTGAAATAACAATGCAAGAAAATTATATGATATGATGATGTCAAATTCCCCTCGAATATTTCAAAACGTTTCCATTTATTTCCCATTATTTTCTTTTCTAGAGGCGTACGATTAAATTAATGTATTGTTTGTGGGTGATGGTGCCTGTTAGCCGCCTTACAGCCGATCGGCTGTGCTCTCTGGTTTGTGCTCATGTACAAAAACAATAAAAAAACAAATTGAGCAATAATTATCATTGTTTTTATTTTGTTTTTGTTCCAATCACTTTAAACAGCGAAACAAAAAAAATCAAACAATTTGTTTCGTTTATTTTCGTACTCTGCTTTAAATCAAAACAAAGATAAATTTACAACTGTAATGGTGTCGATTATTTTTGTAACGAAAATCACGTCCCAACTCCTGTATCGCGCAATCAATAGCATAGCTATAATAGCATTCTAAGGTATTTTCATTGTCTCGAAATCTAGTACTTACGAGATTACGGGTTGGGCCATCTATCGGTTTAAATTTGAACCACCGGTTATTTCGAATCTGGCAATACTTATGTCATTCTATTCTGTCACAAAATTCAGTAAATTATCTCCACTGAACGAAATGAATCGATTTACGTTTGAACAACGTTGAGATTTGTTGGAAATTTATTTCCAAACCAAAGACAATTGATCGGAAATTGCACGAAAATATGGTACAAAGTTTAGTCGCAGAGAAGGACCAACAATGCCCAGTATACGCAAGTTTATTGCTAAAGCTTGTGAAACTGGTTTCATTGTTGATGCATCAAGAACATTCACCCATTACGAATGCCTATTTGGTGCGGTTTGTGGAGCGCAGTCATCATTAGCCCATATTTCTTTGAAAATGAGGATGGCGCAACCATTACGGCCAATGAAAACACCTATAGCACCATGATAACCAATTTGTTTGTGCCGCTCTTCGTGGTGTGATTTTTGGTTTCAACAAGATAGTGCAACTTGTCACACATCTCATGCAATAATCTATTTATTGCGTCAAATGTGTGATGACCGAAATAGTGATGTCAATTGGTCGCCAAGAGCGCTGCGATTTGACACCGTTGGACTATTTTCTGTGGGGCACCTTTAAAGACAAGTGTTATGCCGACAAACCAAGAGACAATTTAGTATTAGGAGGCCAACATTCGTGATGCCATTGCCGAGATACGACCCCATACACTTAAAAAAGTGCTCGAAAATTGGTACGATCGAAGGGGGTAATGTAAGGCCAGCCGCGGAAGCCATATGAATGAAATAATATTCCATCACTAACTTGAGCAATTGTACAGGGTGGGCCAAAAGTCACGCGGGCCAAAAGTCACGCCTGAGTGTAAAAATTTAATCACTTTTTTGTTTATTATTATTTTTAATTGTTCTTTTTTAATATAATATTGGCTGTGTACGATCTAAATTTTACACAATTGGGCTCTTGCACAATTGGGCCCTTAAACAGGCGTTTTGCATAACTGCACGAAAAGTTTCAGGCTCTATTGCCCTGATCTCAGCTTCAATGTTGTGGTTTAGCTGCTCTATAGTTTGGGGCTTGTTAACATACACTCGCTCTTTGAGATAACCCCATAGAAAATAATTAGTTGTGATCAGAGTTGAATTTTGAATTTCTTGAGATAATTCGGTCTTTATAAATTCTAGATTTTGTGCAAGTGTAAATGCTCTATTATTGCATTTTTAATTTAAAACTTTTAAATGGCCCTCCTATTTAAAGGTGAGTGAATTAGCTACGCTCCACAAAATTTTCTATTGAAGGTGTTTGAATGAGCCGAGTCGGCATTTTTTACGTTACAGTTTAAGAAAAGGGATTTTGTCTTGGATACGAAATCGTAAAATATGTTAAGTTATAGTGCATTTACACTGTCTCGAAATCTAGTACTTTCGGGATTTCGAGCTAAATCAAGCTCCTTTTTTCCAGATTTCCCATACAAAATCAAATCTTACTTTTCAGTAGATTTGTAGGAAATCTAATAAAAATCTAATGTTTTTATTTATTCCTTACTATCCTGTACAACAAAAGGTAAGTGAATTAGCTACGGTCTACTTAAAAAAGTGTGTGAATTGGCTACATTTCAGTTGCTTGGTTGTAGTTTTGGAAACAATTCAGTGCCTCGTTTCTGTAAGGAATGTGAGAACTTTTAAAGTCGAAAAAATTTTTATCATCCTGTGAAACACAGGGTGAGTAAGAAAAAAACTGAATTTGTTGATATGTTTTGTAAGTTTATATAAGTTTTTATGTGAGTAACTCTGTGTAAAATAGGACAACAAATATAATTATTTAATTTTTCTCGATGCGAGAACTTCTCACAAGTTACAGAAATGGGGTACAGTTGATGGGTTTTGTTTTTGATAAAAAAAAAAACTTGATAAATGTCAAAAAAAGTTGGTGTAAACGGTATAGATTTTCATAAAGACTTTAATCAAAAAATGCTAAATTTTATGCTGATGTAAATGCCTTATTACGATAAACGATATAGTTTTCAAATAAAATCTACTAGATTTCGAGAAAATGTAAATGCTGTATTATGAAATTATTAATTGAGACTCTTTCTCCATATTCATGTCGTTCACTACAAGGCATTTGTTTAATACACATTTAATAATATTTGAATGTGTGTATGTGTGTGTATGTGTGTGTGTGTGTGTGTGCGTGTCTGGCTATACCCAACAAACCAAAATGCTATGGAAATAGTTTGTAACAAACTTGCTACCATAAGCCTCAAGCTTGAAAAAGTGTTGTGAAATATTATTGTGAAAGGTTTACTAACAATTATTTTATAAAGAGAATTGATCCCTGGCGATAATATTGCTAGCCTTTAGTAAACAGCAAGTTTATAATTCTAATTATAGAATATGCTTCCAGGAAAATAGTTTTCTAATCATGATTGTGGTAGGCATAACTATTTAATATGAAAATTTCTAATATAATAATTTTAAATACAAATTTATGTGGAAAAATCATTGACTACAGTGTTACTCATTAAGCAAGACGAAAAAGAAGAGAGATGTCCTAGGACACCCGGTTATAGCTATGCTGCTTAGCTATATAAAACAAACTTAATGTATCAAATAAGTAGGCAATAAAATTATATTATATGATTATCGGATATGTTCTGTATTCCACGTGAAATTAAAAAAATTGTTGTTATAAATACATATTTCCAACAACAATTCTATGACAATTCCACACCTTTTAATTTCACGTCGAATACAGCACATACCCGTGTGTCAAATTCGCCGCAAATATTGCAAAACATTTCCATTTATATCGCATTATTTTCTTTTCTAGCGGCGTGCGATTTTCTAGCCGGCTTACAGCAGATCGGCTGTGTTCTCTGGTTTGTGCTCATGTACAAAAACAATACAAAAAACAAATTGACCAACCCTTCGCATTGTTTATGTTTTGTTTTTGTTTCACTCACTTCAAAGAACGAAACAAAACAAAATCAAACAATTTGATTCGTTTATTTTCGTACTCTGACTTTAAGTACAACGAAATCAAAGCAAAAATAAATTAATAACTGTAATAGTGACGATTATTTTTGTTACGAAAGTCACGTTCTAGCTCCTGTGTCGTGACATAAATAGCATAGCTATAAAAATTACGACTTTAACATATAATATAAAATTCATCATAAACAACAACAAAAAAAACTTGCAAACAATGCTGCCACTTACAAAAAAGTGTTTATGACAACCTTATTATCCAGTGCAGTTATATTTAACTTATGGAATGGTTTGTTGGGTATGCTTGTATTATTTTATTTCAAGTTATTAGATTGCATTTAACAAATCTTTACATTGTAACTGATATTGGTGTTCTTAGTTTAGTTTTAGTTTTTGTATTTATTGTAATTTCTAAAATAATATTTTTGCCTTTTACCTAAAAAAAAGAAAATAAGAAAATGTGTGCGTGACTACACACACACATGTATTTACATTATATGTATGTATATGTATCTTATAAATGTTAGATGTACATACATATAAACTATAGTTTCAGGATGAATTTGAACAAATTTCATGTTTTTACTGTCACACACACTTAAATACTTAAAGCTTTCCTAGAAAACTACTTACACATGTACAAACAAACTTATATAAAGGAATTACAGGAAATTGTTTCGATAAAAATGGTTCCTTCTATCTTTTTATTGTTGCTCTTGTTCTTGTTTATAGCTTCCCATGATTTAGTTATGATTAAAATGTTTATAATTCTCTGATTTCTTTTATTTAACAAGAAATATTGAATAAACGACTGAATGCTGGAATAAGGAAATGAATGACTGCACAACATCGTCGTCTGTCTTTTCGCTAGAGGATTTGTAATAGTTGTGCAAGCTCGTGCATGTATTTAAAAATTTCCCATGTGAGCAGGCTTCAAAATTAAAACAGAATTTGATTGCAGTATTTAAGATTTGCGGGGCAAAGTAGAAATATGATGTGGTCTTAATACTCATATGATAGTTTAATATATAAAAATGTATAAATAAATGTCAATAAAATTATTTAAGCATATTCTGTCTTCAATTCGAAAATAAGGCAACATTAAATTGAAATGAATCAAAGATATATGTAAATATATTTAATGTGCACTTAATCAGTTTCATTTCAAAAGATTATTCATTTGTTAAACATTCGGCTTTAAATATGATTTCGGACATGTACGGCCGCTGCTGGCGCCTACGTGACATTATTTGTGGCGCAAAACTTTATTTCTCGTAGAGGGGTTTTACTTCTGTAAAAATGTGTTGACTTACCATACCAGAGAGACATTAACTTCTTCCTTTTTTATTTACAAATATAATTATAGATTACAAAGTAACTTTATTAAACTACAAGGACGTTGACTCATTGTCGTGAAACAGACCCAAGAGCAAGGGAGTTTATATAGAAATTTTTATAAATTTCATACAATATCATATGCTGTTGTTTTTGACATTAAGCGGCCCACCCACTTGCAATATAATTGTGCAATTTCTCGTATTGTACAATAATATCGCCAATGTGTATGACATATTCGAAGGTGGCACAATATATTGGCAAATAACAAAAGAATTTTGATTTTTATTGTACAATCAAGACAATTGCGTAATGTGGTGGCAATGTTGTTTAATTTTTCACTGTCAGAAAAATTGGGCAATATTTTCTTTGAAAAAGGTACTTTTTTAAGAAGTTACTCTTACAAAAAGATACTTTTTTAAATGGTACTTTTTTAAGAAGATACTTTTTTAAAAGGTACTTTTTTCAGAAGGAACTTTTTTAAAAAGTAATAAAGTAAAGTAAAAGTACTTTTTTAAAAAGGTACTTATTTAAAAAGGTACATACTTGTTTAACAAACGACTTTTTTCAATTTTACTTTTTTTAAAACATACTTTTTTACAAACATACATAAGGAGCTACTTTTTTAAAGCCATTTTTTTAAAACGTTCTTTTTTTAAATGTACTTTTTAAAAAAGGACTGTTTTAAAATTGTCCTTTTTTAATAAAATCCTTTTTTAAAAAATTGCTTTTTCCAAAAGTTACTTTTTTTAAAGTTACTTTTTAGGGTACCTTACACCAAAGGTGAAAATACATGAAATACATGAGAGTTAAAAATTAAAGAGTGTTCCTAAACGAGCAACGAAAAATTTTAAAATTCCATGTTATATACATACATACAATTGTATGTATATACACTTGAAATTTGTAAGGTTAGTGTATTTTTATACAAACTACTACAATTAACACTAAAATTTAAAAAAATTTAAATTAAAGGGTTTGCCATCAGTTAATGCAATTTTGACTATGTAATTTTGATAACTTGCTGTATCTTGGAAACCGTAAGAGCAAAACTCTTGAAATTTTCAAAAACGGTAATACTAAAAAATCAAAAAATTATAAAATCGCCAAACCGAAAAAAAATTGCCAAGGACGAAAAAAAATCGCCAAAACGAAGAAAGCGCCAAACTAAAAAAAATTTCTAAGACTAAAATAGATCGCGAAAAAACGAAAAAATCGCCAAAATGAAAAAAAAATTGCCTAAATTAAAAAAAATTGCCAAAACGAATAAACCTCAAAAACAGAAAAAAATCGCCAAAATGAAAAAAACCCAAAAACAAAAAATCTTAAAAATGAAAAACCCCCAAAAATAGAAAAAATCACCAAATTGAAAAAAAATAGCCAAAATGAAAAAAAAAACCAAAAAACAGAAAAAAATCTAAAAAAAACGAGAAAACTGAAAAAAAGGCAAAAAAGCCTAATAAAAAATGCTCAAAACCGAATATACCCTTCGTGCGCGAGTCAAAGTCGCACTTTACTGAATTTATTTAAAAATATACTTTTTTAAAGGGAATTTTGAAAAAAAATTTACTTTTTTTTAAAGGTACTTTTTGAAAAGGTACTTGTTATAGAAACTACTTTTTTGAAACTGTACTTTTTTAATAACATACTTTTTTTAAAAGATACTTTGTTTTAATCTTTTTTCAATTTTTTTTTTTTTTAACTACGTTTTGGAAAGTTTGTTTTGTAAAGTACAAATTAATTTGGCCCAATATACTCTTTTAACAGATTTATTTTCATAAATAAGTACTTTTTTAAAAAAATTTTAAAAGGTATTTGAATAAAACTACTTTTATTAGAAAGTACCTTTTACAAACGTACTTTTTTCAAGAGCTTCTTTCTTAGTATGTACTTTATTGAAAGCTTTTTTTCCTAAAAGATGAATCGGGAATATGCTTTGTGGAAGAGGTACTTTTTAGAAGTATTTTTTCCCCTGTTTATACTTTCTAAATGTTAAATTTTTTAATCATGCTTTCAAAAGGTACTTTTGTTAATAAGTATTTTTTAAATAAATTCAAATACTTTACTTATTTTAAAGGTAATTTTTAAATGTTTTTTAATTTTTCCTCTTAAATATAAATTGAAAAAGTACTTTTTATAAGACGTAATTTTCTTGTGGTTTTTCTTTAAAAAGTTTTCTTTTTCGAAGAGTTATTTTTTAAACTCTTTTCAAAAGGCTCTTTTCTTAATGGGCGCCTTTTAGTAAAGAAATTGTTTACAAATAATTTCTTCAATCCTTTTTAAAATGATACTTTCAAAATGTACTTTAAAAAAAGGTAACTTTTTAGAAAATTATTTTTAAAGTTTTTTTTTTCAGTAAAAGATAAATTTGAAAGGAAGTTTTTATAAGAGGCACTTTTTGACGGTACTTTTTTGAACGATAATTACTATTATTTTATATTAATTACAGAGAGAACCGTAAGAGCTACGGACCTGAAATTTGGACAGAAAAAAAAATCGTCAAAATGAAAAAAAAATCGCCCAAATGATAAAATCGCCAAAATGAAAAAAATCGCCAAAATGAAAAAAAATCGCTAAAATGAAAAAATCGCCAAAATGAAAAAAATTCGCAAAAATGAAAAAAATCACCAAAATGAAAAAAAAATCGCCAAAATTAAAAAAAATCGCCAAAATTAAAAAAATTGCCAAAACGAGAAAAAAGCGAAAAATAATGAAAAAAAAAAATAATTTAAGCTGAAAAAACGTAAAAAAACACTGTATTTAAAAAAATGCTCAAAGCCCAACGTACGGAACCCTTCGTGCGCGAGTCAAAGTCGCACTTTACTGAATTTATTTTAAACTCTTTTCAAAAGGCTCTTTTCTTAAAGGGGTCCTTTTAATAAAGAAATGTTTTACAAATAATTTCTTAAATCCTTTTTAAAATGATACTTTCAAAATGTACTTTAAAAAAGGTAACTTTTTAGAAAATTATTTTTAAAGTTTTTTTTCAGTAAAAGATAAATTTGAAAGGAAGTTTTTATAAGAGGCACTTTTTTTGAACGATAATTACTATTATTTTATATTAATTACAGACTTTTTCCATAATGATATTTTGAATGGTAAGGCTTAAAATTTATATCAAGAATAATAGAAATTTGAAGATAATCAAAGAGAATAGCTTTTTTTACCGATCTCACAGTGATTAACTTAAAATGTCGGAAAATTTTGTTGCCCGTATTTTCCTGTTGTATTATATTAATTAACTAAATCGGGGGTTTCATCATACCTACGAGTATTACTCTAAACTACGGATATTTCTTCTTATAAAAAAAAAACTCCAATTTTATTTTGTTATGATACAGTGTGCTCAAAATGTAGTGTTTCTGTTCAGCAATAAATACATGTATAACCTTTGTAAGTATGTTCATATGTATGTATGTATATTTATAAGTTAAATTTGCATACCAAGCCCACACTGCTGCAATTTTAATTTAGTTTCTTTAAAACATTTTGACATTTCAATTAAATCCTCTTTGCTTATAATACCATTTCTCAAACATTTCCCTCAGAAGCCACTAATATTCGATGCAAGAAATTTGAATGAAACTTCTGGATGACCACAAGCATTCGTGAAAAGCTAAACAGTGAATATAAAACACGAGTACATACATAAATACATACGATATCCTTGCAAGTTTCTTGTTCTTTAGTTTGTTTTTTGTTAGTTTTGTTCCTCACAAATCTTGAAGATTCAGACAAGAAATGCAATAAAAACGCATAAATTATTCACTGTTAAAAGTTGCAAAGAGATTGTGGTGAGTTTTACTACTTCTACTGCATTTAATTTTTTTTTATATATTTCTAAAGAAAAAATAAATGTTATATAAACTTTATTTTATTTTATTTTACAATTTTTATTCTTTGATAACAACTACTGCTGTGAGTTCACATACGAGAGAGAAGGACTGCTGCAGAGACTGTTTTAGTATTACACTTAGAGAAAAAAATGGCCGAACATAGAACTGCTAGAATATTAAGAAAACTAAAAAAAGAAAACCTTTATTCTTATTTTTTTTTTTGGTTATTTATAATTTTTTTTATTTGTTTATAGAGGAGAAGCATAACAAAAGATACATTTTGGCTCATTTAAATTTTTTAAGAAACTTAAGGTTTATAAATATATTCCCCCACCCTAAAGAACGGCATGACCAATTTGTTCTACAGATCGTGTACATTCTCTTTTATGATCCTAAGATAATCTTATTTTCTACTTCACTTGGTGCCGTCTGGGTCCATTAGTAAAAATCGATAGTATAATGAGAACAGAAGATTGATTATCTTAGCATCATAAAGGAGAATGTACATGATTTGTGGAACAAAGTGGTCACAAAGCGGAAGAAGTTGTATATGAACAAATCGTTAAGAATTGTCTTTCAAAGCAAACATTTCACACAATGCTATAGCCAGCATAAGTACCAGAGCTCAAATCCATTGAAAATGTACGCGATTTCTTTAAGAAAAAACATCTTGGGCAGTACGTCACACACTGTCGCGAAGGCGGCCAAAAATTACAAAAAAAAATTGTTTTGAATCAAAATGAACAAATTACTCTGTTGCATGTGCAATACTCTAATTAAGTAAAATAAAAGAGAATTTTTAAAAAAGGTATACTTTTTAAATAGTTTTGATGATTCAAAGTCAACAGTTTTTGGCCAGTATGCAACTATATGAAAATATGGTACAGACACATGCAAACTTTAACAGGTTAATTAAAAATTATTTTAGATATTGCACTACAACTTCCAATAAAACATAAAGGGTATATTGTTATAATATGGCTACAATACATTTTTTCTATATTCTGTAACTCATATGCGATGTGCCGTTGCTTTTAATGTAAATTTAAAGAAAGCCATCTGTGAGTGCAAAAGTACGAGTTGAAAAAATATATAAAAAAATATATTTTTCATACTTTCACATTATATTTCTACAAGTAAGTACATTTAAAATTTTTTGTACTCTTGTCCACCTTTCTCCCATTTACAATTTAATTTTACAACATTTTTTAATTTAGAATTTGCATATTTCAATATATTAATTAGTTCCAGGACATTTGGGAAGGATACTAGTCCTTGAAATTTAAATGACCTAATTGTAGATGTGATTTATATTATATTTTGTGTCTAGTTAAACATTTAACTCACTATAAGTGAAGACAATTTGTTTTGATGCTTTTTACTTTTTTGAAAAAGGAAATTGTTTGAGGTATGCGTATCCTTTCTCTGAATTGAACTAAATTTTTACGAAGCATTAAATGTGTTAAAATTGGTGTCTTTACACAATTTCATTGATTTACAATTATTTTTCTCACTGTTATCATAATTTTTTATTTCAGGATATATGGAAAGGACACGAATCCTTGAAAATTAAATGGCCAAATTTTATGTGTGATTATATTTTATCAATTTAAACATATCTGCCAAATTTCATTTATTTTCGATAAGTCCTTCTATTTTTGGCCGCTCGTTCTATGAACTCACGACACTGTGCGTCATGATATGGGTTATATGGGCGGTGCTTAATCTACTAAAGACTCTGTGCCAAATTGCAAAAAAACTTTGGGTCAGAAATAAATTTTTGGATTCTATGGGCGATGGGTAGTGGGCGTGGTAATTGAGGTAATGAAAGGCTCTGTGCCAAATTTCATCATTCTGCGAGCACTCCTTATATTTTTTGCCAAACATTTTATGAACAAATCCCACTGTGCGTCAGTTCACCAACAACATTTAATGAATTTTGGTTCCGAGTCGAAACGGAATGGGCAAATATTTCAAATCTTATCGCTTGAGTTTGGTCAAAACTATCCCTAGCTGCACTAAAAGTTTAAAGAACTGCTCAAAAAATTACTAAATAATATGATGAATTTTCTTCAGTGTATCGCATATATTTTTTAATGCTCATATAAATATACATATGAGTATATAAAAATTAAACACATACACACACATACACATAAAGAGTCGTACAAACATACACATACATACATACATATTTAACAAATATATTACTCACTTGTCTTTTCGTTTCCTTTTTTGCCCGTTATAACTGATTTTGCATAAGATTAAAGTTTTCAAATATTAAATGGAGCGAAATAAAAAAAAGCAACAGTAGATGTAAGTATGTATGTACTCGTTTGTGTGTGTGTGTGCAAGGATATGCAAGTACGCACACATATGTATGTATATTGGTAAACACCGCGAGTTTTATAAATAAGGCAAATAAGTGTTTAAATTTTTTAGATTTTAAAACTTGTGTAGTGTTAAAATGTTTAACAAAATAAAGCAAATATTCTAGGCGGAAAACACGTGTTTATTTTCATCAATTTGTTTAGAAAATTTGCAGGTTTTGCAACAGCAAGAAATTCTCAATTGGTTCGTGTTTTATTTGATTTTTATCGCTTCAAACTTCCTGTGAACATACTTACACTTAAAGAAAATATATGCTTGAAGCAAGCATAATCAATCAGCAACATACTATGATTCAATTACATGGTTGCAGTCTAATTATATTATTATTATACTATTAATAATTGCATAATCTGCAAAAATAACTCGTTATCACATTTTAGTTAAATATAACAATACTTTTGTTAGAAGTGGATAGAATATAATTAAGATATATGTACATACATATGATTTTTTCTAAAAATATTAAGTTGGTCTAAATTCTTTAATTTAATCATATAAATATATACGTACATACATGTGTGTGTATACACAAAATATTTTTATCATGTGGCGTATCTGCATACAAAATAATCGAAAAGCAGAAAAAAGAATTTAAAAAACTAAATGAGTTTTTGCATGTGATTTCACATTTTTTTTACTTCAGCGAGTCTATAAGTTTTAATTATATTTATTATGGCGATTTAATTATTGTATAGTTTCATATAATGGAATAAAAAAGAAGAGAGGTGCTTAAGGATACTCTGTTATAGCTATGCTGCTTAGGTATATAAAACAAATTTCATGTGTGATACAACACTGCAATAAAATTATATTACATGATGATGTGTTTGTTTAAAAAAAAATTATTTTCTTTTCTGGTCCTGGGTTTGACCCCGGTATCCAATAGTCATTAAATAAAAAACACCCCGTATTTTTCTGGTGTGCATTAGTGTTCCTTTGTATCAGTTATTGTAGGAAAGTTCAAGTGATGAAGGCATAGTCACTGGTCATTAAACTATACCGACTTCAGCTGATACTAATCCTAATGTATCATCAGAGCGTCCTCCTTCGTTGTGTAGCAGAATCATCGGCAAAGTAAAATAACCAATAAAATGGCTACTAAGCACAGCTTCAAAAAATTTAATTCGTATCGTTTAACAACAAAGGCGCTGCAACACTGCATTATAAAAAAAACCTGCAAAAAAGCAGAGTTGTAAAAGAATGAAGCTTTCCTCTATCTCTTCCTTCGCCACCTGTCTTCTCTATCACTATCCCTTCCCTAAAGAAGGTAACACTTAATAATAGTAGTAGGCATTCATTGCCTGAGCGTTCCTTCCCTTAAAAAAAATCTAAAAAAAAAAACAAATTGAGCAACCGTTCTCATTGTTTTTGTTTCACTCACTTCATAACACGAAACAAAACCAAATCAAACAATTTGTTTCGTTTATTTTCGTACTCTGCTTCTAAATACAAAGAAATCAAAACAAAGAAAAATTTATAGCTGTAATAGTGTCGATTATTTTTGTTGCGAAAATCACGTCCTAACTCCTATATCGCGCAATAAATAGCATAGCTATCATAAATGGAAACATGCTTTTTGATGCTCTCTTGTTTTTTTATGCAATTTTATGTTAAACAGCTGTTGTTTGGAAAGCTTTTCATAACATTTGGAAATTTTTTAGTGTTGCCGTACTTTCAACGTGATTCCAAAAGAACTTTAATTAACCGCTGAAGAAGTAAAATCATATTTAAATACAATTTAAATTTAAATAAATATAAACTAATTACGTACTTAAATAATAAGTTACAAACTAGAGGTAAGTTAAAATTATTTCTTGAACTAAATAAATTTTCCTGTTAAAAGTAATGCACTTACTCTAACGATGGGCAGCGTGCACTTGTACGTGTAAATACGAAACGTATACTTTTTACAAGCAGTTGTATGAAAAGGAAAAAGACGAACGTGTGTATTTGTTTATAAAAGAAACACTTGTGTAAGCGTTTATTTTATAAGACAGATTTGAATACATGCATACTCATGCTTATGATGTGTATAAATGTCCAGCGGAAAAGAAAAGGAGGAAACACGCCTTGTAGAAGGCCCATATGCTACTTCGTTTGGATGTACAAGGCCTGCTCGCTCTATTCCATAATCGTATCTTTTTTACACGCGTTGCCATTGTATGGTAGGCCTTCCGCTCTAGCTTCTTTCGCTGGTGATTGTGAAAGGCCTCCAAATTAATGGATTTTGCTTTTGGTTTGGTAGAAAAAAAAACAAAACCAAAATATTACTTCCTTTTCTCCTCCCATCCCTTATATTTTATGCGAAAGAGTCAAGGCCTTCTATAAGGCATTATTCAGCAGTCAGATAATAATAGTAATTGAATCAAAAACATTCCTTAGCGGGTCTTTAATAAGGTCTGAAGTAAGAAGGTCTTCTGAGTTTTCCCGCTGTATGCACAAGTAAGTACGTTAGTACATATGTATGTATGCAAATACATATATTTTCATATATATATATATATATATATATATATATATATATATATATATATATATATATATATATATATATATATATATATATATATATATATATATATATATATGTATGTATATATACCTACTTATTTATGTCTATGTATCTAATTTTTTATGTGCATATAGAATATTATAAATATGGGTGTTTTTGTGTGTATATAAAATGACCCAGTTGGCCACGTCTTTAAGGCATCTTTGACGACGGGTACAAGACAATGGTAAGTCGTAGAAGACATATTGAAGACAGCACCATAAAAATCGTCGACGAAATTTTCATACAAATGGCGCCGAGGTCACACAAGACGAGATGGGCGACAATGTCGCTCAGATTGTCGTCAACACTGCTTTATTGAAGACAAAACTTATATCACACTGTCGCTCAGATTGTCCTCAACAAAGTCTTATTGAAGACAAAACGTATGACACTGTCGCTCAGATTGTCGTCAACACGGCTTTATTGAAAACAAAACGATGGATATTGTCGCTCAGATTGCCCTAAACAAAGTTTTATTGAAGACAAAACGATGGATATTGTCGCTCAGATAGTCATGGACAACGTCGAAGACAATCTCGTCTGTGACGATTTGGCCAACTGGGAAATATGAAAAATGAAAATGGTGAAAGAAAACAACAAACACACACACACATGTACATATATGTATGTAAAGTGTACATTGTACACACTAGGCTTGCCAGACCCAAACAGTGAAAAATCTTGACATTCAAGGAAAAAATTCTTTCTTGATTTGCAAAAAAAAAGCTTGACAATAATTTAAAATATTTTTAAAACAATAGTAACTCAATGGTTTTAAAAAAAAATTATATTTAATTAAAAAACAGTTGCAAGGCCATATATATATATATATATATATATATTTTTAATGTTTGTGTGGAAATACAATATAATTTCATCAGCTGCTCGCTTATAATGTCAAATTACCAGAGTTGCCAAATTATGATGTTGTGTAAAGGTGGAAAATACTTCTCGTTACTTATTATTGTTGCAGCTATTGCAACATTATTTATAGTTATACAATCAGCATATACAAGATATATTTAAATAAATTTTTAGCTAGGCAAATAGCTTTTAAGCTTGAATCTTGAAAAGCCTTGAATAAGCTTGACAATCCAGCCAAATCAAGCCCGTCTGGCAAGCCTAGTGCACACATACATAAACATACAGGCGCATAATCATTGCCTTGTATGATTTCTTCAAATATGCATATATGTACATTAGAGTGGCCGTTAGTTGTATGGAGAGTTTCAGTTTTATTAAAAAAAATATATAAAAACATTGCATAGCGATAAGTTGTGTTCTAGGGGGTGCGTCCGGCCTTAAGCCCATATATTCTATGCAATTTTTTTTAGTTTTTTTATGACTATACTTAATATATGTATGAAATAATTCAATAGATATAAACTCTTATTGTAAAAAAGTATTCTTTTGTAACTCATAAGCAACTTATGGCCTGAGGAAAACAAAAGAATACTTTTTCAATGGGTTTTTTCTACACTTCAACGACTGTAACTTAGCCATTTGTGAGTCGATTTTCAAAAAAAATATCTTGGTTGAAAGATAATATTCGGTCCTTTACACCAACGGAAAGTTAAAAGAAATCCGTTGGGAAACAAAGAAGTTACACCTGTTTAAAACTGAAACCCCGTTTTTCACTACATTTACCGTTATAAAATCACTTTATGAAGTGACCTAAAAAAACCAACGGTATTTTCGTCATCCATGGACTCCAACAAAATCGAATTGGTACATTAGAATCCCTGAATATTTTTTTTTTTTTTGTATCATAGTGTAATTAAGGGGCAGATATGTATGTATGCTTGTTTAAATGTATATTTTATATGCTTATGCACTGTGTCTGCATACAAATTCCAAAACAGCTCCACAAACTATACAATTTTACACCCAATCAAAAGAGTTCACACATAATAAATACGAGTACATATATATGTATTTAAATAAATATTAATAAAAATAGTCATTTCTGAAAAAACAAACATACAAATAGAATACACAAAAATATTAGAAAATATACAAGTCCTCGTCCAGACTTGCAATTTTTGTTGGAAATTCTATTTTTGCAATTATGTATTAAAAACTTCGATTACACCACAAATTTCCCTGGCAAATTAACAATTCTATTTAAATTCTGTTATATTTTGTGTTTTTAATATAACTGAAGGAAAAAAATAAAATTAAACATCATATACATTTAAATTAACAAATGAGAATTTCAAAACAAAACAGAATTGCCGAGCACATGAAACTGTGTACACTTCCCCAATCTTCCCACCTCTCTCACCTATTAACTCAAGAATTGCTGCAACAAAAAAACGGAAGTCTGGACGAGGACCAAGTGTTTGTGTATGCTGAGTTGTTTTATATAATAAGCATAAATGTACTTAATGTGGTTTTCTTAAACGTTCTACTTGGCCCGTCCTGTAATTCGATTCACCCAACTTATTTTAACGATAATCGAATCGTTTGGAAACAATAATAGCAAAATTAATGACTATTCTATGCAGTAACACTTTTAAACCACCACATGTGCTGTTGTTAACTAAAGCCTGGTACTCTGTTCAAAGTTTCACGCTAAATGTTGACATGATCCATACAAAAAAAGTTTACATGAAATATTTATGAAATAATGTTGCAAAACTTGTACTCTATTCAACTCGTGACAAATTTATGAAATGTATCTGACAATATATTCTTGCCATCTGTGAAATAATGCAACTGGCATTTATTTCGCGCGAAATATGGACAGCTGATAATTTTGTTTATAAAAGTCGGTCAGTGTTGCTTACTTCAAACCAATAAATACGAAAATTTTTTCCGAAAAAGTAATATGGGCATCACTTGTTACGTGTCAAATTTTTAACGCGAAATAATCAATGTTGCTGAAAATTTTTCACAACTCCGACCAGAGTAACAGGCTTAAACCACAATCATTTTTGTAGTGTTATTGAATCGACAACAGTCAGCTGTTCAGTTAGAGCACATGCTCCTTTACCAGAACTCAAGTAATTATTCTTCAGCAATTGTAGTGTGTCGTTACAAAAATTCCCATATGTAATATATCGTCTTACATGCTTACACAATAACCCAGAGATACATATCAACCCAATTAATGCATGATACATTCATGTTGACAAATAAACCTTAGAATTCTCATTCAGTTAGTAAGTGGAACTGTATAAGATTTTAAGTTTTAAACTCAATCGGAGAGCAAGATAACACTCCGTATGAGCGGCAGTTACGAGTAGACCACTCGAACAGTTTCCCGAGAAGTTTGCCGATTCTTGTTACAAAGTAGTTGGAGGCATGTTGTAAGCTAGTTAGTCCAAGTAATCGTAAAGGTAGTTAGAATATAAGTTTTTGTGTATTTTTTATACATATCGTCGCCTTTCTTCTCAAACCACGTAAGTTTCAGGCCAATCGGAGCACTTTGTATGAAGCGCCAGGCTCTCAAAGTCAGTAACTTCAGTAAAATCGACACTTTTCGTCGAGTAACTCAAGAACTATATATTCTACGCAGCACAAATGTTCCTCGAGCCCCCAATATTTTATTAAAATTCAGCTTTTTTCCTGTATGCCAAAGCTCTACCTCGATATGTAAATATGACTTCTGTACAAAAAGCCGTTCTGAGCCGAAATTCGTTTTCGGACCCTAAGGGGTTAGCGCATGCCCATAGAAGGTTGATTTCTAGGACCGACCCCAATTATTTTTACATAACCACTTTCTTTTAAAGATCTCAAAGCTCTATTTCTGCTCGTTATAGTATCTCCCATACAAACCGGAAATTTTTTGAAATTTGTCGAATTTGAGTTGTTGCTTTTTTGTTTTTGCTTATTTTACGGAATTTTTTTTTATTCCGTAAAACTAGCGGCCCGCTCCGGCTTTGCACGGGTATAAAATATATAGCCTATGTCATTCAATGAAAAAATTATTAAAATCGATCCAGTAGTTTTGATTTATTCATTACTGCCCGTGGCCCGCACGTGTTAAATTTACGGTAAAACAATTCTTCTTTCCCTAAACCATGAAAATTTCCTGCTATCTTTGGAATATCTAAATTCATACACTACATTTTTACTCATTTTGGAAGGGTAAATACGATGGTATCAGAGGGATTCGGGGAATCAATACATCTTCTCCGGTAACACATCCTGTGAGTATTGTGCACTCTATTATGAAAGTTTTCAGTGATTTTACCAGCAAACGCGTGCCGTTGAAAAGTTTAGGTGCATTCAGGTTTCTTAATAAAATAACAGGACAACCTACTTTCAACACCATTTTGTGAGGAGGGAGTCCAGACGGGTTCAAAGAGTTTAGAAATTCTGTAGGAAAATTAACAGCTTTTTCGAAATCGAGAACAGTATTAACCGATTAGTATATTTTCGACGGCGCATCAATCTTTGAACGAATCAATTTATTTACCTTATCTACTTGTTCGTTAGTTGGTGACAGAATCGCTCATTCTTCAAACCAAGATATTGTCTTATAACTTATGTTATCAATTACAAGACAGACATTGTTGACTAACTCTTGGATGTTGTCTATCAAAACATAAAGGTTTTCTAGGTTAATCCTTCCCTCAATTTGTGTTAACTCAACATTGTCAACTTTTAGCAGCATCTCTGGAAGTAGCCTGTTCTCATGCGAAGATGACGAAACCCTCATTTAGTTTTAAGCTCTAATTTATTGACATGTCGCGAAAGGTTGGATCTTTTTAAGGAAGCATTTACTTTGTCAGCATTTACTTCCTCGAGTCACAACTGGTAGTATTTGACGGAAATGTCCTGAGAACAGAATTGTATATCCACCCAGAGGTGAATTTTTGTTGCGCAAATCGCGCACTGTCCTATCCAGTGCTTCCACAGACGTCTTGTTTGACATGGTAGCTTCGTCCCAGACTATTAATGAGCAGTCACGCATCAATTTTCCTGTATTGCTCTGCCTAGAAATACTACAGACGCTGTTATTGTAATCGGTGGCGATTTTCAGCGGGAGTTGAAGGTAGAGTGGGCGGTTCGGCCTCCTTCCAAAAGCGTAGAGGCAATGCCTGATAACGCAACTGCTAACGCAATTTTTCCGATAGATCTCACCTTTTTTTAAAGCTTAGCTGTGCAAAGGATGTAGGGCCTTTTACAATATGCAGTAACATTCTGTATGAAATCAACAATGTATTTAAGGTATTTAATTAGATAAGGATTAATGATGGTAATGACTGGTTAAAATCACTTAGCCATTATTTGTCGTAAAAAGTAAATGACAAATCAATCCAAAAGATTACAAAACGGACGCAAGTATGAAAATGATATTGAAACAAAAAGAAAAGAATTTTAAAAAATCAGTCCATATATGGAGAAGTTATGTAATAATCAATAAATTTTTTTTTTGGTGGGTGTTGGGGGGGCTCAAAATATCCCAACGAAATTTGTTCTAACTTTAAGCAAAATTCTTTCAAACCAAAAAAGAATTTTGAAATCGGTTCACAAATAGCAGAGTTATGGAAAGGGGAGGAAATTTTCCCTGCAGATTTTCAAAAAAAAATTATCGCACCTAACTGCAGGCAAACCCTTTCAAACAAAAAAAGAATTTCGAAAATCGGTTTAAAAATTACCGAGTTAGGCGTGTACGAACATTAAAAAAAGTAAAAAAAAATACACACGAATTGATAACCTCCTTCTTTATTGAAGTCGGTTAAAAATGTTATTGTGCGATATCCATAAGACATAGACATATACCATAGCGGAGTTTTCTGTAGACCTTTTAAATGTGTACAATACTTAGCACATTATTTGGATAAATCTCGTAGGGTTCAGCCTGTGTTTGCAATGTAAGCGGAAGAAATGTAATTATTTACGACATCACATTAGAAACCTCAAAAATAACAGTATTTCCCCCCTATTTAATGGATGTTATTATACATATGAACTAGAGTTGGGCATAGTTGTTCCTTTTGCGGATTGTTCCTTTTTGTTCCCAACAACAAAAAGAACTAGTTCGTTCTTTTCGTTCAGTTGTTCTTTTCGGTCAGTTGTTCAGTGAACAACAGAACACAGATTGCACAGTCGTCGAATCCTCTTCAATGTTTTCTTCGTGTGTTCTATGCTTTAAGTAAGTAAAAGGTAAAAACTTATATTTTTGAACGAAAATTTAAACGAAATCCGTAATCAATTTAAAATCAATTTTATTCACTTTTTTAATTCTAATAATCTCTCTCACAACCTGTTTTTTAAATCAATACTACAAATTATTTCTTTTAATTTTGTAAAACTCACTTGTATTTTTCACTAAGTATACATTTTCTGCTGTTTGTTTTGATTACTGTGCTAATTAATAGGCACACTACATTTGTCTCTTTTTAACAGTATGCAAATCAGCAACTATAATCTTTCAGTTGAAATGTTTTGGATGTGTATCAGGGATGGCATTGAGAATTTGGTATTGTACCAATAAGATTTAAAAATTGTACTTTTTTACCTTAATTGTACTAAAATATTTTTTCGTTCAAATTTCATATTTTTATATGTTGGTATGTAAATTAATACACGTAGCAAATGCTTATCATCCGAATTTAGAAGTAAAATTATTTGGAAAATGGACGGCTTTACATTTTATTTGATTTTCTCGGTGCGTTTTTCTTTCAAAATACCAGTCATTGGTGTACTATTGTACTTTGCGAGTTTGAATGTTACAAAAAAAAGTACAATTGTACCAACTTTGCCAACACTGATGTGTATTGATCAGGAACCAGGGTTGCCAGACAAAATTATCGAAAAATCGTCGAAATACCGATAAAATACAAAAAAGTCGTCATTTCATACTTAAAAAATCGGACAAATCAAAATGTACTTTTTGTAAACATGTATACATATCGTCTGTTGGTTTCTGGTTTGCTGCAGACATAATGTATTTTGAATATACTGTGCCGCAAGCCAGAAACCAATCGACGATATGTTTTATTTTATAAATGTATTTATTATCAAACAATAACATAACAATTCGTGTTCATACATGAATTCTACACGAAGCCACTACGACGATTTTGTGCTAGATTAAACAAAAATTGCTGCAATGTTCTTTAAGCTATTACAAAATAGTCGTAGTCGAAGTCGTACTACGACACCCGTAATAAGGCCCATTGTATCTTTACAACAGAAGGTAAAACATAATAGAAATGAATTTTTTGGAATCACTGAAAAACTCAATTTCGGAAAAAATACGAGTTACATTTATACAAAATTTCTTTTAATTCAACATACATACTTGCATACATACGTATGTAATTTTTATTTAACGCTAAACTATCAACAAAAAAATGTTGTTAAATTAAACAATAAACTATTAAGAAAGAGTCTGCAAAACTATACCAAAATGGGCATGCATATATGAATTTTAATGCATACTTAATTTCGTACTTAGCGTAGTATGAGTTGTAGTACGGGTTTTCAGACACACGTTACTACAAATCATACTAATTCATTTAAACGAAAAATTTTAAGGCAATACACGTGGATAAATGAATAATGTGGTGAATTTATTAATAATAAGTTAACTGCAGTTAAAAAAAATAAAAAAATAATGCAAAAACAAAAGGGGTATGTTGTAGAGAATGGTTAAAATAATTAGGGCAATTATGTAAAAAATTCCGCAGGAAATTTTTCCCTTTTCCAATTAGAATTTTTTGTTTTCGCTATCATTTGCTATTAGTTGGAGTTGTTCCCTGGGAGAAATTTCCTGCGGAATTTTTTTACATAATTGCCCGGAATGTTTTATGTTCTTTTTTTAATTAAAATATCCGCTATATAAAGCTAATTTTAAAATTGAGCTGTAGAAACACTTCTAAATTAGCTCCTCATGAAACAAATTTTGCTGTACAACAGCATGATACACAATACTTATTATCGAAGCTCCGCCACACAAAAATCTAAAATTTTTGATTTTCATACTACAAAGTATACTTCGTAAGTACGACAGCATGATACCAGTGACTAATTTCATTGTACGATTTATCGTTCGATTTGTATTAACGTGTATACTCGCTATAACAGTAGACATTTCATAAAAATCAGCCCAATTTGACTTGCAAAATCGAGGATTTTAAACAAAAAATCGTCATTTCGTCGGTTGGTTTTTGGTTTGCTGCAAACATAATGCATTTTGATAATAATGCGCCGCAAACCAGAAATCAACCGACGATTTTGCTATTTCCGGCACCAAAAATCGTCACATCTGGCAGCCCGGGTCAGGAACAGAGAATAAGATAAACAAAACGAAATAAAGACCAAAACCGAACGAAGGAATAAAAACGAACGAAAGAACAAGAAAGACCAAAAGAACGAGAAAGACCAAAAGAACAATAAAGACCAAAAGAACAAAAAGGAACAACTTGACTGAACTAGTTCACATCGTTCACTTATGGGAATAGTTCAATTGAACTAGTTCGTTCTTTTCAGCACAACTCTAATATGAACCTTCCTCTTCAATCACTCGTATCTATTAAAAAAAACCGCATCAAAATCCGTTGCGTAGTTTTCAAGATTTAAGCCATACATGGGGATATAGGGACAGAAAAAGCGACTTTGTTTTATACTATGTAGTGATATATTCGTATGCTACCACTTAATTGTGAATAAATTGAGAACTAATGGAATGATTTTTAATAAATTTGGCTCGTTTTATTCATAACATATTAAGGTATCACAATTAATAATAAAATATAAAATTTTCTTCAGTTTAAAATTTTAACGAGACTTTTAAGAAAAAAAAAACAAATTTCAAAATTTTTTTGAAAAAATGTATTTTTTTGTATAAAACTTTCTCAATATCACTGAAACTATAAGATTGTTAAAAAATTCATACAGACGTAATTTAAAGGTCAATTTGTTTCCTAGCCTTCTGTTTAATTTTTTATTGCATCGAAGAACTGGTTCTCGATTTAAGGCAAATTATGTGATACAGCATTCTATTTTTTTTTATAACGGAAAATCTCGAGATACAGAGTCAATTCAAAAAAACTAATTTAATGGGATTGATACCTTTGACCTTACATAATAAATTTCATTTTGTTGACCTGTGTTATTTGTTATTATACCCTTTACCAAAAATGGAAAAGGGTATATATAGGTTTGTCATTCCGTGTGTAATTTCCATAATTTTAATTTGCGACCAAAAAAATATATATATTCTGGGTCCTTATGAATAGCGATGACGAATAAGCGATGTCCGTCTGTCCGTCCGTCCGTCCGTCCGGTGTACGTGAAATCGGTTTTCCGAAGTTCCCAGAAAAGCTAGAGACTTCGTTCTTGGACTGATGTATCAGAAATGGTCCAACTTAGATTGGTATTGAAATTCAGCAAAATCGGCCAGACGATTGCAGAGCTCGAAAACGTAAACTATATTTTGCCATATAAAAGTAACTACCGAAAACAAATTTTTATTTTTTTTTAATAAATAAATTTATTTTACACTTCAGTACGACTAAAATTGGTATTTTAAATAAAAAAAAATATAAAAAAAATTAAAAAGACGTTTCCAGGGTTGGAAAACTTTAACTTTTTGTGTTATGTAAAATTAACTATGTCTAAAACTATATTAGTATTTTCTCGAGAACCGTAAGAGCTACAGACCTGAAATTTGGACACAGTGTGTAGACTTTTGGCCGCTACAACAACAAATACATGAGAATTGGAAATTAAAGGGTGTTCCAAAACGAGCAACGAAAAATTCTAAAATCCCATGTAATATACATACAATTATATGTATATACACTTGAAATTTGTAAGGTTAGTGTATTTTTATACAGACTACAAAAATTAACACTAAAATTTAAAAAAATTTAAATTAAAGGGTGTTCCATCAGTTAATGCAATTTTGACTATGCAATTTTGACAACTTGCTGTATCTTGGAAACCGTAAGAGCAAAACTCTTGAAATTTTCAAAAACGGTAAAACTAAAAAATCAAGGAATTATAAAATCGCCAAACCGAAAAAAATCGCGAAAAACAAAAAAAAAATCGCCAAAACGAAAAATACCCCAAAAAACATTAAAAAATCGCGAAAATGAAAAAAACCCCAAAACAGGAAAAAAACGACAAAATGAAAAAAAATCGCCAAAATGAAAAAACCCCAAAAAAACAGAAAAAAGTCGCCAAAATGAAAAAAAAAGAAAAAAACTCCTAAATAAAAAAAACCCAAAAACAGAAAAAAATCGTAAAAATGAAAAAAAAATCGTCAAAAGAGAAAAATCTACAAAATGAAGAAAATCCCAATAACAGAAAAAAATCACCAAAATAAAAAAAACTCCAAAAACAGAAAAAAATCGCCGAAACGAGAAAAAAGCGACAAAACTGAAAAAATCGTTTAAACTGAAAAAAAAAACTTCAAAAAAGCCTACCTTTCGTGCGCGATTCATAGTCGCACTTTACTGAAGTTTTTAATATTAAAGGAATTAAATGAAACTAATAAGCAGATTTTGTAAAAAATTTTGTTTCTAAACGTTTCAAATTTGTATGAAAAATAACGAAAATTCTTTTCAAAAAATATTTTTTCCATACAAATTTCAAAACGAAAAAATCGTTTGAATTTACAAAATCTGACCTTAAGTTTTTCCTTATTTCGTTTTTGCTTTTTTCACTTAACATATTTTATGTATTTTTTAAAGAACTAGATTGGTATCAATAATCAAAAAAAATCCAAAATTATGACTCCAGGGTTGGAAAACTCACACTTTTTGTGTTATGTAAAATTAAATAGGTCTAAAAATTTTTTTCTTTTTCTTTATAAATTGAATATATTTTATGCTTCTGAAAGAAAATTACAGCTCCAAAGATGGAAACTTTAAAAAAATTATAAATTTGTTCACAAAACAAATATGTATGTATGTGTCTGTATACTATATATATGTACGTACGTTGGTAAAGGGGATATAAGATTCGGCACAGCCGAATATAGCACTCTTACTTGTTTTTATGTATTTTTACTTTGTTATTATTTGGATTTATTGACTCCATTGCTTATAACTTTATAATTTTTCGGTCGATTTTCTTCTGGTTGGTCTTGGGTCTTACGTAAAAGTATTATCTTTACGTATATGAACAGAAACCAGACGTTTTTCTTAAACTATTTATACTTTTCTGTCAGCATATAATCACTTTAAAATATGATTTTTTGAAAATGTGCACTATTTTCATCGATATATTTTGAATCGCTTTACCAATTAAAGATCCGATTATACACATTTATTTGTTATTTCAATACCTTTAATTTGAATACCAAGGACGAGCCGATCGGACAATTCTAGCTCGAGATATGATGGGTCAAGTGAAAAAAGTCGAAAAAATGAAAAAATTACAATATCTCAAAAACAGGTCCATAAAAAAATTTTCAACCGTGATTTTCGAATTCAGCGGAAGAAAATACATAAAGAAATAGAAATAGAAATTTAAAAAAATATACGAGAATTTTTTCGATTCAGTATATCACAATTTACTGAAAGCTTTATGTGAACAAAACTCAAATTTGCAATCACTAAATAAAATATTCTCGTTCATTGCTATTTGTTAGTTATTTTATTACAAGTTACATGCAGTTACGCAAAATATCCTTAAGAAAAATCATAAAATATTTTATATTTTACAACAATATGAAGGAGGCATTATGCATTTTGGATGGTTGTAATTGTTATAACCGAAATAAAGGAGTGCCAAGGAGAGAAAAGGATTTGTGGTAATAATAACAAAACAAGCATTCTTTGTTCCTGAAACTATTTCTGCTTTAACTTTGTCGTTTTATTTTTTTCAGACGTTCTTTGTTGCACTCTTAAACATAAATTTTCGTATAGGGAGAGAGAATGGAAGAATGTTTTTTTGTTTATGCAGCAGCATATAATTGAGTTTTGTAGAATTTGCTGGTTTTATTTTATATAAATTTTTTTGGCTAAGAGCAAAAATAGTGTGGGACTCCCACTTTTGCAGGGGACTTTAACAGCAGCAAGTATACAAACAACAAAATACACACACACACACAGTTACAAATAGATAGGCAATTGCAACATGCATTTACTTAAAGAAATAAATACACTGAAAATAATTCATGAAACATTTTACACACAAAAAAGTGAGTCAACTCTTTCCTTAACTAAAAAAAGCTTTTAAACATACAGTGGAGTCAAGTTATAACGAACTGAATTGAAGTTTGTTATGACTCGAGTAAATATTTTTTGCAAATCCCAGCAAACTAACAAAACATAAAGATAATAATAATTATTCTTAAAAAAATATACAAAATCTTTTTAAAACAAACTTTCTTAAACTTAAGAGAGCAATTAAAAGTGAACAGCTGATTTATAAAATAACAGACAATAACATGTGTTTTATTTTTTTGTTCTTTATAAGCGTGCAAGTTATTAAGCAGTTTTATTAAGGACTTAAAAGGATTCGTTATAAGTGAAAACTGGTTAATAAAAATAAACAAAAATTTTTAAAACAGAAGTATTGGGTGTTCGTTATAAGCGAACTCAACTATATAGCGAACTAAATTTTAGATGAAAATAATGAAACAAAAGTTTTTAAAATTCTAATTTTTTTACACAACACAGCCACACACACGACAAACTTATAACTTAGAGCTTTATTATTTTAAAGTTTTAAAATATTTGATGAATGAAAAATTGTCTGTGGATTATAGAAACATAACAGTCTCTCAAGAAAATTTATTATGGCCTAATATTTTTGTCATTCGTTACCTCACTTTAGAAGGCCATGATTTCATCTCGTTTTGATTACTCAGAACTCCTTTAAATTAAAGACAACCAAATTAAATAAGTTGTTTTCCATTCCCAAAAGATAATGCTTATAATCTGCATATC